>OZ030017.1:30675418-31280418 GCA_964023405.1 Apodemus agrarius | reverse complement strand
CAGAATATTATTCTAAAGAATCTGGACTTGATCTTTTATTACAAAAACACCAATGTGATTTGGTTCTCTCAAGACCTTTGTGAGAAACTACCCTCAGCTATTGGGGATGTCTATATGCACACACTGCTGCTGGGATTTAAGATCGACTCTTTACCTCACCTGTCGTCTCTCACTGATGCTGCCAAGCCATTCTTTACATTTACAGATGAGCATTGTTATTTGCTTTTTCCACATCTTGTGGCACAGTCCAACAAACTCTGGCAGTGAATTTGGCTCTTTTGTTGCTCTGTGTTTCAAGATGGTGGTGGAGCTAAAGAGTTGTCAAGCGCCGACATTTGGAATGTAGACTTACTGGGTTGTGAAGTTTCGGTGGAAAATTTAAAACACCCACACTTAGCACAGTGCCAGGGCTGATTAATGCAGTTTATTGCTAAGCCTCAGGGGACACCTGCAGGCTTTTACCTTTGGTCTAGAACCTCTGGCCTGAGGGAAGGTGTAATGCCACGTTAGTTCCGCACTCTTTCTATTAGAGTTTGCTCAAAGCTGCCGACACCAGATGTGTTACAAACGAACGTTAATTCTCCCCCCCCACCCCCCTCCCCGGCATCTGGATCACATGTACGACGAGGGGCAAGATTTATGCCCTGCTGAAGCATTCCCCGGTTTTTAGCACAGAAGTGATTGAACTCCAGATGTTAACAAGATGCAGAGACCTTTTAGCGTGATTAAAAACATGATTTCTTGTTTTGCTCATGACAAAAACCATTGGATTAACTTATTAGAAGTGGAGCTGCCGTCCTGCTCATTGAAAGCCGTGTCTACTTTAGATATTGAGGCTTGTTGTCGAAAGACTGTCTCACCAACTCCTAAAACCAACAGTTTTCGATGTCTCTCTCCTAAAGCAGGCTTAGCATTGGTACAGATTCTCCGAGCATCGTGGGGGCCCGCGTGCCCAGGGAAGCAGGATCTTTCGCTTGTCTTAATGACGTGGAACCTCACAGCTAAAACAGTTCAGCAAAGATCACCTGACTCACTCCCCACTTCTCAAAGCCGGGGAGGAGAGAAAAGCCTTCTTTGGAATTGGGGAACTGAATCAATTTTATTTTTATCTCAAACCAGGAAATACAAGTAAACACACTTTAATTCCATACAGTATTTCCTCTACAGTGGGATAGATTTCGAGCTGGGCACAGGGGCGCAGGCTGTAATGCCAGCATTTGGGAGTTTAGATGGGAAAATGCTTAGGCTACCTCAGTGAGACCTTGACACTCTAAAGTCTTTCTTCGGTCTTCCCACTAACTCCTAGATACTTGGCTCAAGACTCCTCCATAGGGCACTCAAGATTGCCTTCATCACTGAACTGTTTATGAAAAGACAAGATAGAATAGATTGACTGGGGATAATTGTCTAAATTTCTAAAGAGTGGTAATGCATCTCATATTTAATGTAAATGCTGAACTCTGTATCAAGATTATTATTAAAATAAAAACTTAGGTAGTTATTGCATACATCTGACATGGAAGGAGACAAATTTGGTGGAGTTATCCTGCAGAAGTGGGAAGATAACAAATAAATGGAGTTTCAGTTTTAGCCAGAAGTACTTGCAATTTCTAGACAATGGTATTCAAAGTTTCTTCAAAATAAAAGCTTCTAAGTGCATCTTTTCAAAGAGCAGTGCCAGTTTACAAATTATTATTAATATGTGTATTACTTTGCTAATTTTTTAAATAAAGTACATATGAGTAGTAGAAGTTCTACAGATGGGTTTTCTTGCAGCATTTAAAACATAATGCAGGTACCAAATTTTCATTTTACTTGTATGTTTCATTTCATTTTACAAATAAAGACTTGTACTAAATTAATAGTTCTTATGTCAATTAATCATCTTACAACCAAAGAAATACATAAACTTTCCAGTAGTCAAAACTTTTTAAGCAGTGTACCTATTTTCTTTTTATTTGCTATAATAAAGCACCCTATCAAAAACAACTTGAAGGGAGAAGGAGTTTATTTGGTTTACAGTTCCAGGTTACCATCTATCATCATGGGGAAGTCAAGGTGATTGGAACTTAAAGCTGTTAACTACATCCAAAGTGAAGATCAGAGAGAGAATGACTGTACACATGCTAGGTACGACACTCATTGTCTCTGACTACTTTTCCATAGCCTGGGGTCCAAAGTCAGGGAATGGTGCTGCCCACATGGACTGGATCTTCCCAAATCAAGACCGTCTCCCGAGGACATGCCTGTAAGTCACCCTGGTCTACAAAAAGACTCCTGGACACCTTCTTTCCAGCTGATTCCATATTGTGTAAATTTACCAATTAAAGATAACCATTGCAAGCAATCACCAGCAGATTTTACTACTACCATAATACGGAATCTGTAAAGAGAGTTCCACTAATAAGCCTTGGAGAAACACAAGGTGTGGTACTCCCAATTTTATCTAGTCAGGATAAAAAACAACAATGATTGTTTTTGCATACAATTTTAAAATAGGAACATAAGCATTTATAATAATCTTCAGAAATTTGACTCCTATTTCCAATGTATCTTGTAAGAATATGTATATTTAACATGTGAATAGTTTATGAATTGTAAGACCTCATATCCATCTTATTAACCTCCAATGTCTCTGTTCTGCTCTAGCATTAGGGTACAGTGCACAATTTTCTTGTGCTTTTGGTGTGGCTCTGGTTACTGTTTATGTAGTGTTTACAAACACACATTTATTACCTCACAATTCTGAAGGCCAGAAGTTCAGCAAGGATCACATTGTTCTAACACTGAGATCTTGGTAGGTCTGGGCATAGAGGTTCTGGGCGTGGGGGACAACACTTTCTTGGATTTCCCAGCACTCGGAGGTCACCTCCATCCCTTTCCTTGTCTACATTGCCTTGTCAAACCCAGTGGTACAGCATTGTTAAGGGTCTTTTTTAACTTACATATCTCTTATGTCCTTAAAAGGGCACCCTGATGACAGAGGGACCAACCTGATAATCCAGAACAATATTCAAATTTCAGGATCTTTCATTTTATCACACCTATAGAGAACTTAAAATGTCCTATTTCCTCAGACTTTGAAGGTTAGGAAATAGACGTCTTTGGGGGAAGCATTGTCTGACTGACACATTTATCAGACTATCATGAGTTATGAGGATAGTCAGTGCTCTATTATGTACCACACTAAAACATACAGTCTACTGATTTATTCTATAAGTACACCCCAAAGGGCATTAGGACACATGGATCTTGATAAGTCCCAAACAAATTTAGCTATTCACTTTTCTAAGTCTACAGAAAGCTGGTCTGTCTCCTTCTGTCACATTTGTGATGAAGGAATATGGGATTTAAGGCTGTATTTTGAGATTTTTCTGAAATAACTGTACTACCAGTAATGCTGACCTGAGATATGTTTCAATAGTACCTAGTATACACACATACATATATATGTATACATATATATGTGTATATGTGTGTATATATACACATATATGTGTGTATGTGTGTATATATATATGTGTATGTGTGTGTGTATATATATATGTATATATACATATATATATATATATATATATATATATATATATATAAACTTTTTATTGATTCTTCGTGAGTTTCACCTTATGCACCCAGTCCTGCTCACCTCCTGATCCCCTCATGTCTACCCTGCTCTGACTCAGCCATGCAATGCCGCCATTAGCAGGAGGCAGTGTTAGCTCTCTTGCTTTCACGCCTTTGGGGCCAGCTCACCATACGCATGCCTCCAGAGCACCTGGACATCTACGTGGTCCCCTGCAGCTTCCCTGCATGTTCTTTGATGGTAATATGAGCCAGGGACATCGACACCAACCCCTGGCACTGCATAGGCACAGACCCAGACATGACCTTCTACAGCTTGAGCTGGGAACTCACTCTGGCCCCAGGCGGCAGAGCTGGCCACTCCTCTCCTCCTCAGGTCTCCAGGATCATTTCTCTTCACCATGCACAAGCTGCTCCACTTCTCTTCCTCTCCCATCTATCCATCCCATTCTTGCATGTCATGGTGTATTCCTCTGCAGGCTGGCCACACAAATGGTAGGCCCTTGGGTGACATCCTCAGCCCCTGCTTCTGGGCATGGCAGCAAGTGGGTCTCCATGATGCCCCTGTGCCCTGTGCTGGAGGGCAGGTCTGTGGGTGGTCTGGCAGACTGCAGTCTCTGTCTGTCTTCCTCCTCCCTTGTTGCACTGCTTGAATTTGATTTGATTTTTATGTGTCCTCGGCACAAAACAGCTTTGGCCACCAAGCCAGGCTTCAAACTAGGATGGACATAGGACTGCCATCTGCTCTGCCCCTGGCTGATAAAAGATAACACCACAAAGGCAACTCTTTACCCATTGCCAGGGAGGCCACATATCACTTTGAACTTTAAAAACTATAGTGTTATTTTCTCATAATTATTCTACACACATGTAGATGTAGGGTCGGAGGACAGCTTTGGGTCATTCTTCCTCAGGTGCTGCCTGCCTTGTGTGTTTTGGGACAGGGCTGCTCCCCATCTTGATGATGGCACATTGGATGAGACTGGCTGGCCAGTTCCATTAGAGCCACGTTTTCCTTCCTCCCCAGGATGGAGATCACACGTACTTACCACCAAGACCAAGCTTTTTTAACTTGGGTTCTGGGCATTGAGCTCAGGTCTTATTTGTGAGGCGAGTGAATGGAGTTATTTTCAACTTTCTTCTTTCCTTTTTATTTTTTGTCTTTAGGGGTTTTGTCTGCTTGTATGAGACAGGGACTCATTGCGTTAATCGGGGTATCCCATGGCTGTCCTGCCTCAGCCTCCCGAATACTGGGATTGCTGACGCATGCCGCCATGGCCGGCTCTCCTGCTCCTCCTTCAGCCTTCTTTCTCTGCCACTCTCAGATTTTCTTATTTTCATTAAAGTTTTTTTTTTTTAGGTCCTTTGCAACCACGTTGTATACACTATTACAATGCACAATTGTAATATCCAATGTGTCCATCATTTTCTCTAAAATTGACCTCATGTTCTTGGTTCTCTGTTCGCAGAAAATTCGTTAACATTAAGTTCATGAATCAAATCAGCTTTATTTCTAAAAGCAGAATGTCCTACTTACTTTCTTTCACCGTCTTTCAGTTTCCCGTCCCCTGTTTCAATTCATTCTTCTATGCAAACCAAAGATGAAATGTATACTAGGGTTGTTTAAAGCCAGTTCCAAATATCTTTAGTGTTGAATCACTGCTAAACCCATGGTAACCATAGTTTGTTTGGCTAAACTCAAGACTAGGCTTCGGGAAAATTATGATGATTAGGGTTCATCTTAGGATCCCAGGATAACTATCTTATTTTCCTTGGTTTCACTTGCTCCATCAGCAAAAGGTAAGAATCCATTGTATGTAACCAATGTGTGGGAAGGACAAATAGCTGTCTGCAGTTTGTGTGAGGCTGTGTGAAGCTAGGCTTGGATCTTAGCTAGCATGGGGCGGGGCGGGGCCAGAGATTCCAGATATTCCCCCAGAAGTGCTTTTTCCATGACACATTACCTTGCTAGCAGTGAGGAAACAGACACACTCACACCTTCATTTTCAGTAGCCCAGAGAGTTGTCCTTGACTTTAGGGATACCAACTAGGTCAAACTTGGATTTGTGGCTTTGTTGAAAAAAATAAAATAAAATAAAATAAAATAAAATAAAATAAAATAAAATAAAATAAAATAAAATAATCATGATGAGTCACTTTATGAAGAAGATTTGAGATTTAGCAAAGTCATTTTGATGTAGGATGAAGGTTAAGAGAATCAAAAGAGGCATTTAAGGAAAAAATAGGATATACCCCAGCCTTGAATGGGAACTTCTCTAAAAGAGTCACAGAAAGACATACCCAAGTATAGGAGTGTGGTTTTTATGGGAGGGTTACAGAAATTGAGGTACCCAAGAGTGAGTCTGGGATCCTCAAAGGAGAATTGCAACTAATTGTCTCAGCATTAGGCACATATATCATTTTAAAAGAGTATTTTCCTTCCTATCGTCTCTCCTTTTTCTTTTAAGAATTTTTAAAATGTTTTATTTTTGAAGTTATACTTTGATTATGTCATTTATTCCTCCCCATTTTGCTCTCTGACCCCTTACAAACATCCTCCCTCGCTCCCTTGTTTTCTCTCCAAATTATAGTCTCAAGACACACACACACACACACACACACACACACACACACAAACACGCACGCGCACGCGCACGCGCACGCACACACACACACACATCATATCATATCATGTCATGTCATGTCATGTCATGTCATGTCATGTCATATCATATCATATCATATCTATAGTTCCATGGCTACATCTCAAAAGATAGCTTTCTTCTTCTTTTGGGGTGTTTCTGGAGATGAATTGGACCCAGGTTTAATCTGACAAGGCAAATCCAGAAGCCACTGGGGTGGCACAATGGCTTTAGTATAGGCCATTTCCCTGTAACTGCATTTTCTGGTGAGATTCCTAGAAAATCATGGATTGACACTCGTGAAGGGAGAATGACCTTAAGCAGTTGTTAATTGTGCCAGAATTATTGTTTATTTGCTGGCAGGAGGTTTCAGGTGGGTTCCTGAGTTAAGGGCTCCCTTTTCTTTCTTCTCTCTCACCGATTTCCTGACTTTCTGTCCTGTCTCAAGGTAATACACATCTAAAGTGATCAACTGTGGCATTTAAGCACCTTGATAAAAATAATGGTTACCAAAAGTGAGTAACATTCTTGGATTTATTATTAAATTCAAACTTCTAAAAAGGCCTCTGCAGTATATTTTTATATGCTAATTTCTCTTATATAGAAGAGTAAAAATAGCTGAGGATTAGTCGGGAGAAGTGATTTGTTTGAGGTCACAGAACTAGAAAAAGGCAAACCACGATCATCTCTCTGATCCCAAGCCGAGCTCATAGCCAGGATGATATATTGCTTCCACTGAACAAGGCACCAGGCACACAGCAGTGAGTTCTAAGCCAGGAGCTATTCTTGACGTTTTTAAAATGTAAATTGGGATGTATCTGCCTGTCTTAGGTACCTATTGCTGTGATAAATACTATGACCAAAAGCAACCAAAAGAGTTTACTTTAGCATACAGTGATAATCTATTATCTGGGGAAGTCAGGGCAAAAAGCCAGGGCAGGAACTCAATGCAGGACCCCCGGAAGTCAGAGGCCATGAGCAAATACTGCTTATTTGTGTGAAAGATAACTCAGACTGCTTTCTTAAACAACCCAGGACCACATGCACAGAGGCAGCACCACCCACAAGTGAGCTGGGCCCTCCTGCTTTAGTTATTTTTTAAAAAACATTTTTCAACAGACTTGCCTACATGCCAATCTGATGGAAGTAGGTTCTCAACTGAGGGTCCCTCTTCCCAAATGACCCCAGCTTGTATCAAGCAGAAAACAAACAAACAAACAAAAAAACTAACATCAGGATAGTGTTAGTGCTTTCACTGTGTCTCTGTCACCTTCCCTTTCTTCCTTTCCTCCTCTCCACCTGTCGCCTTACCTCTTCACACTCCTCCTTATTCTCTTTCCAATGACTAACTGGTCTTCAGCTTAATAGGAGAAGGCTTTATTAAATTGTTTGTTACTTTTCCTGCCCAGCAAGTCTCTGTTATATTATAACAATGTTTCCGAAGTGCTCAAGTAAACTTTAAGAGTTTGCTGCCATCTCATTTAATATAAAATTTAGTTTTTGGTTTGTGTGGAATGGTGAGAAAGTGCTGTACTACTGAGCTATGTCCTTAGCCCTGTGTCATTCATCTTGAGATCATAGCTGTTACATCTTGCACCATATATGTCTTGACAAAGTTAGATACACTGTATTAGGCTATCACTCTTCATCCGAATGGCCTTGGAAATTGTGGTTGTTAAATATAGGGCATTGGATATGCTAGGCATATAGTCCTCCAGTGATAATAGCTGTAATACCTAATATTTACTGGGAAGTGAACACTAGAACACTGCACCAGTGTTTTTAGCTCTGTAGGTATCAATTTCAAGTTTAAGGAATCTCAGTCACATAACAGAGCATCTTCCTCTTGTTTTGTAGGCAAATCTCACCCTCATCCCTTAGCTGTTGTGACAAAAAAGATTTGAAGAGGTGGCTACAGGTTCAGCCATCCTCCTGAAGGCACAGTGTTCTTTGCATGCACATTACATCTTTATTGGTCTCCTCCCTTAGTGAGGATCCAAAATTTTATATATTAATAGTTCCTACTACACAGTCATTCATTCTGTAGCTCACACATGGAAGTGAAAAAGAATGTCTAAAATTCATTAAGTGTGGGGGCTTGTTTGATATATGCATTCTAATCATGTTTGATCATCTTAATATAGTTTTCTGGTTTGGTAGCATTTTCTGCCCTCTGGGCACAAGACTTGGATTTGGTATACAAAGGTCAGGTTGAAGTTTTAAGGTCAGTTGTCACGTGACTATTTTAAGTGTGTTACATTTTGTTGTTGCTGCCGTTGTTGTTCATATTGATCTCAATGTACTTTCCTTATATGGCATGAGTTACCCACATCTCCCCTCTAATTTCTCTCTTCTTCCACAGTCCCAGGACCTTCCCAACTCTTCCTCCAGTCTTCTATGCTTTACCATTCCTACGAGCCCATAAGCTTTCATTTTATAGATGAGGAAATTAAGATCCAGAGGAGGAAAATAACTTCCTCCAGGCCACACAGCTAGTCAGTAGTACATCTGGAACTTAATTCCATATACCTGGTGCCAAAAGTTGTGTGGCCAACCACGGTTTTATTCTTGTACTCTTTTAAACACAGATTCTGTGAATTTATTATTAATTGCTTAATAACAAAACATTATGATGACCCTTAGCCGTTCTAAGACTAACAGCAGAGTACTCACTCCAGCTTACAAACGTGGACCTGATGAGCCTGGAGTCAGTTCCAGCTTATGATTATTCTCATCAATCGCAGAATTTAGTGTCCCAATGAAATTCAGTTTCTAAGGTACAAGAGGCTATCTTTGGTGAGGAGCGTTTTGGTCTTCTTTCAACCCTCTTACACTTTACCACTCTGCACGTTGCCCAGCAGAAATCTTGTCCTATCAATAATTCTAAGGGGTTTGTAATAGCTGTACATAATTACCACTCGCTGGGTGGTGGGGAGAATACCTTTTGTGTGTTTGTGAGTGAGCAAGTCTATCAGTGTCTCTAGCCACATCGTTTAATGTAAATCATATCAAAAGCAAGAACATTTCATTTTATAATAGTTACTCTGTAATTATAAATTTTTATAAAATTACCCAAGTGGGTGGTAGACAGATTTGAAAGTGATCTTATGATTGCAGAGGTCATGTTCAGAGAAATAGATAAGATCAAAACATACTAGAAGACCTCCCAGTTAGAAAGCATGAGGCCTAAGACCTAAGAATCTCAGAGGAGTAGAGAAAAGGGAAGATTGACAGCACCTGCAATATCTTGACAAAGTCAGCTGTGTTATATTAGTCAGTCACTACTCATCAGAACTGCCTTGAACATTATAGGGATTCAATATAGGGCACTGAATATACTAGTTACACAATCTGCCACTGATTCCAATACTCCATATTTCTCTGGTCATCTAGGTTACTTTCCTATTACTGTTGTGAAAAGACACCATGTGCAAGACAAGTTAGAGAAAATACAGGTTTTTGAGGCCTACAGTTTCAAAGGTCGAGTATATAACCATCATATCAGGTATAATAGCAGGCAGGCATGGTGCTAGAACAGTAGCTGAGATAATCCATAAGTGGGAGATAAATAGATATATAGCGATAGATATAGATGGATATACGTGATAGATAGATAGATAGATAGATAGATAGATAGATAGATAGATAGATAACACTGACTTGGGTTTGAAATCTCAAAGTCCATTCCCAGTGACATACCTCCTCCAACAAGGTCCCACCTCCCTATTTTTCCCAAGCAATTCCATCAACTGGGGACAAAGCATTCCAACACAGTTCTATGGGGGAACATTCTTATTCAAATCACCACAATGAACTTTTACTGTGACACCCCTCTCTGTCTCTGCCTAAGATGATGTCTCACTGTGTGGATCTGACTTGCCAGGAACTCCCTATATACATCAGCCTGATCTTGAACTCTAATAGATTCATTTGTCTCTGCCACCCAAGTGCTGAAATTGAGAGAATATACAACTTCACTTAGCCACTGTGACTTCTCAAAGCCACGCTTTCCTTATGATCACCAATACAATAACTGGAGGGTTTAGCCCGGTGGCTGCAAACCCTCCCCTGCAAGGTTCATGCAGAAGTCAACCTTGTCATTGGAGTCTAGTTTAAACACGAAGAGAGTGGAATTAGGGAGCTGGGAAGTATAGTGGGAAAACTGCCCTGAAAGAAGTGAAGTTTTTCACTTAGAAGATACTGGCTCACCACCAGAAAATCGCAAGACTGGTGGATCCTTTCAAAGCCTGGGCCCTGTGATCAAAGGATGCACAGAAAATGGTTCTTTTGCAAACCTTTCTGCTGATGGTTGAAACCTGGAGATTCTGTGGCTCTCTGATTCAGTTCTGTGAGCGGATGCCATGACCCAAGGAGCCATCGCCAAACATTTTCTCACCCTGCTTGAGATAGCCTGACTGGTCAGTACAATGCATTGCCGGTGTTTGTTTGCGTGTCTGTGTTTTCTCTGTCTTCCTTGTGTCCTCAGAACTTGTCCTCTGCTTGTTCATCCTGACTTTTTAGAACTCATAGACTTCTGGATATTGTTTCCTTTGTCCACTGGCTGATGCTGGCTCTCAGTGTTTATAGGCAAACAGAAAATTCTCATATTTTTGCAACTGAGTAGATAAGCTGTTACGCATGCCAGGTAGTAGTCTGTGTTTCAATATCTACAGCTTCTTTAACTTCCTGCATTCTAATCATTCCTAGGTAGTCTCCTTTTCATAATAATAGACTAAATGTCTGGCTACAAGGGCAAAATAGTTTGCTCTCATGAACACTCTCTGGCCTGAGGAGCTGCCAGTTGCCTTGCAATAAATCACATTATTACATGGCTGGCCTGGAGCTTCATTAAGAACAGCAGGGCACCCCACCAATTCCTGAGAGCTAAGTGATGGAGAAATTGAGCTGACCATGGATAACTTCAAATTGATTGCCTAGAACTGGATGTTTTCCACCCCTGGAAAGACAACAGAAAGAATTCTAAATGGTTGATTCTGTCTAGGGGATAGGAATGATTTTTTTCATTTGTCTTTATGCCTTGTATTCTCTCTCTCTCTCTCTCTCTCTCTCTCTCTCTCTCTCTCTCTCTCTCTCTCTCTCTCAACTCTGGCTTGATGGCCCATCAGTGTTGCCCATGTGGGATAAAACCCATAATCTTATCTACTTCCTACTAAATCTAGGCCAGCATAAATATTATGGTTTGGATCAAAAATATCCCACAAAGATCTTGGGCCAATATGTTATTTGCTAGATAATGAGCTTTGGGGAAATTAGTAGATCAGGAGGGGTCTGATTTCATCAATAGAGTATTTCTTTGGTAGGGTAATAGTTTGTGGACTAATAGAAACCATAAGAGGGGTACCCAGTTGAAGGGATTGGGGCTTTCACTATGCTCCCTTGGGGGATTATATCTTGTTAGCAGCCTCTTTCTCTCTTGCCTCCTCTTGTTTTCTCTTCCACCCTTTGGCCTGCCAAGGATGTTCCCCACTGTGACATTCTGTCTCCCAGAACAAACCTGTCTGGAACCATCATCCCAAATAGTCTCTTCCTTTTATAAGTCATCTCTAACTGTGGTGTTTATCAGAGCAACAGGAAAGTAATAATGCATGGACCAAAACAATGAGGCCAGTGGCTTTTTGGACACAATTTTGTCTTGACTTGAGTCTTAGTCATTTGGGGAATCATGAAAAGATTCAACAGGGAGGCCTTGTATCCTTTGAAAAGGCCAAGATTTGTGAGGCTCTGCACACATAACAACTGAGTGCTGAAGACAAAACCTGTTTCAGCTTCCTTCTCCTCTGGGACTTTTATGTGCAGTAGAGACCTCGCAAACACTCTATGCTACAGCGCATTTAGTGATTTGCCATTTTTAAGGAGTGCTATCTTTATACTGTGCTGACATCAACATTTGAAAATAAAGCCTTCCCCCTTGCTCTCTCTCTCTCCTTCACTTTTGGCTTAGTTTTTCCTACCAAAGCACACTTCAAAAGAATTCACTGAAAGAACATTTTTAAAAAAATACAACATTTCCATGTGTTATTTTAATAATACATGCCTTGGGACTCTCTTTATGAACCATTTTCTTTTTCTTTGCTCCCATTTAGATGAATAAATATTTGACTCTAAAGCCCTGTGGGGCCGTCAGCCAATCGGGTCACTGAATCGCGAACATTCTTAACCCTATAATTTTGTCTGCAGCAGGCACCTCCTGCTGTGGAACTAACTGCAGAGGAATCAGAGCAATATAATCCTCAGACTGTTCCATCTCAAGGTTGCTCTGAAGTGGAGAGGAGGAAGGAGCTTTAATTTTGATAAAATAAACTGGATTTTGTAGCTTTATTATTTGTTTTCCTTTGTCCTTTCAGCACCTCAGAAAAGATGTGTCTGCTAATTTGAAATCATTCTCCTTGGTGCAGTCATCATTAAACCATTCCATGCCCTTCCGTTATTGCTTTTAAAGGTGGCAACGCATAATTTGTTCCTGTCATTACAAAATGAAAAGCCTGAGCTTTATTCTTCTTTTGTGCGGTAGGACCAAGTCATATATTGTCTGTTATGAAAAAATATTCAAAGGATTCTTTCCTAATGGTGGGATAGCAAATGGACAGTCCCTGACTGTCCCACCTAAATGCATTTGAAATGCGAAGTCATTCGCAAAATTCTGCATTTCTGTGTTCATCTCCTTCCCATCAAGTTTCTTTAATATATCTCTATTTCAGTGATTATTAAAGCAATCACATTTAAGATTATACCATGAATTTCATGGGAACTCATTTTTTTTACATATAAATTGAAACATGTTTCCTAGGAACGAATAGATTTTTGTGGATGTAACATAATATATCTTGAATCAAGCCCAAAAGAAGTCTTTTGCTGCGTGTGAAGGATAAAGTAAAAATTCCACTAATAAAATTTTATGACTGGGTGGGTAAAAATCTTTACAAGAATAAAAATATTTTCCTGTTTCTTCTTATATTAAAAGTTATAGGTATTCACTTAAAACTAAGCCTCGTTATTATACTATAAATAAGGAAGTATTTCTAGAGATACAATAGGATAGAGTGTTTGCAAAGCTTTAAAATGTATACAGTTTTGTCCAAGAAACTATGCTTTTAGAAGTCTGCTCAGTAAACACAACCTGAAAAGCCAGCTAAATTTATAAAAAGCATTTTCATCCTCGTTTTGAACTATGAAGGCAAACCATAAATCGAGAGTTCAAGATTCTCAATAAGATGAGCATGGCATTTAATGTTGCACATCCAATTAAGATATTTTCAGCCAAGTGAGCTCAAAAATTGAGAAACAGTGCTGTTGAGGTGTTTTAGCCAAAATTTGCTATTGGTGTCTTTGTCTGTATGAAGGAGTTTGGAAAATACTCGGCTTCTCTTTGAGACCCCCTCAGGTCTATTATAAACAGGACTAGCCTTTACAAAGATTTAAACAAATTATCAGGTCAATTTAGTCCACTGTTATTTTTAAATAATCTTTATATTCTAATAATCCACTACAAGCAAAATAAATATTCTGTGAAAGAAGTTAGCATCAGTGAAAATTTCAAGTTGTCTTTCAAATATGCCAAAAACCCCATTAACATTTAATAAAATATGATCAGACATTCCAGGAAAGAATGACTAGAGAAGAGAGAGAACACCCCAAGAGGGGCAGACACATAGAAACCACATTACGTAGGATTATTAAACATGGTTAGATGAATAAAGTATAATTTATATTTATAAAGAAAATAGAGGTTAAGAGTCAAGAATTTACAGTGAGAACTAGAACTTAAAACTGAATATAATTGCAAAAGTAAACTTTAATAACTGAATTTTAAGAATTAGATGTAGGTTTAACAGTCAATTAGACATAACTAAAAATAGAATTGGTGAATTGGAATATAAATCACTAAAAGTAACTCAAGATCAAAAACAGGGGAGCAAAGTAATCAACAGAAAGACTAACAAGCAAGCAGGACAATAATTAAACACAAATTAAAATGTATCAATAATTTCATTGAACAAAACAGACTATGCTCTCTAAAATGATCACAGTTGTATCAAGAATACACAAGGACCATAGATAAAATAAGGGTGGAATAGGGAAAATACTGAAGGGGTAAAAGGGGACAGAAGTGAGGAGGAGAGTTTGTCAGTACAATGGGGTTTTGAAAAACCTACACGGAAAGCTACTATTTGGTCCCTCAATTCAAGAATATAAAAGAGAATGTGAAGGAAGATATGCTACAAGGCTAGAGAATGCCTATTTTAGAGGTAATGGGCCACCAAAGAGAAAACCCCTGTAACAGGTACATAATACCTCCATAGGAGATTTTGGTTAGGGAGCCCCAGAGACCCCCCAACTACATAGAGTCTTGCCATTCCTCCTGGTTGTTCACAAGAGGTAGTTAATGAGACTCTATTGCTAAAGACACCACACAACTAGGATGCAAGATACAGAGAACCAAATTGGAACTGAGTCAGAAGCTTCCCTTTGCCATCTAGCTTTCATAGTGCTAGAAGGCTACTGCAGGAGTATAGCCATCAAAGGTCTTGCCCAGATGTATTCTATGAACGAAAATACCAATCTTCCAGGCTATCTATATCTATATCTATATCTATATCTATATCTATATCTATATCTATATCTATATCTATATCTATATCTATATCTATATATCTATATCTATATCTATATACATATATATATATATATATATATATATATATATATACACACACACACACATATATGGTTACAATAGTGCCAAGACCATTACGGGGGTAACCAATCACTCCTGTTTCCCAAGAGTAATGCAAATGTTGTACTTTAAACCTAATTAAAGCCCATGACTGAGGAATCTTCTGCCCCTGGGTGTATGTATGCAGAACTCTTGCTGCTTAGCAAAATTGACATATCATCAAACTGTCTTCTAAATATCTATACTTACCACAGACAAAAGCTGCTCTCAGCCTTAATCAGATAAGCCTTGTTTTTCAATGAACAGAGCTGAGTTTTCAGAGAACCATGGCTATAGAAGATTCTGAGAATGAAGAATGGTTGACTGCTTATCCCTAAACATGTCACTGACACCACCTCCTAAAAAGTAAAGAAATGTTGCAGAAGATGGGGCTCAAACAATACAATGGCTGGAAAATAGGGAAGGTCTGAGAAACTCAATCTCTTCAGTATGACACAGCCACGACAATCATAAACTCACAGCACCTCCACCTATTGGTACTGAGCTTGTGTTAATTGGGCCCACCCAATGGTCAGCTATGGCTAGGAAGGGGGTTCATGGGGTCCTAGCACTTACCACTGAACTATTGGCAACTAAGAGATTCTAAGAGTAGATACGTAGTACCCAGTTGTGTACCAAGAAAAGAACCTACCAGGTTCTAAAGCATAATTAGTTCCAAACCATGCTCACACAGGTGGCTCTAGTTAAACTCCGTGGGACACAAAACCAAACATAAAGCCAACAATATGGGAAAGAGCTTAGAAAGAAAGTGGATGGGAGAGGTGGGAGGGAGAGAATGATTTGGTGTGGAGAGTAACCAGAATGAATTATTTATATGCATTTAAGAAATTGTCAAATAATATATCTATTAAAAAAATGAGTAAATAAATGAATAAATATAAAATACACCACTGTGTGTCACTTGTGAAACATACTTTAATATTCAAAATATTGATAGTAAATAAATAATAGTAATAATAATAATAATGCCTGCTATTTGACAACTAACTAAATAAAGCTGGACTATGCACATACCATACAAAGGAGAACTGCAGTGGTTTCAGAGAGATGCACCACATGTGATAACTATAGGTCTCACATCTTTATTTATAGCGAGTGTAGGCAATGCTACCTGAGTGTTGACTATATAACACTTGTGAGAGCTTTCTTCCTCAAAAAAAAAATTTTCTCTTCAAAAATGTCATTCTACTGCTTCTAAATACAGAATGAACAACAAATTTAAGCGATCCCAACAAATTCTCCATGTTTTCTGCAAAAGCCACGGGTGCCCAACACCTTACCAAAGCCAGCAGTTAACAAGGTGATGTCCAGTGTGCCTGCATACCTCATATCTCACAGATCGAATTACATGTTTAACACGTGTACATGGTTTTTGCTCCTTAAACACCTATTTATATCCATAGCTATCTGTTTCTTTACATGTTTTAGATAAACAGTACTTGTATTAGCAGTCTGTCATTACAACAAACACTGGAGATAATCACCTGATAGCTCAAAATGTTGGGAATTTCAATGAGTGTTGGGTTGGACACATAACTGTTTGGGCCTGCAAGAAGATAGCACACCATTACAGGACCACAGGCTGAAGAAACTCTCCCACCTAAGGCCTTGATGTGAAAAAAAAAACCCTCCATCCAAGCCATACATCAGTCACTTAAAAGACTTCCCAACAGGCCTCATCTGGTGTAGATTCCATAACCTCCATGGCTACCCAGGGACCAAGACTTTAAGAGTGCTGGAGGTCATTCCAAATAGAAACCTAGCATCATATGAAGTGGATTAAAGATCTACTACAGAAACCACCACTTTCTCTATGACTTTACATATACTTGATAATTATGACTGGCTAAAACATTGTTATTAAATTCTAAAAGTGCTATAACAAAAAGAACTGAAACCAGTCATATGACTGTAAAATTCTACGTGTGAGTTGATTCACAATATATTTATATTCTTTCTCCATCTGAAAGAAATCAGAAGTGAAAATAATAGATAACTGTCCATGTGGTTTGTGGGTGTGGGAAATTGGAGAGGAAATGTGATATTTTATCAGTGGCTCTGAGTCTAATTCAAAAGCTAGACTGTGTTTTCCATAAAAAGACTGGCCAATGAAGAAAGCAGAAATGGCCTCCGGCCATAAGCACTGCTATAGTGGAGTTTGTCAACAGAGCCCAACTTAGGATAAGAAAGATCTCCCTCTCTGTCCTTGATCTTGTATTCTAGGTTTCATGCTCTAAGGCTGGACCCTTTAAGAGACTTTTTGCCCATAAAGTTCAGCACTTTCAGGCAAGACAATGACAGAATGCCTTGGGAGGAGGCTGCCAGAGCCATGAGTGACCCGATTTACTGCCCTACTGTTAATGCCTAGCTTGAGCTCTTATAAGAAAACCTTAGGACAATTATGAGGTCTTAGGAGCAGTGACAGGTTGAGAAGAGTTCTTGAGATTCTGAATGTTGGTCACCTTATTTATTCCTATTGTCATCTGGGTTATAGTAAGAACCATTGTTCTAGGTTGGGTATGATGGCACACACTTATGCAATCCCAGCTGTGGGAGATTGGGATGTAGAAAGTGGTCTGGGCTACATAGGAATGACCCTGTCTTTTTTTTTATTGGATATATTCTATATTTATAATTCATTTTTCTTTTTCTGGTTCCCCACCCCCCAAAGGTCCCACATGCCCTTTTCCCTCCCCCTGCTCCCTCTTCCACCCCTTCCCTCTTCCCTGTTCTTGTATTCCCCTACACTGATGCTTTGATCCTTTCCAGCACCAGTGTCCACTCCTTTCTTCTTGTCAGACATCATTTGGTATGTGAATTGCATCTTTGGTGTTCCAAGATTCTAGGCTAATATCCACTTATCAGTGACTGCATACCATGGGTATTCTTTTGAGACTGGGTTACCTCACTTAGTATGATGTTCTCCAGCTCCATCCATTTCTCTAAGAATTTCATGAATTCATTGTTTCTAATGGCTGAATAGTACTCCATTGTGTATATATACCACATTTTTGTATCCATTCCTCCGTTGAGGGACATCTGGGTTCTTTCCAGCTTCTGGCTATTATAAATAAGGCTGTTATGAACATAGTGGAGCATGTATCCTTATTGCATGCTGGGGAATCTTCTGGGTATATTCCCAGGAGTGGTATGGCTGGGTCCTCCAGAGGTATCATGTCCAGTTTTCTGAGGAACCGCCAAACTGATTTCCAGAGTGGTTGTACCAGCTTGCACTCCCACCAGCAGTGGAGGAGTGTTCCTCTTTCTCCACATCCTCGCCAACACCTGATGTCTTCTGAAATTTTTATCTTAGCCATTCTGACTGGTGTGAGGTGAAATCTCAGGGTTGTTTTGATTTGCATTTCTCTAATAACTAATGATGTTGAACATTTTTTAAGGTGTTTCTCAGCCATCCGAATTTCTTCAGGTGAAAAGTCTTTGTTTAGCTCTGTACCCCATTTTTGGATAGGATTATTTGGTTTTCTGGGGTCTAACTTCTGGAGTTCTTTGTATACACTGGATATTAGCCCTCTGTCGGATGCGGGGTTGGTGAAGATCCTTCCCAATTTGTTGGTTGCCGATTTGTCCTTTTGACAGTGTCTTTTGCCTTACAGACTTTGTAATTTTATGAGGTCCCATTTGTGTATTCTTGCTCTTACAGCATAAGCAATTGGTGTTCTGTTCAGGAATTTCCCCTCCCCCCCCGAGCCAATGTCCTCAAGGTTCTTCCCCAGTTTCTTTTCTGTTAGTATGTCTGGTTTTATGTGGAGGTCCTTGATCCACTTGGAGTTGAGCTTAGTGCAAGGAGATAAGAGTAGATCAATTCTCATTCTTCTGCATGTTGGCCTCCAGTTGAGCCAGAACCATTTGTTGAAAAGGCTATCTTTTTTCCATTGGATGTTTTCAGCTCCTTTGTCGAAGATCAATTGGCCATAGATGTGTGGGTTCAATTCTGGGTCTGCAGTCCTATTCCACTGATCTGCCTCCCTGTCACTGTACCAATACCATGCAATTTTTAACACTATTGCTCTGTAGTATTGCTTGAGATCCGGGATATTGATTCCCCCAGAAGTTCTTTTACTGTTGATGATAGTTTTAGCTATCCTGGATTTTTTGTTATTCCAGATGAATTTGAGAATTGCTCTTTCTAACTCTATAAAGAACTGAGTTGGGATTTTGATGGGGATTGCGTTGAATCTGTATATTGCTTTTGGCAAGATTGCCATTTAAACTATATTAATCCTGCCAACCCATGAGCATGGAAGATTTTTCCATTTTCTGATGTCTTCTTCAATTTCCTTCTTCAGAGACCTGAAGTTTTTGTCATATAAATCTTTCACTTGTTTGGTTAGAGTCACACCAAGATACTTTATATTGTTTGTGGCTATTGTGAAGGGTGTCATTTCCCTAATTTCTTTCTCGGCCTGCTTATCCTTTGTGTATAGGAAGGCTACTGATTTGCTTGAGTTGATTTTATAACCAGCCACTTTGCTGAAGTTGTTTATCAGCTCTAGGAGTTCTCTGGTGGAGTTTTTTGGGTCACTTAAATATACTATCATATCATCTGCGAATAGTGATAGTTTGACTTCTTCCTTTCCGATTTGTATCCCTTTGACTTCCTTATGTTGTCGAATTGCTCTAGCTAGTGCCTCAAGTACTATATTTAAGAGATATGGTGAGAGGGGGCAGCCTTGTCTAGTCCCTGATTTTAGTGGGATTGCTTCAAGTTTCTCTCTGTTTACCTTGATGTTGGCTACTGGTCTGCTGTATATTGCTTTTACTATGTTTAGATATGGGCCTTGAATTCCTGTTCTTGCCAAGACTTTTAGCATGAAAGGATGCTGAATTTTGTCAAAAGCTTTCATGTAAGAACAAATGAAATAACTGGAGATACTATTTCAAGGGAGAACTATAACAGATGAGAATCTTCTTCAAGATACTTAGTTTTGATAATGATCAAAGAGTTAAATGGGGAAGTTAGACCAGGAACCATATTCCTGACTATGCTTTCAATTTCTGTAGCTGATAATCTGTTATGATATCTTAGTTCATTCGCAGTCTGAAATTAATCCAAGCATTTGTAACTAGGTCGCAGCCCAGGCGACTGCTCCCCCTCTTTATTTTCTTCAGTTAATTACATCACTGTAACAGAGTTAACCTGCTCTGTGCTCCCAACAGGTCGCACCTGAATATCTGCCCAAAAGCCATTTGTATCTGCCAATGAAAGACACACACACACACACACACACACACACACACACACACTTCATCTTTACTACCCCAAACACAATTGGGGAAGTGGCCCATGTGGCCACTTTCTCTGATACTCACATGTTGGTGGGCCTTTTGGTCTGGTCTTTCTTCTTTCTCGTTATGGCTTCCTCTTTCTCCTAGGCTTCACAAATCTAAAGGTCCTGCCTCAGGTTACCTGCCCAGTCATTGGCCATTGGCTCTTTATTAATAGATAAACAAATAGGGGACAAGGACCTTCAGCATTTGGACACACATATTCCGGATTTGCAGGGCTGGATTAATTCAAAGCATTGGAACCAGTCTCCAATCCACACCATAGATAAGTTTCCCATGTTAACGCAAATAAAAGTCTCAGGTTGTGGATGTAGCTTAGTGGTAGACTGAATGCTTGTAAATTCAAGGTCATGGGTTCCATCCTCAGAACACAGAAGAAATTGCTGAAGTACCCAGAACTAGATCTCCCATGAATGGTTTATAGAGAATTAAGAGAATGCAAGAGTAATTTGGCCACCAATATTATATTTTTATAAATTTAGATTAAGATACTACATTAGTCAGAGAAAAAATGTTTGCCTCATAGTTATTGTATCATTATGTAATGACACAATAAAACACAATAGCATTACATTTAGTGAGGATTAAGTTATTGAAATGAATGTTATCAGCACTGTGACAGAAAGTGAAAATATTTATGATATAATGGATTATGAATAAAGTTGATTATAATTTTTATGTTTTAATGTGTATGTGTGTGTGTGTGTGTGTGTGTGTGTGTCCGCGCGCGTGCACGCACACATGCGTGCGTCACAGTGCATGTATGGAAGTCAGAGAATATCTTCAAGTTTTGGTCCTTGCCCTCCACCTTGTTTGAGTTGGGGTCTCTTTGATGCTTAAGCACAGCAACCACGTTGCTCACTGACCCAACTCCCCAGCTCTGCCTCTATTTGTAAAGTCATTGAACGTAATAGGAACTATAGAAAAATGAAATGAGAAATAACACTTGCATTGGCATTGGCTTTGCTTTCATTTAAATTAAATTTATTTTTAAAACTCACTCACATATCTTCATGGTAAAATTCCTGAATGTATGAAAAATAGACATAACAATATATTAATAACTTCAACATAATAAAAGTAATATACAAGAAACCTCTTCTGGCCTCTGTGGGCAACTGCTCTCAGTGAGGAAAACTGAGAGCATTTTCTCTAAAATCTGGAAGAAGACAGTGTGTCCACTCTTATTCAACATAGTATTTTATGTCTTAACTAGGACAACAAGACAAGAGAATGATACAAAGGAGACATAATTAGGGAAAGAAGACATTACAGTGTTCCTCTTTACAGATGACAACATGATTTTATATTTTAAAAGTCCCAAAGGAGACCAACAGAAAACTCTTAGACTGGATAAAACATCTTCAGGTGTTGTAGGCTATAACATCAACTTACAAAAATTTGTATCTTTTACATAAACCAATATTGAACTTGCTGAGGAAAATATTAGGAAAAATAGCCTATTCATGATAAATTTTAAATGTCTAGAAATAAACCATGTGAAGAAGGATGAAAATCTTCTACTAGGAAAACCTTAAGTTATCAAAAAAGAAATTGAAGAAGGTACTAGATTATGGGAAGGTTTTCCATGTTCCTAGACTGGTCAGAATCAATATTGTGAGAATTACCATACTACCCAAAGTAATCTATACTTTCAAATAATCTACATACTTAAAGTAAGCTATGTATTTGATGGACTACTCATCAAGTACCAAGGAGATTCTCATAGAACTAGAGAAAATAATTTTAAATATTACACAGCCGTGCATGACCATAGATATCCAAAGCAATTCCAAGCAAAAAGAACACAGCCAGAGGTATCACATTACCCTACCTCAAATTGTACTATAGAGCCACAGTGACAAAAGCAACATGGTGCTGATATACAAACAGACTGATATGTAAAAACAGAGAAATTAAACATAGTGATAGGGGTGCATGGTATTTTGACACATTGATCATTGTATTACCTTGAAATCAGGCTTAACACCTCTCTCCTCAAACATCTACTGTTTCTTCTTGATGAAACTTTCAAAATCCTTTAGTCTTTCTTTTTCGGTTTTACAAGCTATACTTGTTATAACAATCCTTTTAATGTGCAAGGACATACAAGGACTTCTTGCATATGTGCAACTGGAATACTTTAATGTAAAAATGCTTGTTGAAAAATGGTGGGGAGGGCTGAAGTGCTTGCTTGTGGGTAAGAGCATATATTACTCTTAAAAAAGATTTGAGTTTGTTTCTGAGTACCCACATTGAACAGCTCACAGCCATCTATATCCCACCCTCCTCCTCTGGCCTCTGTGAGCAACTTCACTTACATGTCCATAGCCTGACACAGAGACACACACATACACATAATTAAAAATAAAATCTTAAAAAATAACGTTCTTGAAAAGCATAGCATGTCAGTTTTTTGCAGTAGATGCTGAGGTGTGGCATCATGACCCCTAGTCACTGTCAGTCAGGGATTTCTTGGACTTACCTCACTGGGCATCACATTGTTACCATTCAGCTAGATACGGGCCTTTATAGCTCTGATGATAAAATCCTGCTGTTGCAGCTTCCATCAGAGCCAAGACTGTGGATGTCCTTGGCTCATGACAGAGGCTAGAGTTATAATTCCCATGCTATGGACAAAGGACAACTTGCAGGAGTCCAGTCTGCCCTTCCTACCATGTTGGTCTTGGGAATCAATCTTATGTCAAACTGAGCAATCTCTATTACCTTCTACAATTCCTCAGTCTTAGATATATATATCTTTTCTGTTTCTCTCCTTCCTGTTCAGCCTTGGCCAATACTTAAATTCTCTCAAACTTCTCTGCTGCCTCTTCAGCTGGCAAACAGTAATTGCTTTTCTGTTTGTTTTCTATTGTCTCAGTTTGGATTGTGTTATGAAAAGTAAGCTGGAAAAGATTACAGAAGGAAGCCTTTTATTAAGCCCAATGCCATGACACCAAAGGGGTTAGCAAAGGTGTCTCTTAGCCAACTCCCCAAGTGAGCCAAACAGCCTATTTATACCACCAGAGAAGGAGTGTTTGCACCAATCACAGTAGACTCTTCATACAAATAAAGAGCTGTTCTTGCACGAACAGTAGGCCTTTCATGCAAATAAAGGGTTGTTTTTGCACCAATCACAACATTTTTTCTTTTGCACCAGCCACACCCTCCCTCTTCCAGGGGATGTGAGCATCCTGTTGATAGGTAGAAGTGGGTGCAAGGTCATCTAGATTTCATTGAGGTTTGTGATAATAAAACGTCTGATACAAGGTTTTTAAAAAAGAACCCTGGTTTAGGCTGCTTTTTCAGGAGCCAGAGTAAGCAGCTGCAATCATGGTGTTGTTTCCTCAAGATATTGCTGGAACATTCCCAATAACCAGTGTTAACATCCAGCTAACATCCAGTCCAGCTTGATGTTGGACAGTCCTTTGTTCAGAGAGCAGGGGAGAGGTTTGCAGATGCCAATTAGGGGTTCATCTTTGGTTATTTATAGGAATCTGGGTATAAGACGTAGTGCTTACAGGAAGAAATGTGTTATTACTGATCCTGGTATCTATTCAGGCTTTAATGGTGCTTTATAGTAAGTAACACCTTTCCAAGTGCCCTGGAATGATGAGTCCCCACATCTATGTCAACAATACTCTCCCAGAGAGTAGACTGTAGGCTATAAGGGTGCTGTGCCTAATCCTGTCATGAAAAACTCCCATAGGACATTTCAGTTTTAGAAGTACCTCTTTGTCCTTCGGATGCATCTCTTTTGATGAGAGCTCCTAAGCCTTATAAAAGAATAAACTAATGCTCATGTTCATTATGGCAGAATGAACATATGAATTGCTTTCTATGTATAATGTGGTGTTAGACGGCAATGGCATGTAAGGGAAACTGCAGTTGCATGCCCTGTCATGGGTGAATTTCAATATAATGTTGAGTGAAAGAAGCAAGAATAAAATGACATGTGGTTAATAGGAACGAGAAATTTTAAGATGGGCAAAGTTGCACCTTGTTCTATGATAAAATGAGATGTTTACTGCTCAGCTTGATGAAATTTTAATCATTTTAATGCAGCACAGGAAGACCTTGGATTTAAAACTCAGGTGCAGTTGTAAACATACTCACAGGGCTGGAGATATGTCTCCAGTTAATAATGAATTCTGTTCTTCGGGGGACCTGATTTTGAGTCCCAGAACCCATGTCAGGCAGCTCACAAGTGCCTTTTACTCTCTGGATCTAGAGGATCCAACATTTCTGCCTTTCATGGTTACTGGCATTCACATGTAAGCACACACACACACACACACACACACACACACACTTAAAATAAAAATAATTTTAAAACATATATTGTCATACTGAGAATTTATCATAAATTTTATCATCATTACTAAAAGGTAGATCTTAAGACAACATAAAGATGTTAATCATGATTAAAATGGGTGATTCTATGAAGAGAACCAATTAGAGAAGGAAAAGAGAATTCACAAAGTATGCGAAGATCTCTGCAATACATATTCTTTCTAGAGGCTCATATTTAGAATACATAAAAAGCATCTACAAAATAAGACAAAGATAGACAATTCACTTAAGATATACAGAAGAGTTGAGGAAGAATATCAAATAAAGATATCAGAAGTTGTTCAGTGTTGCTCACATACTTCTTCAAAGAAACAGAAGTAAAACTTTCAAATGATCTTATTACCCACCACAAAAACAAGCTAGAAGGCTGTGAAATGAATAGAATTCTCCTCAATGTTAATAGGAACAAATAAGAACAGTAAATTTAGAAAATTGCTTGATACCACTAAAGATAAAATCATCAGCTCATTTGTAAAACGGTGATCCATCTTTCAGCCTCTCCTGTGTTCTAACGATGAGCATTAAAGACGAACACATATGTTTCCATAACCTAGCAACTCAGTATATACCAACAACAATCACAAACTCATAATTTTAATGGGCAAAATGCAGTTATAAGATTGTTTACAGTAGAATGAATTATGATAAAAGAATTGAAAATATTCAAAACATCCATCAAATCAGAGTCAGTAAGCAAAATGTGTTCCATGAGTATAGAACACGAGTGTATAACACACTAAACAGCAATGAAAACAATCAAACTACAGAAAAATACACTGACAAGTGTATAAAGGATTGAATGGAAGACACAAGACATTAAGGGGTATATAACCGAACATACACACAATGTTGAAAGGAAGCCAGGATTCTCTCTCTGCACCTGTAAAAACTGTCATCGTGCTTGGTTGGGATGGTGATGTGAAGGCTATCAACTGCAAAGAAGCACAAGTTCTGTTGAATTCTTACTTTTAACTTGACTTTTCAGTACATGAGCATGTTTTCTTTGTGAATATTTTAAATACTTAATACGTCATGCAACCATCATTCAAGGAAGGGGAGAATGCTCAGAAATAGTTTGGTTGACCTGATGGGGTATACAGAACCTTCCTCTAACTAGTATCTACTCCCTATTTATGATTCATGAAAACTGCTGGTCACTAACACCTTTTAAAAAATGAGTCATTCCTTTCATTGACCTTGAATAGTAATAATAAAAAAATTGACCATTTTGCATGACTACCACCATAGGGAGAGGCTGAAAGACGGATCACTGTTTTACAAATGGGGTGATGGTGTTATGGTCATATCTGTCTAAGGCTCACAGACCTAGAAGCCAAAAATATGGACATGGATAGATATTAACTTGCTTAGAAACTAACAAAGTTGGAACATCTGAGAAGAAATCTCTGTAAACATTGTCTTGCTCTGAGGAAGGGAAGCCTCTGCAAATTGATTTCAAAGAAAATGTTGAAGCTAAAGTAACCCATTCTCAGAGACATCATCAGGTAGCTGTGAACCCTCAACAGACAATTTCCTCCTTCTTTTTTCTTTCTTTCTTTTTTTTTTAAGTATAGAATAGAGTTTATTCAGGGCATGAGGAGGAGAGTTAAGAGGGTAGTAGAGGCAGAAAAAGGCAGAGAGAGGGAGAAAGTAGAGAAGTAGAAGCCAGCCTAGGCTGTCCTAGAACTCACTCTGTAGACCAGGATGACCTTGAACTCAAAAATCCTCCTACTTCTGCCTCCTGAGTGCTGGACTTAAAGCAAGTGTCAGCACCCCAGGCTCCTTAGAGCTTTTGATATGACCTATTTCTGAATGAATTCCATCACCTTTAAGGTAACAAAATGTATTGTTTTTGTAACCATCATGACAACTATTCTCAACAAAAGTAGCACATCTTTCCTGGTAGACTTGAATTCCAGGAGTTTCAGGATCACTTAGAGACTCACTTGACTGAGAGAGCCTTAGGACACTTTTTGGCCTTCAAAATGAAGATGGCATCCAGCAAGTAAGGAGATCCATATTCCCAGCGGGACTCATTTAGAAGTATGTGAGTGAACATACTTCTTTCCTTTGAACATTTGAAACCCCCATCCCTCTTCATTCTGCACATCACCAGGTTGAGCCCTGTTTCCTGTCATTCAACAGTTATTGAACTGCGAGGGTTATTGCTTTCCTTGCAATATCAACCATTCTATTCTTCCCCCATATCAAAACCATTTTCCCCCTAGCTGCAAGATTAAAAGGTGGGTGTCTCAAATCTATACAGCTTATCCCACCACATTGGTTACAGTGATTGGGCCAAGATTGGTCCACAACCTAAGAAATGCTCATCATAACTCTTTCTCAAAGCCACTATATTTCCTTGTGTTCCCAAGACAGGAAGACCTGGGTCTGGTAGCAGACATGTGGAGAGAATATGTTTGCAGAATGAAGTCAGGTAAGCACACAGAAGAAATCATGTGGGATTGTATCACTGTATCTTGGGATGAAGGCTCGTGACTCTCACTTTTGAATCTCTTTTCAATTTGAACAATACTGTTCAAGCATTTGAGAATAAAGATTTAGAAATGAAGAACTCCCACTTTGCACAATCTAGTTCTAGTTGATTGCTGTTCCTAGCAAAAGAAGAAAGGTATATGGATAAATGGTATAATCAAGAATAATAGGAAGGATAATAAAAATCAATCACCTCTAAGACGGTGAGGTTTACTTTAAGCTTCTGCTTTAGCAGCCTCTCTTTGTGTGGATCCTTAGCAACTGGACACTGCGTACCTGCTATGCATATTACATTTTCTAAATAATCCAGGAACTGCATATAGAAATTTTCTAGGGAATTTACATCTCAAAATTCAATATGCTCAGTGATGTAAGGAAGATGACCATGTCATGTGCTATAACCTCAGTATTATGCTAGGCAGGAGAAATGTAATTGGTTTCACAACTCAAGCTACTTTAGAGGAATAAAATCATCTCTAAAGCATTATCACACACAACATCCATTATTAGTTAAATGAAGAGTAGTTGATATACTCTTATCAATAAATTGGTAATCAAAACTGATAATTTTTCTGTTGGACTGTGGAAATTAAAAACATTTGGAACTGTGCAACATCATGGAGCACTGAGGGCTTGGACTGTGCATAAAGAGAAGAGACAGGCTTTCATAGAGTAGAAATGGTGGAAAAAGCATAAAAAGTCATATGTAGCTTGTAACACCTATGACATCTCTCATATCCCACTGTCCTGGGATCCCGATCCCGTTTGTCTCCTTGCAAACCATCTACCCCAATGCAACTTTCTTGATGGCTTTTGATCTGAAAGAGAGAAGAGAGAGTTAGCCACCCCATCTGGAGATCTCCTTGACACATGGTCCCCTAACTGCAATTTTGCACGTTTCTATTTCTATGGCATCCATGGGCTTCCCTCTGATCCTTCATCAAAGCTAGAGGCCATGTGCTCTGTGCGCAGTTTGCTCCATGAATGAAACCAAGGCATATGTTACGTGGCTCCACTCCAGCTTCTCCTTCTTCACAGTTGCTATGGCCCTTTGAACAGCCCATGGGGCATAACTGGTGCCTCACCTTACTGCAAGGTACATGGCCTCTTTCCTTCCAGTCTTACTTTGAAAAAAAAAATACCTATGCCTTATACACATTCGGGTGTTATTTTAGAAACACTCAAATAGACTAAACCACTTGTCATCCGTCTGCCTTTGGCAATTATCCATTTGCTAATGAAAGGTTTTTAATGGAAATTTAACTTTTCAACCAATTATATTATAGGAAGAAAAACAAATTTCAATGTATGTATTCCAAACCCTTTGACATGCATCCTCAAGTTGGTGAGCCTTGGGGAGGGTTGGAAACTTGAGTGGAACTTGAAACTACAAATTATAAAATGAATGATAGAAATCCTAACAAATAGGAATGAGTTATCCAAACAAGAGTTGTAGCATCCATAAAGAAATACCTCTCTCTCTCTCTCTCTCTCTCTCTCTCTCTCTCTCTCTGTGTGTGTGTGTGTGTGTGTGTGTGTGTGTGTGTGTGTATAAACAACATACAACTCAAAAAATGCTTTTCATGCCTTAACTAGAGAATCAAATAGACCTGCAGCATGAGGAATTATTTTAAAATGTTGTATCTTATATATGGGGGGAAAACAATATATGAAGATTTCAAGTGTCAAAGGGAATGCAAAACTGAACAGTGGTTCAATCTCCTCAATTCTCACCTGACTGTTTTATAATTAGTAATAATATGTAACTATACAAGAGAGTTTTTACTAGATATAGATTCTGAGCATGATGTTGACCTTGTTGGTACAGTGCTAGTGTATAACTATCCCTTGTTTACATTGCGAGTGAATGAAAATACTTGGATCTTTACACAGTTGATTAATGTGGTAACTTTTATGCTGCAAGGAAAAGATGTACACACCATAATTTCTGCTGATTGCTGCACAGCCCTTGGCTTAACAAAAGATGGAAAGTTTATGAGAATAAAAGCTAAGTGTGGGAATGCTCTTTCCTACACACAGCTAACTAGCACCACTCATGTCCCTCAGAGCCAGAGTCGTGGACTTTCGAATTTTAAACAAAATATAATCTCATGAGAGAAATTAGAGATGAAATAAAAAGTTCAAGCACACATCAGTTTTAGGCAAAGAAAAGATAAACAAGATTGAAAGAGGTAAATTATTCTTAAATAACTTTACTGAGGTGTCATTAACATATACATATATCTAAGTATGCAAACTGACAGGTTTTGATATGTGCGTGGTATGCATGTGTGAGTATGTGCATGAGTGTATGTTGTGTGTGTGTGCATGTGTATGTGTATTTTTGTGTGTGTCTTTGTGTGTGTGTGTGCATATGTGGTCATACACATGTGTGTGCATGTGTATATGTAGTGGGTATGTGCATATGTGTAAAACTGTAGGGTTAATGGGGTCCCAAGTCCTCTCAGCCATAGGGGCTCAGGGAGGCAGGACTCAGGAGTTTTGACTGTGCTTAGCCCAGCCTTCGCCAGGTAGGTATTGGACCATAGGGCAGTCTGGAGGACATTTCTCAGACTGAGGCTTAGGACAGCCAGAGCTGGCTCAGGGGTCCCCAGGCCTGCAGGGAGACTGGGGCACCTGTTTCTCAGGCAAGATCTTGGGCACCCAGGCTCCGTTGGGAGCTGTGGAAGATCTGAGAACAGAGTGGGGGGTCTCTGGGCTGGATCTAGCCTGGGGGAAAAGAGGGGAGCTTCAGCTGGTCCCACTGGGGGAAAGAGTTCTTGGCTTGTGGACAGCTCTCTTGGGTTTGGCTTGGTTTGGTCTCTGCTGTGGCTGGGAGCACAGGGAGGTCTTCAAGGGAGATTAAACACAGCTCTATAAGGGAAGGCCTTCTCCATGATTTGCCAGGACAGATCCTGGTGAGAAGAGGCAGTCCATGGTTTGAAGGCATTTATTGTCATGAAAGTGAATGAGTAAAACTGTACCCCACTTCTCAGGGCGGGCCTGAGTTTAAATACCTTTTGCAGAGAGGAGTGTCTGGGAAGGAGAGTTTATTGGCTAAATCCTCCAGGCCTTTGAATACCGCATTAAAATGGAGATCTGTCCTGAGGCTACATGACCACAGGTCACATCCTCTACCTGTAGAGGGGCTTGGGGCGTCGCCCTTATGTGACTGATGGCCACAAACCTATGGAGGGCTGTGAGGGTGCTATAGCTACATGACAGGAGCTGGGTGCCCAGGAGCGGGCAAAACCCCTTCCATCCCTTCAGTCACCAGGGTTTCTAGCCTTTGCTCAACCAAGAACCAGGCTGCCTCTCAGGGTCCTACATGAAACCATCAACATAATCAAGGGAGTGAGCATGCCTGTCACCCACACACATCCTTTTTCCCCTCTCTGGTCTCTGGCTGCTTCCCTTTCTTTTCAGTCATTAATCTATTCTCATTAGTAAAGAGTAGTTTGTACTTTTAAAAATTTCATATTGCTAGAATTACAAACCTCTTATTTGTCTTTTCTTGCCCTTTATTTAAAGACATATCTGTTTTTTATTTGTCTTTTCTCAGTGAGAGAAAGTCTATGCTTATTATTTCAGGATATATAACTATCATCCTATTTGTGTTCTGAATATGATCCCCTAGATAGCTAAAGCAGGCTCTCTGTTTACCTCTTGTTGGGTTTTATTAGCTGATGGGCTTCAAGTTGTTTTTTGGTTTGGGCTATCCTGAAGAAAGCTTTTGAGAATCCTTATACACAACTCTTTACAGACCCGTGCTTTCATCTTGATGGAGGAATGGAGTACCTGGTCAGTGCCCCACATGGATGTATGTTTAGAACCCGCTCATCAGCTGTGAATCCCACTCGGCAGCACCGCTCGCCCTGCTTCCTCCCCAGCCCTTGTCCAGACTAAAGTGGACAGTCTGGATGGTAGACGTCCTGAGGGTGGTTTCTACTTGCACTTTTGTAATGACTAATAATTCTCGGCATCTTTCTGTTGCCTATTTAGCAAACGGCAACAAATGTCTTGAATGAAGTCTTACTCAAACCTCTTTTCATATTTTTATGGTATAATTTGTTTTCTTCTATTGAGTTTAAACATTCTTTTTAATATAAGTTACACGTGAGATCTGTGGCTTGCAAATACTTTTTCCCAGGCTGTGGCTTGTCTTTTTGTGATCTTAGAGGCGCGTTTCAAGGAACAGAAATATTTCATTCTAATGAAATAAAATTTATTGTCTGTTTGAGTTCTGCTTTATAAATCATGTCTTTAATATTCTAATAAATCTTTGCCTAAACCAAGGTCACAAAGATCTGTCAATTTTTTTTTGTCTAGAAAAAAAGTTCAGTGGTTTATAGAATTTCTTTTAGAGCTATGATTCTTTTTGAATGTGAGCATATGGTACAACTGGTGGACCACAGCCACCCTTTGTGTTGGCATTCCCAAGGGTGATGACATGTGTGTTTCAACATTATAGCTTCTCTGCAGAGTTGCATAATCTCTTTAGAAAATCACTTATCTACAGGTATGGAAATCCATTTCCTTACACTATATTCTAAAATCAAATGTAAGTTGAAAAGCATTTTCTGTCACTTAATTTTCCAAAAGACTGCAGAATTGATACTTCTGCTAATTTTTTAAAATTTTTTTATAGAATTTGCCAGTCAGCAACTTACAAGAAATACACAAACTTCTTAATTAACACAAGTTACTCAAACTTACTCAAACATTAAAAAAATGCAAATAGCTCTTGAAATTACTAGATACAAAGATATAGAATTAACAGTTAAATAGAGATTTCCATTTCTCCTCTTTGGAGTTAATTGTGATTTTTTTTAAGGTCTATGGGTTTACATTTTTATCAGTTTTTCAAACGGCCATCATTTATTCAAGGGCCTTCCACTTTTAGCTACATCCGTATTTAGTTGATAGAAGCAGATCCACACTCACTGGTGCTGTTTCGTTTATGCCCTTAGTATTTCACCCCCGTGTGCTTTGTCTGGAACAGTTCATATTTGTCTGTTTTCACATCACTCATCTTTCCTTCGTCTTCCTCCTCAGCAAGGACCTTTCTGCTATCATCGTTCAATGTTTTTTTCTTTTTTCTGTCTCAGGCGGTTTTTATTTTTTGTTGTTTTCATCCCTCAAAATCTGGTTTGGTCTTAAAAAATTCTCTTTTATGTTTCTTCATAACTTTTTGAACACATGGAGTACAGTTACAATAACTGTTTTTATATCCTTGTCTGCTAATTCAAACATCTGCGTCAGCTCTGTGTTGATTTCAATATATCGCCCTTCTCTCCTTATTATGGATTGCGTTTTCCTGCCTTCTTGCATGCACTCTAATTTTTGATGGGGTGCCAGACACTGTGAATTTGGCTGTTTTTTGGGCACTGGTTATTTTTATATTCCTATAAATATTCTAGAGCTTTCTTCTGGGATGCAGTTATGTTACCCCCCAAACAGTTTGATCTTTTTGAAGACCACTTCTAAGAGTGTTTTACAGAAGAAGAATATTATTTGACCTTGTATAATTATCTAACATGTCCACACTACTGGGGCAAGACCCTGCTGGCGATCCTCCCTAATTCATTGGGAAGTATGACAGTTTCCAGTAGAGTTAATAGTGAGATGTAGAGCCCATCTGACCTGATGAACGTTCCAGGCACTATGAGTGCTAAACACCTCAAGCAGCTTTCCCCTGAGCATTGACATTCTCTGACACGCATGTGCTGATCACAGTCGTCTTCTGACTTCTCCTAGGAGTCCCTTTGGAACCCCTCCCGTTTATTTCTCTTTCTACAGTGGCCCATCCCCTAGTTCTCTGTTTTGTGAATCTAACTTGGACTTCCAGTACTAATTCTCTGTAACACTGACTCTCCTCTGTTTGTTATGACCTGGCATCTTACAAAAGTCAGGAACGTGCAACTAGAGAGATGTGGCCTAATGTGTAAGAGTTCACGCTACAAAAGCAAGTTTGGTTCCCAGCACTCACAGCAGGGATCCCACAACCGCCTATAGCTTCAGCTCCAGAAACTGTGCACTGTGGGCCTCTGCTGATATCAGCAGTCCCACGCAGATATCCACATAGAGTATCTGTGTGTCCAGATCCAAAAACCCTAGCAGTTATCTTTCACAGTTCATGGATAAAGCTATGTAAGTGAGGCCAGGATATAGATATATCTCATGCCCCCTTTATTTTAGAAACTTTTTTTTCTTTCTCAATCTTTTTATGTCTATGTTAAAGTAATTTAGAGCTACCTGGTACAACTTTTACCTAGATCTATGCATGCTTCCAACTCTTTGCTCTTCATCACATCCATTTTCAAGCCTATTGACCTAGGAATAAGACCTTCAGTGCACACACTCTTTACCTCGTATGCAGGCTATGGTTTATCTTCTGTGCCTGTTGGACTATTTCTTCTTGTCTTTAACCCAATGAAACTGACACAATCAAGTTTTGCTAAGTTTCTTGTTGCTTTATGTCTCAGCACATCCTTTTGGATATTTGCACGTTACATTAGACAGTTGACTGACAGGCTGGCCTCTTTGTAAGTATATCTTTTAAAGGCGAGACTTCTACCATTGCTAGGCATGGAATAAAAATTGAGCACATTGTCCTAACTTTGTATACATCTTGTAAGTATATTTATGTTTGCTCAATCAATCAGTCAATCAATCATCAATCAGTTTGGCACCAAGGATTAAGCTGAGGGTCTTATTCAATCTAGCAAATACTTTACCATTAAGTTACTTGTCTTATCTACATCAACTCTTTGTTTAAAAACATAATTAGTTTCACGATATGGCCAGAGTGATGCTTTACTTAAACTTTATTTAAACTTGAATGCATCCCCTTGTCTTTGGGTCCAGATTGCTAGGAACACACACACACATACACTGCTATATCAGCTTCGTAGACATCTTTTTTAAAATACCTGCCCTCGCCCTGGAAACAGTTTGATGATGGAAGGAGGCAATGAATAAGGAAAAAAGAGAAATGTTTGCCAATCCCAAGCATACTGTGAAAGAATTACTGAATGCAGTTAGAGGGCAGCAGAACAAAGCCAAGCATCTTCCGTTGGTCCTTTCCTGGCAATTTTATCATTTACTGTATCATGTATCCTGTGGTCTGAAATATAAACGATTATGTTGGTTCCACTTCTCCAGGGCTTGTCCCTTGACACTGTGCTCAGCCAAATCACTTCATTGTTCAAACAGCTGGTACTAATAACACATTGGCAACAAAGTCACATGTTTATTTTTATTTTAGTTGAATTTTTATTAATTCATTTAAAAAATGCTACTTAGCAAATGTGACACAAAAGTTTCCTGTTGTCATTGTAACAAGGACCACAAACATGCCATGATTCATAACCCTCTCTCTCTCTCATAGTTCTTTATAGTTCGGAATCTTTTAAAGTTTGTTTTGATTGGACTAAAGTCAATGTGACAATGGTTCTTTGTTGGAGTTGATAAAGATTAGTATGCCTATTTGTCTTCCCCTCCTCTCAGAGGTTGTCACTGTCTGTCCTTGATTTTAGAGCTACTGTCCATGTCCTCAAAGTCGAAAGCATAACAGCTTCAAAAGTTGTCCCCGTGCTTATTTTCATCTGTTAGAGATACCATCTCCATTTCAGGCCCTCCTGCTTCCCTCCCATAAGAATTCTTAATTACACTTGAGTAATTCAAAATAAATTTATTTAAGCTACCATACCTGCAAAGGTTGATATACAACTTTTGTTTTGACCTAGAAGGTAACATTTTCTAGCCCCAGGGACTAGAACATAGGTATTATGAGAGTTTAGGTTTATGCTACCGGACATGGTATTTGGAGAAACTGAAGATATACTCAAGGGCATACAGGCTTCATGTGTGTGTGTGTGTGTGTGTGTGTGTGTGTGTGTGTGTGTGTGTGTCTGTCTGTCTGTCTGTCTGTCTATGTATGTATCCATCTATCTATCTATCTATCTATCTATCTATCTATCTCCATATCATATACCATATCCATACCTGTATCTTTGAAGCACCATAGCCTTTCACCACTTTTCTCCTCCTTTGATCTCTTCCTAGGTGCCTCACAGAATCTATCTCAACACTTCCCCAAAGAACAGGACAGAATCTGTACCACATATTATAAACATAGACAACCCCCCTGGTATGAAGGTCATCGGTCCTAGAGTAGAACTTGCTACTGTTGATTAGCTAAACTGACATGGTCCCAAACTGCCTTGTAAATAATTATAATTATACCTACAGACAAATGAGAGTCTCAGCCTTAATCAGAGAAGCGTCTCTTTACAGGGAGGAAAGGTGAATGTGGCTTCTCAGGAGGATGATAACAAGAGATTGTTGGGATCCCAGCCCTAACCAGGACATTTAGATCACCTTCAGTAAGGCTCAGGAAACATTACAGACTAGGGGGCGGGGAGAATATAGGAGATAGAGATAGGAAGAAGAACCATGAATGCTCCTTTCCAAGCACATCACAGCCACTGAGACACCAAGACTATGATCTCACAGATGCAGCGGTCCTCTCACCAGACCTGTCCAAGACAGTCATGGCATAGGGATGGACCCTCCCTGCTGGACTGTTGGTTACTGCTGGATTCTGGAGGAAGGGCAGTCATTGTCTTCATTCCCATATCCATGAGTGAGGCCACCAGGCTCCTATAGAGAGGTCCAAATCCACTGCCACTCAGACAGTCTTGGTTGAGCTCAGTGGGTTACAAAACAAAACAAAAATTTGAGTGGGAAGAGGCCTGTAAGGAGAAGGGGCATCAACAGGGACAGGAGGGTGAAAGGGTCACAAAGCCCTCAGAATGGAAACTCTTATAGAAGTGATTAGGGAAAGGCTGGAGATATGGAAGGCTCAGAGCAAGTGGTTCATTCATGGTCATCAATATTAGTGCTAACTCCCAAGACCTAGATGGTTAGCATTGTGGGTCCAAAATAAAGAATATATCTAAAGAAAGGAATGGATCCTGAAGATAATGTTTGTTACATATGGACATGCACATATAGAGGCATAGGCTTGTATATTTACATGTCATGTGTATGCAGAAATATGTATTTATAAGCATAATTATATGAACTGAAGGTTTATTTTTATTTTTCATCTTACTCAGTCAATAACTGGAAGCTTTGACTGAGCTTGCATCTCTACTGGTAAACAAAATAGACATAACATAAGCAGACGGACACATTCCATATAGCTTTATTTTTATAAGAGATTTCTTTCAACTCTAAAATAGATTCATGCTTTACAGCTATGTTTGGAAACAGACCTAATCCCTGTGATTTATGATAAGTAAACAGTTTGTCCCATTGTAACCATGTTATGTATAAAAATAAGTAATGTATATTATTGGCAGATAAAACATATGTTCAGTGTAGTAATCCCCCCCCAACTAATCTCCTTGGTTCTTTTCTCTCACATTCTCCTGCAATTCTTTGTATTTAGGTAATAGATTTCTACATTTACTCTTAATCAACAGTTCTCTCTCTCTCTCTCTCTCTCTCTCTCTCTCTCTCTCTCTCCCTCTCTCTCTCTCTCTCTCCCTCTTCCTCTGTCTGTCTGTCTGTCTCTCCCTCTCTTCTTCCCTCCCTTCCTCTCTTTTTCCTCCCTCCCTTCCTCTGTCCTTTCTTCTCCCCTGCCACTGCCTGTGTGGTCTTCCAGAGATAAATTTTAAGATTTTAAAAAATGTGTGTGTGTGTTTGTGTGTGTGTGTGTGTGTGTGTGTGTGTGTGTGTGTGTGAGAGAGAGAGAGAGAGAGAGAGAGAGAGAGAGAGAGAGAGAGAGAGAGATGTGTTTTTGAACATGGGTACCCAGAGAGGCCAGAAGGCATTGGATTTGGAGTTACTAGTGGTTGTAAGCTGGAGTTACTAGTGGTTGTATGCTGTCTGAGTGCTGGGAATCCAACTTGGATTTTCTATAAAAACAGCAAGTACTCTTTGTATTAAGCCATCTCTCCAGCTCCTCAGAGAAACACTCCAGAAGGCAAAATACTTAGAATGGCATAACACCTTCTCTTAGAGTGGAGATCAGGGTAGGATTTTTTTCCTTCTTATGGTACTTTAGTCATGTGATGGCTTTTGCACATTCTGTTTTGGAGAAATCTTGTTCTCAAGGCATTTATGTTCATCCTTAAGGGGGTTGCTCACTGCCTCTTCCACCTCTGCTTTGAGAATGGGCTTAGAGTATTTTTCTTTACATAAATTTTCAAAATCTTTTCCCTTTAAATTTCTTTTTAGCTGAGGCCAGTTCAGTTATTTCCAATCAAAGAACCCTCACTCATTTGTGGACCACGCACCTCACTTCTCACTTAGTGTCTCTTGTGGATCCCCAAGAAGTCAGAGGGTTTGGTCCGGTCTTCTGAGGACGCCCATGGTCCTTCCTTACCATCATGTCTTGGCTACCACTCTTATTTGAAGGGTTTCTGGTTTGATGGAAGTTTTCTGCCTGAGCATCACATGGTTTTCCTACACTGTCCCTCACCCCGGAGAGTATATTCTTCTTTTTACTCCTTTACCATTTGGGACCCCACAGACTGAACCCTTCATATTTATCCTTCTATAGAACACAGATCTTTCTCCCTACTTGCTGCCACAGATGGATATCTTCATGTGCCTCTTCACCATCAAATCATGCATTCACCAAGGCAGTCTTGTTCATTTTCATATTTCCAGTGCCCCATACAGCCCCTCACACTCAAAACTACGTCTTGTGAACCAAAGTAGGTATTTGTGGATTACAAAGTGGTTAAACTATATACTATATCATTTACATTAGTTTTATCCAGGAGACAGCCCACATGTGTTTGATAGAACTTATGCCCCCCCCCAAATTGCCTTCAAACATCTGGAATGTGATTACCGCTCTCTAATGTCCATGGAGGATGCCGTATTAAGCTTCTCAGGCTGGAGGTGGGATGAGATTATCAAGATAACCTTGGTTGAACAGCAATGAGCAGGTGATCACATCAACATGTCTTTCTTCTTTCCTTTCTAAACATTGTAATTAAATAACTAGCTAATTTGTGTCTGCACATGCACGTCCTGGCCCATGTGTGGACGTCAGAGAGGAATTCAGGGGAATCAGCTTCACCTTTCCATCCTGTGGGTCCCAGGAGTCAAAGCTTCATGTTGTACAGTAGGAACTTAATAAAATGATTGTGTTTAATATACTCAGAAGTTATAAAAATAATCACTTGGAAGTATATGCGGGATGAAACTTAAAACTTGCCTAGGGGCAGGCAGAATTAGATTATTATTGAGTACAGTGTTGTCTCCTTTGTTTCTCTTTGGGCAGTGCCACTGCCCTCCTTTCTCCCTGATCTCACAAGTACCCTCTCATCAGTCACATTTCTTTTCTTTTTCTTTTTTGTTTACACTACCTCTGTTGGGCACCCTATTGGAGATCACAACTTCCCACCCTATCCAGCACTCTCTGAAGTCTCCTCCTTTCTTTACTGCCCCACAACACCTATGTCCTTCTAAAAGATCACAATGACAAAAAAAAAAAAAAAAACCTATCCAACTCCCCCTCCCTTTTTCTAAAGATTTATTTAATTTTATGTATTTGAGTACATTGTCGCTGTCTTCAGACACACCAGAAGAGGGCATCAGATCCCATTACAGGTGTTTGTCAGCCACCATGTGGCTGCTGGGAATTGAACTCAGGACCTCTGGAAGAGCAGTCAGTGCTCTTAACCACTGAGCCATCTCTCCAGCCCCACTTTCCCCTTCTAACAGGGACATTTATCAGTTTTATTCATGAGATGATGGCTCACAATTAAAGAATAGTCCTTGGCACATTTTAGGTGTTCAATAACTATTTGTCAGTGGCTTAATGAAAGATGCTGTCTAAACTCCAGACTGTTTCCAGGCAGTTTACCTGAGCATGTCAGCGAAAACAGAATTTAAGGGTTTCTTTTTTTTTAAGATTTATTTATTTATTTTATGTATACGAGTGCTCTCTCTGGATGTACACTCGTGTGCCAGAAGAAGGCATCAGATCTCATTACAGATGGTTGTGGGCCAACATGTGGCTTCTGGGAATTTAACTCAGGACCTCTGGAAGAGCAGCCAGTGCTCTTAACTCCTGAGACATCTTTCCAGCCCACAGAATTTTAATGTTAAAAGAAAATTCTTCATCAGAGTAGGAGAAGAAAGAGAATCAATGTGCACACCCACTGCATGGAGTGTTAGTATGGATGCTATCTATACTTGTTTAGCATGTTGGTGGTTTTGCCTCCGAGGCATTAACTTTCTTACTGGATTCGGTGAATCGTGCAGAAGTTGTGTGGGTGCTGGACCTCGGCCTCACTTTTGCCTCATCTAGAATGGCGGTCTCCTCACTAAGTTGCTCGGTCAAGTGGCTGGCATCAACTTTCTCATCATGCACAATCCCTCTCTACCGTCTTCCCCTCCACACCAATAAGAAAGCCCCCCCCCAAAGAGCCACATCCACCTCGGTGTGAAGGAGTCTGAAAGTCACCCCTCTGTTTACGACGTGTAACAATGGAAGTGGGAGATATAAAGTTTGCAGCTATTATGTAATCAGAAACATTCGTGTGTTCCCAAAGCAGGAGGAGGCAAGGAAAAGAGAGAGAGAGGAGGAGAACCGACAGACAAACCACACCGTTGGAAGTGCAGGGCCCATGGGGTGAGCAGGAAGCCAAAACTCATCCAGATGTCACATAAAAACAAAAGAAAAATGCTTTATGAATCCAATCATTATTAAATGTTCTGCATGTCCGTTTCCCACGTTGTTTGCCAATATATATTGGTTTTCAAATGCTAGCATTTTTTAAAAGCAGGAGAAATATTTGCTTTTAAGATAAAGATTGTTTCATTTTCGAAGGCCATAAAACCCAAATCCATGTGGTAAAAGGGGAAAAAATGTTATCCTCACCCTCACCTTCAAGCATTCTTTACTGAAACCAAAGAAGCTTTTTACTGCCATTTGCTCTGCAAAAGCACTTTCTGGGTGAAAGGACAGCCCTGCCAGTGCAGAGCTCGGCCCATGGGTGGAACTGAACTGAGGATAAAGTGTCCAGTGTCCAGTGCTGCCGAAGAAGCGGACAGCACTTCAAATCCTCAAGGTGACAGTCTTCTGGGTTGCCAGGGCGTGACTTCTGTGGAGAGTATGTCCCTTTTGGCAAACTGGGTGAGGGGAAAATGGGAGAAATGCAAGTCTTTGTGGATATTTTTCTCCTATAGCGTCTCTGTCTGAACAGGAAAACCACAATTAGAATGAAGTCACTGGATTCATGAATCTTAGAGCTGTAGGATGTTGGGACTAGAAAATACCAAAGCAGGCAAAGACCCAGTTCTTCTTTTCAGGTTGTTAAACTAGTGTGTGTTTGCAGGGGCTGAGGTGTGTGTGTGTGTGTGTGTGTGTGTGTGTGTGTGAACATGCATATGTGCATGTGTGTTTTTATCCGGTGTGTGTATGTGTTTGTGTCTGTGTGTGTCTATGTGTCTGTGTGTTGTGTGTGCACTGGGTGTGTGGTGTGTAAGTGTGGGTGCACATGTGTATATGCATGTGTGGTGTGTGTGTGTGTGTGTGTGTATGTGGCTATATCTCTGTGTGGTATGTGTATATGTGTCTGTGTGTGGTGTGTGTGGTATGTGTTGTGTGTGTGAGTATGTGGTGTGTGTGTGTGTGTGTGTGTGTGTGTGTGTGTAAGTGTGAGTTTGAATGTGTGTGGTATGCACAGGTTCCAGGCCATATGTCTCTTCAGCCTCTGAGCCAAGCTTCACACCTACTTACTGGGATAGTTTTGAACAGGAGCCACATGCATAGATCTTCTGATCATAGTCATTTTTCCTCTTTGGTTGTCTAGGAAGGACCCTGCAGTGTCCTTTAAGACTTTCCAAGATCATTCTTCTTGATCTGGGAGAGGAAATGTACACAGCATTTTTCAGTCTCTTTTGTTCATTCCTTGAACAAAAGAGAGCATGATTCATATATTCCATGTCCGCACACATAGAAAATCTGATCCCCTGTGAACACAAATGGTGGTGGTGGATTCTTAAAAGGCAGCAAATTTCTGGTGTAGTTTTCTCATAGGAAAGAGTTCCCAGGTTCCTGTTGATGATGTCTGTGCTCCTGGAATTAAAGGTTTGGCGACTTTTGTTTGTTTGACTCACTCCCCCTGCCCCCAGTTCACTCTGTAGATTTCTTTTGCCTTTGCTCCCAGCCAACAACATTTTCCTTCAATCAAAGTTGTTTTCCAGGAAGTACAGTTTTGACACGCTATCACCTGTTGCTGTTCTTGGTCTCCACTTGACAAATTCTTGTCTTTGTTTTTCCAGGTCCCAGTAAGTCATGTTTAGACTTGTTCCTCTGGGTTTCATATCTTTTTCTTCTAAACACCTCAAATTCTTCAGATTTTCCTTCTCTTTTACTGTTTATATTTCATACTTCTGAGATAAATATAAAATTGTGTCAATCAATGCCATTCTTTTTTAACTCTTAAACATGTATTTTTAAGGAATAGTAACAAGAAGATTCATGTGTACACCATGAAGCTTGGGAAATAGAATATTATGAGGGTGGAGAAATGGCTCAGGAACTAAGAGTACATTCTTACAGACATTGGAAGTTTGGTTTCCAGTACCAACACAGAGCAACTCTCAGAAGCCTTTAATGCTAGCTCTAGGGCATCTGACACCCACTTACAACTTCCAAGGGCATTGCAGGCATGTGCACAAAATCTGAAGATAGCCACATAGACATATAATTAGACATAAAGTTAAACCTTACACACAGAAATAGGAAGTGTGTCTGTCTTATTAAGGGTACTCTGGCTGCATCTGCCTTTTTAATTATTACCCCATTGGTTTCATCTTCATCTTACCACTCATGTGTATACCCTGGCTGTGGAAAAAAAAATGGCTACTGAGAGTCCATGTGTTTAAGGCTTAGTCCCTAAGTGATGCTATTGAGAGATTTTTGGGACATTTAGCAGGTGGGGACAAGTGAGAGGTCCTTAAAGCACAGCCTGGATATTGTGGGGTCTTTTTCTTTCTTTCTTTCTTCCTTCCTTCCTTCCTTTCTTTCTTTCTTTCTTTCTTCCTTCCTTCCTTCCTTCCTTCCTTCCTTCCTTCCTTCCTTCCTTTCTTTGCTAACTCATATGCTATCACTTTGGTTTACTATGTGTGTCTGGATGCTGCCTCTTACCCAAAGCTCGAAGCACTGTATCTACCCAGTCTTAGATTGAGAACTCTGGAAGTATGAGCTAATTAAACCTTTTCCCATATAAGTTAATGCCAGGGTATCTTGTTATGACAATAGAAAGATAAATTGACTCCAGTAGATGTTTATGCTTGTTATTTATTGCTGAAGCATATGAGAATGACATCATGTGTATGCATGCATATGAAACTTTCTTATGCTTGGTGTCCCTAGATATTTTTTTTAATTTTTATTTTCTATATTTTTTAAGAAAGTCTTTTTTTTTTTTTTTTTTTTTTTTTTTTTTTGGTTTTTCGAGACAGGGTTTCTCTGTGTAGCCCTGGCTGTCCTGGAACTCACTCTGTAGACCAGGCTGGCCTCGAACTCAGAAATCTGCCTGCCTCTGCCTCCCAAGTGCTGGGATTAAAGGCGTGCCCCACCACCGCCCGGCTGTCCCTAGATATTTTTAACTTGGGTTTTCTTTGCATGCAGGTCATTCTTTTATCTTCCTATGGGTATATAAATGCTTGTTCATACTTGTCTGTCTTTTAATTAGATGACTTCAGGGAGCAGATGAAGTTCCAGTATTTTTGTGTATATATCTATCATTTCTTCTTCTCTCATTGACCCAATCAGGTCAGTCCCAAAGCTGTGCAGGTCACAGTAGATATTTCTTTCCTTATTCTCAAATGAATGCTTAGATAGTCAAATCTGAAGCTTACTGCTTGCAGTGCATTAATACTTTACCATGCCAAGTTTTAATTTGCATGTTTAATGTTCAGAAGATACTAAATTTTGTGTATTTATTTCATTTATACTTGTGTTTATATTTTTAATGTTTTTAACAGCTTTTTGCTTACTGAGATCATAACATCTTCCTTTTTTAATTAGAGATTTTCTTTTAAATCTTTATGGACCATGTGTGACTGTAGAAAAATGAAGTAGAATCTTAACTTTGCTTTTCTGTATCATAGACCAAATGAGCCAGTACCATTTCTTGAAAGGCCTAATAACGCTCACCAGTCTGTAATAAGGTGCTTGTTATACATCAGGCTTCCATATTTGGATGAGTTTGTTTGGGGATCCCTATTTTAGAGGACTGGGTTATGCATTTGTCACTTTACCCAGGCATTCTTCTTTAATTATTACAACTTTTATATTAGGGAAAGACATCTGGCAAATTAACTATTTCCAACATAGAAACATCTAAGCTGTAATAAGCATTGGAAACAAACTAAACATATTTTCTTTTTTTCTCATCTGTGAAAAGATTTTATTTATTTACATTTTTTGTGACATGAAAACTATCTGGTATTTGAATATTTGATAGAATTTATTAATAAAATTTATTTATCCACTGGTTTATTTCCAAGATGACCATAATGACACTATAATTCATTCACAATAAAAGATTGTTTGGGATGTATATTTCTTATATCACTTATATCACTATTTTTCTAGTAATGTGTATATCTTTCTCAAACCCTCAGATTCATTGACATACTGCTTTAAATGGTGCAGCCTCCATGCTTTTACCTGATATGTTTCTCTAGATAACATTTCCTTCTCTGTTCTTTTAAAAGATTATTTATTTTTATCTTATTTGTATGAATTTTTTCCTGCATATATGCACACCACATGCATCACTGATGCTCACATAGGACAAATGAGAGCACTGGATGACCTGGAACTGAAATTACATACAGATGGTTGTCAGCGGCCATGTGGATGCTGGGAACTGCACCAGGGCCCTCTTGCAAGGGCAGCCGAACCATCTTTCCAGTGTCACCTTCTGCATTTTAAACTGTTATTTTTCTTTTTTAGGCAATTTTCCAAAACTTTATTAGAAAGTATAGAAAGAGAGAGGATAACTATTTGTGGTAAAAATTTTTACTCAGGCAAAATAAAAATTCCACTACCTTTAAAACACATATTATAAACTTAATGGGCTTTTTTTTTTAAATTTTTATTTTCTATGTTCTATGTTTACATTCCAAAGGCTTTCCCCTTTCCCAGTTCCCACCCACCATAGTTCCCATAGTTCCTCTCCCCCCCCAACTGTTCCCCAATCATTCCCCCTCCCCCCTCGGTTTCTTTACTAAACTGGATGCAATCTTTACAGGCCCAGGGTCCTCTCCTTTCTTCTTCTTGGGAATCATTTGACTTGCTATTTGTGTCTTGAGTATTTAGGGCTTCTGGGCTCATTAATATCCACTTATCAGTAATTGCATTTCATGTGCATTCTTTTGTGATTGGGTTAATTCACTCAGGATGATATTTTCCAGGTCTAACCATTTACCTACAAATTGCATGAATTCATTATTTTTAATTGCTGAGTAGTATTTCATTGTATAAATATACCACATTTTCTGTATCCATTCCTCCTTTGAGGGATATTTGGGCTCCTTCCAATTTCTGGCTATTATAAACAAGGCTGCTATAAACATAGTGGAGCACGTGTCCTTATTGCATGCAGGGGAATCCTCTGGGTATATGCCCAGGAGTGGTATGCCAGGGTCCTCTGGGAGTGACATGCCCAATTTTCTGAGGGACCGCCAAACTGATTTCCAGAGCGGTTTTACCATTTTGCAGTCCCACCAACAGTGGAGGAGTGTTCCTCTTTCTCCACATCCTCGCCAGCACTTGTTGTCTCTCGAGTTTTTAATCTTAGCCATTCTGACTGGTGTGAGGTGGAATCTCAGGGTTGTTTTGATTTGCATTTCCCTGATGACTAATGATGTTGAACATCTTTTAAGGTGTTTCTCGGCCATCCGAATTTCTTCTGGTGAAAATTCTTTGTTTAGCTCTGTACCCCATTTTTTGATAGGGTTATTTGGTTCTTTGGGGTCTAACTTCTTGAGTTCTTTGTATATATTGGATATTAGCCCTCTGTCGGATGTGGAGTTGGTGAAGATCTTTTCCCACTTTGTTGGTTGCCGTTTTGTCCTTCTGACAGTGTCCTTTGCTTTGCAGAAACTTTGTAATTTTATGAGGTCCCATTTGTCGATTCTTGATCTTAGAGCATAAGCTATTGGTGTTCTGTTCAGGAACTTTTCCCCTGTGCCCAAGTCCTCCAGGGTCTCCCCAAGTTTCTTTTCTAATAGTTTCAGTGTGTCTGGTTTTATGTGGAGGTCCTTGATCCACTTGGAGTTGATCTTAGTGCAAAGAGATAAGAGTGGGTCAATTCGCATTCTTCTGCATGTTGACCTCCAGTTGAACCAGCACCATTTGTTGAAAAGGCTACCTTTATTCCACCGGATGGTTGTGGCTCCTTTATCAAAGATCAAGTGACCATAAGTCTGTGGGTTAATTTCTGGGTCTTCAATCCTGTTCCATTGATCTGCTTGCCTGTTGCTATACCAATACCATGCAGTTTTTAACACAATTGCTCTGTAGTACTGCTTGAGGTCAGGGATATTGATTCCCCCAGAAGTCCTTTTATTGTTGAGAATAGTTTTAGCTATCCTGGGTTTTTTGTTGCTCCAGATGAATTTGAGAATTGCTCTTTCTAGATCTATGAAGAATTGAGTTGGGATTTTGATGGGGATCGCATTGAATCTGTATATTGCTTTTGGCAAGATGGCCATTTTTACTATATTGATCCTGCCAATCCAGAAGCAAGAAATATTTTTCCATCTTCTGAGGTCTTCTTCGATTTCTTTCTTCAAGGACTTGAAGTTCCTGTTGTACAGATCTTTCGCTTGTTTGGTTAGAGTTACGCCAAGATACTTTATGTTGTTTGTGGCTATTGTGAAGGGTGTTATTTCCCTAATTTCTTTCTCAGCCTGCTTGTCCTTTGAGTACAAGAAGGCCACTGACTTGCTTGAGTTAATTTTATAACCTGCCACTTTGCTGAAGTTATTTATCAGCTGTAGAAGTTCTCTGGTGGAGTTTTTTGGGTCGCTTAGGTAAACTATCATATCGTCTGCAAATAATGATAGTTTCACTTCTTCCTTTCCAATTTGTATCCCTTTGACTTCCTTATGTTGTCTAATTGCTCTTGCTAGAACTTCAAGTACTATATTGAAAAGATATGGAGAGAGAGGGCAGCCTTGTCTAGTCCCTGATTTTAGTCAGAATGCTTCAAGTTTCTCTCCATTTATTTTGATGTTGGCTACTGGTTTGCTGTAGATTGCTTTTACTATGTTTAGGTATGGGCCTTGAATTCCTGCTTTTTCCAAGACTTTTAGCATGAAAGGATGCTGAATTTTGTCGAATGCTTTTTCAGCATCTAATGAGATGACCATGTGGTTTTTTTCTTTCAGTTTGTTTATGTAGTGGATTACATTGATGGATTTCCGTATATTGAACCATCCCTGCATCCCTGGGATGAAGCCTACTTGATCATGGTGGATGACTGTTTTGATGTGCTCTTGGATTCGGTTAGCAAGAATTTTATTTAGTATTTTTGCATCTATATTCATAAGAGAAATTGGCCTGTAGTTCTCTTTCTTTGTTGGATCTTTTTGTGGTTTAGGTATTAGCGTAATTGTGGCTTCGAAGAATGAGTTGGGCAGTGTCCCTTCTGTCTCTATTTTGTGGAATAGTTTGAAAAGTATTGGTGTTAAGTCTTCTTTGAAGGTCTGGTAGAATTCTGCACTAAAACCATTTGGTCCCGTACTTTTTTTGGTTTTGAGGCTTTCTATAACCCCTTCTATTTCTTTAGGGGTTATGGGACTATTTAGCTGATCTACTTGATGCTGATTTAATTTTGGTATTTGATATCTGTCTAGGAAATTGTCCATTTCCTCCAGATTCTCCAGTTGTTTTGAGTATAGACCTTTGTAGTAGGATCTGATGATCTTTTGAATTTCCTCAGTTTCTGTTGTTATGTCTCCCTTTTCATTTCTAATTTTGTTAATTTGTATACTGTCTCTGTGTCCTTTGGTTAGTCTGGCTAAGGGTTTATCTATCTTGTTGATTTTCTCAAAGAACCAGCTCCTGGTCTTGTTGATTCTTTGTATGGTTCTCTTTGTTTCTATTTGATTGATTTCAGCCCTGAGTTTGATGATTTCTTGTCTTCTACTCCTCCTGGGTGAATTAACTTGTTTTTCTTCCAGGGCTTTAAGGTGTGCCATTAAGTTGCTAGTGTATGCTCTCTCCAGTTTCTTTTTGGATGCACTTAGAGCTATGTGTTTTCCTCTTAGCACTGCTTTCATTGTGTCCCAGAGATTTGGGTAGGTTGTACCTTCATTTTCATTGAATTCTAAAAAGTCTTTGATTCTTTTTTTATATCTTCCTTGACCAAGGTGTCATTGAGTAGAGTATTGTTCAGTTTCCATGTGTATGTGGGCTTTCTGTTGTTTTTGTTGTTATTGAAGACCACTCTTACTCCATGGTGATCTGATAGGAGGCATGGGATTAGCTCGATCTTCTTGTATTTGTTGACATCTGTCTTGTGAGCAATTATATGGTCTATTTTGGAGAAGGTACCATGTGGAGCTGAGAAAAAGGTATATTCTTTAGCTTTAGGATGAAATGTTCTATATATATCTGTTAAATCCAGTTGGTCCAGAGTTTCAATTAGTTTCACTGTGTCCCTGTTTAGTTTCTGCTTTCCTGATCGGTCCATTGAGGAGAGTGGAGTGTTGAAGTCACCCACAATTATTGTGTTAGGTGTAATGTGTGCTTTAAGCTTTAGTAAGGTTTCTTTTACGAATGAGGGTGCCCTTGCATTTGGAGCATAGATGTTCAGTATTGAGAGCTCTTCTTGGTGGATTTTCCCTTTGGCCAGCAAGAAGTGACCTTCTGACTCTCTTTTGATGATTTTAGGTTGGAAGTCAATTTTATCTGATATTAGAATGGCTACTCCAGCTTGTTTCCTGAGACCATTTGCTTGTAAAATTGTCTTCCAGCCTTTTACTCTAAGGCAGTGTTTGTCTTTTACACTGAGATGGGTTTCCTGTATGCAGCAAAATGTAGGGTCCTGTTTCCGTATCCAGTCTGTTAATCTATGTCTTTTTATTGGGGAATTGAGTCCATTGATGTTAAGAGATATTAAGGAATAGTAATTATTTCCTCCAGACATTTTTGAAATTATATTTATTTATTTTATTTATTTTTTTATATTCGAGAGGTTACCTTCTTTTAGGTTTGATGAGAGGAGGTTTCTATCTTGCTTCTTCCCGGGTGTAGTTTCCGTCCTTGTCTTGGTGTTTTCCCCCTATTATCCTTTGTAGGGCTGGATTTGTGGAAAGATATCGTGCAAATTTGGTTTTGTCATGGAATACCTTGATGTCTCCATCTATAGCGATTGAGAGCTTTGCTGGGCAAAGTAGTTTTGCCTGAAGTTTGTGTTCTCTTAGAGTTTGCATTATATCTGCCCAGGATCTTCTAGCTTTCATGGTCTCAGGTGAGAAGTCTGGTGTTATTCTGATAGGTCTTCCTTTATATGTTACTTGGCCTTTTTCTCTTGCTGCCTTTAATATTCTTTCTTTATTTAGTACATTTGGAGTTTTGATTATTATGTGACGGGATGTATTTCTGTTCTGATCCAGTCTGTTTGGGGTTCTGTATGCTTCTTGTATATTCATGGGCATTTCTCTCTTTAGGTTGGAGAAGTTTTCTTCCATAATTTTGTAGAAGATATTTGCTGACCCTTTAACTTGTACATCTTCATTCTCGTCTATACCTATAATCCTTAGGTTTGGTTTTCTCATTGTGTCCTGGATTTCCTGGATGTTTTGGGTTACAGCCTTTTTGCATTTAGTATTTTCTTTGACTGTTGAATCAATGGTTCCTATGGTATCTTCGGCTTCTGATATTCTGTCTTCTATCTCTTGTATTCTATTGTTGATATTTGCATCTATGGCCCCTGATTTCTTCCCAAGGTTTTCTATCTCCAATGTTGTCTCCCTCTGTGATTTCTTAGTTGTTTCTACTTCTGTTTTTAGTACCTGGATGGATGTGCTCAGATCTTTCGCTTGCTTGATTGTGTTTTCATGTATTTCTTTAATAGATTTTTGTGTTTCCTCTTTCATAGCTTCTACTTGTTGGCCCATGTTCTTCTGTATTTCTTTAAGTGATTTTTGTCTTTCTTCCTTATTGTCTTCTTCTTTTTGATCCATCTTCTCCTGAATTTCTTGAAGTGATTTTTGTATTTGCCTTGTAAAGGCTTCTAACTTTTGATCCATTTTCTCCTCTATTTCTTTACGAGATTTTTCTATGTGTTCAGCTACCAGCATCCTGACCAGTGATTTTATATCCAAGTCTTGTTTTTCTGGTGTTTTGGGGTATCCAGGGCTTCCTGTTGTTGGCGAACTGGGTTCAGATGCTGTCATGTTGCCTTGATTTCTGTTAGTGACATTCCTTTGTTTACCTTTTGCCATCTGGTTATTTCTTGTGTTAGTTGACCTTGTTGTCACTGGCTGGTGTTTGAATCTCCTGTGAGGCTGGGCTTACCTGTTGTTTCTCTACTGGTGGTTATGCGTGATTGCTGCTCAATGGGATCACGAGCTGGCTGCCACCCGCTGACTTTGTGCAGGGCCTGAGGTCTCCGGGAAGTGTGGGGGAGTGCAGCAGAGCCTCGGCAGGCACTGATGGGCCTGCCTAGTAGGGAGAGTCTAGCAGATCCCCTCACGTGGTAGCCCCTGATGGAATCTGTCTACCTGTGCCTTTCCAGCTGTGTCCTGGTTGCAATATGGAGGCCTGCCGCTATCGCTGGTCCGGGGTCCTGGGGAGCTGGGTGGATCCGGCTGCCTCGGTGCACGGCCTAAGCTTGCAGGGACGTGCTGCAGAGCCTAGGCGCCTGGGCCCGCCTCTGGGCGAGAGCTTAGCAGCTCTCCCTGCTCTTAGCCCCAGATGGAGTCTCTACCTGCGCCTTTCCAGCTGTGTCCTGGTTGCAATATGGAGGCCTGCCGCTATCACTGGTCCGGGGTCCTGGGGAGCTGGATGGTTCCGGCTGCCTCGGTGCACGGCCTAAGCTCGCAGGGACTTGCTGCAGTGCCTAGGCGCCTGGGCCCGCCTCTGGGCGAGAGCTTAGCAGCCCTCCTTGCTCTAGCCCCAGACGGAGTCCCTACCTGCACCTTTCCAGCTGTGTCCTGGTTGCAATATGGAGGCCTGCCGCTATCGCTGGTCCGGGGTCCTGGGGAGCTGGATGGTTCCGGCTGCCTCGGTGCACGGCCTAAGCTCGCAGGGACGTGCTGCAGAGCCTAGGCGCCTGGGCCTGCCTCTGGGCGAGAGCTTAGCAGCGCTCCCTGTTCTAGCCCCAGACGGAGTCCCTACCTGCGCCTTTCCAGCTGTGTCCTGGTTGCAATATGGAGGCCTGCCGCTATCGCTGGTCCGGGGTCCTGGGGTAAACTGTTATTTATTTATGCCTTCTTGTTTTCTTTTTTCTTTTTTCTCTCTTTAGCTGATCTTCTCAAAAGTGGGTCAGTTTTATTAGACTTTAGGAAGACACAGCTTGGTCCCTATTGGCCCTCAGTGTTCTGTTGTTCTGTTCAGAGCTACGCTTGCCCTCTTGTCAGTATCCTCTTTCTTTTGGCATTGTCTGTCAGGAGCCACATCGGAAAGGCAAAGGCTAGCAGATGACTTTCCTCTAGGTGGCCCACTGTTTTTTTTTTTTTTTTTCATGGCTTATGATGGTTGAGCTCTGAAAGGCAAGGTCCCGAGAGATTCATCTCAGGATTGTTTCTTGCAGCCCATATGCCTTTTCCGATCACTATTAAATAGTTTAATGGTTCCTGAGCATCAGCTCACCCTACTGGGCAGATTTCCTACAACTCATCATAAAGATGAACTTTCGTGAATTAATGCTTTTAGATGAAATAATGATTTTATAGAATTCATGATTCGATTCACATAATTTTAGTAAGAAAATTTTAAGAGATGATTTTGGTTGTTTTGTCAGGAAAATATAATAAAATTAGAATCAAGAATCAAATGCGCCCACTCTTCATACACTAGTAAGTAAAAACTGCATAATAAGGAATACAATGGACGTTTACAATTACAGTAAAAAGAGAAATAGGCTTGGGACAAATTTATGATAAAGGAAAAACATTTGTTCTAGGTCAGATACAAAGATGAAGCCACAAATGTGCACTATGATAAAGCAAGGCCATGCAAAACTGCTGCTTTGAACTTATAATGAGCTTACAGAGTGAAACATTGCTTTGAACTCAATGTCAGCACACTTCTGTAACTTTTGTGTAACATTTTGTCTATGAGCTAATTTTCTAAAGGAATTTTCTCTAAGAAAGTATAAAAAAAGTCAGAGAGGAATGTAACATCTGGGGCTCTGCCCCATCCATTCAAATGTATATCTGTCTGTTTATTTATGTATATATATGCATATGTAAGTATAGGTGTGTGTGTGTGTGTGTGTGTGTGTGTGTGTGTAAGTATGCATGAACACTTGTGGAGTTGATGAGACCAGAATGTGTGTGTATGAGTGTATGTGTGTCTTTGCATATTGCCTGAGTAAAGGATTTTCTTTCTGCATGCTTGACATTTTTTTCCTGGCTCTCAAGGAGTTAATGAACTCCAAGGCTTTTGCTGGATCAGCAAGGGGCCTGAGAGAAAAGAACAAAGGGCCAGACTAATCACTTGTTTATTTAGCACACCCTTGTCCTGACCCAGCCTGCTGTTAAACAGCAAGTGTTCCTTGCCTGAAGCCAACAGTTTCTGGCCTCAGGATACTGAAGAGTTAAGAAAGATAAATATTACAAAATAAGAAACAGTTTAGTCCTCCCAAAATTTAGTTTTACCCCTGAAAATCACCAATGCTGCCTCCATCACTGCCTTCCAGAGAAAAGAACCTTGCACAGATTGCTGTTTTGGTTTGGATGTGGAAGGGTCAGGAATACAAAACAAGGGGATTTGTTTGATTCCCTCCTTGATGTTAACAGAGTGACTATTGGACAATTAGATAGAAGGGGGGCTTTAGATATCAGAGGGTCGTATGCAAGTTTAAAAACATTCATAATATCAAAAGTGTCTGAAGACAACACATATATATCCTTGACTATTCTAATCACAATTACACACACTTGCTTCTTTAACTTCTGTCTTAGATACTGTTCTATTCTACTGTTGTGAGGAGACACCATGACCAAGGCAACTTTTATAAAAGAAAGCATTGAATTAAAGTCTTGCTTGAAATTTCGAAGCTTTAGTCCATCATCATGATTGTGGGAAGCATGGCAGCAGTTAGGTGTAATGCTTAGATGCTGAAAGCTATATCTTGATCCATGGGCAGAGAGGAGGGAGAGAGAGAGAGAGAGAGAGAGAGAGAGAGAGAGAAACTTGCTACTGTGGACTTTTGAAATCCCAAAGACCACTCCCAATGACACACTTCCTCCAAAGAGGGAACACCCCTAATCATTTTTTTTTCAAATAGTGCCACTCCTTGGTGACTAAATATTCAAATATATAAGCCTATGGGGCCATTCTTTTCCAAACTACCACAACTACACGACAGTGGTTCTCAATATGCAATTTTCCTCCTGTGTGAGATAGGAATGAGATTTTTTGTGGGTTGAATAGTTTAAGATGGTTGAGTATTAGTGAGGGAGAGTACAGACATGGAGATGTGAGAACAGATGTTTCTTTGAAATCAATGATCTTGACTATAAAACAATTTCACAGAACCGGAATGCTATTTGCCATTTATATGATAATGCGTAAATTTATTTGTAAATCATTTTATCTAGCAAAGCCTCAGTTGATCTTCTAACAGCCCTAATATCAGTGAGAACCAGGTAGGACCTGTATTCTGGGCAATACCCAATCAGAAGGGAATGTGCTTTGAGACTAATGTCCCAAGAGAGGAAGTTATTGGCTTGACTGAAGACAGTCTTAGTAATGAAAGAATTGAGAATAGATTTTGAAACTTTCTGTTGAATTTCTATGATGCATGGGGTGCCTTGAAGAAGCAAATTGTTTCAAGAGGCATAGCTTCTCTGAGAGTCAATAGTTTTCCTTATACTGATTTCCTCTTTAGAACTTCAGATACAATCTGCATCTTTAATTTATCTCATCACTCTCGTGAGACACTTTCCTGCATATGCTATTGAATTTAGGTGAAGGCATATCTTTATTTTGAAACCCATGAAAGCTAGTATTAAGGACAAAATAAATACACTCCAGGAAAGATAACATTTTTCACAACAGATGTGAGAGCAAAGGAACTGCTGACATGTTTATTAGCAATGGATACACTGAGCATTTCAGTTTGGCCCAGCACCCAGAAACTGCAGATGTGTATCCAGATGCAAATCTCTAGAGTCTGAAAAATATAATTAGTATTGGATATTTCATGAAATCTCTGGTACTTCCTGTGTGACAAGAAGTACCCTTGAGAGTCATCTAACTCAGAATATTTTAGCAGTTTGGGTTTTTTTTTGTTTGTTTTTTATTTTATTTTTTTTTCTGTGCTTTATGTAGTAAGATCCAAGAAATATGCAGGGAAAAAGACAGAGAGAGAAGAAGGTAAGGATAAATGGATGACGGGGAAAAATGAAAGGGAAAGGAAAGAAGAAAGGGAGAGAGGGAGGGAGGGAGGGAGGGAAGGAAGGAAGGAGGGAAGGAAGCAAAAGAGAAAGGAAAAATAGAAAAAAAACAAAACAGAAACAAGAAGCTTACTAAACTATATTTGACCTTCAAATTTGGAGTTTAAAAAGTGTCCCTGGCTTAGAATACAGGATGCCTGTGTTATCTTTCTGTATCCTGGGTTATTTTTATTAGTTCTGAATACAATGAGCAATCCTTGACTCTTGCAAATATTGTTTAACACATAAGGTTACACTTTAATTACTTGACTGTTTTTTCCCTAGTGGGAAAATTCTGACTAAAGTCTTAGCAAGTCTGACTTTCTAATGTATGAGTAAACTTTAATCAGAAAGTTGGACTCAGTACAGTGACCCATGCTCTTAATAATGTTTATTTAAACTAAAGAATATGTTAGGGATTACTCAGAAACTGAGAATTTGTCAGTTTGCCTACTCTGCCAATCTATGCAGAGTCAGATTATTAGCTAAAGGATCGTCCCATTTCATTAATAAGGTGTTTTGCTTGTTTTGTATTTTTATTTATTTGGTTGCTTGGTTTTTGAGAGAGGGTCTCACTATGTAGAGCAAACTGGCCTTGAACTCACAGAGATTCGAATTCTTTTGCTTTCTGAGTACTAAGATTAAAGCTGTGTCTGTTTTGTTTTGTTGAGACAGGAATATGGTATTGAATTTACAATCTTCCCATATTCTGTGATTAAAGACATCCTCATCAGTAAGTTAAAAAAATACTATTGTAGCTGCTATTATTCCAAGACATATGTCAATATGACTTCACTGTTTTATATTACAGTAACAATAGCTGACATTTTTATCACCTTAATATGCTACACACAATGATAATGGAAATAATGACCTTACCATCAATCTCAATATTATAATCACTTTATAGAAGACAAAAATCAGGACTTGGAAAACAAGTTACTTTTAGTAATGGACACAAAATTGGGCTTGGGAAGAAGACTCAGTAGAGGGTCTTGAGTCTTACACACAAGTGGTAAGGTCCTGAGTTTGGGTCTTCAGGACCCATGTGAAAGGCTGAGCAAGATGCAGGCTGCTTGCAATCCCAGCACATGCAAGGCAGACAGGGAACCCATGGGGAAGCTGGCAAGCAAGCTTAAGTCTGTGTTGGGGTAAGGCTGTGCTTTCATAAATGAAATGAGCAATGAAGGTAGATATTGAAGATCAACTTCAGGCCATCATTAGCACACCCCAACACAGACAAACACAAATACACACACACAGAGACACACAGACACTCACATCTTAAAATAAATTTTTAACAACTTGTTTATTTTTATTATGTGTGTGTGTGAGTGTGCATGTGTGTGCACACATGTGTGTTTCCCTGCATGTAAGTCTGTCCCCTAGAAACTAAAATAAACTAGTTAGCAGCCACGCAGGTGATGGGACTAGAACCTGGGTCCTCTGGAAGAGCAGCAAATCTTTACCTGGCCATCTCTCCTCCACCTTAACATTCATTATAAATAGGAGAAAACTTCATTGAATTTTTAAAATCCTTTTTGTAATGCTGACAGTATTTTTGTGATCTTGTTTAGGAACCTCAAAGGACCTTAATCTCTCAGTCTGACAAGTCACAAGCTGACTTGATGACAACTGGTTCCTGCTGTCCTCTTCTCTGTGCCAGGAAAAGGTGTGTCTGGGCTCAGATGCTCAAATAACTACCTGTTCGAGATGCCATGGTTCCAACACCCAAAGTGATCAGATGTCAAAGCAGTAACCTTGGGTTCAAACAGACAAAGGACTTTTATAAACAACGGATTTATATTTGACCAAGCAACAATAACCAATAAAAGTGTTATTCAAAATAACACTAAAATGTGGGATGCTATCTACAGGGCCCCTCCTAGTCTAGCTTCTAGCTCTCTGCATTGCATAGGCTCAAAATATCTGAAATGTCTGTGCTAAAAAGTCATCAGTATGGATGAAATGTGTGTGAGACATCATGTCGAATTAATGCTCATGTGGACATGATTCTTGGACAAGAGCCAGGCATAAATATGTTTTCAGGAATGTTAGAAAACAGAACATTTAAAATACTTGTTTTCATGGGCCAAATACAGGCTTTTTAATAATTTTTATTGTGAACAAATACCACATTTGTGAAAGTGCCCATATGTTTCATTATACTTAACTCATCCTTTTGAGAGGCATCCAAGAAAACTAGCTTAATTCCTTTCATAATCACACTCTGTTTAAGACCCCAGACCACGTTCCCCTGCTTGGTCATTTGCCTCCTTCAGCAGGAGTGCTTCTAAGTGATTGTGACAGCTGCTAACACACAAATCCACCCTGGAAGTGAAGCTTGGCACCACTGAGCAGATACCAAATACTGTGCTAGAGGCCCCAACGGCAGCACGCGAGGACCACTTTCCAAAATACTTTTAGACCAAGAAGCCGCAACATCATTGAGATAAATACGTTGTCTCTTAAGGCAACTATTTCCCCCACATGTGAATGGGGAACTTTCTTCTTCAAACATGCTAAACATTATGCATTTAGAAAGGACACTGATGAACTTCAAGTGATGTGGAACCCTTTAGGAAGTTAGACACACTTGTAGAGAAAGTGAGTTCTAAGTTTCAAAAAATCTGAAGAGTCTGCAATGGGGTTCCAGGACCTGAGAGCTTTAATAAACTTCCTCAAGGGATCCTTGTACCATGACTAACAAACAGTGGACTGATCTGGGCACAGTGCTTATAAGCATGCACTATGTGACCAGGAATGTAACTTTCTAATGTGTGTTTTCATTCCTTAAACCACTCCACACTTAAGATTGTGTTTGGGCTCTCAACTATTTTCAGTTTCAACTCAACTATACAAGTTAAACATTTCTGTAAGATTTTAAGCCATTACTTCTTCTAGAATATCAAAGGAAACCTCTCACATCTAGAATGGAAATGACTAGATGTCCAGGAATATGGGCTGAGAGCTTCCTCTGTGCTTGATGTTACCTAGTATGTATCTAGAAAGTTGTCCATTTCATCCAGGTTTTCAAACCTTGTTGAGTATAAACTCTTGTAGTAGGATCTGATGATTTTTTGAATTTCCACAGTTTCTGTTGTTATGTCTCCCTTTTCATTTCTGATTTTATTAATTTGGATACTGTCTCTGTGCCCTCTGGTTAGCCTGGCTAAGGGTTTTGGGGTTATTTGTTTCCTTTTGTTCTAGAGCTTTCAAGTACACTGTCAACTGTTAGTGTAAGCTTTCTCCATTCTCTTTTTGGAGGCACTCAGAGCTATGAGTTTTCCTCTTAGCACTTACTTTCATTGTGTCCCATAAATTCTGGTATGATGTGTCTTCATTTTCATTAAATTCTAAAAAGTCTTTAATTCCTTTCTTTACTTCTTCCTTGACCAAGCTATCATTGAGGAGAGCATTGTTCAAGATCCATGTGTATGTGTGTTTTCTATTGCTTTTGTTTGAGCTTAAGACCAGCCTTAGGCTGTGGTGATCTGATAAGATACATGGAATAATTTCAATATTTCTGTATCTGTTGAGGCCCGTTTTGTGACCAATTATATGGTCAATTTTTGAGAAGGTAGCATGAGGTGCTGAGAAGAGGGTATATTCCTTTGCTTTAGGGTGGGATGTTCTATAAATATTTGTTAGATCCATTTGACCCATAATTTCAGTTAGTTTCACTGTATCTCTGTTTAGCTTCTGATTCCCTGATTTGTCCATTTTTGAGAGTGGGGTGTTGAAGTCTTTCACTATTATTGTGTGGAATACAATGTGTGCCTTGAGCTTTAGTAAAGTTTCTTTAATGAATGTGGGTGCCCTTGCATTCGGAGCATAGATGTGCAGAATTGAGAGTTCATCTCGGTAGATTTTTCCTTTGACCATTATGAAGTGTCCTTCCTTATCTTTTTTGACAACTTTTGGTTGAAAGTCAATTTTATCTAATATAAGAATGGCCACTCCAGCTTGTTTCTCGGGATCATTTGCTTGGAAAATTGTTTTCCAACCTTTGACTCTTAAATAGTGACTCTCTTTGTCACTGAGGTGGGTTTCTTGTATGCAGCAACATGTTGGGTCCTGTTCACGTATCCAGTCTGTTAATCTATGTCTTTTTATAGGGGAATTGAGACCATTGATATTAAGAAATATTAAGGAAAAGTGATTGTTGCATAATGTTATCTTCTTAGTTAAAGGTGAAATTCTGGTTGTGTATCTATCTTCTATTGGGTTTGTTGAAAGATTACCTTGTTGATTTTTCTACGGTGTGGTTTGCTGACTTGTGTTGGTATTTTTCACCCATTACCCTTTGCAGAGCTGGATTTGTGGAAAGATATTGTGTAAATTTGTTTTTGTCATGGAATGTCTTGTTTTCTCCATCTATGATAATTGAAAAAGTTTTGCTGGGTATAGTAGTCTGGGTTGACATTTATGTTCTCTTAGGGTCTGTATGACATCTGCCCAGGCTCTTCTGGCTTTCATGGTCTCTGGTGAGAAGTCTGGTGTAATTCTGATAGGTCTGCCTTTATATGTCACTTGACCTTTTTCTCTCATTGCTTTTAATATTCTTTCTTTGTTTAGTGCATTTGGTGTTTTGATTATTATGTGACGGGAGGTATTTCCGCTCTGGTCCAATCTGTTTGGAGTTCTGTAGACTCTTTGTATGTTCATGGGCATCTCTTTCTTTAGGTTAGGAAAGTTTTTATCTATAATTTTGTTGAAGATATTTACTGGGCCTTTAAGATGTAAATCCTCGCTTTCTTCTATACCTATAATCCTTATGTTTGGTCTTCTCATTGTGTCCTGGATTTCCTGGATGTTTTGGGTTACAAGCTTTTTGCATTTTGCATTTTCTTTGATTGTTGAGTCAATGTTTTCTATGGAATCTTCAGCATCTGAGATTGTTTCTTCTATCTCTTGTATTCTGTTGTTGATGCTTGCATCTATGACTCCTGAATTCTTTCCAAGGTTTTCTATCTTCAGAGATGTCTCACTTTGTGATTTCTTTGTTGATTTTATTTCCAGTTTCAGATCTTGGATAGCTTTGTTCAGTTCCTTTACTTGTTTGTTTTTTTCCTGAAATTCGTTAAGGAATTTTTGTGATTCTTCTTTAAGGACTTTGACCCATGTTCTCCTGTGTTTCTTTCAGGGATTTTTGTGATTCCTTTTTAAGGGCTTCTGCATGTTGACCCATGTTCTCCCATAATTCCCCATGGGATTTTTGCATTGCCTCTTTAAGGGCTTCTACCTGTTGACCCACGTTCTCCCATATTTCTTTAAGAGATTTTTGTGTTTCCTCTTTAAGGGCTTCTACCTTTTGATCCATATTCTCTTGTCTTTCATTAAAGGATTTTTGTGTTTCTACCTGTTGACCCATGTTCTCCTATATTTCTTTAAGGGAATTATTTATGTCCTTCTTGAAGTCCTCCATCAACAATATAAGATATGATTTTAAATCTAGCTCTTGCTTTTCTAATGTGATAGAGTATGTAGGATTTGCTGTTGTGGGAAAACTAGATTCTGATGGTGCCATGTTGCCTTGGTTACTGTTGGTAATGATCTTGCCTTTGCCTTTGGCCTTCTCATTATCTCTGGTGTTAGCTGGTCTTGCTGTCTCTATCTTCTCTATCCTGCAGGCCTGTGTTTCTGTACTCCTGGGATATCCTCTTTCTCCAATGCCCTGCAAACAGCTGGTTCTCCAGGAAGTATCAGGTGATGGGGTCTTTCCCGTCGCAGACTTGACAAGGGTCGAATGCCCTGCAGGCTGCCACATCAGGTGGATGGGGCAGTGGCTATTAACCTGCTCTTGCCAGTTCTCTAGAGAGTATCAGGAAGTGGGATCTTCCCCATGTCAGATGTGGCACTGGTCTCTGAGAGCAGGACTTTCTCTAAGGGCAGGACTCCCTGCAGGTCAGATGCTCCCTTGCAGGATATGTGCCCAGAGAGCTGTAGAGCTGCCCAGCTCCTACGTGCAGAAGGAACCCAGGTGGACTATGTCCTGAGCAATCTTTCACTCTGTCGTTCCCCGTGTACCTGTCTGAGCTGGCTGCTTGGTCACAGGAGCCAAGATGGTGGTGACCTCAGACCTCAGGGCTCCCTTTCTCTCCTCTGCTTCTCAATGAGGGAGTTTGGAAGAGTGGGCAGCCTGGTGGATTCTTGGAGAGACTTTGCAGTTTTGTGTTTTGGGATGAGAGGCTTCAGCTTTCTACCCTGCAAAACGGAGGATGATTGGGTACCTCTGGCTGGGACATAATGAGGATGTCCTAAGCAGTTCTAAGGGGTCTCTGAGGACTCCTGGTTTATTTTTGTTTTGTTTGTTTGTTTGTTTGGTTGGTTGGTTTGGTTCTTCTTCTTCTCCTTCTCCTTCTCCTTCTCCTCCTCCTCCTCCTCCTCCTCCTCCTCCTCCTCCTCCTCCTTCTTCTTCTTCGTCTTCTTCTTCTTCTTCTTCTTCTAAACAAGTGTGCTGGGGATTGGAACTTGTGTCTCATCCTTACACAGAAAGTGCTCTTAGCACTGAGCCCTGCCATCTGCAACCCAACAACTGGATTTCTAATCATGATCATAGGAGCCATGGTGATTCACACAGGGCCTTGCCTTACTAAGCAAGTGCTCTATGCCTGTGTTACCTTCCAGCCCTTCCTGGGCTCTTTAATGTGCTGATATGCAGTCTTATTCTGCTTTATAGATCTCTTAAATGTTAGGAGCTTTGAAAAATCTTCATTGCAGGACACCGTGTGGAGGGAGGTAGAAAAACAATACAAAACTCCCAGCTTCCTAACCAGAGTAGGAAATGAGGCCTGTTGTTTTGCTTCAAAGTTAAATGGTCGTGTCTCTTTCTCTTCGGTTCAAAGGCAAATGAGCAAAGTACATATTCTTTATAATGAAATGGAAACTTAAGGGTCCTTTGGGAAGTCAGTTGGAGGGTGTTTTGCTGGGACAAACATGTGAAAGAATGTTTAGCTGACACAGATGAAAGGATGTTCTGCTAAAGAAAGCACACAAAAGGACATGTGATGAAGGATTCTTTGCTAACAATGCATGTATTGATCTGCCTTATGTTGCATGAGCTCCATTTTTTTGGACTCCATAAAGATAAATGCACCAAAAGACTTCTGGTGGAGTGCTGCAGTTTCTTGCCGCTTCCTCAGACTCAGACTGATTGGCAGAGAGATGTCAGCTGAGACAGATGCACATGCTGAGGCAAGACACATGGAGGACGCATGCTGTTTGGAGGGTATAAATAGGACTCAATGGACAGCGATGGAGCCTGAGCTCGGCTTGCTGGTAAAGCTACAATGCTTGGGGTGGGGATGGGGGTGGGGAGTGGGAGGTTGATCTTAGCTTCCCTGAGAGAGGCACAGCCAAGAACTATTCCTGGTGTCCCTCCAGGTCCCTCCTGCTGACTTGAGCCAAGGCTGGAGCCTGGCTGTCCCTGCTCGGTCATGTCACTGATGTTGCTAACCCATCTCTACCTAATTGGACGTATCCCAGACGTGTTTATATGTGGACAGTGCAGGGACAGTGCCAGGACAGTGCAGGTACAGAGCTGCCACCACTAACCTGTAAACTGAACTGCTGATTTCCAGACAACACAGAAAGGAGTCACTCCAAAGAAACCTTTCTAGACAAGTCCACTTTCCCCATATCTTTTCTTTCCTACTACCTTTGGTGGGTATGGGCTAAGAGGGAGGTTAAAGCATCCCTTTAACCTCCCTTTAGGAGGGATGGTTAAGAACCATCATTAAAAACAGGTTTTCAAAAATTAAAAGTTACATCATGACAGTGCAAAGGTGGATCTCCAGGTCTAGAGTCAGTATCTCAAGGGTGTGCTTTTCATAATGTGAAATGCCAATACTACAGATTAGAGGTGGCAGCAGAGATGAATTCTCATTTAGTGGGTAAGATCATAAAGCCGGGATTTGATGACCCTGAGTGTAAACCTAGCCTTTATGTGATTGTCTAAAGCTTTACCTTTGGAATCTTTGTCTGTAACCTGTTCCTATTAGTGAGAAATCCTCATCACTGATACAACTGAGCGAGCTCAGGCCTGAAGCACTTAGCACTGCGCTTGCTCTGGCATGAGGCTGCTGTTAAAATTTTAGTTTTCTCTTCTGGCAACAGATGTTTGTGGCTGTTTCAAGAGTTTGACCCTACATCTCTAATAAGTTGCCAAAAGAGAATTTTCCATTTCTGCCCCTTTGAACCACACCCTGCTTTAATCATGAACCAGATTTCAACACCACCTCTGAAAGGTCACCACCCACTACAGACTTTTCTGTGTAGTTTTAAATTTCATTGCATTAAAAGCAGTCCATCAGCCAAACGGATACTTAGTGCCGCCTACTAAGATATTATATAGTTATAGGATCTCACTTTAATCATAAAGAGGAAAGATGTGATTGAGAAATCCAGGGAGTGGAGACATTTATAGTATCCTTGATAACTTCAAGACAGCACTCCACACTTTGTGCAAGGGAGGGGAAGCTCACACTTTATAAAACCATCTCTCCAAAGACTACGATATCACTGAAATGCTGATATTACCCAAGGCCTCCAAGCACGCCTGCCCCAGCCTGCTCCACCATGCTTCTCCCCCTCATCCATTTCTCTTACAAATTATTTTCAATGATGAAATATTATGGTCTTAAAGTTCTTATTCTAACACTTAATGATATTATTTTACTTCATATTTCAGTTTTACTTGTGAAACATACCACACCCAGTTTATAATGCAATTAACCGAGAACACTGCAAACTACTTTTGGGAAGGTCTTGTAGATATAGTTATTTACCAGCTGTGTGTTGCTTGTGCAATCGTGGAAAAACCAAACTAAATTCATCTTAAATCAAGGAGGAGGAAGAGAGAAGAAAGAAAGGCAGGCAGGCTGGATAGCTAGGAAACAATTGAGTTATTAACATGCTTGTTTTGCAAGCATGAGGCCCTAAACTTAATTCTCAGCACTTGCATCCAAATGAACAAATGACCATAATAAACCAGACTTGTAATTACAGCCCAAGGGATGGAAATGGTCAGATCCTTCCACCTTGCTATACAGTTAGTTTCTAGCCTAATTGTTGAGTCCATACCAGTGAGAGGGTTCTTTTAAAAAAAACAAAGTAGATGGAGCCTAAAAATTTACCTAAGGTTATCCTATGCTCTCCAAATTCACACACACACACACACACACACACACACACACACTCACACACACACCATCTAAACCTCTGAGATGTAATGTAGGCATTTCTAATAAAGAATTTTATAACTTTAATTGCCTACATTCAAATATCAGTGAGAACTCAAATAAGTAAACACTTTAAGACTCTGTTAGAACGTGAACAAATCAACTTGAGAGCAAATGATAGGAAGAAACAATTAGAACAAGGGGAGAAACTGATGAAACAGAAACAATAATCACAAGAAAAACCAATACAAATAATTAGTGGAATAAAGAGATGGCTCATTGAAAAGATAAAGATTATGGATAAACTGTTACTAACTAAACAAAAAGAAAGAGAAAATCAAATTTAATCAAATTTGTGATTTGCCTGGACATTATGATAGATATCATAGAAATTTAGAGAATTTGGAGATTATAGAGGCATGCCTTTAAAGGCCATATTCCAGTAGATTATAAATCTAAAAAAAACTAGATATTTTTGATCCACCAAACTTAAACCTAGATGAAATCAATAATTTAAATAGACCTGTAACTAGTGATAAGACCACAGCAAAAACAAAAACTCTCATGGTTGTAAAAAGGACATATTCAAAGGATGGAATCACTGAAGAATTCTACCACAGCTTTATGGAAAGAATTAAAACTAGCATTTCTTAAATTATTCCGTAAAACAGGAAATACTGCCTGCCCCCTTTTAAAAAGCCTGTATTCCTCTAATAATCAAGCTAAGTTAAAATACAACCAAAGGAGAAAACTCTCAACTGATAAACGTAGATGCTGAAATTCCCAACAAAATACTTTCAAACTGAATATAAAAAATTATTCACCATGGACCAATTAGCTTTAATTTCATAAACTCAAATATAATTCAACTTATACAAATTAATAAATGTACTTAATCATATGCAGAAGTCACAAGCTCATCTCGATAAATGCAGAAAATGACAAAATGCAGCAGCCTTTCATGTTAAAATCCTGGAGAATTTAGGTATTCAAGGAACATATTTCAAAATATTAAAAATTGAAAATTACAAGGTCACAAGAAAAGTCATGTTAAATGGAGAAAATGAAAACATTCTCATTAATATCAGGAACAAACAAGGATGTCTAACTTTGTATATTCATATTTAACACACAGTGCTTACAAAAGGAAATAAAACAGAAAATAAAATAGGAAAGAAGAAGTGAAGATATGCCTGTTTGCAGATGTCATAATTCCAAATATAACAGACACCACCTGAAAACTCCTACAGCTGATAGACACAGTCAACAAATGTTTTCAAGATACAAATGTGTATACAACATTAGTATTTGTGTTGTGAAAAGTGCTGAGAGAAACTAGGGGGAGACCCCATCTACAATGTCCTCAAATAAAATATAACACCACAGAGTAAACCTAATGAAGAAAAAATGAAAGTCCTCCAAGATGAAACTTGAGAAAGACACTAGAGATGGAACGACCTTTTGTGCTCACTGATTAAACCATTCATATTTCCTCTGGGTCCTGGAATTGTTGATGTCGATGTCCATTTAATGCTGAGGCAGAGTTAAACTAGTGGGACGAAGACAACTTGTGGTTTGGATGTAAGACAGAGAAATGAGGATAGATCTGAGCTGGAGCCTCCCTCCCCACTGATTAGAGGTCATGGAGTGTGGAAAGAAGCCATCAGAAACCTAACCTAGGGGACCCATGCGCTACAACACTGATCTGCCACACAAGCTGTGCCTGCGGGTAGTGGTACAGCTCTTGTGGAGGTTACTGGCTGCTCCTGATAGGATCTGGGGATCACATCACAAGAAGGCATTTGTGTCTGACCTTGTAACCATGGCCCTAGGCACAAGAGGTGCACATACTTCTGTTGTTTTACTAGATGGATACGGTGTCAAACTGACATGGAATTAGAAGGAAGTGAGAGGTGAATCCAAGGAGTTAGGGAAGAGGGATAAACAAAACACTCTGTGTATATTCATAAAATTCTCAAAGAAATACAGTATATCTTAAAAAGACACCAAAATGAGATAAGTGGGAAATGAGACCTGCTTATAAAAACTATGTGGAGATTGCATTAGCTTGAAAGCCACTAATTTTAAATTGCATCTAGCACTGGCTCAAAATTTACTGAGCATTAAAACCCGGGTTAAGTATCTTCCTCTGGGGGCTGGAGAGATGGCTCAGCTATTAAGAGCACTCACTGCTCTTCCAAAGGTTCTGAGTTCTGTTCCTAGCAACCACATGGTGGCTCACAACCATCCGTAACGCGATCTGACGCCCTTTTCTGGAGTGTCTGAAGACACCTCCAGTGAACTTACATATAATAAATAATTAAATGTTTAAAAACGTATCTTCCTTTGGGAGTGGGAAGTTTATGACCTTGCATAGGTATCTTCAGATGCAAAATTTTAAATGGGCCATCAATCAACACATTTGGTTCTGACTATGGAGTAGGAGAAAATGAGACAGTTTTAGGCTTTTGGGACATGACACCACTTTATTTTTTTTTTCTTAAATTAAGCCCAAATTTAAATATTTGATGATGGGGATCTTAAACTGCTCTAAACAGGTGAGTGTCAGTCTTACATTTTTATTTCTCTTACAGAATGGAAAACACTGTGCTGACTAGGTTGTAACTATGTATGCATACTCTTAATTCTGCAAGTTATCTGGCTACTAGGCAGGCGTGAGTGTGTAATTCTATACCTCGCTAGCAACTCATGAACCCCACTTGCTTCCTTCCAGAACTTGCAAAGGTAGGCTTCAAAATGTTCATCATCTTTGTCTTTGTCTGGTTGGATAGAAGCGGACCCAGGCATCACTCTCTGAATAGTTTACATTTGGAATTAAAGCACATTAGCCAGCTGTCTCTTACATTCTACAGCACGAGGCTTGTCCTTTCCTGTTCTGAGAAGCCGCAGTGCAAGTTGGTGAGTGGTCCTTAAGCAACTGCCCTCACACTCATAAGCTCTTGACACAGCTTATAATTTTTGCTCGTTTATATATCTCAAAACTGAAAGCTGGGTTTTATCCCTGTCAGTGAGTTCTTATATGATTTTTTGTGTCTTGGACATATTCACAAGTCATTTACATGTTTGAAAGTTTCTCATAGATAAGCCATGTTTTCATGTGTTCACAGTTTGAAAAACTGGCTCCAAAAGTCTTTGGTCTGTTGGGGAATAATATATTTATTCATCAATTGGTATGGTTAAAAATTGCTGCAGAGCATTGACATGGTATATATTAATGTAGTCTTGAGAATTCTAAGGGATTTGAAATGCGATCAACTACAAAATACATCTTCTTATGCTTGTCATAGTGAATTTATATTTGATGGTTAAGCTTTTATCTGTGGCTTTCCATTTCAGCCAAAGCCAGATAGAATTCTGCGTACTGAACATAATAAGATACTGACAAGATCTCTGTTTTTAAGTCTAGAGGAGCATTTTTGACTATATCTTTGTTTTCTCTGTCAGAAAAAAAGGTCTGGTTAGCAATTATAAATGCGCAACACATACATATATATAATTATAACCGTAAAATGTATTTTTAAACCAAGTCAATTAAAATAATTTAGTGAATGTTACACATAAAATCCAAGTATCTCGACACTTGGCAAGCTAAGAAAATGAGTGGTGAAAATCCATGGTGTAATTTTCATGGCCACTAACTTTAAGCAGTAGATAAAGTTCAAGATGCTAATGAAGAAATCAAAGGACGAAGGGCAATGCCTGGCTCTCCCTCTCCAACCTGACCAACACAACCAACCTTTACCACACACTCAGAGTTGGAGTGATTTGGCAGCTACTTCATGGAATTAAAATCTATGTACAATTTTGGCAAAGGATGAGAATATTTAACATTTTGTTTCATAAAACACTTAAGCTTGAAAGATACTATAAATGTCTCAAAAGAGTAGATTTTAAAGTATCATTAACTGATCATGCTGTGTTTAAAGCTATAGCTAATTAGTTTGTGAAATTGGTTTAAATTTTAATTTGATAATATATAGTAAGAGTTTATTATGTGCCAGAAGCAATGGAGCCAAATAAATACTGTCATCGGTGCAGCTCAAGAGAGCTCTAGTCTAGGGGAAAACAGAAAGCATTTCAAAAGAACTATTTAGCTGGACAAATTCGAGAGAATTCAACACATAAGTGTATGAATGTTTCATAGAACAAATATCTTACTTTCCTGTGCTTATTCTTACAGCCTCTGAGGATTGTGGGGAAGCTAATGACTGTGTCTCTCAGAGTAGTTCCACCCAAGGAGAAGGAAAATGGCTGACACTACTGAAGTCATTCTCTCATTGTTCACTTACACCATACAATACAAACGAAAAAGTCACTCAGATCCCTATTTGAAAGTCTATTCTATATTATTCCATGATAGATAGCCAGGATATTGATTGGTATAATACACTCATATATAATATAATACAATGAGGGGGAGGCAGAAACATGCATGCTAAGTAATGGGGCTGTTGGTACTCTGTTCAAGCTCCATCCCACAGTTACCTGGCAATAGCCAGGTATGCCCCGCCCCACATGCCTGGCCCACTATAAGAGGGGCTGCCTGCCCCTCCTCTCCCTCTTTCCCCGCTCTTTCCCCTCTCTCTTCTCATCCTCTCACCTCTCTGCCCCTCTTGGGCTCCCCTCCCCCCTCTCTCCACATGGTCATGGCCGGCCTCCACTCTCTCTCTATTCTCAATCTCTCTCTCTCTCTCTCTCTCTCTCTCTCTCTCTCTTCTCTCTACTATACCATTGACTCTCATCATATCCTCTAAGTAAACTCTATTCTATACCATGTTGGTGTGTATGTGTGGTCCTTCAGGGGGAGGCGATGCCTAGGCATGGGCCCGCTTAGGTATCCCCCTTCCCCCACACCGCCATGCCATACTCACTAACACCCTTTCTCTCTTTTAAATCCCATCAATGGTGCCGAAACCCGGGAACATCAACAACTACATTAATAAACAAACCATCAGGGACTGTAGTTCCAACGGAGATTACATGGGAGCCCAACCAATTCTAAATGGCAAAGGGAAGAGAATGACAGTGATACTTGGCCTAAGACCTTTAGAGCTACAAGTTTTAAACATAACACAAATCTTGAGGACTAAGTTCTGCTTGCGGAAATCTTGTGGTGATGTAATGTGCTGGGCCCAGCAAGCACTAAGTACTCACTGACACGCTGGGGAGACTTTCAAGGAGAGTGTGACAATTTGGAGGTGATACCAAGAAAGGGGGTGTGTTTACGTAGTCATGTCCAGTTTACCTATGTCAGAGGACACGTTGACAGGCCCAAGAGAAGGAACTACACACTGTTGCTTGCTATCCAGGCTGCTGGAAATGCCACTAGCCTGGCCAGCCAAAGAAAAACATATGTGGCTGCCAGAAGTAACAAAGTAATGGATTTTCCACGAGAAGCCATCGGTTCTGGACAATTTGGTGTTTTTAGAGGAAAGACTCATGCATGGTAGGTACTGCTGTTATTCAGTCCTGAACCACTGTGCCTCATGGATTCAGGATGGGGCAGAGAGGTGCTAGTGAAGAAATGAAGCATCGGGGCAGAGAATTTATGCCCCCAGAGGAGCAGTAAGTTACACATATTGGGAAAATATTTAATAGCTTGTACTTTGAAGCATAGCATGTCAGAGTCTGTGGATTTCTTACGGCACCAAACACACTGAAATGAATGCATGTTTCAGAATGAGAAGCAAGAGATTAGAAAATGTAAATGTACTATAATCAACTGCTATAACTGCTCCTTAGAAATAGGAGCACAAGTTATACACAATGTTCACACACACATGAGTATGTCCTAAGGGTCTTTGACCAAACAATATTGAGTAGAGATCTCGTAGTTCACTGTGACTGCCTATATTTCTAGGTCTTTCCATAGCACAAGTTTAACACTTGGATGCCATGATCTGCCTATCTGTCTGTCTGCCTGTCTGTCTCTCTCACTCATATATATATGTGTGTATATATATATATATATATATATATATATATACACTTATACATATATATGTATATATGTGTGTGTGTACATAAAGTATATATGCATTATATACGTGTGTTTGTACATATGAGTGTAACATATATATGGTACAAAATATTTCTGTTTTGATTGTTTCTTTTATTTTTGAGATTATAATAGAATTACATCATCTCCTCTTACCTTTCCTTGTATTTCTTTTATAAAAAGTTCTTTTCATAGCTTATAAAATTATATTATGAGAGGCTGGAGAGATGGCTCACTGGTTAAGAGCACTGGTTGCTCTTCTAAAGGGCTTGGGTTCAATTCTTAGCTCCTGCATGGCAGCTCATGACTGTCAGTAACTCCAGTTTCAGGGCATCTGACACCTTCACACACACATACAAGCAGGCAGAACACCAATGTATATAAAAATAAATAAATAAAATTTGAAAAAATATGTATTGCAAAAACTTCCAGAGACACAAGTTGACTCAGTATTTTAAAGGTTTATTAGGGTTAAAAATTTCCAAAAAATATTGAATATCTGACATACACTTGGAAATGCAGTTCCCCATAGTATTTGCTAGGATACAGAGGGGTAGAAAAACCTTGGACTGATACAGGGCACATTTTTTTCTCATTAACAAAGACTATATAAAAGATAGTAGTAATAAACTATTTTATTTCTCTTGGAACTAGATGCACCATTTAATCTAGGAGTGCCAGATGTCATCATTCAATAAAGTATTCAGCAGCCTATCTATCTGAATATCCATGGGCCCAGATGCCTAGGAAAAGTGACATTGTACAACAGAAACTACTGAGAGTTTATTTTTTAGGAAAACGAGTTCCAGGCTTGCGTCTCTGACTTTATTCAGAATTTAGTTCTAGGTTTACTGCCCTAGTTAACACACAGTTCCTTATCAGCACTGGAAAATCTTATAATTCTGATATGTTCCTTTAATGTCAAATTGTTCGTTTAGAACAGAATAAGTATGATAACATGTGCTCTTCTTACAGGACAGTCTGGTAACGTCCATCTCAAATAACTGTCAAGGGTGAAGCACATCTCCTAAAGCTAGTCACTTGGATTAATGGCTATTTCTTGCATTCATAATAGTTAGAACAGAGAATTTTGAGAAAATATTAGAATGGGCAATGGCAAACAAGAGAGAGATTTATGTTTACCATAAAAGGCTTGGCATGAAGAACCATGGTAAGCAGACTGGAAACCTACGTGTTAGAGTTCACACTGCACTGTGAATTATAGATTTTATTACTGTAATATCATGTTAATGATGACTACTCACTATAATTCAAAACAGGATATGTGGGACGAATATGATTATATCCAAGGTCAAATGCCCAGTGACTGACTAAACAGAAGCTATCACAGACTCTGGGTAAAATAGAATCTGGAGAGCACCCCAAGTGATTGTGAGACCTGAACAAATTTAATCATAAGAGAATGTCTCAGCTCCTGCTAGAAGTTAGGATCTGTTATCACTAATCAAATTGTTGAAAGCAAAATGTGGCATGTATCCTACAGCTTCTTAACACTTTGGGAGAAGTATCTGACCTTTGTAACTACTTCAGACTGAGGTTTCTGCTGACTTGACCAGTCTGGTCTGGTTCAGTGCTCTACCATCTCTATTGTGTACTGGTCTCTTGGGCATGTCCATCCTTTAGGCCCTATCTTAGGTGGGTGGCACACACTGTTCTTTCTCCACTCAGTGTGCCTTGTGTCCCCTCACACTCAGCCCTCTAGTGCTGAGGCTGGTTTCATCACATCTTAAAGGCATAGCTACACTCACCATACTACGGTCTGAAGGGCTTTCGTGAACATCCATCCGACTTTAACTGACTTTCTAGCATTGCAGCCACTGTTTAGATTCCTCCCTGTTTTGTCCCTTTAGTTTTCTTCATAACATTATGAAGCAATTTTAATTGTCAGCATTCTGTTTCCTCCAACAGTAGTGGAACTAAATATTGACCTCAGAAACCTTGTCCATTTGGCTCATCATTTGTGGCATTTGCTGTCAGGTACATGGAAAGTACCCAATAAATATCCACGGAAATAGAAAACTAAATGGGTCAAATAAATTCTGATGCTAATCCAATGCTAATGTTGAGCCTAGGAAGCCAGGGCTTTAAGAATATAAGCATGGAGGGCCTGTGCTCACACCGTCCTTCACCCATACACACAAGTAACCTGACAAATTCCTAAGGCAACGAGTCTGCTTCTCTCGCCCCTATTTATCACTCAGAGCAAGTCTTTCATCTAGCGCCTCCTGTTATTCCTCTTGGATACACTGCAAAAGACACATGGAAACCTGAACTCTGTCCATGAGAACCAATAGACAGTCAACCACACTTCCATTAAAACTGCTTGGGTTTTTTTTTTTTTTTTTTTTTTGATGTGTTTGGACTGGCTGTTTGTCAGCTGGTCACTCTGAGAACAGAAACTTTGTATCCAATTGTGATATTTCTCAATGCCTGAGTCTGTGGGTCCACTTAAGTGGTTAGAGACATAGTATTTGGCTTAAACATGAGCATCCCTGAGAGAGAGAAAAAAGGAGGCTGGAATGTCTATTGCCTTGTGGCTGGAATCAGGCACCTGGGTGCAGAGAGGCTGACTTCAGGGAGACTGCACACACAGTAGCTTAGGGGTTTAAGGCAAGGGATGGTCTGAGACTCTCGTAGCAATCAAAAAAAGGAAAGTTTGCAGAACAGATGGGAGACGTTAGGATTTGTTACAAAGTTATATTAATTCCATATTACTTAAGAATATTTTGGACTAGGCAAGGTTTGGGGTGAAAGCTGCTCATATTTTTGTTTTGTTTTCATCCGTCAAAATATCTGACGATAAACCTACAAAGGCAGGCTGTGGAATCCACAGGCGTAGCTGCTGAATGCCACCAACTGTTGAAGGCATGATTCCCCGTCACATGTCTGCATATCATCTGCAGTTACTGTTTGTGTGCAGCTTACTGAGCCAGATACTCAGAACTACGAGAACAAGGGACAAATTGCAGTTATTGGGACTCCCCTTCGGCCTCCCTTCCAGCAGCCTTCCTTGCGCCTCCCTGGCATGGCCTGTGCTTCTCTTCCTCTTTTCTCTTTACCTTCCTCCTTCCATCTCTCTCCATCCTCTAATAATTTTAAGAACCTTTAAGTACACAGATTCAAATAGTATCATGGGTTTTTTTTCTCTTAAGCAGAAGAGAGTATGAAGTGTCAAGTAAATAAGATGTTGTTCATCAGCACCTGCGTGCACACTCCACTCACCCCCTGTGGAAACAGTGGATGAAAGACATCTGCTAGCCATACAATAGTCATGTCTTCTTGATCTGTCTCTTAAAATTACAGTTATTAGAAAACTCTGCCATCTACTTCCTGTTGGCCAAGACACCTGTCATAAGTGCTTTATGTCTAGAGTCAATAAGTGCTGGTTTGTAGAACACACATACTTTTTCTATATCATTCTTAAAGACAGAAAGTTCAAGAGTCAGAAATGAGGAATTCTTGTCTCTGCCACTCAGGCTTCATGATCTTCAAAATGGTCATAATATCACCAGCTCACAAGATTGTTGCATGGCCGAGGCCTTTTAAAAAGCATTAGCCAAATCAAACATATGACCATGAGGAGGTGCGAGCGATGGTTTGGCTTCTGGGGGAAGTCTTTACTGGAATTTCACATATGGATTTGTATAGACACATTTATTAATTAAAAGAGTTCCTTGCGCGTTGAGAAGTAGTTTACACATATTCTACATGGGCCGTGTATCCTATTCCCAAGTCTAAAGTTAGCTACTTTTGCAACAGCTTTGTAGTGTCAGGGTAGAAAAATGGCAAGTGCATTTGTTTCTGTAAACCTAAGTGAATTTATTCCACTTAGGATGTTGATAGCAAAACTATTCTGTGTGTTTGTAGAGGACATTGATGTGGGTAAGAGAAGAAATCTCTCTTTTCTAGGTGTTTTTTCCTTCTGTTCCTATTGCATTAATTCTATACTCTGACAAAAGCTATTTAGAGTTGTAAGGATTTGTGTTTATAATTCATGGTAGGAAAGTGAAGGCAGCAGGAGCTTGAAGGAGCTGATCACATATCATCCACCACCAGGGAACAGCCAGAGATGAACACAGGTTTCTATTTACCTCCATTTCTCTACAGCTCAAGATCCTAGAAAGGGAAAGACACCACCTACAGTGAACAGCAGGTCTTCCCATAGAAAACAGTCAAGATAATAACCCCTCAGGTACACCCAGAGCCCATCTCCCAGGTGAGTCTAGATTTTATCAAGACAACAGTAAACACTAACAATCACACAATCATTAAGAGGTATGGGGGGTGGGGAGAGCAAGGTGACTAAGTCAAAGGAACTCAACTCTTAGGTACTTTGAAATGAGAAAAAGTCAGTACCTATATTTGAAAAGAAAATGGTAAGATCAACATTGGTTTATTTTGTTTTACTGCCATCATGCTGGCTATTGTCTTCCTATTCCATTTTCTCTCTTTATTTTAGATGCTACATAATAATATACAGCATATTATAGGAAACATTGCATTAAAAAATTTAAGGAAATGACATAAAGTGAAAATGTAGGCATCAAAAAAATAATAAATATAGATTCCTAAAAACTGGTCAATGAAGGTCAAGAGAATATCCCTGGAGACCCTGTTCATACACAGATTGTAGGGTAGTTATTTGTAAAGGCTCAGGGAGTAAGATGCAGAGTTACTGAGAAGACTTTACAACATCAGCTTTGGGTCCAAATAAACATGTGCTTACATTGCACCCATACATGTGTGTGACCTTACACATGCAAACATGCATGCACACAAGCAAATGTGCATACAAAAACAAAGAAGTTACTCTCAAGTTGGAAAGATAACTCAATTGACGGACTTACTGCTTTGGATTTTGAGGACCTAAGTTTGTATCCTTACCACACATGTAAAAAGCCTAGGAAGGCAGCACACATCTGTAGTCCCAGTCCTAGGCCAGCGGAGGCAAAAAGGTCCCTGAGGCTTGATGGCTGGTCAATCAAGCCAAGTAAGTTGGCTGCAGGTTCAGTGAGAGACCCTATATTGAAAGGATAAGATGGAGAATAACTATATTAGAGATAGAGACAGAGATAAAGATACATAGAAAGGAGACAGATAGGTAGGTAGATAGATAGATAGATAGATAGATAGATAGATAGATAGAATATAGATGGGTGATAGATGATAGATAGATGATAGATGATAGATAGATAGATAGATAGATAAATAGATAGTAGATAGATGGATGATAGATAGATGATATATAATAGATAGATAGATAGATAGATAGATAGATAGATAGATAGATATTCACATTTAGTGCATGTGAGTATATGGGTACAGGTATGCATGCTGATGATAGCCGGAGATGCCTATTGTCTCCCTGTAGCATTTTTGCCCTATTACCTTAAAACACGCTTTCTCAATGAAGTTGAAACTCACTCTTTCAGGTAGGCTGGATGACAAGAGAGCTCTTGGGATCCACTTTTCTCCAGGCCCAGGCCCGGCCCAATGCTGGGGTTTCAGGCAAATGCAGCCATGCCTAGTTTGTCACAAGGGCTCTGGAGATTTGAATCATGTCCGCATATTTTCACAGAAAGCACTTGAACTATTCTTCCAGTTTCCTTGATATTGCATTAGTTTACTTATCGTGTTTGTACACATGTGTGTACATACGAATGTGTACAAGTGTTCACACAGCGGCACACATATGGTGGTCAGAGGCAGCTTGTGGGAGCCAGTTCCATCCTTCTACTACGTGGGTCCCAGAGATAAAACTCAAGTTCTCAGGCTTAGCAGAAGAGCTTCTAGCCTGAAAGCCATATTGTCCTGCCCTACTTTGACAGAATCTTGGCATGTGGCTCAGGCTGTCCAACAACTCATAATGCTACCATGTCTCATTAGAAGCCCATTTATTATGTATTTATTCTCCAAACATATTTAATTTCCAACACAGGGCTCTTTTCTGGTTATCTGACTTGCCTTTGTCATAAAATAATTTCCTGGGAAGACTCGGGATGCAGAAAAACATCTGGCCTGACTGTTTAAGGCTGTTCTACCGAGTCAGGCACTGTGGTGCGCCATGTTCAGATGGCACCGCTCTGTGCTCTGGGAAAGAGAGCGAGGCACCGCGCCCAGAGAACAACGATGCCCCGGTCCCCATTTCCTCCTCTAAGTATTCAGAGCTTTCACATTTCACTTGCATTTTGGCTTTAGGTAGGTAAGGAGGTAAGTTCCTTCACTTCCGCCACATGGTCAGGCAAGGGATTGCCAGTGGGCTTCAGGGCTCTCTAATTCATAGAGAACATCAAGAAGTCATGGCAGTAAATCCATGGAGGGAGAAGAAGAGGAAGAAGGGAGGAAGGAGAAAATGAGGAAAACCAACAATGATGGCACTTCCCCTCTTTTGAAATAGAGGCATAGTTTTATTTTGTTTATTGGCTTGCTTAAGAAATTTGAAAAAGTACTCCAAAATAATTGCAAGCATACCCCTGAGCAACCAGTAGCATTTTCTCAGACTGCATGTTTCCTGAAGAAAATTTGGATTTTTTTTTTCTTCTGGCCAGACTGGACCCAGTTCCTGCCGGTAGAATTCTGCCAAAGCTTTGATCCTAAAGAAACACCTCTGTATTTCAAATTCAAACCCATAATAGCAGCCCTTGTGGTAGATGGATTTCACATTTGTGATATTGCTGCTTCACACGGACTTTCCCAGACCGCACTCACCGGGCACAGGGTGCATACCACATGTCCATTTGCGTCCTCACCCTGGCGGCGGCTTCTCTCACGCGCATCACACACTATCTTTTCCCTCTTCAATCAAACGTTCCCTCCATTAGCCACGGTTCAAGAGTTTCTGAGATTTCAAATCCCTAAAGTATTTCTCTCTTAAATCAGAACCAAGATGGAATGTTCTTCCGTATTCGGAGTTTGACGATGAAGCCACAATGGGCGGTGACACCCAAAACACAACAGCTCTAAAATGTTGGGTTCCAGTGTTGCCTCAAAACATTTTTAAAAAGCTTTGCCATGTGTGAGTGAGAAGTGCAAGGCATTGCCTACTTATTATTTTTAAAGAGTAAAAGCAGGCAAGGCAGAACATTCCATCCCTGGCGTCCCTCAGTGGGATGTAAGAGGCAGGACGCTGGAGAACCTGCTGATTCTCAAGGCATGATTGATGGACTCTGGGCCCAGAGTTTCCTCAATATGTCGACTTCAAATAAAACACAGCTTCTATGGTGTCTTAGTGGTTGCTGCACTTAATGACCACGGGTTTCTTTGTTCTTAGTCTGAGATGTTAAAATTGCTTGAAAATACTTCTTCCACCTAAATGCCCCCTTGCGCTCAAACATATTCCCCCCCTACTACCCAGGAGGACGAGGCAGAACATGATGAGCACAGGGCTGAAAGGGAAGGGACCTTTCCGCTCTCATCTGATACAAGACGCGTCTCCTGTGGTTTATCATTCGCAGCAACCTTGCTTTGCTCTTATTCACGCCCTGGAAGATGAAGTCCTGGATGTTCACCCTCAGCTTGCACCAGCAAAACTGAGTGGTGGACAAAGTCTGTATATTGTCTCTGCTCTTTTCCCTTGAAGCCTATCCGATGTAAACAGATTTAGCACAGGCTAATCTTTGGAAAGACATTTGAAAATGGAGTCGCTGAGAGTATTCATCCTTGTAAAGAAACTAAGGATTTAATTTTTGGTTCCATCCCCTCTCTCCCTCTTTCCCTTCCTTAATTACACTTACTATTTTTAAAAAATTAATTTTTTTCCTGAGCAAGTCAGCTGAGGGCAGTCCCCGACATATTCAAAGTCCCTCAGTTCCACCTGAAACCCCTGCGTAGCTTCTGCTAGCCCCGTTGGACACGCTCTTGACACGCTGTGGGCTAGTCCAGTTTCCTTGGCCAACTCCGCACCCGGTTGCCTCCTCCTTGTCGACCTGCGCAGGAAAGGAAAGCTTGGAGGAAGGACCACGCTTTTGGCTTTGTGGCTGTCCCAACCCTGATGGCACGATGAACCCGATGAACTGGGAGTACACTATCCCTGGATAGAAGGGGACCCCCGTGGGAAGGAGGCTTGTTCAAACTACGGATGCTTTTCAAAGATGACTTTCCGTCCTCACCACCAAAATCTAAATTTGAGCCCCCACTGTTCCATCCAAACGTGTATCCTCTGGCACAGTGTGCCTGTCCATCCTGGAGACAAGGACTGGAGGCCAGCTATCACCATCAAACAGGTCTTATTAGAAATACAAGAACTTCTAAACGAAGCAAATATTCAAGACCCAGCTCAAGCAGAGGCCTTCACAATTTACTGCCAGAACAGAGCGGAATATGAGAAAAGGGTTCGAGCCCAAGCGAAGTTTGCCGCCTCAGAAGCAGCGGCCCTGGGCTCCATGACGAGGAAAGGATTGGCTTGGAAAGAACTTGTTTACAACCTTTTGCAGATCTGAGTCACTCCATACAGTTGCTAGTCACCTGGGAGGGTTGAGCGGGCGCCATTTTCCATTTCCACCACTGGCATATTCAGTCTTTTGCATTTTTGATTAAGTAAAATTTGCTTTTTTTTTTTTTTTACAAAATTATTTTTTCTGTTGATTTCCTCTGCTTTATGTTGGCAAGAAGGAGTAAGGAATCCAAGACTGATATTGCCGCAGAGATTCATATAATCATACAAACTCTTCATTGACATCACCTCTTCCTCTCCAAGACCTTAGAGTTGGTTTATTATGTCATATTAGTGAATGGAAGATGTTTTTTTGACTGGAAGCAATCCATATGATTCCTTAGAGGAACATGAAAGTCATTATAGCCTAAGTCATTCATGAATAAAGTGGGTGAAAAAGCTTGTGTCCACGGAAAATTCTGTAAGAAGCTACTCTTAGAGGAAAAAAATACTTTTAAAGACAGTGAGAGGTTTTAGGCTATCTGTTTCTTTTGATCTTTTTAGATAGCGTCTGTTGAATTATATCTAAAAATTAATGTTGATGTCTTTTTCTTGATGATATGTCTTTCTGACGTATGCTTAATATGGGGGAAAAAATGATTAGGCCAAACACCAAGCAAGCTCAATACTTACAGTTCCTCCGTATGTGGAATGGAAGTGACCACTTTACACGTTCAATTCCAGACACCTTCTCTACCCAGATAATTTAGCATAAATAGGCTCACAGTGCTGCATATCTCTAAAACATGCTGTTGACCTTGTTATGAGAGTCCATTGACACCAATGCAGAAGTAACTACGATACTACAGTAAGCTGTCTTACCATGTGACACGGCACATGTCACACCTCACTCACTCTCTCTACACTTGGGCTAGAGGACTGTCAGCTGTGAGTAGTGATGTGAAGAGCAGCCTCCGAGAAGACAGCCATGAGCCAGGAAAGCAGGAGTCTGGGAATGAAGCTGCACTTACTTTAAAGACAGACACCTTTACAGCTTTAGATGGAAGCTCCCAGATGATTCTTCTCGAAGTCAAGCCAACATGAGCGTGATGTGCTACTGTGAGCATTTCCTGAAAGCCCACAGATGGGCAGAAACCAAAGCCATTTCGTTGTTCTACTATGATTATTTTTTCAGTAATGTTGAATAAACTTCTCCTCTGCCCCATTGACTAAATGTCTCTTTTAACATAAATTGCTAATCATTTTCTTTTGCCCATCATCGTATATATACTTTAATACCTTAGATTTCATCTTAGATTTCATTTATTCAAGATTTATGGTGCCTCTTATTTTTAAATGCAATAATTCATCATTCTTCCTTTGAATTTTACTTGTGATTTTATTTTATGCAGCAAACCAAAGTTTTGCACTGTCTGTACCTGAATTCCCAGCATTTCTTTTTACTTTTCCCTTTCTCTAGAAGGTCTAGACATTTTGAAAAAATTAAATTGACTTTGCAAAAGTCAGACTTAAGTGGTATAAAAACTCATTCAGGATTTCCATGTGTCTCTATATACATGATGCTTACTATCAAACTGCTCCCATGGAACACCATTTTTTCCTTAGTTTTAGCCAGGAGGCTGTGCTATTTCATATGAGTAAATGCTGTCTTTCCAATTTTTGCAAAAAAAAAAATTTAATGGAATATCTTTTAATTCTAAGGTTTCCCACCACATTTTCCCCCTCAAAGGTTTGGTGCTGCTACTCATTGACTTTATTAGAATCTAATAAAACCTGGTGTCATATTATATATTCTGTTATTTTAAATTTAATATGTCAATATTAAACAGTGTTGTGCAAAGATCCTGATTGCTTCCAGATGGCCTACCAACTGACAAGTTCAAGGGTCTCTGGTGCGTGTTATGTGTTTGCCACAGTGAAAACTAATAGGAGATAATGTTCAAGACAGAAAATGAGAACGCTGGAGCCCGGGCGTTCTTCCATAGGTCCTGCTCATGCCTCGTCTTCGTTAAGGTCCCAGACTTCCGTTGTAACCCCCACTGATGCATGTGTCTACTAGGTTTGATGACCAACCACACTTTGCAAAGGCAAAGGTTTCCTACCATAAAACTATTACTCTTTACATTAGTCACAAAGAAGGGAAAGGTGTTTTATTTATTTATTTAGGTCCATTTTAAAAACGCATTCCAAAGGCATGCTTTATGGCCGTACTGGGTTTGCGAAGAACACATACAAAGGCACCCCTCAGCTGGCCTTCAAAAACAGAAGCTTTGAAATCGTGTGCTATAAAAAATGCATGCATTGCCTGAGTAGGTAGCCACTTAATTCAACAGGCCATTAAAAGCCCATTCGGAGGGCCTCTCACAAGCTTATTTCCACAGCAGGTACTTAAGGCTGGTGAACCTAGAAGAAGAAAACAAAACAAAACAAAAATAAAATAAAGAAAGATTTACAAAGAACAGAAAGCTTACTCCCAAGCCCCAGATTTCCTCCAACACCAACACTCCTACAAAGAGCAGGTAATGTGACAAAGCTGCCTCACTTCCAATGGCCCAGCCCAAGCCCAGGGCCCCTCCTGCCCTCCAAGGATCAATCATCAGCCCAGAAAAGCAAATGAACTTTTAATCAATAACAGCTACTGTTTCTTGTACCAAGACTGTTTATGATTCAAAAGGGGGAAAAAACTAAATCAATCCTGATGTGAATGTTTTCCCTCTTGAAGAGAAAAAGTAAACCCCTGTGTTAAGGCAAGGGGTGTGGTGATACATACACACACACACACACACACACACACACACACATATGTCACAAAGAAGGGAAAGGTGTTTTATTTATTTATTTAGGTCCATTTTAAAAACGCATTCCAAAGGCATGCTTTATGGCCACATATGTGTGTGTGTGTGTGTATAGATACATATGTATGATATACATATATGTGTAGCTTTAAAACAAATTTGAATTTTTGTGTGCACTGACTTTATGAATAACAATCACAGAACAATACCAACACTGGCTACTGTGGATTGAGCCCTGCCAGCCAAGTGCTTCCAATTTCTGTCTTCATGCCATTGTATTTCCTGTTTATATTCATACATTGGCATGGACAGCTAGAAATAGAAGGGACTTTGGGAACATCTGCTGAGAGATAGCTGCGTTGGGAGAGTTCAGATATAGGTATAAAGGATTCATCAGCTTGGGTGTAAGAGAAGCAACAGACTCTGCTACTATATTATAGATGAAACTAATCAGATATGGAGAGTTAGTGTGCCAATTCATTCTACTCTGCCTGAAGATTCTTGTCCTCTTTTCTATCGTTATCCCAAAGGTAACTCTTACTTTGAATTAACAGAATTTTGCTAAGATTTTTCAAGACAATATCAGTTCTTTAAGCCAGAAGGATTCCAGTTACTCTCTGTGTGTCTTCCATCCCCCTAGACTTCAACATCCAAGTACTTTTGACTCAGAAATCCAAATAACACTGGCTGTTGCTCCTCCTGCATCCTGAGTCTCCCTCTAGCCAGAGACCGAGTCAAACTGGACCCTTTATGAAACTGGCTGTATGACTTTGGCCTGTGTTCACAAACCCAGAAATAACTTCCCTGAAGATTACTGAAATGAAATCATCTTTCACCTAATTGAGAAAAGCTACACAGGCTTATGCCCAATTTTAAAGAGTAATGTGATGGGGTTGGGGGGGGGGCGAGATGACGATGGGAGTGATTTCTTGACTGTTTTCTTTTACAGTTTGCTGAAATGGAACAAATCAATCCTGTCTTGATTATTTATAAAACCTTAACACCAACGGGGCGGGGTGAACTAATGAAACCAGGCACAAGGAATGTGAAAACTTTCATTTCTAAACTGCTGGCACACAGACACACATTAGTGTCTTGGAGCTTTCAAGCATTGAAGAAATGAGTTATTTCGCCTCCAACGACTGTCGACTGTCGGTGAATTGCAAGCGTTTGCACCTAATTGCTCCTTACTATAGCAGGCAAGCAGGCGAAGGATCCAGAACGAGGCCCACAGTTATGACGAACTCTAAAAGCACTGATACCTAGATTGAGGGGATTATCTCCTTGTGCCCCCCACGATGTTAAGTGTTAAAAGAGAGCTGGAGTCACAGTTTCCCCTTATGGAAATTCTGTATTTTAACATCCAGTATAAGAGGGTGGCTTTCAAAAAAAATCTAGAATTAAGTATAAATATGTGCATTGCCATAACTTAAATGTATAAATGTACCAACTTTGATAATAGAGATAGATTTTGCCTTAAAAGATGTCTTTCATAAGATAACTTTTTATATTCTCATTAATATTGCTAAAGAAATGATACACTGCTGATCAGGACCTTCCAAAGAGAACATTATTAAAGTATACTTGAGGGCTCTGCTAGGCTAATACTATATTATGAGCTTCTTTAAAACCTAAAAGAATGCTCTCAATCAAATTTTTAGACTAAACCTAAAGTTCCTTTACTGTAATTTCCCCAAGTTTCGTCTTAACCTGAATTTCAGGAGACAATGGCGGAGTCTACACACCCTTTGTGTTTCACCTCATTAGGCAAAGGAGACGCTGGAGTTTCTCTATCAAGTTCTATGCCCTGCAATTGAAGAATTTCTTTTCGTGAACTTCTCTTTCTGATCTTACCTAAAATAAAGTTAAAACGTGACCCATTTAAAAAAAAAAAGAGGGTGGCTTTCTAATATACTACACACGATCTTTCGATGTTCTCTCAACTCAAGACACATCAGCGTCTCGGCAAAGAGTTGCTTTAGGTGGCGCTGTCTCCTCTTTCACGCTGCTCACACTTGTCAGACTGCTCACACTTGTGTCTCGTGTCCGGTACAAGAGTGCCATTTCTATGCCCTGCCTCTGGCCTCTGAAACTCCACCTATGCATATTGCTACCAGTTCTTCAGTTTTCCCCACTGGGATCGAAGTTCAGCTGTTCAAGTGACAAGATCTCAGAGATCCTGACTTGGTTGAAAGCTCTTGAGTTAGGAGAAGAAACTCATGAGGCTCGTCTGTGACCAGCACATGGAATTTCCTTTGCAGAATTGGGCGAAAACTAACCTCCATAATAATGTTGAAAAAGTGACTTGAATCAGAGACGTGAGGTTAAATTGTTTACGTAAAGTATAGGCCTGCAGAATGTGTTTTATTGGGACTGAGGAGTTCTGCTTGCCTTTATGGAATGAACCACTCATCAAATACAGTTCTCCCATGGAAGCTCCTGACTTGGTGACTTACAAATTATTTCCAGCTCCCTAAGGGAGCGATGGTAGTGACCAAAGACAAGAGAAACATATCTGAATGTCACGGAATCTTTTTATTCCTCTAAATAGTTGTATCTTCTAAAATATCATTTCCAGGTGGACTCCAGGAATCTCCAAATTGTAGTGAGCTGAGATCAATAGCATACCTTGCAAGAGATACAATGGATAGATTTCTCCAAGATGTAGGTGCGCAAAAGGGAACAAAATCTTACCCAAGCTTTTAGCAAAACAAATATGGTGAGTCACCCAAAAACTTGAAATGAAGCAGTCTGGCAGCCACCTATGTTGCCCAAGAAGAGCACATGCTGTTCAGCTGAGCCATGAGTGGAAAAATGTCACTAATTGTATTTGACCGTTGAGAAAGCATAAAATGTTATTATCCTGCTGTTATTTTACTTGAAAATAAAATTTAGCATTTTCCAAAATTATAATAGATTAGATTTTCTGGTATAGATTTCTATAGTATTCTTATAGTTGTTTGCAGTATAAAAGGGCCATGTCTGCTATAAAATACATAGATAATTAGTAATAGAACATGGCTAAAAATGGAGGTTACTTTTGTTCTCTTGTTTATTTTCTCCTTCCCTCTCTCCCATGTACTAACACTCTTTTATTTTCTATTATCCCCTTTTTAAATTGGTGCTATCTTAAGATTTACCAGCTAGCCTAAGGATGAGATAGAACTGAATAGATTATTCACCCCTGGTTCAGTAAGAGTGTCTCCTGGCCCAAAAGAGCTGTAGCTTGCTTTATAAGACTATGAACTTAAATATTAATCCTAAAGGGAAGGTTGGATAATACATCAGATCTTAAATATAAATACAAATACTTAGAAAATAAAAATAAAAAGTATAATATTTTTAAACCTTCATACTTTTAATAAATATATCTAATTGAAATTTTATTATGGACACATATTACTGATATACTTTAATGATATTGCATAATATAATTCTGTTTTGTAACTTCCTTCAATTATATGCACTTCTATCTAACTAGTCACTCATATTCTGTTATTTAATAGACTATGAAATGACTACTAAAGGAAGGCATTTCTTAGCTCTAATTAAATTATGCAATGTTTCTCGCTTAACATTTCATTTAAAAACAAAGTTGCATTAGACAACTTTGTAGCCAAGGCAATTGGTGAGTTTGCATTTTTCCTTAGGATGCATTTTAACATCTGGAATTACTGAATCAGAAAGGAGTTTAATGTAGAATCTACTGCCAGCTCTCTAAATTCTCCACATGAGAGAAAATGATACTTGTGTTTCTGAGGATGGCTTGCATTTAATATGCTTTCCAGTTCTGCACATTTTCCTTCAAACAAGGTAATTTCATTATTCTTTAGGACAAAATAAGACTTGACCACATGTGTAGACATGCCATCTTCACCATATTTTATTAGCATTTTATCTGGTAATGGGCACCTAAGCTTTTTGTACATAATGCTGTGGTAAACATAGATGTACAGGTATTTCTTTGATTGGGGCTATGATATACAATGAATTATATAGCTGGGCCACACACTAATTGCATTATTAATTTTCTATGTGATCCCTATACTGATCTATAGTTGCTGGGTTAATTTTACACTCCCATAAACAACACATTAGGATCCATTTCCTCCTCAATCCTGGTCAACAATGTTATTCTTTTTTCAAGGATAGTCCTTCTGAATGAGGTGAGATTGGATCTCAGTCCAGTTTTAATTTGAATTTCCCTGCTGGTCAAACATATTGAACATTTTCCCCAAGAGTTACTTGGTATTTATACTGGATGTGAAAAGTATTGACTTAGTTTGACCATTTATTGCTGAGACTATTTGCCATTTGAGTATTTAGTGTGTCATTTGTTTGTATGTTCCGTGGATTGTTTCATTACACTGGTTTTTCTTTTGCTGTTAAGCTTTGAGTAGATGCGATCACATTGGTCAATTCTCACTATTTCCTAGGTTACTGGAGCTCTCGTCAGTAATGCACTTCTCATAGCCAGACCTTGAAGACATTATTGGTTTTTAATGAAAATCGCCTCATCCATCTCAAGTGTTACATGCAGAACATGAAGGATCTTCCCACATACCCCACAAATACCCTGCCTTTAGTTTTGTTTTGATTTTTATCAGTAGTATTCAGATAACTACATTTCATTAATTTTAAAACTGCAACTTTCAGAGAAAGAGATTATATTTGTCTGTTTGATTGACCCCTTGGGAATAAATATGTTGTTTGCCTATTTTTAAGTATTACTGAGAAAGAAGTCCCATGTAGTTATACAGTAAAAAAAACAATGCTATTATTAATTCTGATACCTTAACATTGGGTGAACCCAGACTTTGTGTATTTCTGATCTATTCAAAGATTAGAAGTGAATGAAATGAAAGGCTTCTCTTGGCATGGACCAGGGCTCTACATTACCACACACAGTTAAATTATGTTTCAGTCTAGAGGAAAGTAAGTCAATTTTTGGTTGGTTGGTTGGTTGGTTGGTTGGTTGGTTGGCTGGTTGTTGATAAAGAAGAAAACCTGTAATTTTTCTAAAACAAATTTTAAATCAGAACGCTGGAGAATGATTAGCATCCAACATTCTATTTGAAAGTCTTTTTGAGAGAGAAAAATAAAATAACTCTTTGGTAAAAGATTGAGAGTTTTTCATATGTATATATATATATGTATATATATACATATATATGTGTGTATACATATATACACACATATATATAATGTATGTATATCTATGTATATATTATCATTAATTTCTTGGGTTAAATTTCTTATGAAAGATGCTTCAACTAATTGCTTACTTTGAACATGCCTCTAAGATCAAAGGCAGAGTGATTCATTTGTAGAGTGTTTAAAACATTCTGATTCTGGTTAAACTCCATCCCCCTCAGTATGCTTTCTTCTGCTCTTTGCCACAGAGTTTTTCACGCCTGAATCTATGTCTAGATTCCTCTCCCTCCCATCTTGCTTGCTTCTCATTAACTCCAGAGCTCTTTGGGAACTGCTTGAATGGGTACCTTTGATCCTTCTGGGTTTTTCAAGGATCTCTTGGTTTCTTCCAATCACTCAGCTGACAGATTTCTGGAAGGCAGTCTTTCTCAGAGACATTGTGAGCTGCTGGTATCCTGACACCCACAGAAAAACCTTTGGGTGACCTTGAGAGTGTGGTTGTTTGAGAGCTATATTGAATCCTGTCCTTCATTCTCTGGATGTGAGTTCAGGAGAGAAGATTTTCAGATACATGATCATTGCTTTCTACATAAAAATGTTCTCAGAAACAAGAGGCTCACATTAAGATGCCTCAAACTCCACAGTCCAACTCTACCAATTCTCCCAAGGTCTACTTCCTTACTAAAGAAGTTTTGTTTTTGTTTGTTTGTTTGTTTGTTTGTCTTCAGTATACTCTTTCAGAATGAACATCCAAAGGCCATAGAGTATGTCTAGGCAGAAGAATTATCAACATCACTGGGTTTGAATGAAGATCAATGTCACTAACATTTACATGGATATTTAAAAGTTCCACTGAGGAAATAAAATACATGAATGGACAAAGTTAAACTTCTGGATTTCTGGAATCAGCTCTTGACTTTCCTTGAGTCTTTGAGGACATTCTTAAAAGCATTTTTAGGTTTTAGAATTCTTACTTGTAAAATGGCCTATTGTTATCAAGAATTTTCGTACCTCCCCAAGGCAGTTAGGACTTGAACAAGATCAAGACAGAACAATTTATTGGAGAGGCAGTAAGAGTTCCATATGGCTATATACTTTGAAATTTGGAAAATATCATGTTGGTACTTTTTCAACATGGTAACTTATACAAAGCAAAGTTAACAGTTTGGTGATAAGACATGGGCTGTTAAGAGATTACATAATTATTTAATGTGGTTATGCTGCAGTAGAGGCTACAAGCACACATCTAAAATCTGATGCAGCCTTTGTGGACTCCTTGCCTCTAGCTCAGTAGTATGTATTATGTCACCTTGTTATCTTCAATCCCGTTGACAACACAGCATTCAGGTTTGTCTCTACCTTTGTGTGGATACATCCATAGGTCTTTCTCATTGTAATGTTTATGAAATGTATTCAACTTAATATATGTGATATATCCATGAACCTCAGGATACATACAGCTTCAAATGCTAAAGTACCTGTCTGTTTCATTCAATACACAAAGATGAGTAAATGTTAAATTAAAATCATTTTGTGTACTATTCTTGAGGGTTTCTGGTAGTGATGTTTACATTCAAGTTATGAGATATTATTTTCATTAATATAAATTTGCTTGAAAGGTAAACGTCATAAAACAGTCATCCCCCATAGAATGGTAATGAAAAATGTTTGTGTAAGTTTCACAGGCAGGCAGCTAGTGCAGAACCTGTGTGTTCTACCATCCTAATTATCTACTACAGCATTTTGTCTACCTCTGAAGACCTATTTTCAGGCAGTGAAATAAATTCCTTTTTTTTAGAATGAAATTATCCATGAGGCATATCCAACTTTTAAAATGTGACAGTGTTGTCATATACAAAATATATGACCAGGAACAGCACAAGAGAGTTATACAACACTGGAAAATAACTTAATAATTTAAGTTAGTTTATAATTTTCTGCTAGACCACATCCATAGTTATCACTGTACAACCAAAGGATGGAAGATTAAACACCTCTAATCATTGACTTTAACTATAGTTGGTAAAATAAAAGATATTGCTACTGATAATAAATCATGGATCATAGAAAAATGATGCTCCATTATTTAAATCATATCTATGCATTTACTAGCTAAATTCCTTTAACAGATTTTATAATTTGTTATCACTTGTTTCTGCATTGGTAACATGAGAGTCATAGTAATTTGAGACATGATCTAATACATGAGCTAAACATAAGCAGGCTTTGAAAGTTAGATCCACCTATAGTTCTGACAAAATATCTCTGATTCCTTATCCATCAACATGAGGATCATCTGCCCCATGCCCCAGCTGCCATGAACTTGCTCAAGCCTTTCTTTTTTATGATGAATGGAAAACACGAGCCAATATAAATTCCTCCTCTGGTAGGTTACATTACTGGGTATTTTATCACAATCATGAGGAAAGTAACTTCAATAGTTAGCTTTTTAATTACCAATTCCACACATGAATTACCAATTCATGAATCTCAAATGAGGAATTATCTAGATTAAATTGACCTGTGAGTGTGTCTCTCTGTGTGTGTGTGGGGGGTATCTTGATGAATTAACTCTGGGGTGGAAAGATCTGCCCTTGATAGATGGCATAATTCTCTGGGCAAGATGTGCTGGATTGTATGAGAGCCAGAACATATGCATTAATTCACTGTTCCACGCTCTTCACTGTGGTTGTGAGGTAGCTTCCTGATTCGAGTTCCTGCTGCCTTGACTTTGTCACAGTGATGGACTGAAACTTGGAATTAAGAGACAAATAAACTCTAATCGGTTTGCAATGGTATTTTATCAAAACAGCAGGAAAGAGACCTAAAATAATAATACAGAAAATTGATACTGGGAAATATGGCTCTGGTTGGATATTTGGTCACAGAGGATGGGACAAAGGAGAGATTTTTTGATAAGCTGATCCAAGTTCATAATTTTTCATACATAATTGAGTTAAATATGGCTTAGGCTATGTCTCTAAATCTAGATTTGTTTGCTTGGTTGGGACTGTGATAATGCATTTTGCAATGACAAAGGACCTCTATCAGGACTAAATGAAATCCGTGCATTAATAATTTTGTTTATTTAAAATATTTACTATTATTATAAGTATGTTTTATTTAGACAAGGTCAAAACTTCCTTCTGTAATATATTTTTCTATATGTTCCATGGACCCTGCAGAACTCAATCTTAAATTAGGGCAAATAGGAGAAGTTTGGCTAATTTCGACCAAATTAGGTCATAAAAAGAAATCTGAGTCATGCAAGTAAACTATCCAGAGAAGCATAAAGGTACCTGTGTGACCTAAATGACGGTATCAAATTCAACGAACACTTGCACATCTGCTTACTGTAAGACGTTTTGCTTTGTGTGCCAATATTCAGCTTCTGAGGTCTGCGTTATGGTAGCAGTATTACAATCGCAATTCCATTCTGATTTCCAGTTAGGGCATGATGGGATAATGACAATGCATAGGTATAATCTGTCCAAATACTCTTCTTTCTCTAATTGTTCTCTTAGCATCTTCTTGTTTACCTTGCAATGAGTGTGTATCTTTTTTATTTATTTATATCCCAAAACACTGACTCCCTTCTAAGTTCCCACACACAGAGTCTCTTACACCATCCCCTCGTCTCCTCTAAGAAGGTAGAGCCCCCCTCCCCCTTGGTATCCTCCTACTCTGACATCAAGTCTCTGCAGGGTTAGGTGAATCCTTGCCCAGTGAAGCCAGATAATGTAGCCCTGTTTGCCAGGGGTGGGGGTGGGGGAATAGGACTCAGTCTAGCCCATGTATATTCAGGTTAGTGGCTCAGTCTCTGGGAGCTGCCAAGAGTTCAGGTTAGTTGACTCTGTTGGCCATCCTATGGAGTTCCTATCTCCTTCGGGACCTCCAATCCTTTCCCCAACTCTTCCACAAGAGTCCCTGACCTCTGTCAGATGTTTGGCTATGGGTATCTGCATGTGTTTCGGTCAGCTGCTGGATGGAGCCTCTTCCAGGACAGTTATGCTAGGCTCCTGTTTGCAAGCATAATAGAGTATCATTAATAATGTCAGGCACGGATTGCTGCTTGCCAGTGGGATGGGTCTTAAGTGGGGCCAGTTATTGGTTAGCCATTCCTTCTGCCTATGCTCTATTTTTGTCTCTGCACTTCTTCTAGACAAGACAAATTTGGGGTGGAAAGTTTTATGCGTGGGTTGGTGTCCTTATCCCTCCACTGGGTGTCCTGCTTGGATACAGAAGGTACCCTCTTCTGGTTTCATGTCCCCACTGTTAGTCACCTTGACTAAGATCACCCTCCTTGCCTCATGGGAGCTTCCCCTACCCCAGGTCTCTGGAGCTTCCTAGAGATATCACCCGCCCCCAGCAGCTGCAGGTTTCCATTCATTCTTCATCCCTCTGGCCCTCTCTCCTTTATCTTCCCATACTGATCCTGAATTCTCCAATTCCCCTCCTCATCCCCACTCCCATCCAGTTCCCTTTCTTACTCTGCCTCTTATGATAATTTTATTCCACCTTCTAAATGAGACTCAAAGCATCCTTGCTTGTGCCTTCCTTCTAGTTTAACTTCTTGAGGTTTGTTAGTGTATCATGGGTATCCTGTACTTTATGGCTAATATGCGTTTATCAGTGAGTACATATCATGCTTGTTCTTTTGGATCTGGTTACCTCACCCAGGATGATATTTTCTAGTTCCATCCATTTGCCTGCAAAATTCATGATGTCCTGGTTTTTAATAGCTGAGTAGTATTTTGTAAATTAACTACATTTTCTGTATCTGCTCTTTGGTTGAGGGATATCTGGGTTCTTTCCAGTTTCTGGCCATTCTGAATGAAGCTTCTATGAACATAATGGAGCATGTGTTCTTTCGGTACAGTGGAGCATCTTTTAGGTTTATTGCCTAGGAGTGATATAGCAGAGGAATCTCAAATGGCCAAGAAGCACTTAAAGAAATGTTCAATATCCTTAGGCATCATGGAAATGCAAATCAAAATGACCTGTGATTCTACCTTACACCAATCAGAATGGCTACTCATTACTCAATTGATTGATTGAATAATTATTATTGAGTTATTGATCAGTAACTCAAGAGACGGCACATGCTGGTGAGGATATGGAGCAAGGGGAGCACTCTTCTATTCACGGTGGGATTGCAAAATTGTACAACCACTCTGGAAATCAATCTGGTGATTCCTCAGAAAATTGGAAATAGTTCTACCTGCAAAGTGTTTTTTAAAAAACATCATTTCTGAAAACCCAGAGTCAATAAGTAAAATGGTTTATCATTATAGAAACTCACTAAGGATGAAACTTCAGAGTCCAGATTTTAGATCTGAAAGTCAGGACAACGTGATCTGACCCTTAGCAATGGAGACACAGTTTCTGTGGCCTCAGAATAATCAACTAATGTACTTGTATGCAGATGAAAAATAGCTCAGCTCATAAGTACATTGAAGGACTTGATGCTAAGTTTAGATCTGAGTCCTATACTAATGTGAAATTCTGTTTTGCTCTTGCACATTTTCTCAAATGGTATTAATTATCAATTGCTCTTAATCGCTGAGAAAAAGGGAACAAATATCATGAACATACTGATATCGATCGGCTGCTTCTGGCATTGTCTTGTTTAGTTGTCAGAGAAAGCAATCAAAATGGACAGTAAAGGGGGTAAAGAGATATCTTAGAGATTATGCAGCTAGCCAAAGAGCCAGTGTTCTTATGCAAGGATGTCAAGTTTCACCTCTTTCACTATTTTACATAGTTTCATGTTATAAAGTTTTCAGATTTGAAATGTCTCCTAAAAATCCAAGTGTTTAAAGTTGAGACCTAAGCCCCTGATTCCTTTGGGAGGTAGGGTCACTGAGGAGTGTCCTTAAAACTCAATCAATCTCTCGCTCTCTCTCTCTCTCTCTCTCTCTCTCTCTCTCTCTCTCTCTCCTTTTCCCTTCCCCTTTCTCCTCCCCTTCCCTTCTCCCTCCCCCTTTCTCCTCCTCTTCCTTTCCCCCTACCCCTTTCTCCTCCCCTTCCCTTCCTCCTCCCCCTTTCTCCTCCCCTTCCCTTCCCCCTCCCCCTTTCTCCTCCCCTTCCTTTCCCCCTACCCCTTTCTCCTCCCCTTCTCCCTCCCCCTTTCTCCTCCCCTTCCCCCTCACCCTTTTTCCTCCCCCTCCCCCTCCCCCTCTCCCTTTCCCTCCTCCCTCTCCCTCTCCCTTTCCCTCTTCTCTCTCTCTGTATCCTCACAAGCCATGAATGACAGAATCATCTAGGATGTTTAATGATGACAAAGTCTGCATTCTATCCCTGAGCTGTGGGTCAGAATATTGCTGAGTAAAGTTCCCAATCTACTTGGTTAATGGTTTTTCAAGTAACAAATTTCTCACGTACTCTGAAGGTTGAGACATGAGGATCTGTGTATTTATATACTTCAAAAGGAGTGGAGAAGTAGAGTATATTGTGAAACTCACATAGGAGATGTTGATGCTTATAGCAGCTGCTATCAGTGAATGACCTGCCGATATCCCTTGATCATGTCATTCAAGATAGCCAGCTTCAACTGCTGGTTTCTGTATGCTTTGTGTGGACTAAGGCAACTCTCACATGGAACTCTAATCACCTAGAGTGAAAGCAGCAAAAAAATGACTGTCTCCATTGCTCTCCCATCTTCCGTGACTACAACCAATGGCTGGGAATAACTAATGGTTAAATCTAGTATTTTGACTACTTGGGCAGGTGAACTGTGGTGTGGTATTATATATAGTAACACCACAGTTTTCCCTGAGACCTTCATAATATTCACTTCCCGTGATTTTGCTGATGATAGCTTAGAACACCACCCTCTAGACGTCTCCATCTTCTTTGCCTTTCTCACTCTCTTATTTACTTCCCATTTTGTTTGTTTATATGTTTGCAAAGGGTTCTGAAGAAAACACACACAAACTTTGTAATTTTATGAGGTCCCATTTGTCAATTCTTGATCTTAAAGCATAAGCTATTGGTGTTCTGTTCAGGAACTTCTCCCCTGTGCTCATGTTCTCAAGGGTCTTCCCCAGTTTCTTTTCTATTAGTTTCAGTGTCCTTGATCCACTTGGAGTTGAGCTTAGTGCAAGGAGATAAGAGTGGATCAATTCTCATTCTTCTGCATGCTGACCTCCAGTTGAGCCAGCACCATTTGTTGAAAAGGTTATCTTTTTCCCACTGGATGTTTTCAGCTCCTTTGTTGAAGATCAAGGTGACCATAAGTGTGTGGGTTTATTTCTGGGTCTTCAATCCTATTCCATTGATCTACCTGTCTGTCACTGTACCAACAAATTGGGAAAAGCTCTTCACCAACCCTACATCTGACAGAGGGCTAATGTCCAATATATACAAAGAACTCAAAAAGTTAGACTCCAGAGAACCAAATAAGCCTAATAAAAATGGGGTACAGAGCTAAACAAAGTATTTTCACCTGAAGAACTTCGAATGGCTGAGAAGCATCTTAAAAAATGTTCAACATCATTAGTCATTAGGGAAATACAAATCAAAACAAACCTGAGGTTTCACCTCACACCTCAAGAATGGCTAAGATTAAAAACTCAGAAGACAGCAGGTGTTGGTGAGGATGTGGAGAAAGAGGAACACTCCTCCACACTGGGGATGCAAGTTGGTACAACAACTCTGGAAATCAGTCTGGCGGTTCCTCAGAAAACTGGGTATGACACTTCCAGAGGACCCTGTTATACCACTCCTGGGCATATACCCAGAGGATTCCCCAACAAGCAATAAAGACACATGCTCCATTATGTTCATAGCAGCCTTATTTATAATATCCAGAAGCTGGAAAAAACCCAGATGTCCCTCAATGGAGAAATGGATACAGAAAATGTGGTATATTTACACAATGGAATACTACACAGCAATTAAAAACAATTACTTCATGAAATTAATTCATTAATCCAAATGGTTGGATCTGGAAAATATCATCCTAAGTGAGGTAACCCATTCACAAAAGAACACACTTGCAATGCAGTCACTGATAAGTGGATATTAGCCCAGAAGCTTTGAATACCCAAGACATAATTCACATATCAAATGATTCCCAAGAAGGAAGTAGAGGGCCCTGGTCCTGGAAAGGCTTGATGCAGCAATGTAGGGGATTACCAGGACAGAGAAGTGGGAGGGGGTTGGTCGGGGAATGGGAGAGGGAAGAGGGCTTGTGGGACTTATGGGGAGGTGGGAACCAGGAAAGGGAAAATCATTTGGAATGTAAACAAAGAATATAGAAAATAAAATTTAAAAAAAGAAAAAGAAAACACACACCTACACTCCTCAAAAAACAGGAAATGGGGCTGTCTATGTTAATGGTTGAATTATACTTTACCAACCAATCTCTCTCTCTGCAGCAGCCCATACACCACCCAGTATAAAGTACACTGCATAAAGTAGCCTTTACACACTTTGCAATTCACACCGTATCCCTTTACACTTCTGTCTAGCCCATTGCTAACAAAAGCACTGATAATTCTTCAACTAAATGCCCAGTGTACTGACTGGCCAGCTACCATGGTAACAGGAAGAGCATTGATGTGGCTTATAAAGTCCCTTTTTAACTCAGGATAGACATCGGTTCTAAACCTGTGAGTTGTGACCCTTTCACAGGGGTCATCTAGAACCACCAAAAAACACAAATATTTACAATATGATTTATAACAGTAGCAAAATTACAGTTATGAAGTAACAACAAAAATGAATTTAATGTTTGGGGGGGGGGATCATCACATGAGGAACTGTAGTAAAGGATCGCAGCAGCATTGGAAAGGTTGAGAGCATTGGAAAGGCAGAGGTTGAGAGCATTGGAAAGGCAGAGGGAATAGTTTATTCAGTATGGCGGGAAACAGGCTGAGCAATAATTAGAGTACTCCTTCCAGCCTGGGAAAACGGGGTGTGTCGGGAGGGTGGTCTGCTTGGGTTCCCTCCCATTTCCACACTTGTCCATCATCTCTAACCTGCATCTTGATCCTTGTCTCTGGGTCTGCTTCTGGGTCAAGAAACAAGAAAGCATTCAGTTAAACTCCCTCCAAATGCAGCATGTATTTCTATATGTAGGGTTACCAGAAGTTGTGGAAGGAAATGAAAACATTCCATTCTCCTGCAGAGGGCTGGAATGCTCAGAAAATTAAGGATGTGAGGGTAAGATACCTGTTTGCAGAGCATCTTGTAGGTTATAGGTGGCAAAGAAAGACCGTATCCTGTCTAGAACCTTTCCTTAAAGGAATGTTTTACAGAATGCGCCGAGTCTGCACTCATAGCAGCCTATAGGCAAAACTGCAGCTCCTCTTCCATCCTCGTCCTATGCTGGACTGTGGCCCAACAAATAATTGTTTGCTCTTTTTCTTGCTTCCACCCGTCATATTCGATCATTGCGTTCTATGTCTGAATTTTATGACTACATGCTGGAAGGCCTTCACAGTGCTCCCTTTTATGTTGTTTGTATAGAAACATATGTGATACCCTATTCTTTTGGGTTGGCGGTCTTTCTGCTTCCCCTAATAAATCTCTTCTTTTCTTTTCAAACTAATTTTCATGTCTTCTATTTAAATTTCAAAATGCTGTTTCTTTTACAAAGTCTAGTCCATTTATAATTTCTCAACTTTATTTTTTCAGCCCATAATTTCTAGAGACACACACCAAAACCACAAGCATCTTTGCAATATACTAGGGGCAGTCATGTTTTAAAATATCACCAGTGATAATGATTGCCAATATTATTAAAAAATCAATCCATGTTCCTGGATTTGTTTGTATCTCCCCTTAAGACCCAAGAGTTTAAAAATGTGATTTCTTTTGCCTAGCATTCTATTCTCCATATCTAAAACTGATATTATTCTTCCTTCTTCCTGATGCCTGAGAGTGTGTATCAGTAGGATATAAAATAGAATAGAAAAGAGGCCACAGAGTTGGAAAGAGGATATTTCTCCACCCTAGGGAAGTTGGAGAAAATAAATAAGGGGGTTTATGTTCAACAAATATCACATACAAATATAAAAATTTCAAATAATAAAAACATCATTATTTCTTCTTAAAGAAAAAAATTGTAACAGAGTTATTACACTTCCCAGAAGATAAAAAGCTAATGTTTTTATCATATTTACTCGGCCATATCCACTTCCCTTTTGAAAAATCTACTAAGAGAAACACACTCATCACCTACCTGTCAGAACAATGCACATGCCTGATTCTAACAGGCTTCAGAATTGTCTTGCCGTTGAGCCACTGCATGAGCTATATTTGTAGCGTGTGGAGTAAGCAGAACCAGGAAACGCAAGAGAGTATTCACCTAAGTTATACGCGGGCCAACAGAAGCAACAAAGGATGCCGTCCTACTTAAACAAGATCCAAGCAGCTTTGAAAAAGAGTGGGAGAGCCGTAGATTTGGCATTGGGAACCATCACAGAGGAGACAGAAGAGCTGTAGACCTGTGAGGGAACGGAGCTCGGTTTCCATACCACGGAGTCCAGCAGAGTGCAGTGGGCCAAAGCTCAAGAAAAGGAACTGCAATCTGGGAAACACATGAAGGATGATTAGTGAGTGATTTATAGTCCTCTCCTTGGCAGCAAGGCAAGTGTTGGGTGAAGAGCGATGTGGAGCAGGAATCTATCTTGTCCTATAGTTATCGGTAACTGTTCTGTTCTTGTGGTATTTCGGTGCCAAGCCCCAGTGCCAAGTATAGTCTCAGGCTCCGTGGCCACTTAACTGAGGCTCCAGCCCTCTCCACTGGGTCAGTTAGTCCTGGGACTTGTGTAGGTCAGTGAGCTGTACCTAAGAGAAGCAAAAATCTACCCGTTCACCTTAACATCATACAAATATTTTTCCTCCATGCAACTAGAGTCAAGGTTAACTTTTCTGATGAAAGTGTCTTTCCCAAAATGTGGTAATTTATGTTCCCACTTTCAGTATACGCAAATGGTCACTTCTTTGTAGGGGAACATTTAAAGATGAAGAAAACAATAATGAGAACTCAATCCGTAGAATAAAAATGTTGTAAAGCAAGTTGGGCTGCTCTCTTTTTCTACTACGTATTTGAATGAGGAAGGGCAGCTCGGAAGGAGGCCAGACCAAACAGACACCTTTTATACATATGAAAATTTTTTTTTGACTGGAAAAAAGAAACATTGTCGCGGGGATTGTGCCTTGGGAGAGCTGGGGAGCAGTGATGGCATAGGGTGGATCTGCACGTCTACACATGCCATCACGTAGCTCCTTCTCTCGCTCTCTTTTTAACTTACTGGAAGTGACAGGCCTTGGACGACGTACAACTCTGGATATATGGGAAGGATGTTCCGCACATGGCCGAAGGGAAATGGTTCAGACGTGTGCATTCCTGAGGCCAGCGGAATGGTGTGGTCTTCGCGGTATGTTCGAATCAAGGTAGCCACAGGGGTGGTGCTGCATGCGGATAATTTAGAATTACCCTATCCAGGCTAAGTATGCAGATCAGGCTTCAGGGGGAAGAGGAAGAAATGGCTTCCAGCCACGCTGGCCATCTTTCCGTGTGGATTTGTTACATCATCTTTTTAAAAATAGCATTCCATCAGATAACAGAAAGGATACAGATTGCTTTGTACAGAACTTAAAATATGTAAGCAAGTAGAACATAGGAAGGTCTATACCTATGTCACCTAAAATGGGGTATAATCTTCTTTATGGTATATCAAACTTTTGGTCTTTCTCTATTTATAGTTAAATTTGTATGTATAGCTTTATATTCATATAGTATACCTGTTTTATGCCTGGCTTTTTTTTAAATAACAATACTGCAAATGTTTTAGGACATTAATATTGTTTAAATATTTATTATTCAGTGTGTGCCTAATAGTTCACTGTATTATTATGTACTGAATTATTTTAAATGTTCATTTTGTTGAATCTTAAGTTTGCTTCCATTATTTCACTACTATGTGTAACAGAGTGATAAACATTCTCTACAAGAAGTCTTTGCTGTATTTTTCTCAACTTCCCGAACACATACTATTTTCAAGGGGTTTTGTAAATTTTAAATAAAGGTAACTGGACTAAAGCCCTAAGCTGAAATCTTATTTTTCTCCTGTTCCACATATTCTGTTGATATAGAACTATCATTTGCTTATGGTCTCTAATTTTCTGTGTGTCCAGTGGTTTAAAACTAATGGTCCTTCTATCGAGAATCCATCTAGATGATCCTTCAACCTCAATGTTTCATCTTAGGTGTTTATTACCTCGAGTGCCAATACCCATTCCTAATATAGAAAACATCGCCACTGGCTGGGCTTTGCCTCTGCACAGCCATCGCTCTGATGCTCACGTTTCCTCCCACCACTGGGAAGCATCCCGCTTGGGTGCTGAGGCTGCTTCCTGGAATGCAAGCCCCTTTCCCTCAGATCTCCTATTTGATCACAGCTTGGCTCACCTGCTTGTAATAGAACTCCAAAGGTGTGGCTCCCCAGAGCCCCCTGAAGGCCTATGGAACGGTGCAGCATGAGTCTCACACCTGCAACACATTTACTTAGAAGTCTAAAAGAAAAACACCCTAACCCACACCCAGGGAGACAGAGATAGAAAAGAGCTTGGGTCTGGTTTAAATGTATGAATTATTACTCTTGAAAAGGAAATGAGGAGAAAGCCGGGCTACTGTGCATTCAAGCCTAGGTGAAGGAAGCGGGTTTACAGGGGCAGAGCTGGGAGGCTCTTCAGAGACTGGGGTATCCGGTTTGGTTGTGTGACTTCATGAAAAGGGAGTTTAGCTTTTTGGCATCTCCTCTACCCAACAGCAAATGAAAAATAATATTATCTGGGCCCTTATTGTCACAGTCATCCGTGTAAACGTAAAATTTCATACTTGGTATATTGTATCGTAGTCCTTGGAGAAAAAGGAGTTAACACTCCAGCCTAGTTCCTAACATAAGAACTCACATAAATGTGCTGTTGCCTTTGGCTCTAGCGTCTGAATGCATGACATGATGACACGCTAATTTATTGCTGGCACAGAAGCTTCTCCATGACATGAGACTTGCCTCAAAGTGCCATCTCCTTTAAGATATATCCAGCAAGTAGATATCAAACACCGCCACCCCCACTGCTTAATTGGCAATATTCCCACATTCCTCAGTTCTCACATTTGCTTTCATTGCTCTGCCAGAGCCACAGAACCTAATTTTCCATATTTTCATATTAGTGTTGCTGTTATTATCATTGTCATAAGCATGGGTTACTTATCCCAATAAAAGTGACAGCCTTTGTGTCCAAGCTGGAGCATGTGTTGGGGTACGACTAGCCATGAGTGGGTTTTCGAAATCACTGTAGCATGTGACCCTCGAGGCCACTCTTTAAAACAGGCCTGAGCCCTTTTGCAATTTAAAGGCAAAGAAATTAAAGCCTAAAATGTCAAAATCACACCACAGTTGAGACTCAGAGATCCAGGAAGAACTTCAGTTCCTGCTTTGTTTTTGTTTTGGTTTTTTGGATTTTTTGTTTTTGTTTTTGTTTTAACACATTGCAGTTTTGCCTTCTGGAAGATTCTATTCAGCACAGTGAACGGGTTCCCCCTCCCCTTACTATTTAATTCAACCAGAAATGTAAAATATGCAGTTTTTAATTTTGAAAAAGTATTCAGTTTCAGGCTGTGTTCATCTTCCTTTTCCTTTTGGAGAATTTGAACTGGCCTGGGCTTGGTTGGTTGGACTTGACAGCCTTGCCATGGCTTGTAAAATGTTGCATGTTTGGAATGGAAATTACCCAGGGAGTGTGACTCTTCACCCAGACATGCCATTGACGATGGAGTCAGGGTTTTGCTCTGTAACCTCTCCTTTTATGTTGCAGAAGAATTTTCTCTTTCTGTGGACTTACTTTTTCATTCACTAGAAATGTGTTCCTTTGCATTCCTCTGACCTGGAGAGCAACCTCTCCAGGTGAATTCAATTTGTTACTGAGCTGCCCACACCACCACAGTGCCTCCCCTCCCTTTTATTTTTAAAGGGATACTGTTCTTGTGATGGGCTGTTATGACATATTTATAGGAAAATAATATTTTATTTAAAAGTACTCCTTAAAACAAAACAAAATAGCATGAATAAATGCAAAATATATGTGTGTGCAATTAATATAGTTCCTGTAATTCAAGAGCTCTGTCGCAGTTCATGCTGAGAATGCTAAGAACAAAGAGATTTATATCTCAATTTAAATTCTCTTGACAATTTAAAAATCAGTTTTAGCAATATTTGATTCCTAGTCACCTCCACTAATGTTGGCTCTGGGTGGCTTCAAGTGATGCTTGCAGCCAGATCTGGCCCTTATGTTCCCAGCTGGCCACCAACATTCCCAGGAACCTCAGAGGTTAAGGACACCTGGGTCTCTAGCTAGAGAATCATTTCAGCATCAATTTTTAATTAGGACACAAAATAAAAGATATAAAACAGAGGAAGTCTTAATTAAATAGTGTTGAAGTCCAACATGTTATGTCCTGTTGTCTGAGGGAGTGGACTAAAGGGTCATTTGGGCAAGAAAGAGCTAAATGGGCAGTGAGAGTCTTGCTGACAGGTAAGATTAGAGGGCTTTGAAGCTGAACTGCTACTATGTTCTTTCTACCACATTAATATCTCTCTGTTTATTTATTTCATTAACAGATATCTGATGCTTCTCATTGTCCCCAAACTCCAGTGCCCCCAGGTATTTCCCAGAGCTTACAGTCAAGTGGCCAGGATAAGGGCTTTCTGAGCCCTTTGGATAAGGGCTCAGAACACTAAAGCAGGTAGCTCTGTGAATCACTTTTAATAGTTTTGCAACACACAAGATTAGGATAAGGCCACAGACAGAACTCCAAAAAGGAATAAGAAAACTATAAGTGATTAAAAAAAAGTTAATAGTCATTAAATTAATGATAATGGTGATCATTATCAACATAGCTACCACACACCACAGTATCATTTTGGATTATGTTGATTTATCAGTTCAATGAATCCTCACAACATCGTTATTACTTCCATTTTCCAGTGAAGGAAATGCTCAAAGATTAAATAACACACTCAAGGGCAGGGCCGCAGATGTGACTCACTCCAGACAAGCCAAACCCTGTATTATCTCACCAGGGCTATCTTACACCATAAATAACAGCAGAAAGCAAACCACAGCAGCTGAGAAGATACTCAGTTGGTAAAATACACGCCTTGTAAGCACAAAGACTTAAATTTGATCCCAGAACCCATGTAAAAAATAATGAAATAATAAAAATATAGGCACAGTAGACCAATATTGTAATCTCATTGTCAAAGAAGTAGAGACAGGAAGAACTTGCTTGGCCAGTGCAACAGAGTCTCCCTACCCCCTCCCCTTGCTCTCTTGCATTCTGTCTTGGAAAATATCTGATGAATGATATCTGAGGTTGTTCTCCAAACTCCACAAGCCCATGGCACATATGAATACCATACGCATGAACATTCACACACACACACACACACACACACACACACACACACACACATAGAGGCAACATGTACAAAGTGTTGTAAGAATTAAACAAACAAGTTGTCTCTCTAAAGATGGCGGATAATGAACTTACCAACTGCCTCCTGTGTGCCACAATGCATGCCATGATGCATGTGTTCCCAAAACTCTACCACTTAGTGAGATATAGATCATCATATCATTTTACATTCGGTCTTATCTTTCATGGTGGTTAAGAAAACAAACACATAGCAAATGCTAGCTCCTATTATTCCCACTATTGCTTTAACACTTTTACTGATGGGGCTGGATCAGGGCTTAGGAGCACTTGGTGCTCTTACACTGGATCTTTTCTCTTCCCAGCATTCACCATGAGTAGAGTTCCTCAAAACTGCTGGCAAGGCTAGCTCCAGGGGATCTAGCATCCCCTTCTGGCCTCTCTAGGCACTGTATTCATACACAAAGCACTGCCACCGCCACTCCCTCCACATACACATGTAATTAAAATACAATCTTCAAAAAAGTAGTGAGATTGTAAATACTGATAGCTTTCACCAAAAATATTTTCATATTGATGTCCACCGTGGAATGTTTAAATTGAGTTTATCAGCATTTCCATTAGTTGATGCATTTTTATGTTGCAAATGTTTGATGCACTGTTTTTGGCAAATTTCGAGTTTATGATGAATTTTCAGTATTTCAATTTGAGAAATCCGGCTATAGTGAACTTGTTGAAGTTTACCCACTGGAAAGATCTGCCTGGCATGCTCTGTGGCCATAGATCCTCAGGGAGATTGAAAGGCACTTTCGATCCAACAACTTGGGAAAGTTTCGTTGAGAAGGTAGCCCTAGAGTCTGACCTTGCAAGAGGAACTAGAGTCCCAAGGGCAGGAAGGATGAGGAAGGCCCTCCAATTGTTGCCTGCACTATTTAACCTCACTGAAATCATGTCTATAATTTAGCAAAACTCAAATCTCTCAAGACTTCAGCCTTTAGAACTCTTGCCAAAATAAATCTCAGTCTGGATAAAGAAAAAATGTCCCTGGATTCCTTCAAGACACTCATGTGAAATGTGCAGGGATTGCTTGTGTGTTCAGGCTGGGAATGGAGGACGGATGGTAAGCTTGCTGTCCCATATAGAACATGACGTCCTGACAAAGTGACCACAGATATTTTCACTGACTCAGTCTTTCCTGAGTCTACACAAGGTCATGGCCCAGCACATTCAGCTATGCTTTGGGGTATAGGGAATGAATATCTTCAACCATGGGTCTTCCTGGAGGAAATCACGAAGTTGAACTATAGCTCCTAAGCCCTTGAAGTTACACCCACGCACTACAAATCCCCAATCAACAAATCATTTTTGCAATGCCAGTTCATCATGGAAATTTTTAAGGACTAACAACAGCCTGTCTCCCATCAATGAGACAAGCAACCAAGAGAGGTGGAGATAATAGTCAAGGCTGAACCTGCTCTCCTGACACCCAGGCCAGCCTTTCTTTCCAGACCCAACCCTGACAGGCACAAAGCACTTCCATAGTGGCTGTCCTCAGAGTACCTCTATACCACTGCCCAAAGGAAACCCAGAGAGAAATGGCCTCTTTCTGTTTCCTTAGAAACTTTCCTTACATTTGCTCTCTCTATGAGAAAAGTTCTTTGTGCTTCAGCCTGATATGTCTTTGGCTAGTTCATGCATTTATCCATTCATTCAGAGTGTATTTATGAGTTACTTCTTTGGTTTCTATGGTGACAATGATGAAGAATGAAAACAAACACCTGTACCTAACAATGCCTGCCTCACAGGGGTGAGATATAAAAGTTTATAAGTAAGACAAATAGATATGACTATGACATTTTGTAAACCACAGCACTATGGAGAAAGGAGAGAGAATGGAAGTCGGTAGGGAAGGGAGGGGCTCCAGTCAGGAGGCAGGTAGTCTAGAGACACCACTAAAAATTGTGTCTAGGAAAGGGCTGCACAAGAAGAGTGGTCCTGGGAAGGATAAATACTGAGATCTGGTGTTCTTGTCATTGGGGGGGACCAAGAGGCTGGTTAGAAAGCAAATTCAGTTAACCAGAGTTATAGACACATTGAATTCTAATGGTGGTTCTTACCAGGAAGCTGTATTAGTCAGGGATCTCTAAAGGAAGATAACTGGTAGGATGAATATCGATCATCTATCTATCTATCTATCTATCTATCTATCTATCAAGATATAGATATATAGGCATATAAAACAAAGAGTTATTAAATTACCTTGCCCACTATGAATTAGGTTTCCCAATAATGGGTACATCAGAGATGAGAACCCAGTCACAGTTCAGTCTATGAGGCTGGATCTCTAAGTGGTCCCCATCTATTGATGAAAGCATGGAGGATTTCTAGAGGACCTTGAATCTTTAGTCCAGGCTAAAAAGCTAAAGGAGTTGGTAACAGGGGCAGAGGCACTAACAGAGTAGATGCATGCACCATCAGGGAAAGAAGGCAGGCAGGCAAAAGTAGCCCTATGTTCTCATCAGAACTCTTTATATCTCCTCTGCTCCTGCACTGGGGGAGGATCTTCCCCATTCAGACAATCTTTTCAGGAAGTATCCTCAGAGACATGTCCAGATGTGTGTCTCTTAATCCCAGATCCTATCAAGTTGTCTACAAAAGTAATCGCCACAGGAGTGTCCCTCTCAAGCACATTGTTGGATATTTAATTCCCAAGTACCTATGTCAATGATATCTGAGGGTATGGTTTTGAGGAACAATTAAACTTAGATATACTGTGTGGCTAGGAACCCTATGATGGAATTAGTGGCTTTGGAAGAAGATATAGCTAAAGATACAGTTCAATGATACGGAGATTGCCTAGCATTCACAAGAGGTCTGCTTCAGTCCTCAACATGTGGAGGGAAATGTGAAAATGTTTTTTTACTTTTGCTAGTTCAGCTGCTGGGAGTCTGAATCAGTAGGATCACACACACACACACACACACACACACACACACACAATCAAAAATAGAAGAAGAGAAAACCAAGATGAGACACTTGTGCCACATCCTATGATGACTTCTGCCAGGCTCTGGTGCACAAATAAGGCTCCCAGCAGACACTGGTGCCATGCCTCAGACTCTCCAGCCTCCAGAACCAGGAGCTAAGTTATTTTCTATTCTCCTTGAGTTACATGGTCTACAGCAACTGCAAGCTGACCCTATGATCCCTATTACCTAGGTGTTGGAACTTTTCCTTACCAAGCCTCCTATGCATGAAATAAAGCCCATTGTATATCCCAACTGCTACGTGTCCCTTCTAATTCTGAAAAGTGTCAACTCTGACAAGGTGGATCACAGGTAAATCTGGGCTGATAGAGTTAAATACATATCCTGGTTCTCTCAGCACTCAATCCAGGAACCCCTTAGAAGCTGGAAAGTAAAACTATATTTCCCATCCTGCCTTATTCTTCCATTTCATAAAGTGAGTTGAGTTTCATAGGCGTACACATTTCTGTAAGACAGGAGACAGAAGCAAGAAAGAGGACATGATGATTAAATAAAGGACAATGAATTTTTCTGGAAAACGTGGTGGGGAAAGATGTGAGTTCTTTGATGGTGAGTTAATAGTCTCCTATGAGAGGTACCTCGCTGTCAATGTAAGAACACAATTCACACTTTTAAAGGCATATGTGATAGTTTATTCAAGAGCTGAACATGGGTAACTATGACCCAGAGACAAAGAATACAGGTTCCCCAGATTCTATGTTCCACCACTGTAACAATGTGTGAAATTTTATAGCGGCAGAATGGAAAATATAACAAATGAAAGCACTTTTCATATATATCAGTGGTAACATCTGGTTGACAGGATACAGCAAAGCAGGCAACCTCTGTTATAGGCCTCACAGACTGTCTAAACGTCACTCTGAGCCTTTTGGTTAGTGGACGCTATTGATCTATTAAGTTGATACATTCCAGAAACTTTCAGTGGATAGTCATAAGAGAGGTAGGCAAGGAATGCCTATTAAGGGAGCCAGATTACAATTTGCCTGGAGACCTGCAACATTCCAATCCTTTCATTATTATTAAAATTCTAATCAGCTAATCAGTCTTGTAGAAGTTTCAGTGTAATGTGAAATTTCTTTCCTGAAACTGGTTTACAGGGCAATGAACTCTGCTCAGTGTTTCTCTAGGATGTATTGTCATGGGCTGTGCTCAAGTACCCCCATGCTCAGTACCTCGGTCCACTGTACGTCTCCAGTGATCTGTTTAAAACTTCCTTCTGATTAAATGAGCCCAAGATGGACAGAGATGCATCCCTCTTAGTTTCCAGATTCAGGGAGGGTGTGGGGGGGGAGGGCAGAATGGATTATCAGTGCCTCCCTGGGACTTTCTAGAAATATTTGAAAGATGTTTTTAGAGTACATTGGCCTTAAAATCTGATGTAAGTGCCCAGACCTATTTATAAGGAGACTTAGAAGTGTAATGGTTTAGCTGGACACAGTTCCATTCCTGCTAGGAATTCCTGAGAAGAAAAGTAGATATTGGGCACACCCCCCCTTTATTAAAAAAATAGATTCATTTCTCATACAATATACCTTGATCACACTTTTCCCTCCCTCTATTCCTCCCAGTTCTTCCCTACCTCCTCTCCCATCAGGATCCATTCCATCTCTGTCTCTAATTAGAAGGGAACAGGTTTCTAAGAAATAGCAACAAAACATGATAAAATAAAATAGAAGAAGATAAGACAAAAACCATCACATTTAAGTTGGACAAAGTGAACCATCAGAAGGAAAAGAGCCCTGGGGAAGGAACAGGAATCAGACACACTTGTTCTCCCATAAAAATACTAAAGTGAAAGCTTTAATATATACAGAGAACCCGGTGCAGAGCCATGCAAGCCCTGTGCTTGCTGCCTTAATCTCTGTGAGCTCCTTTGAGCTTTGCTTCCATTGATTTAAAGGGCCTTGTTCTTTTGGTTTTCCCCATTCTCTCTGGCTCTTACAATCCAAGGATTGTAATTCCAAGGATTCCCTGAGCTCTGAGAGGATAAATTTGATGGAGACATCCACTTAGAGCTTTGTGTGCCATGGTCTCTCTCTCTCTCTCTCTCTCTCTCTCTCTCTCTCTCTCTCTCTCTCATCCTGACTGCCTAGCTGTGGGTCTCTGCATTTGTTCCCATCTGTTGCCACAAGAAGCCTTCCTGATGGTAGCTTAATAAGGCATTGATCTACAGGCATAGCAGAACACCTTTCAGAGTCATCTTATAGATATGTTTGCTTTTTAGATCAGTAGTGCTTGGTTTTACCCTTCGTCCTAGATTATCTAGTCTCTGGCTCTTGGTCACTCAAGCAGTGCTGGGTACGGCTCCATCTCGTGGAGTAGACCTTAAGTCAAATCCGTTAGTTACTCTCTGGGCAGGCATTTTCAGTCTCTCTCACAGATATAACTCAGGCTTTAGATACATAGTCCTGAGCTGCTTTTTAGAAATGTTTACAGAAAATGAGAGGTACACTGTGGGAAAAAATGAAATCTACATGAATGCATAAAAGTTTGTAACAGAATGTTGAGGACCCAAAATATGTCAGAATCTGTTCTAGAACGGGTGAAACCAAGTAGTCAGGGTTCTGCTCTCCAGAGTCTGGCTGCAAAGTATGCCACCACAGGCTCTGTGTCACTACAGGCTGACTTTTTAAATACTGGTTATTATTGATAAAAGCTGAAATTCAAAATTTGAAAGGTTAATCTGAAGCTTTCCTTTAGATGTAGGGTGTTAAAATATAGAGTCTGCATTTTGTTGGGGGCATCAAGAATTAGTGAAAGTGAAATGCAATGACTAGCATATGTTAGCAAGAAGGATACCTATCTTAACATCTTCCAGTGGTACACAGCAACAGTGATGTTTAAAGAGTATGCTCACAGATAGAAGGAAGGAAGCAGATTTGAACACTCACTAAGTAAGAGGGCATGGGGAGTTGCAAGCGGCCCATTTTGATGTTGCTCTCAAGTAAAAAGATGGCAGGCAGTACCCTGAGATAACTTGGGATAAGTAATAGGCCAGCCCACAGTGCTGTATAAGACTGAAATTTTACCTGATGATAAAAGGAATCACCAAAAAAAAAAAAAAAAAGTCAGAGCAAGGATGTGACATTAGAAAAGCCACCAGAAAGAAGGAAACTCTGCACCTGGGACAAGCACCCAGAAAGAACATATTAGATGTTGAATAAAGCAACAATTATTATTCCTGGCTCAGATGCATCAGTCTGGAAGCAATGTAGAGTATGGGTATAAGGATGAGAGATAGATGATAAAGAGGATTTAGACAGTTGACAATAGGTATGAAGAGACAAAGAGAAATATTCCATGGAAGGAAGGAAGGAAGGAAGGAAGGAAAGAAGGAAGGAAGGAAGGAAGGAAGGAAGGAAGGAAGGAAGGAAGGGAACAACAACTACTACTACTACAACAGCAACAACAAAATCCCCAAACCTGTTGAAGACTGGGCAGAAAGAAGGAACTAGCTTCAAGCATGGATGCTTGGAAATACAATGAGGCTATTGACCAAGTAAAGACAGGATGGACAATGGAACTCTGACAGGAAGCAGTGGGTGCCTGTAAGACATTCAGGTGACCACAGACTCTCATGTCCTAATTCTACGGTCTAAACCCAAACAGAGACCATGCCGTTTCAAGTGATTAACCCAAACTTTCAGGATACGAGCAGGGCAGACCTCCATGTGGAAAGGAACATCACTGCAGCCTCACTGTCTTCTTACCACCCAAGGTTATTTTTTCATGAACTTTGAAATCTCAGCTAATGCGTTGGAGGAAGGAGAATGTTTGCCTTGGGCTCTTTTCAAGAGAGAGCATCACAGGAAGTCACTCACTAAAACCATGTCTCCGGGTTTCATTTTTGCCTCTAATCAGGAATGGGAGCTGAGAGAGAAGAATCAGGCTGGTCTCTTGCTTTAATGACTGGGCACAAGCTTGCCTCAGGCGCTGGCTCCGTGTTCCTACCCAGACCTTTGTAATTAAGAGGTGAGCAAGGTGCCGTATCACAAGGACAGGCTGTCTGCATTGGGATTCCACAGGAGGCCTGTACAATGGGGACGTATCCTTGACAGCTCAAATCTTGTGGCGGGAGATAACTAGTGAGCGCTCAGAAGACTTAGAAATTAAATGTTTCTTGTTAAATCCTGTTTTACTTGCAGCCCATTTATTTTTAGGGTCAAGAAAATTGCTTTCAGGTCTCCTGCTTGCTGCAATGTGATATTTCCTAGCCCTGCACTGTGACCTGTTATGCTTGACTCAAAGCTCAGGGGGTAGCAAATAGTCCTGTTTCCTCTAGATTCCTAGAGAGTGACGTGGAGCCCAGAGGAAAGGGGTGGGGGGATGAGTTTTTGTGTTCCTTCACTTTTGCTCGTTTGTTTTGTACACATCTGATACTTAAGCCCCATGTAGCCCAGTGATTTCTCTTTAGAAATACCGATAAGCTGCAAAATGCAACCAAGTCATCTCCTGGTTGGACTCTTCTTTCTGCCCATTGGGAGTTGCAAGCTTTAATGTAGAAAAAGTTAAGGCTCGTTATGTCCTTCAGTTTGCTTGCAGGTAAAATGAGGTTTAAAACCATGCTCATACGGCTGTTGGGGTCAACATCTCTGCATATTGCCTGGTATTCCAAATGGGTGGTCAGGGTTAGACACTTGTACAAGTCAAAGTGCATATGCAAGCTGGTCATCACATCTAAACACAGCCACACGTTTCCAATAACAAATAGCTGAGTCTTCGTTTAAGATATTCAGTAAAAGGCAATATTCCTAACAAAGTAGTGGTTTTCACTGTCTATAAACTCTCTCAGAGGGGAGACACAAGACATACTTTTAGAAAAACAAAATCCCCATTAATTATTTTAAAATTACATTCTCTTCAAACTGCTCTTTTTTAGTTCTCTTCAAACTGCTGCTAAATTTGTTCAGTCATTCTCTCCTGCTCTGACAATTCAACTTTTGCAAAAACTCTTGGTCATCTGTCTCTTCTTCCAGAAGTCTCTTCTTCCTGGGTAATTAATTCTTCTTCTTCTTCTTTTTTATCTCTGAAGATTGTACCTGAAAAAATTCTAACACAAGGAATTCAGTTACCATTTTTAATTGCTTACACATCTTAGGTTGCCATGTTATTGTACAGGGAGACCTGTAACCACTAAACACCATCAAAAACATACCAATGTAATTTGCAGGAGAGCTCCTGACAGGTCCCTCTGGGCCCATTTGATATAAGCTGGGTACCAGAATGTATTTGTAAGTCTGTGTATTTTTTTTCTGGTGAAAATTCCCTTGTTTACATAAGAATGCGTTCATGTTCTTACAGTGGTTGGACTTCTTCCTTAGCCCTCCCTCTGGGGAGCAGGTCTATAACGGACCAGTGGTTTTGATGACTTCCCGAAGTTCTGTCTCCTGGAACACAGGGTCAACAGAGAGTAGAGCAGTGGTAAAGGACTAGAGGAGAGTGCCTTGGGACACTGGTAATGCAGAAGCTAAGAGCCACCAAATGGGAGATCAGCAGACCGGAGGAGGGGAGAAGGGTGGAAATAAGCTGGGGAGAGGTGATGTCTCCTGACTGCACGCTCAGCACTTGTAAAGTATGGCAGGAGGATTGGCATGAGTTCAAAACTGGTCTGTCTTACAGACTGAGTTTAAGGCCAGTAGCCTGAGTTGCAGACTATAAAGCCAAGTCAAATAAAGCAAAATAAATGAAAAAACAATCCCCTTCAGGTGCTTAAATGATACACATATATGTGTGTGTGTTTTACTTTTTATTGATTCTTTATGAATTTCATGCCATGCACCCCAATCCCACTCATCTGCCCCTCCCTTCCTATCCACCTTTTGCCCTTGCAACCTCCCTGACATAAGAAAATAAAAAAGTAAAAATAAATAGAAAAAAATCTCATTGTGGAAGCTATCATGTGTCACACAGTATACCCTTTGTCCACACATCTTTACTTGCAAATGTTCATTGCAATGAGTCATTGGTTTGGTTCGAGGCCTCTTAGCTTTTGATACACCATCAATACTGGAACTTCACCGGGATTCTTCTCAGATAATCTGTTGTTGTCCTGTGTCATGGAGAACTGTATGTTTGGATCTGCAGGACTAGCCTCCTTCCTGTGCTCCAGCAGTTCAAAGATGGCGCAGACATTGGGGTGGCCCAGCTCAAAGCCCTGGATCTGAGCCTACACGGAGCTGAGATGCTCAGCTCTCAAGCTCTCCCACACCAGCCTACAAGGAGCCAGGCCAGTTCTCCTGCTCTCATGCCTGAGGGCAAGCTCGCCTGTGCCCACACCATGAGGGCCAGTTTTACTGTGCTACCCAGGTAGGATGCAGACCTGCTCTCCCAAGTGGTACAGAGCCAGCTCTCTGAATCTCATGACCCTGGAACCAGTTCTAAATGGTGGAAAAAGCATCTCTCCTGCACCCACGCCACCTCTTAGCACATGAGTGGCCAAATAATATTAAGACTAAAAGAACACAGTAGGCCCTGGAGGCCTCCAGCCTTTCCCCCTTCTAGTTCCTCTTTTCTTCACTAGATGTGTCTACTTCTGGGATGGATGGAGCCTCTCCACAAAGCTCTTAAGATTGCTCAGACCACTCCTAGGCATATACCCAGAGGATTCCCCAGCATGTAATAAGGACACATGCTCCACTATGTTCATAGCAGCCCTATTTATAATAGCCAGAAGCTGGAAAGAACCCAGATATCCCTCAACGGAGGAATGGATACAGCAAATGTAGTATATATACACAATGGAGTACGATTCAGCCATTAGAAATAATGAATTCATGAAATTCTTAGACAAATGGATGGAGCTGGAGAACATCATCCTAAGTGAGGTAATCCGGTCTCAAAAGAACACTCATGGTATGCACTCACTGATAAGTGGATATTAGCCTAGAAGCTTGGAATACCCAAGACATAATCCACATATCAAATAATGTCCAAGAAGAAGGAAGGAGAGGCCCCTGGTTCTGGAAAGGCTCAGTACATCAGAACAGGGAAGTGGGAAGGGGTGGATGGGGGGACAGGGGGAGGGAAAGAGGGCTTATGGGACTTTTGGGGAGGGGGAGCCAAGAAAGGGGAGATCATTTGAAATATAAATAAAGAATATATTGAATAAAAAAAAGATCAAAAGTAAGCATCACAAAAAACTGAAAAAAAAATAGATTGCTCAGAAGGTCTTGGCCTTTGCCTTGGTGCCTGTCCAGGTTCTTCTACCTCTACTGCTCTCAGCTCTTCCACACCGAACCTGTCCTTTTCAAATTCAGCATGATTTATACCTTCCCCACCGGACCCTCTTTCCTTTTGTTCCTTTGCACTGGCTGTTTCTTTCAACTACCAAAATCCAAGCCAGTTCAAAAGTAGTTTCAGGGAAGACTTCTCAATGCCATGCCCAACAACAACATAGACTGGCCCGACTACCTTCTCTCCTGTGTTCCTGGGCACTTTGTAGTAGAGCTACTTTGTAGCATTGCACACTGAAGTCTGTAATTACTTTCATAATTTTCCCCTTCCTCTATTGTTTGAGGGTCTTCAGAGGCCAAGAAACATATTTTATAAATTTTATGTACTCCAAATCTTCAAAACTAGTGAATGGGGTTAAAAAATGAACCAGTGAGCCTATGGACTTGTGTGAGAGTCCACCGATAAGACTGAGAGTAGATGGGGTATGGAGTGTGAGGCCATCCTCCTATCTTCTCTTGGTCTGGACTGTCCAGCAGGCTAAGTTACTATGTAGAGGGTTCACTGGTAACTTACAACAACAGATGCTCTGGGAAAGATCTTCTAATAAAAGGACCCTTTGAAGGGATGAAAGAGACCTTCTAAGTTGCCAACTATATCCACTATGAAAAGTTCCCCAAGAGAAGACACGGCCACATAGCATGTTTAATAAGAGTGGAGGGGAATCTGTGGGAAGAAGCAAGGCGCAGGGCTGCCTTTGCAAAAGAGAACAGCTTTGCGGCTGAGAAGCTCTATTTAAGAGTCATGCACTCTGGAATGTGCAGGGAAAAACAGATTCAGTAGGGACTTGACTCAGAAAGGCCTGGAACTGATGCCTGGGGATGTTCTTCAAGGTCCTGGGGCACTCAAATTCGCAGTGGTCTGAGCCCAACTGCACACGCCCGGCATGTATCAGTACAAGTATTAAATCAGAACCACCCGGGGCTGCACTGTTCCACCTCCTCCCCTCTCTCTGGCTCTGAGCCCTCCCCCCTGCCGCCCCCACTTCACTGCAGGCTCATTAAGGCCTTTCCCAGTGCAGAGACACTGCGTTTTGGGGACTGGTGGAGTGTTTGATATTTTCCACTCTGCGTGTCAAGGGCATTTACAGTCGGCGTCAGAATGTTATGTCGGTCCGAAGAGGCACTTTGAAGTGGTAGTGGTAGAGGCCACATGTGCAGGCAAGATGTGCCTCCTCCTGATCCCTGGATCCCGAGGTTCCTGCTCAGCTCTTTCCCAGCATCATGTGACAATGAACAACACGGATTAACCCTTTACTTCTTGGCGCAGTAGCTGCTCGTTAGTATTACTACATAGAATAATATCCTCTTGTTACTGAGATTAATAATACTCTGCCCTGTCCCACTCGTGGGAACAGTGCCGAGATCTCTCCCCTTGCCTTCTCTCTACATGGAACTTTTGGGGGTTGTTTTTGCTACCACTTTGTACATATGTACGTGTGGAATGAGTTGCAAATAGTTTGCACAAAAGAGAATATTTTAATACTGTGCAGAAAGTATATGGAGCAATGGAATAAAAATGATAGCTTTTGATTTTTCAATTTCAGTCCATAGCAGTGCATTCATAAATCTGATAGGCTGCTTAATCATTCCTTCCCTCAATCCCACAATCCCCACTAAGAGCAGACTGCTAGGCCAACCACCATCTTATTTAAGGCTCATAATATCTTTATCTGCCAAGACTATTATTTACATCTAAAATTTACATAAATTGATAATGAGCAAAGATCACATTAGAAAATGGAGAGTCTTGTACAAATATTTCCCCACCCTCAAACTATACAATTCTAATTAATGTCTTTTTCAGTGACCTCTGTGGAACAATCAATCATGTCTACTTGGGGTTGGGTCAGTTCAATAACCTTTATGTCTCCTAAGACACCCCATGGAGTGCTGCCAGCCCTGGCCCCACACTCTCCTGGGTCCAAGCCAAGAGAGCATCATAACTACCAAGGGCATGAAGGAGGGAGTTAACGGCGCAGGCGCTGAGTCTATGCCTGCAGCATCTCTCAAGTTCTCTAAGGAAAATGCCTTCCCTGGACCTTCCCCAGTACCAAGAGGACCCCTGCCCAAAGTGGACAGGGGTTCAGTCCTTTGAAGCCAAAGAACCCATGTTTCCCTGTCCAGACACTCTCCCAGATAACACAATTCCCAGGCTTCTTATGTATTTTTTTCCTCCTAGGCCACAGACCCTGAGCATTTCAAAAAATTGGGCACAGTTTAAAAGACAAACGGAAAAACAAGTCGGATGATGGCGTTGGCTCACACAGTTAGTAGGAATAACTTTGCACTGTGTGTTTTGCTAGGCACAAGGTCAAAATATCTCCTACTATATCTGGCTATTGCACTCCTGTGCAAGAGTCTCACCTAGAAGTACAATAAGGAGGACATTGGTGAGAGTGTACTATTGCAAAGTTAAGGCATTTGTCCTGTAAGTTGGTCCCAGGAGGGCTGCCGGCATTGGTTTGTGGGGAGGGCACACTCACCCACCCTTCTCTCTCCCTCCCTCCCTTCCTTTCTCATTTCTGCTCCCTCTATCCCCCACCTCTCTCTCTTTATCTTTCTGCACCCTCCCTCTCTGTGTTGGAATGAGAATCGTTTCTTGTCACTCAGTCCAGAAAATAGAATGTTTAGTGTGGACTAGTTTCCAAGATACTTGATCCCTGAGAAGCACTTTAGCTCAGGCTTGAGTGATGTTTTCAACTAGGGTTTCTACCTTGAGTCCCCTGTGTGCCTTCCATCACGGAGCTGTGACCTGGTCCTTTCCTGATAAGGCCTTTGGCCTCTCCCTTGACACAGCTCTGTCCGTAACAGAGCTTACTTCATTTGTGTCCAGTGTACCAGAAAGAAAAAAAATATGCTTTTCTGTTGCCAAATAAATTCACTGAAGTCTTTTTATTTGTATTAGGGCCGAGCTGGCAGTTGATTCTCACAGGACACAGGATTGGCAGGCAACTGGATTTTAAATTAGACTTTTTTTTTTATAATTCTTCCGACTCATAAATCTAAACAAAATTCCAAAATTTAAATGTCAAAACTGTGAAGACCTAAAGCGATCTGTTCTTTGTGGCTTTTGATTAATAAGGATGGTTGGTGGCCCTTTGCCTGCAGGCCTGGGCCACTACCTTGGAGACTGACTTTACTTTCCTTATCTTCATATTCAACTGCATTTTCCTTTATGTTTCTTCTGATGTTGTTCTTTTTGGTGTTGATTCTTCATTTTGTCTCCCATTGCTTCATATTTAACCTGGCGTTTTCTTTGCCCCATTCCTTCCTGTCTGTCTTTGTGCCCCTGATGCTGATGTTGCCATACAGAGATAAGAGGAGGACATGCTCACTCCCCAACAGCTCTTCCCTTCCAGTTACTACTTCTTTATCTTTTGATACTTCTTTCTTTTCATTGTTTTTCTTGATCCTTAATTTTCTCTGCCTATAATCCAGAAGAATAAAAGTAGCCATTATTCAAGTCATGCACATACGCCCTGTATAAATTGGACACACCAAAATTATGCGATTTAACCATGATTGGAAACTTTAAAAGTGATTCCCCCTCCCCCATATTTATTTGTTTGTTTGAAGCAGGCTTGCTTGGCTTCTGATTCTTAGTAATTCTCCTGCTTCTTTTAGAGTTAGGATTACATTCTGGTATAAGCCATTGTGCCTGTCCTATTATCTATCTATCTATCCATCCATCCATCCATCCATCTATTGATCTGCTGGAGGGTTTTCCATAGCCTAGGCTTGTCCACAATTCACTCAGTATCTAAGGATATAGCCTTGAGCTCCTGATACTCTTGCCTCTTTGTCCTGGGTACTGGGATGTAACCCTCACACCATCTCCCCCAGCTTACTATCATTTTATGAAAGGGATATCAGTGGTTTGTCCATGTTAGTAAGCACATTAGAATGACGATATTCTACCACAGAACTCCCAGCTCCCCTCTTCCTCACAGCATCTCACTCTGTGGCCTTTAAGCTGCTAACCAGATCGCCACACCTCCTTGATGACTGCAAGTTTGGTCCTCACAAGGTCTTGGGGTTGGTGCATGTCCATTTAAGGTCTAAATACCTGGGGCCTGACCTTGGCAGCTGTGCTCAAGCTTCTTTGAGAGAGAGGTTCAGGAAAGCAAATCAAGGTCAGTAGGAGTGTAGAAGGAGAAAGGAACATTCAGTTCAGCTTTGGATTCAATAAATACAGTTGGGATTCAGCACAGGCACTTTAGTTTACCTTTGGCTAAGTTCCGACACACATAAAGAAAAGGGAAATATCATTGAAGAAAATATATTATAATGGTAGATAGCTTTGTGCATTGGATATTCAGTTGCTGATTTCTGTACCTGGAGATCTTGTTATAGTCCAGGCACTAACTAGCATCGTTATGATTATTGAACCATTTTCTGTATCTATGCTATGTAAAGATTGCTCCCAAATTATCTCTGATCGATTAATAAAGAGCTGATCAGCCTATGACTGGGCAGAGAAGGCAGGACTTTGGATCTCAGAGAAGGTCCCAAAAGAGATAAAGGAAAGACCACGAGGAAAGAAGGAAGAGGTGGCCATGAGGCAAGAAGAACAGAGGAGTTGTGATGAGCAAGTCACCAAGTGATTCTCCATGAGGACATACATGGAACACAGCAAGTCAGGGCAAGACTCAATCTACAAGCAACAAAGAGCCTGTGACTGGGAAGGGTTAAAAATAGATAAATATCTGCCCAGATATAGTGCTTAAAGTTTGTTTTAAAAACTTAGCAGATCTTTGTGTCAATTATTTGGGACCTAGAATGAATGGTAACAGATACGGCTCTTATCCTTAAATTACAGCCTATAATATTAATATACAACTAAAGCAGTGTGATTATTACTGGAAATTATTTAAGTTGCTAGTGGTTTTAACAAGAAGGTAACATTATGTAACATAAAGAAAGGAACATATGACATGTTTCAAGGCATAAGATCAAAGGCTATAGAATTTGGAAAATGTTTAATCTTAGTTCCAGGAAGTAGTTTGGAGGGGTCTTCCATTTTATTTCAGTAGTTTCAGGGATCCTAAACAAACAGATAAAATTCAACTTCTCTGACAAGATTGTGCTGATTAAAGATTTACTCACAAAGGTTTTGGTGATAACCTTGTCTACTATAAAATGAAAGTTTATGAAAACATGGCAACTTTACTTTCCTTCCTAGCTTGAAAAAAGATATATAATGTGTAGAGAGCCTTACTGGGTGCCATGCTACCTTGCAGGAATTTGACATTGACCAGTGTGAAGTTTCTCTCCTAGCCTTTGAGGGGGAACTCCTGTGTTAGCCATAATCCCCTCCACCTAGAGAGGAGTGCTCAGACCAAGGTGAAGCCCATTGTTCTTCAAGGACCTGCAGTTTCCTGAGAAACACCAGCCACCTGTGGAGCAAACAAACTGGTTCTGTGGAGAAGTTTCCAGCCTTTGGGGGAAGGGTTCTCCCCCACCTATATATTTGGAGTCCTTCATTAAACTTTGAGACCTTGAATAGCAGGTGTTGTCTTGGTCTCCATCTCTTTTTGCTGCCTTCCCATACATCCCCAGCTTCCCTTCCAGGTAACCCGTTCGATGTAACTATGGGCTGTTACAATAATGTATGATTCCAGTGTTGCTGTGGAGAATTAAACAGAAATGAACAGTCCAGGAACTTGAGTCACTACAATTTGACTTTTCTTTTATTATTTTGTTGGTCAACTGAATGTATGTCAAATAATGACACATTTAAGTGGTGAGCACTATACTATTTAATATCTTTATCTGGCTTTGAATTTTTTAAATTTATTTCTCATTTATTACATCCCAACAGCAGTTTCCTCCCTCGCCTCTCTTCAGTCTCTCCCCACCCTAACTTCTCCTTTCCCCCAGAGCAGCCTTCCCACAGAAAAGAGCAGGCCTCCCAAGGTCAACAACTAAACACAGCATAAAAAGCTACAATAATACCAGGCCCATGCCATCATATCACAGATGGAAGAGGCAACCTAGTAAAAGGGTCCCACAAGTGGGCAAAAGAGTCAAGGGCAGCCCGTACTTTCACTTAACTTTCGATAAGATTCTCACAAGAACACCAAGATACTCAGCCATAATGCCTATGCGGAAGACCTAGATCAGACCCTGTCTTAGGGAGGGTATTATTGCTGTGAAGAGAGACCATAGCCAAGATAACATATAAAGGCAAACATTTAATTGGGGCTGGCTTACAGTTTCAGAGGTTCAGTCCATTATCATTGTGTTGGGAAGCACAGCACAGCAGTGTGCAGACAGATATGATGTTGGAGGAGTCTAGAGTTCTACATCTTGACCTGCAGGCAGCCAGGAGGCAGCTCTGGATCACACTGGCCAGTCTTGAGCATATATATGAGACCTCAAAGCTCTATCGCCACGGTGACACACTTCCTCTAACAAAGTTGCACCTCCTCCAATAAGGTCACACCTCCTAATAGTTCTAGTTCCCATGGGCCAAGCATATTCAAACCACCACAGACCCCCATAGGCTCCCTGATCTCTGAGAGCCCCCCCCATGAGTCCCTGTCAATTGATTCTGTGGGCCTTGTTCTCACAGTGCATCCCTGACCACTCTGGTTTCTCCTGTCTTTCCCCCTCCCCTCTGCAGGACTCCCCCAAGCTCAGCCTAATATTTGGCTGTGGGGCTCTGCATCTGCTCCCCTGAGTTGCTGGACGAAGCTTCTCTGGTCTCTTTGATGTCTATTCTTCTAGACCCCCAGAACATTCTGCAGGCAGGAAAAGACTAAGTCAAAGGCTTTGTGACTGGGTTGGTGTCCCAATCCCTCCACTTGAGGCTTTTCCTGGTTATGGAAGATAACCGGTTCAGGCTCCATGTCCCCCATTACCAGGAGTCTTTAAAAGGTTTACTCTCATAGATTCCATGGAGTTTCCAATTCCAGTTTTTTCATCAAGAATTTTCTCCCTCCCTCTCCCCTATCTGATGCTTCCTGTTCCCAACCCTACCTGTCCCCAATCTTCTTATGAAATCTATTCTCTTTCTCCTTTCCAGAGAGATCCTTATTTTCTCACTTAAGCCTTCCTTGTTACTTAACCTCTCTGGGTCTATGGACTGAAGTGTGGTTATCATTTACAACTAATATCCACTTAAAAGTGAGTACACACAATTTTTGTCTTTCTAGATCTGTATTACCTCAATCAGGATGATTTTTTTTTCTAGTTCCATCCACTGCCTGCAAATGTCATAGTGTCATTGGTTTTAACAGCTGTGTAATTCTCAATTTTACCATTCTATGGGCTGCTGGTTTGTGCTTTTGATGGTGTCCTTTGCCTTACAAAATCTTTTGAGTTTCATGAGGTTCCATTGATCAATTGTTGATCTTAGTGCCTGTGCTATTGGTGCTCTGTTCAGGAAGCTGTTCCTTGTGCCAATGTATGTAAGGCTATTCCTCACATTTTTGTCTATCCTGTTTGTTGTATCTGGTTTTATGTTGAGGCACTTGATTCACGTGGACTTGAGCTTTAGGCAGAGTATTAGATATGATCTATTTGCATTCTTCTATGTGTCAACAGCCATTTAGACAAACACCATTTGTTGAAGATGCTTTTCTTTTCTCATGTAATTTTTTTTGCTTCTTTATTAAAAATAAACAGGTGTCCTTAGGTATGTGGATAGACATCTGGGTCTTTGATCTGATTCCATTGATCAGTATGTCTGTTTTTATGTCAATAGTGTTCAGTTTTTTTTATTTCTTCTCTGTAGTACAGCTTGACATCAAGGATGCCCCCATAAGTTCTTTTGTTGCTCAGAGCTGTTTTAGCCTCATAAAATTAATTTGGCTGTGTTTCTTCTGTTTCTACTTTGTGGAATAATTTGAGGAGTATTGGTATTAAGTCGTCTTTAATTTTTGTGCTGAAACCATCAGACCCTGGGCTTTTTGGGGTTGGGAGACTTTTAATGACTGCTTTATTTCCTTAGGGATTATTGTTCTATTTAAATGATGTATCTAAACTTGATTTCATTTCTTTTAGATTTTCCAATTTATAGAGCACACATTTTTAAAATATAACCTGATAATGTTTCTTTAGATTTCTTCAGTGTCTGTTGTTAGGTCCCCCTTTCAATTTCTGATTTTGTTGGTTTGGATATTCTCTCTGAATCTTTTAGTTAATCTGAACAAAGGATTATCAAGCTTGTTGATTTTCTCGAAGAACCAACTCTTTGTTTCATTGATTGTGTGTATTGTTCTCTTTGTTTCTATTTTATTGATTTCAACCTTCGGTTTCATTATTTACTGCTGTGTACTTCCCTTGGGTGTATTTGCTTCTTTTTGTTTTAGAGCTTTCAGGTGTACTTATAAAATAATTGGTGTGAGAACTCTCCAATTTCTTTACGAAGGCCTTGAGTGCTGTGTACTTACCTCTCACCACAGCTTTCCTTGTATCGCATAAGTTTGAGTTTGTTGTGCATTCATTTTCATTGAATTCTAGAAAAATCTATAAATTCCTTGGCCCAGTAGTCCTTCAGTAGGGATTTGTTCTGTTTCCATGAGTTTGTAGGCTTTCCATTGTCTGTTGTTTTCTGATGTTGTTGATATCTTGCTTTGATCCATGGTGGTCTGATAAGATACAGGGAGTTATTTCAATTTTCTTGTATCTGTGGAGTCTTGCTTTGTGACTGGTTTTGAGAATGCTTCTATGAGGTGCTGAGAAAAAAGCATATTCTTTGTTTGGGTGCAATGTTCTTTAGATATCTCTTTTGTGTGTGTGTGTGTGTGTAATCAATATAAAAATATTTTTTTAATTTTTTTTAAATTTTTATTGTCTATATTCTATGTTTACATTCCAAAGGCTTTCCCCTTTCCCAGTTCCCCCCCTCCCTATGTCCCATAATTCCTCTCCCCCCAACTATTCCTCAATCATTCCCCCTACCCCCACGGTTTCTCTACAAAACTGGATCCAATCTTTACAGGCCCAGGGTCCTCTCTTTCTTCTTGGGAATCATTTGACTTGCTAATTGTGCCTTGAGTATTTAGGGCTTCTGGGCTCATTAATATCCACTTATCAGTGATTGCATTTTATGTGTATTCTTTTGTGACTGGGTTAGCTCACTCAGGATGATACTTTTCAGGTCTAACTATTTACCTACAAATTGCATGAATTCATTATTTTTAATTGCTGAGTAGTATTCCATTGTATAAATATACCACATTTTCTGTATCCATTCCTCCTTTGAGGGATATTTGGGCTCCTTCCAATTTCTGGCTATTATAAACAAGGCTGCTATAAACATAGTGGAGCATGTGTCTTTATTGTATGCAGGGGTTATGTCTTTAGATATCTCTTAGGTCCATTTGATTCCTAATGTTTCTTAGCTGTTTAGTTTTTGTCTGGATGACCTGGCCATTGGTGAGAATGGGGTATTAAAGTTTCCCACTATTTTACTATTTTTTCATTAATTTATTTATTATTCACATTCCATCCCAATCACAGTCCCCCTCCCTCCTCTCCTCCCAGCCCCACCCTAACAAATCCCTCCCCCCATTATCCCTTCCCTTCTCCTCAGAGAAGGGGAAGCCCCCCCCCTTCAGTGCCTCCTTGCCCTGGGACATTCAGTCCCAGCAGGACTAACTTCTCCTACTGTGGCCCAAGCAGGCAATACAGTTAGAAGGGGATCCAATGCCAGGCAACAGAGTCAAAGACAGTTCCCACTCCAGTTGTTAGGGGGCCCACATAAAAGCCAATCTACACATCTGCTCTAAATGTGTTGGGTACCTAGGTCCAACCCATGCATGCTTTTTGGTTGGTGGTTCAAGCTCTGTGAACCTCCATTGGCCAAGGTTAGTTGACTTTGTAAGTCTTCTTGTGGTGTCTCTGATACCTCCAGCTTGCTCAATTCTATCCACGATTCTTCTAAAAGACTCCCCAAGCCATGTCACTTCCAGAGGACCCTGGCATACCACTCCTGGGCATATACCCAGAGGATTCCCCTGCATACAATAAAGACACATGCTCCACTATGTTTATAGCAGCCTTGTTTATAATAGCCAGAAATTGGAAGGAGCCCAAATATCCCTCAAAGGAGGAATGGATACAGAAAATGTGGTATATTTATACAATGGAATACTACTCAGCAATTAAAAATAATGAATTCATGCAATTTGTAGGCAAATGGTTAGATCTGGAAAATATCATCCTAAGTGAGTTAACCCAATCACAAAAGAATACACATGAAATGCAATCACTGATAAGTGGATATTAATGAGCCCAGAAGCCCTAAATACTCAAGGCACAATTAGCAAGTCAAATGATTCCCAAGAAGAAGAAAGGAGAGGACCCTGGGCCTGAAAAGATTGGATCCAGTTTTGTAGACCCAGAACAGAGAAATTGTGGGGGTGGGGGGATGATTGGGGAATAGTTGGGGGGAGAGGAATTATGGAACGTATGGTGGGGGGAACTGGGAAAGGGGAAAGCCTTTGGAATGTAAACATAGAATATAGAAAATAAAAATTAAATAAAAAAAAAAGAAAATAAAAATTAAAAAAAAAAAAAGACTCCCCAAGCTTCACCTGATGTTTGGCTATGTGTCTCTATAGCTGTTTGCATCTGCTGCTGGATAAAGCCTCTCAGGAGACAATTGTGCTAGGTTCCTGTCTGCAAACATAGCAGAGTGTCAGGGGTTGGCTCTCTTGCATAGGATGGGTTGCAAGTTGCTGTGCATCTTGTAGACAGGATAAGTTTTACATTGAAGGTTTTGTGGATTGGTGTTTACCTTCCTCCACTGGAGGAGGTCACTTCAGTCTCCACATCCTCCACTGTTAGGAATCAGCTAGGGTCACCCTCATAGACTCCTGTAGCCTCCCCAGTCCAGGTCTGAATTATTCCCAAAGATGCCCCCCACTGATTTCCATTCTCACTTCCAGCCCTCTCCTGCCTCCCCACCCACACCTGATCACCATCCCTGTCCCTCTCCTCACCTCCTCTCCCACCCTCTTCATCCACCCCCAGGATTATTTTGTTTCCCCTTCTGAGTGAGATTCATGCATCCTCCCTTGGGTCCTCCTTATTACTTAGTTTTCTTTGGGTCTGTAGACTACAGTATGGTTATCCTGTTCTTTATGGCTAATGTCCACTTATAAGTGAGTATACACCATGTGTGTCTGTCTGGGACTGGATTTCCTCACTCAGAATGATATTTTCTAGTTCCATCCATTTGCCTTCAAATTTCAGGATGTCCTTGTTTCTAACCATTGAATAGTACCCCACTATTAATGTGTGAGGTTCAGTGTGCGATTTCAACTTTAATAATGTTTTCTTTACAAATGTGGATGCTCTTGCATTTGAGACATAGATGTTAAGAACTGAAATATCATCTTGGGTGGATTTTTCCTTTGATGAGTATGAAATGTCCTTCTCCATCTTTTTTGATTAAATTTGGTTTGAGGTCTATTTTATTAGATATTAGAATAGTTACACCAGCTTGCTTCTTGGGTTCATTTGCTTGGAAAATATTTTTTCTAACCCCTGACTCTGAAGTAATATCTATCTTTGATATTGAGGTATATTTCTTGTATGCAGCAGAATGATGAATTCTGTTTTGTATCCATTCTATTAGCTTATATCTTTTTCTTGGGGAATTGAGTCAATTGATATTGAGAGATATTAATGACCAGTGACTGTTTAATTCCTGTTATTTTAGTGGTGGTGGTGGTGGTGGTGATGGTGTGTGCATGTGTGTGTGTGTGTGTGTGTGTGTGTGTGTGTGTTTCCCTTCTTTGAGTTTTTCCTGTTGTGAGATTATTTTTTGCCTTTGTTTTAATGGGTACAGTTAACCTCTTTGGATTGAACTTTACCTTCTAGCATTTTGTATAGAACTGGGTTTGTGGCTAGCTATTGTTTATATTTGACTTTGTCATTAAATATCTTGTTTTCTCCATCTATGGTGACTGAAAATTTTGCTGGGTATAGTACTCTGGGCTGGCATTCATGTTCTCTTAGAGACTGCAAGACAGCTGTTCAGGCACTTTTGCTCTTAGAGTCTCCATTGAGAAGTCAGATATTCCAATAGCTCTGTTCTTATATGTTACTTAGCTTTTTTTCTTGGATCTTTTAATATTCTTTCTTTGTTCTGTAAACTTAGTGTTTTGATCCTTATGTGGCAAGGTTCTTATCTGGTCCAATCTATTTGTTGTTCTGTAAGCTTCTTGTACCTTTATAGGTGTGTCCTTCATTAGGTTAGAACTTTTTCTTCTACGCTTTGTTAAATATATTTTCTGAGTTTTGGGGCTGTGATTCTTTTCCTTCTTCTATTTCTATTATTCTTAGATTTGGACTTTTCATACTATCCCAGATTTCCTAGATGTTTTGTGTTAGGAGTTTTTTAGATTTCATGTTTTCTTTGACCAATTAATCTATTTCTTCTATCAAAATCTTCAATGCCTGAGATGTCTCTTCCATCTCTTGTATTCTCTTAGTGATGTTTGCATGTGTACTTTTTGTTCCCTTCCATACACTTTCCATGTTTAGAATTTCCTCAGTTTGTGTTCTTTATTACTTTGATTTCCATTTCATGGTCTGAACAGTTTCCTTCACCTGTTTGTTTTTCTTGGCTTTCTTGGCATTCATTAAGGGATTTATTGGTTTCCTCTGAATTTTCCTCCGTTTCTTTAAAGACTTTTTTCATTTCTTCTTAAAGGAACTCTATCATCTTTATAAAGGTGGTTTTAAAGTGGTTTTCTTGTGTTTCCGCTGCATTGAAATATTCGGATGTTGCCGTCATATGATAGATGAGCTTTGGAGGTGTCGATCACCCTGGATGTTGTTGTTGTGTTCTGGATTGGTATTAGGCATCTGGGTTTTGGATAATTATAGGTGTAGGTGCTGATTCCTGAGTTTGTCTTTGCTGAACTGGTGTTTTGTTCCTTGGTTTCTACTTCACCTATAATGTTCTGGTTTTGTAGCCTGAATTTCTGGCAAATACTGTGATCTTGGATCCAATAGGGCGTCTCTAACAAGTTAGGGCAGGACTTCTGATAGGTAGCTTTGCCTTTGGTGCAGCAGGGGCTCTCTGTTCTTCAGATTGCTATGGCCTACACTTGAACAGAAGTCTGCTGGAGTGGAATTCCACTAGAATCTATCATAACAAAGATGTTCATTTTAACTGTTTTTCTTTAATGCATAGTCTGTCACTCACTTTTATAAAACCACCCTGTGAATATTCTCCTAAATCTTGGATGAGGAACATGGAGCCCATCAAAATGGCAGGATCGCTCTGGGTATCATTTCTATTTGGAGTCTTGGCTTACATTGCTATCTTTAAGGATCTATTATTGCTACACAAGTTAACCATTCCCAAAGGTATTGCTGATCATGACTGGCAAATTCATCATGAGTTAGGAGCTTTCTTCTAAACTAATGACAATATAGAAGGGTCTGAAGAGTGGGCCATTACCATTGCAGGAATGCAGGATCCAAGTGAGAACACACAGAAAATGCTGCAGATCGGTGTGAAACAGTGTTCTGTTGGTGTATTGTGAAGTCTCCTTTACTTTGTTAAATTTGAACACTCAATTAATTTTCAAGCTATTGTAATTTCAGTTGTTTTCTTAATTTCATTCTTTTTCTTTTTTAATTTTTTAAATTATTAGATATGTTCTTTATTTATATTTCAAATGATTTCCCCTTTTCTGAATCCATTCAGTTCATTTATTGCTGCTGATTTCCTTTTGTGTATATTAATCTTCTATCTTCTAAATTTGTCAAATTGTTTCTTGGTACTTATTAGTTTTTGATTAATTCCTTAGGACCACATGTATATAAAATTATGTCATTTGCAAATAGAGGTATTTGTATGTCTCTCTTTTCCATCTGTTTGCATTTTGTTTTTCTTATCTAATTGCTTTGGCTAGACTCTCCAATACAAATATTAAATAGAAATGTTAAAGACATATTCTTTATTTATCTCTTCCTTAAAAGGGGGGCATCCAGTCTTCTATCACTAAAAACAAGAGGAAGATCATTTAATAAAATAACAAAGTTAAAAAAGAATATTAGTCACGTTTTTGTTTATTTTGTTGTAGAGGTCAGTTATTGTGTTGAAGAAGTGCCCTCAATTGCTAGTGTATGTGTGTTTATTTCTTCTGTCACATTGAGGCACCCTCCAAGAACAGGCAACTAAATATGAATCAAGAGTGGTGGTGGCTTTTACATACAACTGAAATGTTTTTATATTTTCACTTAAACAGTCATTATATAGTATGAAGATAAACAAAAAGACCATGGTAATAGTTACATTCTTTAGTTTATTTGTAATGACATTAATCAGAAAATAAAAACTACCTCACAAGTGAGAGTCACCTTATTCTTTCTACCTTATTTTTCTGGCCTTTGTAGGGTCACTAATTTTGTTTTAAAAATCATAAGACATTTCTGACAAAAGAACATTGCTCTGAGCAGATGCAGAGCATGTGTAGATTATTACTCTCCTCTGTGTGTCCCACCCAATGTTCTGACCACAAATATGAGGTGTCTATATTGACTCCATGGAGAGGGTGTTTTTTACAAAAATACTAACAATCAAAAAATAAATTTCACTTACTCTGCTGCTAGACATTGTATCATTAGGTTTTGCATGCATGCTTGTTCAGGGGATCAGAATTCAGTTTCCCAGCACCCTCACTGGTGGTTTCACAAGTTTCTAGAACTCAAAGGGATTTGACTCACTCTTTTGGCCCTTGGAAACACAGGTACACATGTCTACACATACTACTTAAAACAGTAAAATAAAATAAATCTTGGTTTTTAATAAAAGAAATGAAAGGAAATCAAAGTAAATAGATAAGCAAGACTTTCTTAGACTTAGTGTTTTCTATCTCTGTTAGACATTAGATTAATGAATTGATCCTAAGATGGAGCTTAGTGTCTGAGAAACTAATTTAATTGCCTTCCTTCTTGTTCTTGTTCTCATTCTTGTGGGTTAGTTTTGTAGCTTCCTCTCATCTTAGTTTGTCTTTTAAATATACATTTGACATTCACACATTTCACATATAAGTATTTTGTCATTGTGATAGCCAGTGGTCCTGCTTCCTGACATTCAGTTTTCTCTTCCTTTAGGGCACATGGATGACTGAATGTCCTGGTCCCTTTCAGTTAGGGGAAGCTTTCATTCTAGTTCTGTCCATGATCTGTGAGTAGCAGTGATGTCAGCTGGCTCTACAATAAAACACTTAGCTGCCTGAATTGACTGTTCCCTTCTAAGACATGGTTCATGGCGAGGACAGACAAACAGGGGTTCCATTATCCTGTACCTTCAAAGTGACATGAGTCACATTGCCTAATGAATCATTATAGACAAAGTGTATAAACTTTTTGTTTTAAGACACTGAAATTTTGATGTCTTTATGTAATAACCTGATGTAGATTGGCCCTGTGTCTTTCTATAATAAACTTTATATTTTAATTTTTAATTTTATTTTATGTGTATAGGCATATGCTTGCATGGGCATTTATATATCTGCCTGCATTCATGCCTGTGGAGTTCATAACAAGGCATCAGATGCCCTGAAAAGGTGTTATAGATTGTTGTGAGCTGCCATGTGGGTGTTGGGAATTGATTCTGGGTCCTCTGGAAGAGAAACCTGCCAAGCCATCAATTCAGCCAATGTGCTTTATTTTTTTAACATTTGTTTTACTTGTTCATTTATGACGTGCTAGGAATTTTACTCCAGGCCTCTAGCATGTGAGACAAACACATCAGCACTGAGATTTTTAAAACCTTAGCCAGCATTATCCAACAACGCAGGAAATCTCTATGCTAACTCTTCCTTTTAATTTATAATTTTCAATTGGTAGAAAATGTAATAGGATTCTATATGGCTTTCTCACACATCCTTCATAATGGTTAACCCTCCCTTTGACATCACAGCTCCCCTAGTCTCCTCTTCCATCCCTGCTTGGACAGTCCTTCCCAAGATTCCCCCTCAATACTTTTATATCATCTATATTCTAATATTGAAGGTTGATCTGGTGCTGCAGTCCCGAGAAGCATATTCTCAGGTATGGGAAACGATGTTGTGGAAACTTTGTTTGCTGATCTTCACTGACTGGTTAAAAAAAAAAAAAAGTGGCTACAGCCAATTATTGGGGAGAACGGAGGTGGGTGGGGTTTCAGTTCCAGGGCTGCAGTTCTCAGGTATGAGGAACTAGGAGGAGAGAGAAGGAGAAAGAAGATGGAGAGAGCAGCAGATCTTCAATAGACTGGATAGACCAAGAGTACACGGCCAAGAGAAGTGCACACTGAGGACAGACTGATGGAGCAGAGATAACCAGGTGAGACTCAAACAGCAGGTGACTTGGGAGGTGCAGCAGAGACATAGCATAGAAAAAAATTAGGACTAAATTGCCCAGTAATTGTGCTAAAGGTGATTAAATAAACCGATAAGACTCGGTCTACATTATTGAGCAGGGGAAGCTGGAAGTGGGTGTTGGCCAAATCATAATAAGAACTAAGAGTTATTAAATCTCGTACGACAACACTCTGCTGTCTGCCTCTCTTAAGGCATGCCATGACCAGTCTCTCCTAGTTATCTGGATTCTACAGGCTCTCCAAATTCAATATGCACATTTAAAGATTAGATCCACATTAAAGCTAAGATCCACATTTGAGGGAAAATGCATGGCATTCTTTCTGGGACTTGGATAGTTTATTCAGGATAATTGTTTTTAGTTTCACCCATTCACATGCAAATGTCAGTTTTCAGCATTCTTTAAGCTGAATACATATATATATATATATATATATATATATATCCTTAATTTTCTTTATCAATTCACCAGATTATGGATATCTGGGCTGACTTTTTTAGCTATTATGACTAGATCAGCAATGAGCTCATTGGATATGCAATCGTCTATATACTAGGATAGAGGCCTTTGGGTGTATACCCAAGAGTTGTTGGCTGAGTCACACATATTAAGATCTACTGCTAGCACTTTGAGGGCTCTCCACACTGATTTCCATGGTGACTGTACCAGTTTGCACTCTCAACAACAGTAAATAAGGTTTTCTCTCCTCCAACATAAAGCTGGTGAGGATATGCCAGGTGAGATGCTTTTAACTGTCTTCTCAAAGCCCATAATGGTACATACACTTCATTGCCATGTTTTTATATATTGGGAATTTAATTTTCTTCTTCTATACCCTTTAATCAAAGATGGCACCCTCTAAGGTGTTTAATCTCCGTGTCTTTGTGCTAATTCCCTGTTTCTCTGGCCCAATTTCATTGTAATTTGTTTTCTCAAAACCAAGGGAAAGTATATCTTTAACTTAAAGAAAGACATGGTCCATTGCACATAGACCCCATTTTCCACCCTCCACTCATGACCATCTCTCCCTTCATTCTGGAACCCAAGGATCATCTACTCCCTGCTATAACTTTAAGTGAAAACTTCCTGTTTTTATCCAGGATTTTTATAAAGGATGTCTCCACAGAATATGCAATATCCCAAGTTATTAAACCTGTTGGGGTTTTTTTAATTCAACATTTTAAAATGCTTTTACATTGAGAAAAGGAGAAAAGTATGCATGAATCCCATTTCATGTTTATTATGAAAACAAGGAAAAAGTGTGGAACATATCTGGCTTACTTATTTCTGAGTGTGCTTATATTTTATAGGAGGCAAGCTTCTTCATTTCCAACTGTGGGCTGGATTTGTGAGCTTTCAATTTACAGGGTAAAGTCAGTTTCTAGATCATTGAGTAGTTACTGAATCTGAGTGGACACTCACTCACACACACACACACACACACACACACACACACACGGTGGGGGGGTGCTGGGGGGGACATAGGCTAAAAGCTGCTAGCTACAAATTACAAACTATTGAACAAGAAGTTTAATTTAGGAACAATAGCAATGCGTGACCACAAGGCATTCTTGAAAGTGATGAAAGAGAGTTGCACAGATTAGTGATGGCCAAAGTTAGTGCCGTGCTAAATTATATTATAAATAAGCAAAAACACTAACAAAATCCAAGTACTATTTGGTCACTAATTATAGGCCACTCAAGAAGCAACCACATTTGACTCAAAGTAGAACCTTTTGGCATCATGTTGCATACTTTTTATAAAAATTCTGGCTGCTTTTGTAAGGAATTAAATCAAACCCCAAAGGCCAGGTAAATACCTTAAATTACACCCTTATTTATGTGACCCTGGAATTTATTTTAGTTCATATATTTATTAATTAATTGTAAGGAGCAAACACAGGATGGCACATTATGTTTTGTGACTTTACATTAGTTTTCTTTATCTTTTTTCGTTTTCTGTTTCTTACCATAAACCTAGGGAAAGAGAACAGAATGCCAGGACTTGGAAAATATTGGCTACTATGCCGTGAGGGTTCTGGAATGATTTTTCTTCTCACAGATTTATTGGGAAGCCTCCTTAGACACTCTTGCTTTTCCCTTCTCTCCCTTTGAAGTTGCTCAAGCCTAATCACCGAGTTATCTGACCATAAAGAAGGCCTTGCACGGAGAGATCCTGCTGATCCTTCAGAAAGTGGTCACCACATTCTCTTGGCCATGCTGTATACAGCACGCTAGGGAATAGTTCACACAAAAGTCTTGGTTAGGAGCTTTGTCAAGTGGTCTGGGACTGATTCTGACACCAGAAGGAATATAAGCTAGGATTACACACCCTGACCTACTCAACACAATTACACAATGCCACTTTTCCAGAAGGCAAGATCAAAACTCTTGGCCAAAAATCTATCTTCATTCTTACATGTTAATTCATGGGTGGTTCTAGTTTCAGTTGACTTCATCTCAAATTATTTTATAACATGTCTATTTTTTAAAAAATTATTTCTTTTACTTTATGAGATAATATAATTATATCATTCTCCCTTCTATTTTCTCCTTCCAAACCCTCCTATATATGCCTCCTTGCTCTCTTTCAAATTCATGGCCTCCTTTACATTAATCATTGTTATATACATATATGTATAGTTATATACATATATACTTCTTAATATGTAAATACAACCTGCTCAGTCTATAGAATGACACTTGAGATGTGTTTTCAGGACCAACCATTTAATATATGGTAACTAATTGCTGTGCTCATTCCTGGGAAAAACTATTTTTCCTGCTCTTAGCTGCCTGTAGTTTTCTGTGTAAGGTTAAGGTTTCTTTGGGCTCTCTCTTGCCCACTTTGGTATATCTGGTGCTGTGGCTCTTATTTTTTGCTCATGTTTATGCAGTCATGTTGGGGAGACTCTAATTGGTCTAGTTTCTGACATTTCTAGGGGATATAATTGCAAAGAAAGCTTCCTGATCTTATGGCTGTTATAAAATTCTTTTATAAATGATCACTGAAGTTTAGGGGAAGATGTTGTTTTATAGATATATCCATTAGTATTGTGTTCTACAACTGCATTTTAATTGTTTTCGAGTTAGTGATCTACAGATGATGCAAAGAGAAGTTTCTTTGATAAAGAAAAGCTACCTGTTGGGGCTGGTGAAGTCATGGATCTTGAAGGAGAACCCACAAACCACAATTTGGCTGAACCAGTGTAATTTTAATGTTTCCAATTTTTATTTATACAATTTAACATAATCAAACTATTGCTGATTTTCTTGGAATTTTAAAATATCAATTTCTAGAAATTTTGTGAGGAAAATGAAAACTTGAGTGTACATATCAACTTCAAAATTAAATCTTACTTTTGGAAAAAAACTAGTATAAAAGAATTTTGTATACATATCCACTATAACTCATATCTAATCAGAAATGTTTTGGGATCCATCTTGCTGGGAGTCTGGAAAAAGATCTGTCTTCTAGGGTCTAAATATTTTGCTCTCTTGGGAAATAAAGATATTAGTTAAAATCTGAGGCAGTTCTGAGCCAGGATAACCTTCTCAGACATGACTGACTTATACAGATGAAGTGCATTTTTCTTCCTAGAATGGAAATGTTTGAGTCATCAAGACCACAGTTAGATTGCTCCTCACAACCAAATAGAACAGTACAGCCAATGGAGACAACTCAATCTTCTCAATGTGTGTTTCGGTTGCTGAATTTCCATGTCTGTATATCACAGGCTATGACTGGCACAGTCTAGAGAAAGCCAATAAATCCATAAGTTGCTGCAACATCCAACGTGGTAGAAATTTGTGACTTCAAGTTTCCATGTTTGACTTAGGGTTTATATTGCTGTGGGGAGACTACTGCAACAACTCTCAGAAAGGAAAATATTTCATCAGGGCTGGCTTACAGTTCAGAGGTTTAGGCCATTGTCATTATGGTGGAAAGCGTGGTGGTACACAGACAGACATGGTGCTAGAGAGGTTGCTGAGAGTTCTACATTTGGATCCAAAGGCAGCAGGAAGACACAGTTAGCCACTACATCTGGCTTCAGCTTCTAAAACCTCAAAGTGGCCCCAACCCCCAGTGACACAGTTCCTCCAGCAAAGCCGTACCTCCTAAAAGTGTCACTCCCTATGTACCTGTGGAGGCCACTTTTATTCAAACCACCGCAATGTTCATCTGCACTAAGCCATGCTAGGGAAAAAAAAATCACAGATCTTGGAGCATAGGAGATTTTACTATTGCTTAGAATCCTCTGGCCAAAGCCAGTCATGTTGGCATGGATTTAACAGAGACTGGAAACCATACTAGCTTCATGTCAAGAGGAAGAATCAGGTAGTTTTGGCGAACAGCTGGCCACCATTAGAAGACCCCAGTATCTTCATAAACCTAGCTGGCTTAATTGTGAGTGGATAGTTGTCCTGAGGATGCTGCGAGCTGAACGAAATGAGAGACTAATATTTTAGAACGCCGAAGGATTAATTTGCATAGAGAGGCTCTATAGGCTTCGTGTGTGTCCGAGCCCTTACAGTTTCCTAGGGGCATCAGAAGCCGAGAGTAGAGCACAAGAGAGATGTGGAAGCGTGATCCCCACCATATGTCAGGGGAGAAGTGAGGGAGGCAGCTGGACCAGCACTGCTGAAGCCAACCTGGATGTGGCTGCTGATATCTAACACATGGGGAATGGTAAATAATTCAAACACAGGTCCAGCTGAACAGTTACGAATAAACTCCAATCATCTCCATGAAGACCTCTAATACTTATACATTAAGTGGAAACTTACTTTAGACCTCTATATTTATTCTTGATTCTTTTTTGTCTAAAAAAAAAAAAGAAAGAATGTGGAGGTGGATTAATGTGACTTCATCCATATAACTGAGTTTATTAATTCCAGATGATACAGATTTCAGAATTCAGGCAGGTTTATGTGACACTTCAGTGTCAAATATCCAGAAGGCTGAGCCCTCTGCAAGGATTCATCCAACTGCAAAGCCTAGAGATATATTCCACTGGGGCCCCCTGACACAGACCACTAGGTTATACCGTCTGACAATATTCTAGAGCTACAGCACTGAAGATGTAACATGCCCTTTCCTGAGAGGAGAACATCAGGATACATTGGCCATGTACAGTTCTAAACACTGAGAGGAACTAATGCATATGTCTAGGGTACAACTCTGTGGTTTTCTGCTTGAATCCAACGAAGCACTTTCCCAGCTCCATATAGATGTGGATGGAGGCTGGAAATGAGGGGACCTGCCTAGGACCCTTGGGTGCTAGTATCAGAGAAGATAAAAATCATATCCACATAATTCCAACAGATGGCATAGCAGAAGCACTGAAGTAGAAACACAAAGAAAATATAGAGCTGTGTAGATAATAAATGGGTTGTCTACTACCTATTGGATAGTAGCTGAGAGAGCTCAGAGGAGAGGGTGAGATGAGTCTCAAAAGGACACTGGATTACAGACAGGAGCGATAACGCAAGAGGTGCAGAAATAAGGAAGATCATGCATTTGGAGAGAAGAGTCATCTGACTTCTCTGGAAGTGATTTGGTCATTTCTCAACAAATGTTTATCGACTGTCTCTTACATGCCAGATATTGGTACTCGTGATGCATCAATGAGCAGAACAGATTATACATCACAGAACAGAAAACAATCCCTGGCCCGGTTCCCATCGTGGGTGAGGAGGGAAGAGGGGCTGTAAGAGAAATACATGTAAAAGTGTTGAGGGCTGTGTCTGGGGGGCCTTGAACCCTCTGCCAATGGTCTGGGTCTGGAATGATGATTTGGAATTCCGTATCATGTGAGAACAAAGTCTCTAAGGACAAATACTGCTCCCCAGAGAGACAATAAATCTAAAATGAAGATTGCAAGAAGGTCAAAAATAAATGGGGGACATGGCAAAAACAAAACAGCGTGCCAGATGCTGAGTTCTTGGGGCAGGAGGATCCCTCGCTTCTGTCCCGCTGGCTTCTTTGCACAACCTCACATCCCTAGCAGGATTTGCTTCCTTTAATGTGAACTGGTGAAAGAAAGGAGGAAATGACATTATAGATCTATGGATTTCAAAGGGGAAATAATCTTTAGAAAAATAGCATAAAATACTTCTCAAAAGATAAGTCAGCACAGTAACTAGTCCATGAACTTTTCCTTGGGAAAGCAAATGTCTGTTCATCCTAGATGAGCTATCAGGTAGCAGCCAAAGTAAGGATTCACCCAGGCCTAGCATGGCGAACCAGTGAGTCTGTTGGGCTTAGTGTAGGTGCAGGTTACTTACGGGAGCATGGGTGTCCCCAAAACAGCTGCATCATTGACATCTCTGCATAGATGAAGACTTTCCCACAGCTACATAGATGGCTTCGTCTGTCATACATATGCTTCAACTTTTTCTGTATTCTCTGGCTCTTCCCAAGTCCGTGTGCATTTGGTGCAACATTAGCCATAGCTCATGAGAAGGCACCAGAAGGAATGGCTAAAATCACAGGCAGACAAGAAGCTAATGATCCTCCTGACTCCCTCCTTCCATGGGTATACACCAGAGTGCCTGCTCTTGACTGTCCCTTGCCGTGGTCATGGCTGCTCTGAAGATGGTATCTGTTGTGCCCAAAGGACAGCGTTCCACACAGTAACTTTGCCAGCTGACCTCTTTTGAGCCTCTTAGTGAATCCATTTCCTAACTCCCTGCCTTGATTTATGTCTGCATAAAGATGGAATTCAACAAACTACATTTTTTTTGTTCCAATTCCTTTGGTTTTAGGGTCATGTCAATCAATGGGAGACACTAGTTACAAAGGGCAAAAAGACTGAGAAGTAAAGGGAGGTCTCCTCTCTGGATCACTGTTCTAACAGAGGTTCATTCCCCCCCCCACTCCCACCTCTCACTCCCCAACCCCTATCCCCCTAAAAAGACCATAGCACTGAACAGGCACCTGTGGTTCTTGTTTACTTCTGGACCGGCTCCTTTCTACCATCAGCCTGAGCCTAGATGCACTGTCAACAATATTTTTCACTCCTAAGTTTCCCCACAGGGTTACAAGGCTTCGCTCACCATCACTCTGTTAAATTAACACTTTCAGTGCGATATTTACCACCAGGACCATGACAAGTCCAATGACTAAAGTCATTTAAGACTTGAAAATCCAAATAGAATAAGTCAGTGAGTTCACAGTTTTAGGAAAGTAAAAGCTAGAGTGGAGGTGTGTGGTTTTTTTTCTTTTGAATTATAAAAATAAACAGCATAAAGAAGGCACGAGCAAAAAGGCTTTTATTGTTTCCTAATATGAGGAAGAATTTCACCTATGTTTTTTTTTCAACAAAATTAGCCAGAAGAACAGAAGAGAACAGAAGGATTCATCTCAGCCACAGTAACTGGTGGACCACTGTCTCAGAGACGTCAGATTAAATTGTACTGGCTAAGGAAACCCGGCATGGTAGGAAACAGAGATGCAAGGTGTGGTAGGAAATAACAAGGGGGGGCAGGGACATGATGAGAAGGCTTCTGTCTTCTAGGCCTAAGATGTAGCAATGTTTGCTAAGATAGTTACGGAAAACTGTTCACAATCTGAAGGGAAGAGAAAAGGAGAAAGGGCTTAATAGCTGTGACTTAAACTTTGCTCTGAGGCGATACTCAGAGAAGGTGAAATCACTAAGCCCAAACTTGACCCCACTGCGGTGAAGCGGACAGTTAGAGGAAGCCAGCCACCCTCGCTGGAAACTGAGCCCCCCCCCCCCCGTGGCTGTGCTCTGAGCCTCCAAGCTGGGGAGAGAAGAACAGTGCTGAGTAAAGGAGCTGTGCAGAGCTGCTCCAAGGGCCACGCATCTGCCCAGTGCCCAGCACTACAGACTGCACATGTAGAATAGGAAATGTACTTTATATTTTATAATCTATAAAGCTATGTAAAATATCTCTGTCCCACAAGCTGGCTGGGACAGTACAAAACATAAATGACCTCATTCTGCAGATCATCTACTGACATTTAGGAAAGACTTTTGCAACCAGGTTCAAACCAGGTCCCAAGCCCTGCATGCTGCTCTCTCAGTGTCAGGGAAGATATCAAACAATCTGTTTCATGCCTGCATCTCAGCTTCCCAACAAATAAAGCAAATAAGAATTTATGGCTTCCTCAATGTCATTCCCTTGTAAAGACAGTCACAGATATTAGGAGACACACCAGGTATCAGGACTGTACAGTACTGAGGCAGTACAGTACTGAGACAAAAAAGTTATCTTGTGAATCCCCCAAAAGGACAACATGGTCAAGAAATGAACCCCCAAATAGGTGAAATTGGAACAATTTCTCCAACATTGTAAATCATAACAAATTATTATGAGCAAAAGCTATAAAGTTTATAAGAACACATACAACAAAAATGAAAGAATAAAACTCACAGGGAAAGAAGAGTCCGGTCTTTTAAGAATTTAAGAAATTTGAGAATTTTAGCAAACGTGATTCCTCTCTATATTCACCCAGAAAATGCATAAGGCTTACTGTCCTGTTCCCCAATTGATAGAGTAAATAAAGAGAAAACAGCAGCTTTGTACCACTGATGAATAAAATACATACATGCTTGCTATCGACCAAGCAGAGGTTATGTTCGCTAGCAGTGTGCTGTACACACCAAATGCCTCAATATGGTGTGATGAGGAGGGTGTTTGTCTCTGTGGTCTTCTTCTACTGAGTCTATAACCTCAGTATAATTACAGAAAGACATCAGATGAACTCAGCCAGAGGGTTTCCCTGACAACATTATCTGAGGCTGTTTATGCCATAGGAAAATGGAGATGTGAGGCTGATAAATTGCCTCAAAACAGAAACAAACAACAACAAAAAAAAAGCCTGGAAAAATGTAACAGCCAAATGCAATGTGCTACTCTGGGTTGAATTCTGGAACAGAATAAGGCTATTAAAATAATAAAAATCAAACAAAGTCTAGAGTTTAGTTAATTAAAAAAAAAAAAAAAGATGGCCCAGATGGTCCAGCTGGTAGCTATAAGAATAACACTTAATATCTAATTACTTCAAAACTTTGCGTATTACTTGCAAGGAGCTATGAACACATGCAGTATGGGACTCATGACAGCAGGACGGAAGGCTTTAATCAACTTTTTTTTCCTTCCTCCTCTATGGTTTTCATAGTTGTCTACTTCAGGGATGTAATATGTGGTTAGCCCAAATTGATTTTTGCAGTGACCCTCAGAAGTGAAAGTCTGCTGTCATTTGTCTGTCCCACTGGTGGAAAGGACAACACTCTTGAACCAGCAGGTTTCCTTCCTATGCAGCCTTCAGAGGTAGCAAGCTGTGAAACTGTTGCTATAGTGATGGCCATGGTGGCAAGGGCTACCTTTGGTTCCTTTGGTTTTCCTGGACAGTTTCTTTGCCTTAAAAAAGAACAGCAGTTTATAGAGCCCCAGTGTGAAATCACGCTGGCTCTGATTCATGACATTTTCCTGAGACTTTATAATGTTTCTTTTTTCTAAATAAGCAATTTCAGGTCAGGTAAAAATGTGAGTAAATCATGCCTGGCTCTCGTTCCAGATGTATCAATTTCTGTTCTTTCCTTTCCCCTCCGTTTCATGGCTTTGGTACAACAAAAATAAGCAGCGCCTCCACTCTGGAGCCTTTCTGAGTCTGTAATATATGCATAGTATACTGCGCACAGAGCGATTTCCCTACCTTGGTCATTACCGACCTTAGCATTTTCTCTGGCAATTATCTGAAACAGAGTAATAATCCGGAGTAATGATTTTGGCATGCGCGAGACCCTGGGAGGATCAAAGAGGCTGATGTGACAGTTCATGAGGCAGGGAGGAAGCGAACGGTCCCCCACTGCCAACACTAACATAGCCGTGCGCTTGAGTCTGGGAGAACCTAGCTGCCAAGTGTCTGCCTGAATTTTCTTTGAGGGAGCCAGCCCAGTGCAGGTCAGGAAAATTGTGGCTTTTATCAAGCAGACACTGTGGCTCTCTTTGAGGATGGCCAAAGCCCCAATCACTGCTGGTAACTGCAACACATGTGGTCTTTTAAAGAGAGGGCATGAATATTTTCATTAACTGGCAAAGAGGTGCCCACGCGAGACTCCATTTATTTGGAATACACAGGGCAAGGCTAAAGAGGGTGAAATGTTTGTAAAGAAATTAAAAGTGAGGGCTCTGGAGACAGACTGCCTGAGTTTGAATCCTGGCTCCTTCAGTTACCATATCATGCAGTGTAAGTAAATTATAACCTCTCTGCTTAGAGCCCTGCGTCAGTGAAACGAACACAGGCACACCCTGGTTGTATGTTGCCCCGGTGATTGACAGTATGTGATGTCACCACATCACTGACACATGTCAACCGCTACCATGGCTATTGTTTTAGCTATGTATATTCAAGACAGAAAGCAGTCAGGTTTGCCTGTGGTTTTGTGACCTGTTTTTTCAGAATGCTTATTCTTTAAACAGTCACTGGGCATAAAATGTGCTAGACATTGTGCTAAGTACTGGGAGATTTGTTTTCAGCACAAACAAACAAATCCAGTACATTGCTACAGAGAATGTGTATTATTCTGGCAGAGGAAATGCACCAAAAGCTCTACCATATTGCGGAATGTTCCTCCCACCCCCGAATGTAAATTACTTTAGAACTTTCGAGATAGAATAGAACCATCAAGCCAGTAGATGTGATGGCACTTATGGAGGAGGTAGTCTTTGGGTAGAACTTGAGAAACAAGTGGATTCTTTTTATGATCACAGAGGTTAGAGTGATATGGGTGTTAGGCACGTGTGGAAGAAGGCAGGACTGCATGCGTATGGGCTTACATAGGGAGTTTGGTGATGAAGGGCTTGAGAGAGGGGAGTGAGCACCCAAAGCACGCTCTTAGTCTAGTGATTCTTGCAGGAGGGAGGTCTACAGAGGGATCAAGGATCATCAGTGGCTGCCCTTGGCTGGATCTGGCCAGAGGACTTTTCATTTTTCTTTAATTAAGAAATTGGTGTAGTCATGATTCTAGGATTAGAATCATGCTTTGGAAAAGACTTGGAGAAAAATATTCTGATATAGCTACAGCCTTCCAACATACAGTACAGTTAAACATTTCCCTGCTTGTCACTGTTTATAGCACACATTTAAAATTAAAAAAAAATCATAGAATTTAACAACGTATCATATGTAACAAAACAATTCTGCAAAGTCGGGGGTTTCACAATTGAACAATACAAATCAAATAGTCACCAAAGGCTTTATAGAACAAGTTATGATTAAGTTCAATGTTTTCATAACAAAATGGGATTTTCAGCCAATATTTCTCTTTTTAAGATTTATTCCACATGAAGAGAAACCAGACTACAGAAAGTTCTCTTTTTTTATATTGGATATATTCTATATTTACATTTGAAAGTTCTCTTTTTTAAAAAACCTATTTCTTTACCTCCAGGTGCTTTAATGGTAGATCTGGCATTTGGACCTGTGACACTGCATATAAAATATTTCTAACACAATATTTTGGCTATAGGCTGTTATTTCAGTCACACAAATACATGAGAGAAAATCACAACAAAGAAAGTTTTCAAAATATTTTTTAAACCAAATTTAAGACTGTACTCTCAATTTAAGTAACTAACTACAGATAGAACAATTTTCCAAAGTCTTATTCTGTATCCATATTATACAGAGAGTGCACTATGGAGCATGGTCTGTGGTCCATTGCTTTCCCCTTTTTAAAAGCTTTCCAAAATAAAGATTTTACAAGTCTTACCTTCCCCCTGTCTTTTCTTCTGTTCTCTCCTCCTTTCTTTCATTATTACATGCTTGATGTGTATTTCCCTTCTGTTACATATTAAACCAGAGGTTTCTACATCAATTTTCATCAGTCAGGCACCAGAGCTTCTTTGTCAGGTACAATGGAAAAGAGTCCTGAAATAGAACTATGAAACTTTCATGAAATTGCCCTTCTAAAAGAGTGTTTTATTTTGTTGAGATGGGCTCACTAGAGCCTTACAATGTAGCCTGGGCTAGACTTGAAATCACAATATCCCCACCTCTCTCTCTCAAGTACAATAATTATGAGTATGTGTTACACATCTGATTAAAGCTTACTCTTTAATCAGAGGGATTTTATTCAGAAGCAAAGTGAAAGGAAGGGCCAAAGTGGTACAAAGGAGGACCAGGCTGCCTGCATAAGTGTCCTTACCGACCCCTGGTTATTGCCCTAGGTTTCCTTTTGTAGGTTTAGGCAAAGACAGTCAGTTGCTAGGTACAGAGTGAAGGTAGTCCTTTGTCCATGGTTGATGGGTTTGCATTACATAATCCTTCACTCACTTATTATGTTCTTTCCCATGACACATTTGATCTTAATCAACACACACACACCATTATGCATAGGCATCAGATAGTAAGTAGGCATATCTCTCCTAAAAGTTCTTTCCAAGAACAGTATGCCTTACTGTACATATGCCCAAAACTAGTTCAGGCTGGATTACTCTATTTCTCTTAGTTTCAAGGTATGTTTGGGGACGGGCTTGACCACAAAGGATAAGTTATCATGGGGTGTTGAAAGGAGAGTCCTATTGGACTATTTGGGTCAGGGCATATGTGAAACTCAATGCAGCAAAGAGTGCCAGGCTGGTAAGAGGATGGGAAGGATAGATGTGTGTACAGCCCAAGTCAAGTGGAGTCCCTGATTTCTAAGCTCTCCTAATGTTTGCCAACCCAATGTTGTCATAGACTGCAGCATTACTAAAGCACGAATATTGACAGTAAATCTGGGCTCCCAAGATCAAAAGATTAGCATAATTTTTAACAACAGCAAAGTATCAAAGCTAAACACAGGAGAAATGTGTTGACGGACCCCATTTCTTTCTTGATGGAGTTTTTCAACGCTCTTACAGAATCAAGAGTAATCTTGTTGATAAACATGTAAGTGACTGATGAGGGGATGTGACTCTGTGTCCACTATCCATAAGTTAAATAGAAGAGCGGTGTTTCAAATTATTAAGGAGACAACATACTTAATGGAGAAAGCACTGACCTTCAAAGCAGCTGTAAGACCTTGAGTTTCATTGGCTTGTTGCTCCATCTGCCATTCAAAGAAGCTAGAATGCAAGATCCATAGGACATTTTACAAGGGAAATAGTTTGAGACTCTTGAAACCTCTAAGTAATTATCTCCAGTGTACATTTCCAACCACTAACTAATTTGTTTTTATTTGTGTGTGTGTGTATGTGTGTGTTTGTGTTTTATGTTTATATACATGTGTCTGTATATGCACATGTGTGTGCAGTTGCCAATAGAGGCCAGAAGAGGACATCTGATCCCCCTGAAGCTGAAGTTACAGATAGCTATTAACTACAAAAATGGGTATTGGGAACCACTTTGGGGCCTCTGAAAAAGTAATATGTGCTCTTAACTGATGAGTCATCTCTTCAGAACCTCCAACCACTAATTTAAAAATACTTAGAATTTAAAGTAGTCATAATCTCTGAAATTATGCTCCAGTTCTTCCAAAACTACTCTTTTGATGGGCTAGCCAGAGAACACAGTGTTTTCCCATGGGTCTTTGTTCTACTTCAGTTCATCCTCCTCTGTTTTACTTACTGAGCATTTTACTAAAATTTGTATTATTATTATTGTTGTTGTTGTTGTTGTTGTTGTTGTTATTATACCACATTTGAAGTCTCCAGACTATTTATTAGCTGAAGCCTTCTCAAAGTTATTCTCAGAGAATGAGTTTGAGAGCAGCTGAAAGGACCCTCTGGAAACCCAGACTCTTCCTTCAAAGGCAGCTGAATTCAGCTCCCAGAGTCTGGCCATTTGTCTATCATCAAAGCTGTGCAGGGCCAGGAACAGTTCCACTGCTGTTCTCAAGTAACGGTTCAGGTTAAACGAAGTTGAAATGAGAAACAGGAGCTGAATAATACTCTTTCATAACATTGTTGTAGGACTTTAAGAGGCACATGTGAAGGTCCCGATGGGTAGAAGGGATCCAGTAGGTAACAAGGGCCACTCAGACATATCAGATTGCATTTCCACAATCTACCATCCCCACTGCAGACGAATGCTTGGCTCTCCCGAGAGACCATGCTTTCTTTGGCCTCGGAGCCATTGCTCTGTTGTTCTTTGTCCATCCCTTGTGTCATTCTCTCCAAATGCTTTCATAGCGCTAACAAATATTTATTGGTTCCTGTTCAAGGTACAGTTCCTGATACTATGAATACATCGAGAAATGAAGCAGAGCAAAGCTTAGCACTTCTAATGTGTTCTGTGCTCAGTCTTACCCCCTCCGGACCACACAGTCTGGAAGTAAAGAACATTCCTTTCTAAACAAAACCACACTACAGCCCAGCATCAGGCAAAGTGTGGCGTACACTAGGTGCTCCTGAGGTGCTGAGAAATGCAGTTGAGAACTGGGAGGGCATGCTGCCTTGTTGGTGTTTGCAAACTGCTCATTACAACGCAAATAGAAAAAAAGCGGAAGCCAGGATGAACTAAACTCTATTGGTCAAGCCTCTTCTTCTCAAAAGTCACAGAGGAGACTGAAATGTCCAGGCGGGACTTCCCGCAGAGGGAGGACGACACCAACCCACCCATAAAACCTTCTGTCTAAAATTTGTCCTGCCTACAAGATGCACAGAGATAAAGTAGGAGAAGAGATTGAAAGAATGGTCAGCCAGTGACTGGCCCAACTTGAGACCCATCACATGGAGAGACAGCCAACCCCCTGACACTAGTAATGATACTCCACTATACTTGTAGACAGGAGCCTAGCATAACTAAGAGGTTTCATCCAGCAGCTGTTGGAAACAGATGACCCACAGAAAAAATTAGGCAGAGCTTGAGGAGTCTCATGGCAGAGTCAGGGCAAGGATTGAGAGAGCTGGAGAGGTCAAGGACACCACAAGAAAACCTAGAGAGTCAACTAGCCATGGCCTATGGGGCCTCGCAGAGACTGAACCACCAACAAAGAGCATACACGGACTGGACCTATGGTACCTATGTGCAGCTTGGTCTTCATGTGGGTCCCCTAACAGTTGAATCAGGGGCTGTCTCTGATTCAGACTCTGTTGCCTGCTTTTGGTTCCTCTTCCGCTAGCTAGACAGCCTTGTCAGGGCTCAGTGGGAGAGGATGCACCTAGTCCTTCTGTGACTTCTGTGCCAAGGCAAGTTAGTACCCATGAGGGACTTTCCATTCTTTGAAGAGAAGGGAAAGAGGAAAATTGGATAAGGGGGATTGTGGGGGTAGACTGAAATGAGAAGGAGAAAGGGCTGTAATTGGGATATGAAGTAAATTAATTAATGCAAAAATGGTGATATTAAAAAGTCACTGAGCATCTGTTTGAGTTTAGATGAAAGTTTAGGTTTATTCTTAATCTTCATGTTTATGCCAAGGTTAAAATATTATCCCAGACAGTCTCAAGGAAGCTTGAAAGGAAGAGAGGGAAACAGTATGAGACTATCCCCCAGAGATGGTGAAAAGACACATCACCTCTGTGTAGATTGTGCTTGTAGAGCCTAAAGTCAAGGAAATCACAATTCTGAACTTATTAGACTATTAATTAAACAGTAAGTCAATAGTTATGTGCTGAGTTCAAAATCAGTCAGGGTATGGGCAGGAATCTGGCCTGTTCTAAGGGCAAAGAGCTTTTAATGAAAGATCTGTTTTTAGGGGTTGAGAGGGAAAAATAAGTTAGGCTCTGAGCAGAGGGGATGAGGTCTCTACTCTTAGGCTTCAACAGAGCAAGGAGGGCATGGACCTGATGACTTGGTGCTCTAAGAGAGGGCACTGGGTGTGGGCTCAGGTTTTCTGGTCTCTGGTGGAGAACTGTAGCCACAGAGACTAGGAGATGAAAGGGAAGGAGGGAGGGAGAAAGGGATGGAGGGAGAAAAGGAGGGAAGGAGGGAAGAAAGAGAGAAAAGGAGGGTGGGAGAGAGGAAGGGGAAAATGAGGTAGGAAGGAAGGGAAGAAGGGAGGGAGGGAGGTTGAAAACCTTCTCTGCAAAAAGATGACATTCAATCCCATTATATGAACAAGAATAAGGGAAACAGAGAGAAACTGAACTAATTCTGGGAAATATAAAAACTGGACACATATCTTATGTATGATATTTTTCATTTATATCTATTCATTCCTGCAACATAGCCACGAGAAGGCTCTTCTTAACCCCCAAGAATTATGTTTACTATGAGGAAAACCATGCAAATAAACAATAGCAAAACATCATAGTGTGTTATGAGCAAGGTACACAGGCAATGGAAAATGACCCCTTACTGCTGCAGAAATCAGTGAGGGTGACTTTTAAGCTGAGTTTTTAAGTAGCAGGACTCTGAGTACCTAGGGAAAGGCAGGAGTTTGGAGTTAAGGCAGCAGCTTATGCACAGGGATGGTAATGCTAAAAGAAGCCACAGTAACTCAGCAAGCTGAAGTTTGCCAAGATGATATGATGCTACGGAAATGTTAAAGGATGAGAATAATACTTATAAATTAGGTGGCTGATGGTTGTGGTTTGAATGTGGAATGTCCTTCAAAGGTTCGTGTGTCTAAACAGTTGGTCCAAGCAAGTGTCACTGAAAAGGTTATGGGACCCTACCACAGTTGATCTCAACCTGTGGGTTGTGGCCTCTCTAGGGGTGTCATATCAGATATCCTATATATCAGATATTTCCATTGAAATTCATAAACTAGCAAACTTACAGTTATGAAGTAGCAAAGAAAATAATTTTTGTAGTTGAGGGTCACCACAACATGTAGGCCTGTTATGCAACATGAAGAACTGGTTTAAAGGATCACAGCACTCAGAAGATTGAAAATCATTGCCTTAGACAGAGGAACCTCTAAGAGGTGATGGGTCACTGAGGTGGGCCTTGAAGATTTGCAGTCTAGTCTCATTTTCTGTTCACAGGATGCTTGCTGAGCTCATATGCATTGCTAAGAGCCAGCCTCTGCTGCTGCCAAACCTTCCCCATCTCCTACCCTGTCTCCCCTGAAATGTAAACAAGAGTAAAACCCTTCTCCTTTAAGTGGCTTGTGTTGGATTATGTTACCACTGCAACAGAAAGTTAACTAAGACAACCATTATGAAATTAGTATTCTGCTTTAGGAAATAGAAAGGAAGAAATGAAAGGAGAAAAAAAACCCAATAATGTGCATAACTTTATTTCATCTAAATATGTGTCTTTGGCTAGCCTTGGTTTTATACATTTGTTGAATTTGGTTGACAATAGAGGAGGGCAGAGGAGGAAACGAACCAAAGATGGGATTTCTTCAATGCTGGGGCCTTTGCCTTCTGCAGTACAGCTTCACATGAAGGAGCTATCCGGCCCACACACAAGCTGGCTTCTGTTTTCTGCCTGGATGTGGCCAGCCCACCACCATACAACCAAAGGAAAAGTCAGAAAGAGACTCCATTCTAGGACCAGTGCATCGCTGGAAATATTAGAAAATGTAGCTGGGAATGTGAGAGGCAGACCTGAACCTTGACAACAGATAAAAAAAGAGGCCAGCCCTTCTCTGCCAGCACTGCTGGTCCTCAGCTGGGAACACCATTTTCAGTTGTTACAGATTCCCCTGATCACTCGTCTTAATTTAACCTGACACTGGGTTCCATTGCCTTTCACAAGAGAGGTCTTGGGTGGCTGCAAACCAGCATGGCTAGGAAGAGATCATACTGAGCTCAGTGGGGAAGGGAAAGGAATTACAGTTTCCAACTTTCACAGCTTGTGTGCCTACAGAGACTGTGCTGCAACGTGCTCTTGAAATCATTTGGGTGGGCCTTGTTTCTGAGGAAATAAAGAGGCCCCAGAACCTCCCAAGTGACTGAAAGAATGATTTCCAGATAGTCAAGTGGAGTGGCCTTCTGGCTACATGCACTGAATGTGCTTGGCAGTCTTTCCATCTGGCTGGCCAGTATCCTGAGGTTAGCAAAGCAGAAAGCCAATCTTCGGGGAGCTAGAGGGCCTGTGCATGTGCCAGAATTTTTGACAAACTCTCAGTTAATTGTTTTCTGTGATTCTTCTCCTGAGACACAATCTGTGTGCACCAGGCACTGAGAACTATTCCCTCCCACAACCTCAAGTCTCAGGGGAAACTTCATAATTGTGCACATTTGGGCCAAGCATCTACCCCACAGGAAATAGATGGATCAGCCCCTGGGGATGAAAGAGAGATGCAGGGCATGAGAAAACAGAAAGCTCCTGAGTGAGAAAGGAGACAAATTCACATATTTGAAGCCAGAGAATATATATGTGTAGGAGAAACTTGGAGTTTCTTAAAAGTAAGGAAATGGTGGCCAGTAGAGGTCCTGGGTAAGCTAATGGGAAATCTGTATTGTTCTGTAACTGGTAAATAATTTAGTACTTGGAAATCTTAACATCCCAGGAAGGGATTCAATTTGGGATTAGTTACTGGAAATAGTGGCATGTGCAGTGGCTTCCAAAAGAGATTATGCATACGTAGAGATGAAACAGGGATCCAAAGTCTAAGATCTGTGTCCTTCACAAATGTTTTCTTCCCACTTTGAAGATGTCGCCCTTTTTGACTTGCAGGATTCTCTAGTTATATTTAGCTGTGCATCATTCATCAAGTGTGCATAGTGGTACACTGTGTGGGCCACCTCTATAACCTGTTCTGGTTGGGTGGGAGAGGGTTGGAAGATGTAGTCTTCTGAATGGATGTAACAGGGTCAGAATCTTATCTGTAACTTGTTGGCATTGCTTTTGTAGAGCGAGAGGCTGGGATAGCAAACATGCCCACAGCTATCATTGTCCGCAGGTTGACGTTGGTGGGCATAACTGCTTTTATTTCTTTTTGTCAAAATTGTGCAGTCTAGAGGTTTGCACACTATAAGCAAAATTTAATATTTCTCTTTCTACATAGCAATGAATTTATCTTTGTTATAAACACTGATGACCATAATATGCCAAACAAATTCCATAGGGAAACCTCAATATGAGCTCTCATGAGAAAATAAGAGGTTGAAGATCATAAGGTCAAGGATTGCTTCTCTTTGTGATCCACAGTTTTCAAAGCTAACATAAATTATCTGAAAAGTTGCACTTAAAAGCCATTGAAATCATATATACATACATACACATATGTATACACACATATATATACATATATGTGTGTGTATATATAATATATATATGTATTATATATAGAGAGAGATGGAGAGAGAAACTGGAGTATGCTCTGCTTAATGGGCTGCAAAACGACCAAGGATCTGGCTAAACAGACTTCAGTGAAACACTGACTGAGGGAATGGAGTAGGAAAAGACAATATCAAGACCAAACCCAAGACAACAACAAGAAAAACCCTGGGTGAACAGGAAAATGTCATTAGGGAACATATGAGTCAGACAGAAAGTAGGACTGATAAATAATAAGTTTGTTTGTTTGGTTTGGTTGCTTGTTTTTGAGACCAAGACAGTAGAGGCAATGACTTCAAATAAAGAGAATAAAAATATCTGAGAGGAAGGGAGAAAGAAATTTGACTGCTGTTTTCTTCCTTTAAAAAATGTTAAATAAATATACTAATTATAATAATTTCTCTTGATGGAAAAAGGTGAGGTTTTAGTTTGTCTGGTTTTTGTTTTTGTTTCCTTTTGGTTTTAACAATGAAACAGCCAGGTCTCAAATAGAAATGTTGACCGAGAAGGTTCATTGGTTAAAAGCTCCTACAAAAGTTCTGGAACGAACACAGGATGTTTGTATTTAGAACACACGCCCTTTGTTCTTCAGTAAGTGGTAGTAAAGCATTCTGGTATGCTTTGTTTGAAAAAATTAAAAGCAATCTCAATGAAGCTCCTCTCAGACATGTGTCATGGCCTTATTCTTACTGAATTCTTCCACATTAACAAACCAAGTTGCTCTTCTTTTCATTCTTTTGGCCACAGGACAGATGGAATTCACCGACGACTCCACCACAGACGTTCTCAGATGGTGCTAATAAAAAGAACAAACGCAAACCAGAATTGGTGGTCCACACTGTGAGAGCTGCTAAACGTCATCACAAAGCAGTAATTATCCTGTAGCGTGCTTGGTGGCTCAGCATCCTGAAATGCAAATGTCAAGGGCATACAGTCTCCGCGATGCTGCTAATGGGAGCTCATGTTTTGCGTTGGGTGGTCCTGTGTTCTGCCTGGTGGTCTTGTTTCTGCCTGCTATGACAGCGCTAATGATTTCATGTAAGCCCCCCTCCCCATCCGACATAGTATTCACTTGTCTCCCTTTGGTAATTCACAGCCAGTCATAAAAGACAGACTACCCAGAAATGACACTGCAGTGTTCCAGACGCGCTCTCTCTTGGTGGTGACAGTTCCAAATCAAGCTGGCTCAGAGCTTAAGTCAAAGCATTCTTCTATGTTCTGGTTCAAAATACAGTCTTAGATCTGGAAAATCAAAACTGGCCTCCGCTTGCCTCCTCCATCATTGCTTGTAATAAATATTCAACTGTTGGGCTTCAGCTGGCAATTTATGATAGATGACACAAAGATAGATCCAACTCTCTCTTTCCCAGATGCAAGAAACCCATCGTTTGGTTAAAAAATTCACTAGCTTTTGCTAAGCAAAGGCAGATCATTTTACAGACTCTCTTGCTCACATTGATAGATTTATTTCTCTATGTCCTACAAAAACTAGCAAAGGAAGGTTTATTGCTATACAGGATAAGAATATAACTTCTGTTCAGAAGATCAAAGTGTCTCACATAATAAAAATTAATACAGGTTGACTCGCCCAGTCTTAACTCTAAATCCCATATGAGGGTGTTCTTCATAAGCTAAATATACAATGGTTGTATACTTACCTGATGATCAGATCAAGAATTTAACTTCAGTAGACCCCTGTGGGCCAAAGTGGATTGACTTGAGAGAAATCAATGCTAGAGTTTCATTAAACTGGCTATCCCAAGGAGATTCTGCTGTGTTGTCCAACTCTACCATTCACTGACCATATTGCTGTATTTGACCTTCTGTCTTAGAAATCTTAGGATTTCTATTGCTGTGATGAAATACCAATGATCAAAAGCAACATTTCCACATCAAAGCAAGAGCTGATGCAGTAACAAGAGCTTACTGGCTTGTTCCATATAGTTGTCTAAACCTGCTTTCTTATAACACCCAGAATCACCATTCCTGGGGGCCATATTGTGTATGTGTATGGGCACCATGATGGACTAGACCCTCCCATATCAATCACTAATTAAGAAAAATGCCCTATAGGCTTGCCTATAGCCTGATCCCATGGGGATTTTCTCAACTAAAATTTCTTCCTCTTAGATGACTCTAGCTTATGTCAAGTTGGCATAAAAACTAGTCAGCATACCTTCTATTATAGCAAAATTTTCATAATCATTTTACTAGTGAAAACCAGTGGAGTCCATATAACCTTTATAAAGGCAATGAAATGACATTTTGGCTCGTCATTCAGGGAGTTACTGTAACAGTCATAAGAAGTACCTACTATAGAGACTGCCATGCCAGTCTACTGCACCTGTCTTACCTCATCAACATTTGTACATTTCTCCGTTAAGCTTTTCTTCAAAACAACTATCTAACATGTTCGTTTCATATACACTGCCTAGCACTGTCCTGGAGCAAGCACAGAGTCAATACATGCATTTAGTAAGGAACATATTAACCTTGAACTTGTGCTCATTGTAGGCAAAAGGTAATTGATTATAGTACTTCATAATAGTTTTTTTCTTCAATATCTTCCTGATTTAGGACATGGTTAGGTACAGAGAAGATGCTCAATAGATTCTGATTGATGAGTCGGTTCTTACACACTCTGTTACTTTGAATGGAAATACAACTCAACTGAATTGCCACAAGTTCTAGACAACATATTGTTTTGTTCTTTTGGGTAACAAGCACTATCAACATAGTCCCCTCTACTCTGTACCAAGAAGAATCCAATCCCAACTAGAAGGGATCAACATGTAGGAATTATAAACCACTCCAACCATCCTATCTATAGGCCTTACTGAGACACGTGGGTTTACATCATGAAAGATTATTTAAAAATAGGACCAGAGTGTCTGGTATTTAGTGTTCCTGGTCTCCAACGATAAGCAGTAAGGCATGCTTTATTCCTTAACAACTGACAGAACTCAATAACTATACAAAAAAAAGGATTATATGAAAGGCATTCTGATGATCTGCCCACACTTGCCCACAATACACAAGTGTTATAAATAGAACATATAACTATGCATGTAAAGATACATGAACCAATTTAGTGAGTATTTGGTGAGAACATGTTTTGTTATCTCCCTTTCTTAACTTACACTTTTATCACTGGGTAGGTCAAAGGAGGAGATCAAATGTAGAATCAGAGGCAGAGGTAAGGCATATAAAGTAAAGCATTTTAAGAGAAGGAGAGTTAGAGTTTAATAGGCTAATAGATAATTAGAGGCTTGGGATTCAGCATTTGTTCAACAGACTTATAACTAACGTCCCTGGGGAGTTAAGAACCGTGAAGCACAGCTGTGTGAACAAACTGCAGCTCTAGGAGGGAACACTCTCTGTATAGAGTATGTGAGTCTGTATAAAGTGTGAAAATGGCGAAGCCAAAGCAACCAGGAGGATAAATTCACTAGAAGGCAGGCGTGATCATGCTTGAAGGAATGGTGCAAGCAATGTATTGTGGGAGCTTGGAGAAGGTAAATTGAAAGAGGTTTCTGGGAAAATCATAGGAAAGATGAGATTTAAGGTCAGCCTGAAATAGAATTTAAAGAGCACCCCAGATGGAACTACTATAAGAAAGGCATAGACACGAGAAGTCAGGATCTGTTAAATGAGCTCCCAACCCTACTTTTGTTTAAAGTCCAAGGTATCAATTGGAGAAAAGTGAGAAATGAGCCTTATAGAGGTTGATGTGGTTAGAGTACAGGCAGCCTGTATTATTAAAATATATTATCTGGACTCCAGTCAGCAGTCTTCGGGAGAGTGAAGCATCCTCATATGCCTAAGATATGAGGATGGGAGATGAGTTTGCATGTCACTATGAATACTAGTAAACGTCTTCAAAAAGAATATGACAGTTGGAATGTTGTGCTGCTTGTCTGAGTCCATTAAGGCTTCTGTAGTAAAACACCAAGGTGGCTTATAAAGATCAGAAATTTATTTCTAGCTAGACCGGAGGTCGAGAAGTCCAAGAGATTTGGTATGGTAAGAATTTTATTCCTGTATAATAGGTGATAACTGGTTTCTTCCATGGCAGAGGGGCAAGGAATTTAGGGACCTTTTTATAAGAACATTAACACTCTTTGTATAGGTCTTCCCTGACCAATTCCAAAGTATTTATTTCCTAATTCTATCACTTTGGAGATTAAGGTATTAATTTGAAGAGGACACAAATGTCCAGACCACAGAAATAATATAGAATAGGATAAATGTCCTTTTAGTCAACTTGACAATGTGCTGGGTAAGACCCATTGTATGACAATTGTAGGAAGTGAGATCCAGGTATGGAATGATACTTGTAGCACTGTAGGCTCAGGTGTGGGGAAAACACACAAGATGGCCAGTGACTCCAGGACCACTGTGAATGACTAGTCATACATAGAATCCCATGGCAAAACAAGGAATATATAAGTGGAAGAAAATCAGGAAATTAAGAGACTCCGGGTCTGGAATTTTTCCAGTGAGGAAGGGTTACTCTGACAACAGACTTTAGATAAATGTGGCCTTGTGGTGTTTCCTCCATAGCTCTTCCAGATGTTCCTTCTAGGTCTCAAAGAGACTATGAGAAGCTTTGTTAGCCACATCAATAGAGAAGATAATAGTAATAGAATTAATTTTCCCCTAATGGTGTGAACTCCCTTCTCTGGATATTCTTAACAAATCACCCACCAGTCAGCCTGTATTTAATGGACAATTGCTATTTGATAGGACATAGTCTATAAGCTTAGAATATTTTGCAAATTGTTTTAAAAAATAAATGACTACCTTTTGAGATATAGTAGATGAAAATAAACTATTCATGCAATGATTAGTCAAATGGTACAACATAGTTAAAGGTAATAAAGCCTTTAATATGGGTAAAATGGAACAGTCCTCTCATGGTACATGGTAAAGGGATTCTAGAAGCCTTTTTATAAGGACATTGCCACTGTTTATAAAGGTCCTCCTTGACCACTTTCAAAGGCTCCATTTCCCATTATTATCACTTTAAGAATTAAGATATTATTTTTGAGGTATAACTATCAAACTAATTATACAGTATAGTTGATGGTAATATATCCTCTCAGATAGGTAAAAATGAAATTAGTCAGGAGACTCACAAGAATGAGGTTGGGCTTGCAGCAATTTCCAACTCTGAAAATGTAGTCAAGGCAAGACTTATTGAGGTTCAAAATTTGAAAAAGACCAAAAGAGAAACAAATTAATGGTCTATGAGGATATTTGAGGGCAGAGGCCTCAGGTAGAAGATCTAGCTCATTAAGACAAGAATGGTCTTGCTGTGTTCTAGAATAACAAAACTGAGACCTCTGTGACCAGGGCAGTAAGTGAGAGAGAGAATTCAAGACAAGACTACTAAAAATATAAAAATAGCAGATTATCAAGGCTCTTTCATTGCAAGGGTTAGTGTTTTGAGTGGCTGATATATGAAGCTACTGGAGGAGTCTAGATCAAAAGTTGACGTGATCTTATTTGTATTTTAAAAGCATAGCTGTGGCTTCTGTGCTGAAAATAGAGTTTATAGAGCAAGGGTGGAATCAAGGAGACTACTTGGGAGGCAATTATAGTAATCCAAGTGAGGGGAAAGCATGTCTTGGCTCAAACGAACAGTCATAAAGATAGTGAGATGGTCTATGATTCTAAAGACATTCGGAGAGTAGAGCCAACAGGATTTCATGTTGAATAAGATACAAAATGAAAAGAGTCAAGGATGACTCAATACTGTTAGTTCCAAGCAACCAGAAGGATGGGGACAATGAAAACAGAGGTGGGAAAGATTACAGAGGGCCAGCTTTAGATTGTGATTACGAATTAAATGCTTTATATATTTGTATATTTATATATTATATATTTATGTTACATGAGCATTTGAAATTCAAGAGAAAAGGCTACACATAAATGTTGCAATGCAGCACATAATGACATTTTAAAGTATGAGATGGAATATGCCCATTAAGACAAAAAGTAGAGGAGAGTAGCTGGGTTTTTATGAGATTCATTTTATGAACTTAATTATACTAGAAGAGGAGGGGTCGCTATAGGACTGTGTCAAGGCAACCAAGAAGGCAAGAACTGAAAGACATTATTCTATGTGAAGTAGCTCAGCTCTGAAAGGCAAATACTCTATGTTCTCTCTCACGTGTAGTTAGTTCCTAGTCTCTAACTGTTAAATATATGTATCCGGGTGGGAGTAAAGAAATGGAAAGGCCAGGAAACTAGAAAGAGACTTCTGTACCTGGAAAAACAAGGAGGCTCTAAGCAGGAGGGGGATGGGGAAGAGAGGCAATGATATAGAGCAAGGCAAAGAGGTGACTACTGCTTGGTGAAAGACCCGGGAAAGAGCGTAGGAAGGGAGATGCACGGTATGCTAATGTACTAAAAGGAAAGATGTGTAAAAACTATTAAATTAAGAAAAATTAATAAGAGTTTAAGAGTTAAAGAATAATGAAGTTCTCAAAAATGAATAAAAAAGTCAAATTATGAAATTTATTCTTTTTAAAGATTTATTTGTTTATTTTTGGTAAGTTCAAACATACCAGAAGAGGGCATCAGATCCCATTAGAGATGGTTGTGAGTCACCTTGTGGTTGCTGGGAATTGAACTCAGGACCTCTGGAAGAGCGGTCAGTGCTCTTAACCTCTGAGGCCTCTCTTCAAAACTGATTGTTTCAGGGATTCAGTTGGAGTTTTATTAGATCATGTGAAATTAAATGTATTTAGAGGTATAGATTTTGTAGGGTTTAGATTGTACAGAATGAATAAAATTCATTAAAATTCAGTAAAATTGAATTAATAAAATTTAATTTCAGATAAATTAAAACAAATACCTAAATTTTCAAAATATATTATTGAATAGGCTTTAAGATTTTATGATAAAATAAACATAGGTGTTGTAGGGCACTTTTGCCAAATAAGTGTAGCTCTCACCCCTGATCAGAGAAACTTCTTTTTGCAGCAAAGGGTGCCCATCTCAGAAAACCACAACTGGACACATGTAGATATCAATGGATTATGGGTAGCACAAGCCCAACAAAAACATCTACATCACAGCTCCTGCAACTAGGGAAAATGAAGCTGAAAGACTCCAAGAGAGATATCACCAGGAAGTCTGCTCTGAAATAGTCTTTCATATGAATAACTGCATCAACAAGATTTAAACACCACTATTAACAATAGAATTGCAGATGTTAAAGGAAAGGAGATCACACCCCTAGAACAACAATTAGAAGCAGCTGATGGCTGCCAAGAAAAGACTCTGTCTCTATTAGCTCTAATTGTTTGTGCAATAAAAAAACCATAAAACCATAAACAAACACACACACAGCAACAAAACCATACTCACAGACTGTATTCATATATATTTGTGTGTGTATGTAATAGGTGTGTAAATACAGACACACACACACAACAGCAACAATGACAACAATAATAAAACCAGACTCACAGGCTGTATTCATATATATATTTGTGTGTATATGCAATACATGTGTAGATACACACACATACACATGCACACACACACACACATATATACATACATACATAAACATACATACATGCATATGTATGTATGTATGCATGGCTAGTTTTCAATTTGAGAGTGGACATGACATAGAAGGAATTGGAGGTAGAGATATTTAAAGCTGTCCAGCGACTGGTATGTCAACCCTAAGAAATAAATATATTTCATTTTTAAAATGTAAGAAATAGTAACATGCCTGTGTACTTTGAGGAAATTATCTAGATGCAACAGCTATACTACCAACAATGAGAAAAGAATTGCTAGAAGAACTGTTTGCTGAAGCAATAAATGCTTTCCTTACATGTATAAGAAAGGGAACCTTTATTCACTGCCAATGAGAATGTAAACTAGTCTGAACAACTAAAAATAAGTCTACCATATGACCCAGCTACACTTCTTCTGAATATTAACCTAAATAACACCAAGTGAAAATACCACTTGCCACAGATGTTTATTATAGAACTATAATATCTAAGTTATACATCCAACCCAGGTGTCCAGCAGCAAAAGAATAGATAAAAATTTCATGTGCATCTGTGCATTCACACACACACACACACACACACACACACACACACAGAGAGAGAGAGAGAGAGAGAGAGAGAGAGAGAGAGAGATATCTTTTTATAACTGTATAATTATATATATTAACAAAACTATGCTATTTTGTGGGAAATAAACACAACTAGAGATAGTAATTCATATTAAGAGATTTGCTAGGGAGCACCCTGCTCTTGCTCTCCGTGAGATGCCCAGGGTATAGGCAATGCTCCACTGTACTTTATCCGCCTTGAGAACTTGCATCAGTTAAATGAGACAGGCGGAAAGATGTGCTTCTTTGGAAGGAGCAAGTGGGTGGAATCTGGCCTCAGTCACAGCTCCTAAAATAGACTTTCCCTGCTTTCTTCACAGTTACTTATTGCTACACAATAGTCAACTTGACCAGAAATACCACCAACTAGATTTTCAGAAAAGAGAGAACTTGTCTTTAAGTGGAAGGAGATGAACCGCAAAGGAGCTTGAGAAGAGACTGAGAAAAGGTCTACGTTTGGAAACCCGGTCAGATGAAGATGTGTTTGTGGCTGTTGAAATTGAGGATAATTTAACAAAACTCGGTGAAAAGAGATGGAGTAAGTCTACAAGTGATTCTTCTTTTCGTGACTATATCTTCAAAAAACAGTCCTCTCAATATTTCTTGCCACAGCACCCATTTTTTTTTTTTTTTTTGGAAAGGTAAAATGCAGTACTTTTCAAAGTACCAATAAAGGGGAAGGTGGCCAAGTGAAAGGTCAAGAAAGTTCGAGGCTCTTTTTTCTGGGTGCTTAACTGTGGGGCGGAAGACAGAGGAGATGAAGCAGTCAGCACATGGAGCTTTGAGTTGAGGAAAACAGATCATCCTACTCTGTCGTTCAATGAGATACCTGGAAGCCAGGAAATTTACAGAGACTTGCCCCCATTGCAACGGTGGAAGACTTAGCATAATGAGCCTATGGGAGTGGATTAATACGCAAGATTTTTAAATTGGTTCCACGTGTCCCAATGAGTCAATACTAAAATAAGGACTGGAACCCAGGACTTCCGGCTCTTAGCCAGGACTCTACTACCCTCATAACTGCATTTTCAGTGATTCTTGTTTTGATCTCGAGTTCACTCTCAACTTTTTCTTGTGTGCTCACTGGATTTCTTTCCCTCTGTTCTCCTCTCCCTCCCCTTCTCTCTCACATACCACAGGTGACCCCTGTGCGCGGCTCCATAAATCACTCCGCAGCACCGCGCCTTTGTCGCTCTCTTCTCTGAGTATCCAGAAAAAGATTACAGCAACCAACTAGGGCTCAACATGAAGGGAGACAGTTGAAGGCCATTCAGCTGAAAATAATTCATATTTATCCATGGCTTCCTTTACCAGAGCATCTGGTTCCCGTTAATCAGCATGGTGTCCTCTGGTTCTTACTGTGGTGGCCTATGGCAACCACATTTTTGCTGAAGCAGAAGAGTGCTGCCTTACATCTGTTCCTGAGATGTCTGAAATGCCGCCTTTAACTAAGCCATGCTCGCACTGAGATTATGACAGAGCGAAGCTGCAGGTGTTAGGTAGTAGCAATCTGGGACTACGGCTGGGCCGCCTCTGTTGCTTGGTATATGGACTGAAACAATAGAATTACAGATGGGGACAGCTAATGTCTGTGCCTTCTTTTTACTCCTACTAGAGCCAAGTTGTTTGGATTTATTCTATTTATGTAGGTACTTTATGCTTTACTGTCTAAGGATGTAGAAACTATTGAATAACTGAACTGTTGATTCATCACTGTCCCGGGAGGCACGATTTTTTTTCATATGAAATTTTAGTTTGCTTTATTGGTAGTCCTAGAGATGGAATCTAATACCCTGTGTATGCTAGCCAAGTGCTCTCTACCACTGAGCTACAGCCTCAAAGATCTCTCTGTGTTTTTTGTTTTGTTTTGTTTTTGTTTTTACTTTCACGTATGTATCGTGGTTGGACTGTGTTATGGGTAGACTCACATCTCTATTTAAAGTATAATCTTCTCTCGGCATGCTTATTAATAAATGTTCCTCCCGCTGTACCTGCTAGTCATTGTCTAAGAAACATAACAGTCAATTTAAATGAAGAGACACAAGAGGAGAAAGATCAGAAGCAAACATAGCTTACATATATGCTATCTATATACATTAATGTTGGGAGGCAGAATTTTTAAATATTATTAGTAGTGGTGAACTTATCTTAAAAATGATTTTTGTTGCTATTATCAATAGCAGTAGTTGATACTTATCCAGTGTATTCTATAAGTGTAATTGTTGATTTATTGTGTGTATCACAGATGTATAAATGCATTAATAAGCCACAGCACACATGTACAGGTCAGAGAACAACTTGCAGAACGAAGTTCTTCCATGTCAGTTCCACAAGGTGAGACGCCTCACTGGTCCGTCGCGTGTTTCCTGTACACAATAATTAATGATGTAAATGCGATGTTTTACTTAATTCTCACACTTGTGAATAATATTTTTTGTGCCCATTTTCAGGAAGGAAATTGAGTCTTCACAAAATTATTCATTGGGTGTCAACAGGAAGCAGAGGACTCACTCAAAACAGGCTACTTAGAGAAACACTAGGTAAAACCTATTTAGCAGAGTGTAAAGGATCACAAGGATTGACACAGCACCTTGCCACTAGGAATTCTGGGGCCATCCCCATCCCTAAACCTATGATCTCTGAAATCCAGAAAGAGAGAGAACCAAGAGAAGGGAGACTGTCTGAAGGCAAGGTCCATTTTATAAAGATGCGCCCTGTCTAAAGGAAATCTAAGCAAAAATATAGTGGGACAGACACCCCACAATCACAGTCTCCATATTTCCTCCTGAAGCTCTTTACCAGCTAAAATCAACCAGAAGGCCCAGTTCTCAGGAGCATGCAGCGAGCCAGAGCTTAAGAAGAGACGGCCGGAAAAGAGCAAGGTGAAGAGTAGGGTTGCACTGTTTCCAACCAAGACCATGATTTTATTACAGGTCAGTATGTGAAAGTCCCTAAGGAATGAGGCAGAACTTTACATCCACAGTTGTCTGTCTTTACAGCACAGGCTCTCAGTCACTGGGCACTACTGCTAGTGGCTTTGAAACTGCAGAGCGTCAGCAGCAGGAAAGACAAGAGAGACAGGAATGGGAATGAATGCCGATGGCTTTCACCGCGTGTACCCTTAACTCCTGGAAACACTTCCCTGAGTATGTTCTTCCACTTCTCAATAAAACATCTGCAGCAGATGTGGCCCCTTCCCTCAAAGTATTTAATATGGCCAGCTTTATTGTTCTGACCCAGCTCCAAACAGAAGTGAGGCAGCCACTGTGTGTGTACACAATACCCCAGGTCTTACAGAATATACAGCGTTGTGAAGAGCCCCATTTCTAAGCTGCTCTTCCTAACGCAGGGTAGGGGAGAAAGTGGCTATTGGGTTCTCAATTATTTTACTTGCTAGTTTTACTTCACCTAAGGGTTCCATTTCTATAAAAGGAGTAACTCAAACACAAAAATTGTTAGCAATGGACCAAGGGGATTCTCCTTTACTGTAATTTTCTGACAACAACACATGATGGCTGACAGATGCTTCCAGATGTGCACATGCTGACCAGTCCCTGTGGGGTCTTAAGACATGCATATAGTAGCTTACAAAGCATTCAGAAACGTCCATGACAAATCAAAGGTAACAAACAGGACTGTAAATAGAAGAATGAGTCAAGCGAATGGGTGCCGAGCACAAAATGCAGAACAGTAGAGGTTCAAAAATCCGTCTTTAAGAAGCAGTTTGGAAAGAAGCCTGTAGTTACACCAGTGCTTTGATTTCACTGACGTGTAATACAGTGAAGCATCAAAGTGAATTTCAAATTAAATTGTCCAAAGAGAATTTCAACTAGTCAGAAAAATATGACTCAAGTTTATTTCTTGTAATTTGGGGGGAAATGTAAGAGACGAATCATGAAGATGCAACTAATAACAAAGGAATTTCAGGAAAGAAATCATCTAAAAAATAAAATGAGATTCTGTCTAAATACAGGGCAAAATTAAAAGGGTTTGACTTATCAGATGGGAAGCAGCATAAATTAGAAAAGACCCATAGTTGAGAATGGTAAACAAATTTTAAATATTAAAAAGTAAGAAAAACATGTATGATAATATAAATAGATACATAAAAATACAAAAATAATAACAAGTAATAATAATAAATATAATAAAGTTTTTCATAGCCAAACGTAAAGTTACCAATAAAACTGTGTGCTAAAGAACAGTGACTTCAAGCTCAGGTAAAAATAAATGTCAAGTTTTTAGAATAGTTCAGACAAATTAAAAACTTGATATTAGGGAAAGAAATTCCTACAGTTTTGGCTTCAAAGTCTGAGCATAAAATGGAAGTGGCGATTGAGGTGTGGGACCTGAAAGGAGATGACTCAGACAGCATGAGCCCAGGCGATCTGCATCTGAGATCCCGAAGGGACATCTCAGCCAACATGGGCAACAGATAGCTGTGTGGTTTCAGTTGATGGCAAATAGGACAGTATAAAAAGATTATGTTAAGCAACAGGAAAGGAATAAACGGTTCATAGTTAACTGTTGTAATGTCAAAATGCCGACAAAACATTCTAGGATTAAAAGGTCGGATAAGCAACACAATTTACAGAGTCTTTTTACATCTCCCTAGTTGGTGCTGTTTTGATCCGTAGCTAGTGTTGTTTTTAAGACTGCATTTCACCCAACACCAATAATTTCAGAACATCACATACTTTTTGGTACCTCAACCTCATGACATTAGTACAAGGTCTATCCCTAATCCAGACACAGAGCTAATCTTTGCAAAAACAAACGAGGAGAAGCGGGGGGGGGGGGCACGAAGAGGTGGAGGAAGAGAAGGAGGGGGAGGAGGGGGAGGAGGAGGAGAGTTAAATAGGATGGTACAAAATCTCATTCAGTTCTTTTTGTGCCTCCTCTTCCCTTCTCTTTACTCCATGTTTCTCTTAACACTCCATCACAAAAATTCCTAAATTTAAACAAGCAAATTGGGACTGCAGTTGCAGAAAAGGCAAAGAAAACAACCTAAAGAAGACAAGACAGGATCTTCATGTTAGAGAAGGAAAAGGCTGGAAATATCCATTCCTTGATATTTAGCCCTCTCCATGGATTACTTCTCCACAAGGACGAAGCAGTAGTACAAAATTAAACTTCTTCCCAGAGGAGAGCCAGTGTCCTGTCCATCAAAGGCCCTCACAGTTCCAGATCTGGGTTTCTACTACCATTAGTTGTGAGACCTTTCACAAGTGAATCAAACTCATAAGAGAGTAGTCTACCAATAATAATCCTCTTTGTCTTCTTGTGTCTTTCATCTTAAGTCTTATTCCCTCTGGAATCTATACAGTCAACAGAATTGGAAAATGAAAATAAATATGATCTTGTGCATAATTTGCATTTGTGCTGAAGGTGGAGCTACAGGTGATTCTCGCTGTCCCATACCACCCGAGAGAGGAGCCTTTGTGCCCTCTACTTTAGTGTCTAGACTTGCCCGTTACAGTTCCTTTGGCTATTTATCCAGACAGAACACATTCTATGACCTCAATGGTTTTTTTTCTATATTAAGTATAATACAACTGGGTTCAAATTACTAAAATTTACATCTCATTCTAGGTCCGCCTACATAAAATTGCATCCAGGTGACATTAGCTGGAACTTGTGTGCTCCCAAATATTTCATGCACATGTTACAGCCCCTGTCTGGGCTTACTTCCTCCCACAGAGGACAAACTGTGCTCCCTCCCTTTCCAAGTTAAAGTGCTCACTCCTGGCCCCACTGTATTTGCTGCATTCAGCAGAAGAATACAACTGTACCAATTATTGTATTCAGTCAACTTCTTTTTGTTCTGCTTTCTCTCCTCCTCAAATGCAAATTCATTTTCTTTAATTACCCAGAAGCCATAGAAATGTAAGAAGATAAACTAACTGAATAAATAAATGGCCATTTGTGTTTAAATATCAAGGTTATCAGTCAAAGTATACATCAGCTAAAACATTTGGAAAAGAACAGTATGACATAGGTAGCAATAGGTAGGTGTCAATTCTTCGTTCACGAATTTCAGGTATTTTCTATTGATGTTTCACCTTGCTAAACATCTTACAAACTTTACTTCAACACAGCACAAAAAGAACTTATTCACCAATTCACTTATTTAACCAATTCACCTGGATGCATGAATCATGCTCTCTCATAAATATAGCTATTACTGTCTGTCATATCCCATTACAGTGTTACCTTTTGATTGGGCAACTTTAGGAAGTGGGTGAAGCTGTAGAATACATCACCTGATATGCAGACTGCCTGATGATTCAATATGCAGGTCCAGGGAGACATTTCTACATGTCTTTCCTGGATCTCCAGATGAATTTTTTTCCTCTTTAGAGGCAGAAACACAGAAATGATTATTAGTTTTATGATCCATGGGAAAAAAATGAAAATCACTCATCTGGACAGATAAACAATGGGGTGGAAGTAGGAAGAAGACTATTTTAATACTAGAAAGACAAGAGGATTGGAGATGTAGCTCTGTGGCTGGGCCCATGCTTTGGACAAGAGGACAACAGTATGTAATGGGTTGTGCACTCTATTACCTCCCTCTCCCAGCCTCCCATTTATCAGTAGCTAATTTTGTCTATGCTTGTGACATCATTTTCACTTAGTCTTGCATTGTGTATGGATGTCTGGAAAAGTTATTTAGACATTGGCTTTTCCTCTAGCAATTCCACATGTGCAGAGAAACCCATATACATACAGGACTGGCATACCCATGGAGAAGTCATATGTGTACCTAAGAACACATGGACAGGCAGACAATACAAGCACCCATTTGTAGCAGAACGACTCCAGCCAGGATTCCTCATTCCGCAGATGGCACATGGGCTTGTGTTCTCACAAGCCTCACACAGACACAGAGACCCACACGCAGATACCACAGCTCTTCTCTGCTCAGCTGTGGCTTTCCTCTGCGTGTCATGTACGAATACAGAATTATCACTGATGAGACGCCCCTCAATCAGTCTTGTTTTACAAAATCTTCATGAAACGTCAACTTCCGGCCCACTCGATATGACTATGTAATTATGTGGAAGAAAAATAAGGCACAGCTCACTAGGTACCTGAGGGGAATGAAATCTGCAGAGTTGGTAGGTAAATTGTCAGGGATAGCAGTGGCTCATTCAGATATTCTAATCATTGGATGTCTGCTTGGTATGGCAATACTGGAAGAGCATTTGTCACTAAAGAGGTGAGCAACCATAGTAAAAAAGAAGACAATATGTATGCCTATAAAAAAAATCAGAGTTTAGGTCAATAGACATAGATCTCTATTGAGGAATATGATTAATTAATCATAAACTTGGGTGAGAAATCTGAGTATCTGTTTATTGAAGAAAGGAGGCTGCTTTCCAGTATTGCTGTGAGTAAAGCATAGTGACATGAATGACAATCCAAGTTGCAGCTTCATGAACAAGTTTCACTTTTGTTCTTGAAATTGTTCCCTCAAACATTCCGTAGCCTCTTCAGATAAATACAGTGGCTTTAATGAAGGAGAGTTTTAAGTAAGAAAGCTTACATGCTCACTATTTTCTTACAAACAGAGTGATGTTAGCCAGGAATCCACAATGAGGAAAATAAACAAATGAATGAATGAGATGGATAAATGTCACTTTACATATCCTTTCTTCATATGCATTATAGCAAAGGGTTCGGATGGACAGGGACATGGCTTATAGACTAGAATATAGTGAGCAAAAGTCATGAGATAGATCTAGCAAGATTTAAAGCATTGAGAAAATTTACAAAATGATTTGGAAGGAAGGATCCAGGATGAGTGAGAACTAAAACACACATAACTTAGAAAATGTCATTTCATTAACCCAGCGATCCAGTGGTCCCAGTAATCTATTGCTGCATAGTGACAGACTATAAAATTTTTGTAGCTTAAATTAACATATTTTATCATCATTCCTTTGGACGCTAAACTACCTTGGTCTTGCCCAGAATGAGTGTCTCGTGGTATAATCAGATTGTGGCTGAATCTGATTTCCTCATTCAAGTGCTTAGAGCAGTTATTGATCACACCATCTGTATATGACTCTCCCAAGGCAGTCTAGGCTTTCCAAGGGATCGGGTGGGAGCGAATGATATTTTCTATGACCTTGACATAGCAAATGCATAAAGCAACTTCTAGCCTCAATCACTTCACTGGAGATGATAGTCACAAAGACCTACCTGATCTAAGAATAGGTAAAGATCCTCAGGTCCCTATGGGAGAAGAGTTAACATTGCATTGTGATGAGAATGAAAAATGTAATGGCTGCCAGAATTGGATAATATAACTCGCTACAGAATATTAAAAGAGCAAGCTTGAGTCCCATTATGTATACATTGTGCTTCCATTGCAATTAGCACACAAAGATGGGAAACAATAGATTTGGTACACAGGACATTTGACAGTGACCAGGATATTCATAGTAAATGAAGTCACTGGACCTGGTATTATACATGAGACACAAAAGCAAAAAGAAGAACTAGAGAGAAGGAAGGAGAAATCAAACGGTGGAGAGCGATGCAAAGTGAAGCAAAGGAGTACCAGGAGAGAGCGGAATGGAGAAGTGGGTAGGAGGACTCAGCTCTCTATGGATGCCAAAGCAAACTTCCACTCGTGGAAGCCCGGGAGTTCTTTGTGTATAATAGCTTAGCTCTAATCTCGCTGCTCTCTTTACATGTCTGTCTCTCCTAAATGAATGTCTACATTTAAACAATTCTCACTTTTTAGGGACAGCAGAAGCATTTGGATTCAGTTCGCTCTGATTCAGTACCAGTTCATGAAAACTTAGATAATTACCTCTGGCACAGCATTATTTCCAAATAAGGTCATATTCTAAGATGCTGAAAACAAGGTCTTCAAGTCTTTCTGGCAGGTGAGGTTCACAATTTAGCCCACAAGAGAAAAGGAAAATTGAGAAGAATAGATGATAGTGCCAGTCCTCAACTGTGTGTCGGTGTAGGTTAAGACAGAAAAAGAGAGACCTTTGGGAAAGATGGGGTGGGGGGCAGTGGAGGACATGCAACAATGATTAAGAAGTAGAAGAAAGATATCATCTAAAACTTCATTTGACAAAACCCAGAAGACTCTATTTGAGTCATAAGCTGAGCAAGTAGAACTTTATAGGGCCATACTTAGGAGAAGAGTGGGGGAGGGGCTAATTTGTGGCACACTAATGAGAGAAAGGAAGTTGAGGACATGGGCTGGAATATTTCAGAATAATTCCTCTAAGTTTTTTCTTTTCCTGTGCAGTTTGCTCTAATGATCTGGTATTTATGTTAGCTAAATCCTTTATGAAGTACTGAAAGGAAGGCTTGTACTAGAGAATGAGAAAATTATAACCGTGGCAATCAGGCTGGAGCTATCACATTAAGAATCTTCTTGAGGTCTCCCCAGAACTGAGTAACTAGGTTCCAGGGTGCTGTGGTCCATGATAAATGTGGACTGGAGTGAGAGCTACACACATGGAGATGAGCGGATGCAGAGATGAGTAATTAGCTTCAGGAATACTACCAACAATTTGGAGGTTGGAGAGATGATACAGATGCCAGGAGACAAAGGATGTGGCCAGAGCTAGGCTTAATTGTTTATTTCCTTGATGCCTAAGGAGCATCCAGGCAGAGGCAGTTCTGGGAAACTCTTTAAAACTGTGGTTTTCACAAATAAGGGACAGGGTGAATCAGACTTTTCAACACTCCGGAACAGCAGTTCCCACCTTCTGAGCTTGGGCTTTCCGACTTCTCTCTGGTTCTCCTGCTTCCCTGGCATGTTTAATTTTCATTTTTCTCCTTTTCATTAGATCCATGTGGGTCTTGCTTTTTGTTCCTTACTTCCTAGTTAGTCTAGTGAAGCTACACACAGGACACACTATTCTACACCCTTTACTACATTTACAAAATGAAGAGCAGCAGTACCTATCTTTATCCATATATTCTAAGTCACAAGTATAATGGAAAAGGAGCCCCTTCCCCCAAATAAGGTAAGTGTACTGGCCACAAGCTGGAGTAATTACAAAGAAAGGAGCCTCCCTTAGCGAAATGCCTCCATGAGATCCAGCTGCTGTAAGGCATTTTCTCAATTAGTGATCAAGGGAGGAGGGCCCATTGTGGGTGGTGTTATCCCTGGACTGGTAGACTTGGGTTCTATAAGAAAGCAAGCTGAGCAAGCCATGGGAATCAATCCAGTAATCAGCATCCCTCCATGGCCTCTGCATCAGCTCCTGCCTCCAGGTTCCTGCCTGTATGTGTTTCTATCCTGACTTCCTTTGGTGATGAACAGCAATGTGGAAGTATAAGCTGAATAAACCCTTCCCTCCCCAACTAGCTTCTTGGCCATGATGTTTTAGGCAGGAATACAAACCCTGACTAAGTCAGTAAGATAAAATCATCCTTGAATATCAGACCTTGAAATGAATAGGAAAGGTAAAACTCAAGCTGACCTTCTGCAGGCAAAATGTGGTCAATACAATGATTTTTTTAACCTGTCCCTGAAAGTGACTGATTCTTTATTCTTAAGACAGGTAATAAATTTGGTTTGTGACATTATTCAGAGAAACTTTTATGTTGCTGTTTGGGAACAGAATTGGTCTCCTTTCTGGGAGAAATAAGAAAAAACGTTGTAGGTAAATTTATGTATCTCAAAGATCATAGGGGGAAAATAGCTTCAAATCATGATAAAAGAGAATGGAAAATTTAGGAAAAAGTTAGATAGGTGCTTCATATCAGTATTGGGACTATAATAATATGGACTGTAGGGAATGCTATAACTTGGGGGCCACAGATGATCATGAATAGGAGAGGAGTCTCCATGGGCTCCAGTTCTAACTCTTCTAAAGCAAATTATTCAATGTGTTTGAGACTCAGTATTCACAGTCACAAAGTAAGAAGTATGATAATAATAGTTAGGCAGGCAGGATGTCACTGTTGGAAAGACAATCCTGTGTTTTCTGGTCCTCCAGAGGACCTGAGTTTGGTCCCTGGTACCTACATCTACCAGTTCACAGCAGCTCTAAGAGAATCTGACACCCTCTTCTAGTTTTTGTAGGCACCTGCATACATGTCACACACACACACACACACACACACACACACAGACACACACACACACACACACACACAGAGCTACACACACATAAAATAAAAATGTAAAAGAAAGAGAATTTAATATTAATGAAGATTTTAAAGCAGCATCTGTCACTACACCATTAAATATCATTTGTTACTATGTACACTGACAGTTATCTAATTATCTACAATTATTTAGTTTTGTTTATTTCTATACAAAATTGTGTTTGTCACAAATAGCTTTATACTTTAAAATACATATGCATAATGGTGGGGTTGAAGAGATGTCTCAGGGGCTAAGGGCACTTGCTTTTCCAGAGGACCTGGATTCGATATCAGCACCCACTTACAACATTCTGTAACTATAGTTCTCAGGATACAACACCCTCTTCTGGCCTCCACAAGCACCAAGTAGGCACATGGTACACAGGCATACATGTAGGCCAAATAGCTATACACGCATAATGAAAATAAATAAACCTTTAAAAACTACAATACTTATACATAATGGAATAATTAAATATAACTAATTAAAATAAGGCATTTTACCTTACACCTTTCCTCTCTTCCATAATACTAATTTTTCATGAAATGGTTGTATTTTAAAACAGATCTCCAGTGTTCATTCCTCTAACTGAAATTTTTGTGTCCTTTAATCAAAATCTCTTGCTGTCTTCTAGTTAATTATCTACCATGTCATTCTCTGATTCTATCAAATTAATGAGTTTTGAATTGATATATAAATGAGATTGTGTGATACTGGCCTTTCTGTGCCTGGTTTATTTCAAGCATCTTCATTCATGTTGTCATGACAGACAGAACCTACTGTAAGCTTAGAATTTTCAAAACCTACTTTTTAATATGCGTTCTCAAATGCTTCAATCCCCCTTCTAGTCCACTGTCCAAAGGTAGGAGAGAAAAGATAGGGCAATGGGATGTGGGCCTGTTTAGAAATAGTTTGGGGGTGGGGGGTGATTCCAATATCTGTTGTCAGGATACCTGAAGTCTAGTTCAGTAGTGTCAGGACACCAAACAGAAATCAGCACTGGTGGCACAATCCAGCAGAAACCATCAGGCCCCTGCGGAATTTGCACAAGTCAGTAAGAAGAACTAGAACCAGCTGGGACACTGGGAGACATTCTCTGCTGTGCCTCTCTTATGAGACCAAAGATATGTTGCAATGATAGCTATGCAAGTGCCCTGTCATTATCTGTTAAATCCTATTTATACTCTTTCCAAACCTCAAGTGTCCTATTAGGGGTCTTGCCTCAGCAACGCATCACATGAGTTTGCATCATGTGACACCACCAGAAAGTTCCACTTCAACTTACTTCTTTTATAATGCCCAAATAGCATTAGCATTCCACCACGAATACATGCAGCTTCTTCATCTGTCCTTTACTGATGGATGCTGCCCAGTTACTGTTCTTATTACTGTGATAAAATCTGCCAGGAAGCCACTCAAGGAAGGGAAGGCTTATTTGGGCTCTTTTCTTTCTGTTTATTTGGTCCTATTCTGAAGTATTAGTTTTTTGTTTTATCTAATTACATTTTATTATTATCACTTAGAAGACTGTTTTCTATTGAAAGGCAGAAAGAAAGTGGACACAGATACATGGGGGATGGGCTGGAAGAAAAGAAATTTTCAAGAGAGGACTCCAATCAGGATTGAAAACAGATCTATTTGGTTTTCTGGGGTCTAACTTCTTGAGTTCTTTGTATACATTGGATATTAGCCCTCTGTCAGATGTAGGGTTGGTGAAGAAATAACCCTATCAAAAATGGGGGTATAGAGCTAAACAAAGACTTTTCACCTGAAGACCTTCGGATGACTGAGAAGCACCTTAAGAAATGGTCGACATCATTAGTCATTAGAGAAATGCAAAGCAAAACAACACTGAGATTTCACCTCACACTAGTCAGAATGGCTAAGATTAAAAACTCAGGAGACAGCAGGTGTTGGCGAGGATGTGGAGAAAGAGGAACACTCCTCCACGGCTGGTGGGAATGCAAGCTAGTACAACCACTCTGGAAATAAGTCTGGCGATTCCTCAGAAAACTAGACACCATACTTTCGGAGGACCCTGCCATACCACTCCTGAGCATATACCCAGAAGATTCCCCAGCATGTAATAAGGATACATGCTCCACTATGTTCATAGCAGCCTTATTTATAATAGCCAGAAGCTGGAAAGAATCCAGATGTCCCTCAACGGAGGAATGGATACAAAAATGTGGTATATATACACAATGGAGTACTATTCAGCCATTAGAAGCAATGAATTCATGAAATTCATAGACAAATGGATAGAGCTGGAGAACATCATACTAAGTGAGGTAACACAGTCTCAAAAGAATACCCATGGTATGCACTCACTGATAAGTGGATATTAGCCTAGAATCTTGGGACACCAAAGACACAATCCACATACCGAATGATGTCCCACAAGAAGAAAGGAGTGGACACTGGTGCTGGAAAGGCTCAATGCATCAGTGTAGGGGAATACCAGAACAGGGAAGTGGGAAGGGGAGGATGGGTGAGCAGGGGGAGGGAAAAGGGCATATGGGACTTTGGGGGGGGAACCAGGAAGAAGGAAATGAAATGTAAATAAAGAATATATCCAATTAAAAAAACAGAGCTATTTTCAATAAAAGAGAAATATTTGTAAAGAAGTGAAAATTTATAAATGGAGATTCATTAAAAGACTTGGGGCTTAATAGAATTAAATACCTAGGAATTAAATAAAAATCTTAAAAATCTATTTTATTGTCATGTCATGTATGTTTGTGAAGGAGTCTCTGCTAGCCAGAATCACAGTGTCATCTCTGTTGGTCTTGCGCATATTATTGCTTAAATATTTTTTATAAAATATCTATAGACTCTAACAGTAATCCTATTGTCATTTTGCTAACACGTGCTCCCAGAATTCTTGTACTAATCATGTCTATTTTCCTATTCATGTCACTACTCTCTGTATTCAGTTCACACAAGTGAGATTAGCAGTCTTAGCAATCATTGAACCAGTGTCACTAGTCACAGCACTTGACTCTGGCAATCTTAAAGAGACTCATGGTGATAAGATATGGGCATGTAGACACACAGAAAATAAGGAGCTTCAAGAGTGATTTGAGCTGCTTTGATTTGCATTTCTTTGATTAGGATGTATATATGTTTTTGCTCAATTCGAATATCTTTCTATTAAATCTTTTTAATCTTTCTATTAAATCCTTTCATCTTGAATGGTGTGATGAGCAGCTCTGTGCCAATAAAGATCAACTTTTAGCCAACATTTGTTAAATACCCTTCATACATTTCCCTTGTCCTGAAGCAAATCTTTATCATCATAATATTTCACTCATAGAACTTAAAATGCCATATCATACCAACACTGTGCTTGAGAATGTTAACTCCTTGATAATTTATATTATCTAGTTAGCATTAAATTACCTTAACTGTCTCAGAAAAAAAAGTTCAAGGGGTAGACTTCATCATTTGCATGACCACAGAATCAGAAGACTATTTGGTCACATTTTATCCATAATCAGGAGGTGGGGAGGAAGGGATGGAGAGAGAGAGAGAGAGAGAGAGAGAGAGAGAGAGAGAGAGAGAGAATCAGAGAGACAGAGAGACAGAGACAGAGAGACATGGAGAGAGAGGGAGGCAGAGAGATGGAGACAGAGACAGAGAGAGGTGAAAAATAGAGACAAAGGGAGACACACAGAGAGAGAATGAAAATAAATAGACAAGAAGCAGAACTGGACAATAAAACTTCTCTGCCAGGGCTTTGCCTATTAAAGGTTCTGCAATCTTCCCACGCAGTATCATTATGTGGAGACCAATGGACATTTCTCATTCACACCATAACAGATTCATAAGTTAGTTCCAAATTCTAGCTATCATGAACCATGGGAAGAAGAGGTTTCTCTTTGATATGCTTGTTTCATTTCCTTTCCTTTAAATATATACTCAACAAAAGGACTAACAAAGGGACTCAACAAAGAATCACCTGGCAGTTTTAGTCTTACATTTTGAGGTATCTCTATTTCCCAGCCTTACTGATTCAGTGCCCAGGAGTTCTCATTTTGGTTATCCTTGCATACATATACTACCTATTGTAATTCTAACAGCAGTGATTCTAGCAGGTTTGAGGTAATATATCACCAGATTTCACAAAATATAACTTAATTATTTGTGTGTGTATGTGTGTGTGCATGATGTATGTGAGTGTGTATGATGTGTGTATGTGAGTAAATATGTGTATGAACGATGCATGAATATGTTCATGATGTGTGTATGCATTTGCATAATGCATGTGTATGTTCATTATGCATGTGTGTGTGATGTATGTGTGTGCATGTGTGCATACTTGCATGTGCAGGCACACTTGTGCCTCAGTGTAAATATAGAAGTCAAAGGACAACTTGGTGGAGCAGGTTCTCTTTTTCCACGTCAATGTGGCTTTTAGGCACAGAACTCAGGTTGTCAGGCTTATAAAGCTAGAAATCTTCCCTGCTGAGGAGATCACTCGGCACACCATTATTTTTAACTTGCCATCTTCCAGATGATTAATGACAAACTGTATACAATCATATACAGTTATAAAGTGTGGATGTTTGAGAAATGTTTATTTGAATCATTTATCCAGGTTTGCAACAGATTATTTGTTTTCTTGAGTTATTTAGGTTCTTTACATATTTGAGAGATTAACTTATCAGAAGTACACTTTGAAAAGGTTTAACCTCTTTTGTATAATCCTATTAGTCTACTTACATCTGTAAACATTTGCCATTAATTTGGGCATCAGGAAACAAGGAAGAAAGAAGATCATTGTCCAAATCAGTGGTCTGGAACTTTCCTGTCATATCTTCTGGTAAGTTTGTAGTTTCAAGTCTTCCCTTTAAGTATTTAACACATTTGTGGTTGACTTTAATACATGACAGGATGTAACACCATTCTTAATGTCATTATCTGCTTTTCTGAACAGCCTTTTTGAAAAGACTCATTAGTTCTCCTGTATTCTTGGTACCTTAATCAAATACCAATTATATGTAGGCTTATGTCTAGGCTACTTATTTTATTGTATGGTCTATACAATATAGTTTTGGGCCAGCATAGTATGTTGTTGATCAGGACTTTTCAGCATTCTCTAAAGTCAGAAAGTATGGGGTCATGGAATGCAGTCATTGATAAGTGGATATTAATTAGCCCAGAAGCTCTGAATACTCAAGACACAATTAACATATCAAATTATTCCCAAGAAGAAGGAAGGAGAGGGTCCTGGTCCTAGAAAGACTTGATCCAGCATTGTAGGGGAGTACTAGGACAGAGAAATGGGAGGGGGTGATTGGGGAATGGGTGGAGGGAAGAGGGCTTATGGGACTTATGGGGAGGAGGAACAGGGAAAGGGGAGGGTATTTGGAGTGTAAAAAAAGAATATAGAAAATTTAAAAAAAAGAAAGTATGAGGCCTACAAATTTGTTCTTTATACTTAAGATTGCTGTGTTTCTTTAAACTTTTCTGTAGGTTGAATTCTTAAGATAATTCAGTTTAGTAGTATTATTTTAAATTTCTAAGATTCAATTTCATATAGCATAATATATTTTAAATAATACCTAACAAAATGAAGCATTTTCAGTGCAAGCATCAGTTTTCTTTTTATCCATGTTTCTTCCACATCCTTTTTGTTTTGTTGTGTTGCTCTTGAGATTAGATCTCACTTATGTTACTCAGGCTGGTCTCAAACATCTGAGCTCGAATGACCTTCTCACCACAGCCTTTCAAATGCTAGGATAATAAACACCAGACACATGGCACCATTCCTCTCTCTCTCTCTCTCTCTCTCTCTCTCTCTCTCTCTCTCTCTCTCTCTCTCTCTCTTTCTCTCCCTCCCTCCCTCCCTCCCTCTCTCCCTCCCTCTCTCTCCCCTTCTCTCTCCTCTCTCTCTCTCTCTCCCCTCTCTCTCTTTCTCTCTCTATATATACATATATGTATATATATATAATAGATTTGCTAGATGTATTTTAGTGTTGCTCTCTTTAAATGCTATTTATATTTTACTAAAATATCCAACAATATAAACAGAATACATTTAATCTGTATAAAAGACACAAAAGTGAAGTTAACTTTAAAAAGAAAAAGCAGATTTCTTTTTAAACTTGGCTTTGACATGTACACACATTATTCTTTTCCACAACCAAGAATAGTATTCTGAACTTTAGATCTTATGCAATTAAAGATCCAAATTTCTACCATATTTAATATGTGACCTTAAATGAATTGGCAATCTATCCCTGCTTTCCTTTGGTAAGTATCCAAGTTATACTGAAGCACATAGCTTTCTTTTAACACTATTTATAGCCCACTTCCATCACCTTTAAGTGGTCTTAAACTCATGTGCAAATGCATATTTACACACACACACACACACACACACACACACACACACACAATATCATCTAGACATGCTTTCAGTTGCAGATAACATAACAGGGTCCTGAGCAAATATTGATTGTCTGTGTCTTTTGGTTTTGCTTTAATAGATCAAAATGACAAGACTCTCTCCCAAAGGTGCAAGAGGCTCCATAATCACAAATTCTTGTTTTTATATTCATCTCAGATGAAAGAGACACAGAAAGAAAGGGATAGGAAGATGAAGAGGGGGAGGAAGGGCCAAGGGTGCAAGAAGGGATAGGAGAAGGAAAAAAAGAGAAAGATGGAGAGATGCGGGAAAGGGAGAGAAGTGGAGAGAAAGGGGAAGGGAAACAGAATGAATAGTTCCTAAGGATTTCATCATTTGGAATCAGCCACTTGTAGCTACAAAGGAAGAAAGCATTATGGGAAGAATTCACACAGTGGTCTTACATCAAGTGTGATTCATCACCTTGATACACATATTACCAACCTGAAGAAAGCCAGGGCTCTCTTATCCAGGAGAAAGAAAGTAGAATATTAGATGCATTATTAATAATGTCTGCCATGACAACTTTACTACTTACACTATTCTGTAGGGGGCAAGAGACATTTATTTTACATACTACATGTCACTTAATTTTCTCAATACTACAAACTTATTATTTTTAAATATTGTTTGTTTCCTACACCTTATAAATAAGAATAATGAACCTTAACTATAGGCACAACAAGAAATGTGGCCTGGGCTGGAAATTACACTTGAAGCTCACATTTATTTCCTATAGGTCCACACTGCACTTAATTTAACCTCTCTTTATCCATTCTTCACTCCGTAAGGGTCATTCAAAAAGCACTATTTTAATCCTCACTTCCAATTACATAACCCTACCTGCCTCTAAAATGAATCTCTGTAAATCCCTACCTACATGGTTTTTAAAACACCAAGACTGACATTACAATGTTGTTCAGCTACAAAATGATTTCACAGTCCAAAACCAAAGGCACAATTCCACAGAGTCCTGTGAGCATTTGGTTCTTATAAGAGACATGAAAGTATTAACTTGTAAATTAAACAAAAAGAGTCAGGGAGCTGAACACTCAACCATTGAGAACTTAGTATGTGATAGGCATTCTTCAAAATCCTTTCAGTATAAAAATATAAAAGGCAGACTAGCTTCCTGGCATTTAACATCCCATTCTTAAAGAGAAGGAAGACATATAAACCTTCCGGAGGAACTTTCTATTGTTATTTTGCCAAGAGACACATTGTCAAACTATCTTCTAAACATTCATGCTTTTACCCATAGATTTATGCAGCCCTCAAGCTAAGTCAAAGAAGCTTACTTTTGCAGTGGATAAGAGTTAATCTAGGGGCTCATAACTAGTCAAAAAACTAGTAGAAACTACTAGTCATAACTAACAAAGTACAAGAGACTCGATGTTTAGCCATAGATGGAACATCTATCTCAACAGATTATTCAGAGAACATTAAAGAAGAAGGGCAGAAAAATATAAAAGTCAGAGGATAGGAAGGAATTTTATGAACTGTTATGTTCTAAACATGACATGACTGTTGCACACATGAACTCAGAGAAGCTGTGGTTCTCTGTACAAGACCAAGACAATTAAAACTTCTACCACAAACAGGAGGAGGAGCTACTGGTGCCCCTCCCATGTTAATGCTATTGTCAATTGGTGGTAGCTGGAGGCAAAGAATCACTTTTCTTTTGGGGTGTGGATACTGGTAGCTTTCTCGTGACCCAATGGATGGCCCCGCATCTGTGCACATATGAGCAACAGCAGTTGGATTCAGGGCCTGACAGCAAATAGAGGCATATTCAGCTCAGAGGGACTGGGAGGACTATGTATGATCAATATATTGCATACATGTTTGGGATTCTCAAAGAACAAAATATTTTAAAAGATACTTCTAGATAGTGTGAGTGTTATAAATACAAGTAAATGGATAGTGAGACTAAAAAAAAATAATGGTCACAGATTAACAAGAAATCTACAGAGTGTGGTGCCTTATTGGCTAGTAGATAGGTCATGTGTGAAGAGATCCCAGGTAAGGGCCTTCTGGATATAGGATATTTTACTATTTTTTTTTAAATTAGGAACCTAAAGAAGGTCAGTGTTTGGGAGAAAGAAGATTTAGGAAGAGATGTCAAGAAAAAAAGGACTGTGTGTTTTATCCAAAGTGCAATGAGAATTTTGATGAATTTTAAGTGGGGTCGGGGAGGCTAACACAGTCTACCTTTTAAAACTCACCCTGGGGCAGGAGACTGAGCAGGGTGCAGAACAGGAACTACAGATGTCAAGAAGGTATTTTGGCCACAGCTGATAGAAGCAAACAGGAATAAATGGATCCAATATGGGAGAGCATTAGGATACAAGTTGCGTTCTCATTCATAACATTATGTTGAGTTCGGAACACCTGGTATCACATCACACTCATATGCATGTTTTCTGATGAATTGCGGCCACTGTTCTTGCAGCCTTCCATAATGAACTCCTTACCACGCTGTCAAAGTTCAGGCAGCCATGTAGCGTTTCCTTTTATTTGAGTGGACAAGAAGGTCGTGAAGCAGTCAGTTCATGCAAACAACTTCTGAATTCAGAGCTCCTCATCCTTCCAAGGGAAATTACAATCCAGTCTCATGTCCTTTTATAGACACAGCCTGTCAGAGGCTTAGCTTTGCATAATTTGCTATAATGAGTTTTAAGTGTCTCCCTTTTTCCTCTGAGTTCATGAAATTAGGATAATAGACGTTATGAGTCTCCCCCTAGAAGAGCTGTGTTCTGGGGTTAATCAGTGTGTTCCTAATTGAAATTATGAGCGGAGTGAGGAGAAACACATGTTATTTTTTGGAATCCTCCCTTGTAAATTTACTGTGTCTGGATGTCCCATTCTTCTGGAGAAACCATCTTAACTTAATTGCAGTGTGAGTCAATCATCGTGTTGTTCTTTACAGTGAAGTTTAGATGTGGATAATTACCCAGCCTTTTCCCACTTTGCTCTTTCGTTATCCAAACCCTTCAACTGTGATTGGTCAATCATCCTTAGAATGAGCTTCATAAATTATGGGGGAAAGGAGCTGGATTGCCAGATAAATTTCTCTGTAGATCATTTCAATTTCTATTTTCCTCAATTTGGATGACTATGGATTTAGAAGAGAAAGCTAGGGTTTAGCAGTTGTGTGGATGATTGAACAATAGATGACTGAACCCAAAGCAGTTAATCCTGGGATCATGGATCTTTAAGGGTCTAACTATCCTGTTTTAAGAAATGCTCCTGTTTATGAACATTCAGCATCTTGAAAATAGATTTCCACAGGTAATTAATGTGAGTGAACACTTTCAAGTATAATATCTAATGTAAAGATTCCTGTGGTTTAAATGAGATATCCCACATAAGTCTTGGGCATTCAGATACTTGGTGTCCAGTTGCTGGCTATTTGGGTAAAATTAAGAAGTGTGGCCTTGCTGAAGGAAGTGTGCCACTGGAGGCAGCTGTTGAAGTTTCAAAAGACTTGTTCCATTTACAGTGTGCTCTCTGCCTTCTGCTTTTGGTGTTGGGGTGTGAGCTTTCTGCTGTTCCTACTGCAAAGCCTACACTCCACCATCATGGACTCTAACATTCTGGCAATTAAACTGTCTTTCATAAGGTGACTTGGCTATGGTGTTTTATCACAGCAACAGAAAAGTAACTAGTACAATTCAAGGAAGAGAAAGAAGTCAGAAAATAGCTATTTGTTTAAACCCAGGTGAGTTTAACTATAATCAAAATATATATCAACCCTTGGGCTTAAGTCCCAGATGCACTTTTGAATCTCAATCCAAGTTGCAGTAACGATGAACCTGCAAACTGTGGTGTAGTCGAAGATGGTTTCTATGGGTCCCCAGTCTGAATTATTCTCCATAACCAAAAGAATGATTCAGAAATTCTTGGAGGAATTGGGTTTTTGGTTCCAGACATTAGCACCAAAATAAATATCATGAATCTTCTGACTATTATAGATGGCCAATCAGTATTGGAATTTTCTGGGTTGTCTTCTGTTAATTACACAAATTAAAGGAGTTGCTGATGCTTATTGGTCTTCAATAGCAATGGGCTATATTAGCTTGTTTATCCTTGAGTTTCCTGATATGGTTGTATTGGTTGGGTCTTAGATCTAATTTCTGGCTTGGTAAATGTATTGGACGCATTCCAAATACTACTGAGATGTCCCTTCCCACCCTCCTGACTATGCCTCATGCTCTTCTTGCAAGGCCTCTTTTTTTCCACCCCACTGTATAATTTGTCGGCCTCAAAAGTAAGTCACAATAAACCCAGCAATACAGTTTTCTGACAACATAACTCAATGACTGGATATCTCAGCATACCATTGACTGGGAGACAATCATCCAATTGCCAGCTTTGTTTTCATGGGTTTGGAGGGCATGGACATTCATAGAACATTGTGAACCAAGAAGAAAGCTGTTGCTAAGTGCGTCAAATGACTATTTTAGTGTGTCTTGACTACTATAACAAGGAAGAAAATCTTCACAATTTGAAAGGTTTTCTGAAAATTAGCCCCTATGCACCAAACTTTTGATCTTTTGGTTAAACTGTCATTCTCTTGAAAAAAATTGGTTCTGTTGTGAATTTTCCAACCCACTCCCCAAACAATTGATTACATAAGTTCTGAAAGCCAGACCCACAGAGCTGCCCTGTGTTTTGGAATGTTCCCTAAATAGACTTAGGTAACGATAGCACCAGCACGAAGTCTGGAGAGCGGTGCCCTGTGTTCCCAGTGAGACAGCTCCGTCTCTCTTTCCCTTGGCATCTCTCTTTCCTCCCCACTCCTCTCCTTTCAAGGTTTCCTCCCCCCTGGCTTTGCTCACTGCCACCGCTGGGGCTTTGCCCGGCCTCTGACATGGCCAGCCTTGCTTAGAAGGCTTCTGCTTCATCTGAAGACAAAAGACTTTTCCACGTTTAATTAGGACATAGGTGAGACATTAGGTGTCACAATGAAGGGAAGTTCTGGGTGGTGTTATTTCCCAAGGAAAGCTATCTCAGAATCTTCCAAAAGATTTTCTGTAGGGTGTTTGAGAGGAAAGGCTTTGCTGTTGTTCTGTTTGTTTTGTTTCAGACGAGTACTAGCACTTCGAGACCTAATTTAAAACAAATTAGTTTATAATTACCTCTTGCTATTTCTCACTTTTCTAAAATATTGAGAAAACGCCAGGCTTTTGATAGTAGGGCTTACTTCCTAAATAAATCAAATTATTTGACATTTCGAAGTAAATAGTGAGCAATGCCAGGATTAATGTTTCAGACCTGACAGTTGAAAATGTAAAAATTAACTGAGCGCCCTTTTGTCTGCGGTGTCCCACTACATTCTCCTCTCCTGTCTGTGACAGTCTGTGACATCTCATAATCAGAGCCACACGTGTGAGCACAAAGTGGAGGTAACTGAGGATGATGAGTAACTTCACTTACCTCTGATGGGTTGGTAGAGACTAGTCAAAAGGCATCTTATTCTTGTAAAACAACAGCTTTGGCAATGGCAGTGAGGTTTATGCACTGGAGTTTTTCAAAATATGTTTATGCCTGGATTCCTGGTTGTTAATAAAACATCGAAACCCTCTTCCAACAAGTTCTCACCAAAGATTACCAAAATCAGATTCAAAGAAATCAACTTCTAGACTTCCGTATGTATTTATTTTCCCTAAAAAGCAATTCCTCAAGCCTGAATCTTCCAAAGCCTTTACATCCCTCCTCTTTCTCCCTCCTCTTCTCACATGCATAGCCTTTCAATAACTTGACAAACAAAATGTACATCAGGACCCCCTCCATGTCTGTCACTGTCCCAAGATGCTACAATTTCTGGGATGTCAAACAAAGGAGCAATTTAAAGTACCCATGCCATATCAGTTAATCAAAGCCACACAAATCCTCTCATACACCATGCCAAGAGTAGTTCCTTGGATCTACAAAAGGCATTTACTTTTGATATTTAATTATTATAGTTACATGTATGTTCTGATCATTTGTACATGGAGTATAATTCTCAATATAACACAAAAGAAGTGTATATATCATTAAATTCAAGGCTATAGGAAATTTCTAACAGTCACTGGACTGATCTAAAATTGTACTAAAGGGATTTTGATTTAAACATGAAATCTGAGCATAGAGATTGGACAATGAAACAATAGGATCTCATTTTTTCATTGTTGTTACACAAGTATGTGAAAGTAGAATGAAAGAATCAGATAAACAAGGAAAATATCTTACATTGCTATTATATCCTAAGATACAAATTGAAGGGGAACATATTGCAGAGACAAATGAAATTATTCAGTCATTTACCTGTTCAGGAAATATGTATGCCTTTAAAAAGGAACGGTAGTTGAAATCCTGTTGTTATAGATTAACCTAAAAGTGAACAGCCTTTGTAACAGCGTGAGCTTCCAAATTAACATTTTAATTGTCAATTCATAGATGAAAAAGAGAAGAGATTGGTCAAATTTTATTATGGTATATCAGAGCAGCAAAAACAATCCCAGTCTGCCTTATAAACTCATACTCTGGCTGAAGAATTCCAGCACTAGAGTGAGTACCTCACATCTCAGTGTTTTTATGTTCTCTCAGGTTATGTGTCTTGACTTTCATTTCTTGCCAGAAGGTTCTCACTGGAAAAAAATCAAAGTGGCTTCTTGTGTATCTACAACTAAATTTCTAAAATGGCAACAAGTGTAGCTCTATAGCTGACCACTCTTTCAAAAGTGACTTCTGCTATTCCAATAGATTGGATTAACCTTATGACTCTCATATGTTCAACCATAGGCCCATAGGCAACAAAATGTAAAACCTAGTAGCAGGTGCTAACATCTTACTAAAAAGAATCCAATAAGAATATATAACCCCAGGTCTAACCATTTACCTACAAATTGCATGAATTCATTATTTTTAATTGCTGAGTAGTATTCCATTGTATAAATATACCACATTTTCTGTATCCATTCCTCCTTTGAGGGATATTTGGGCTCCTAGACCTGGAAAATATCATCCTGAGTGAATTAACCCAATCACAAAAGAATGCACATGAAATGCAATCACTGATAAGTGGATATTAATGAGCCCAGAAGCACTAAATACTCAAGACACAAATAGCAAGTCAAATGATTCCCAAGAAGAAGAAAGGAGAGGACCCTGGGCCTGTAAAGATTGCATCCAGTTTAGTAAAGAAACCGAGGGGGGAGGGGGAATGATTGGGGAACAGTTGGGGGGGGAGAGGAACTATGGGAACTATGGTGGGTGGGAACTGGGAAAGGGGAAAGCCTTTTGAATGTAAACATAGAACATAGAAAATAAAAATTAAAAAAAAAAAAACAAAAAAAAAGAGAATATATAACCCCAGACAAACATGAACTGGGAAGAAAAAAGCTTCTCCACCTAGGACAGTACAAAGATCACAGGACCTGACAAGACACCATCCACCACAGGGTGTGTGTGTGTGTGTGTGTGTGTGTGTGTGTGTGTGTGTTATGAAATACTTTGCCTACTGCATTGAGGTGAAAAGTTCTCCAATGCACAAGATACCTTAAAATATCTCAATCTGCTTGATTTTCTGGGAAAAAAGAGCTAATTTAGGCCAAGCATTATTAGTACTATTCTAATTGGTGGGACTTTCTTTTTTTTAAATTCGATATATTCTTTATTTACATTTCATATGATTTCCCCCTTTCCTGGCTCCCCCCTCCCCGAAAGTCCCATGAGCCCTCTTCCCTCCCCCTGTTCCCCCATCCACCCCTTCCCTCTTCCCTGTCCTGGTATTTCCCTATGCTGCTGCACTAAGCCTTTCCAGAAGCAGGGATGGAACATGTATCCTTATTACATGCTGGGGAATCCTCTGTGTATATGCCCAGGAGTGGTATAGCAAGGTCCTCCAGAAGTGTCCTGCCCAGTTTTCTGAGGAGCCACCAGACTGATTTCCAGAGTGGTTGTACTAGCTTGCAATCCCATCAGCAGTGGAGGAGTGTTCCTTTTTCCTCATCCTCACCAACACCTGCTGTTTCCTGAGTTTTTAATCAGCCATTCTGACTGGTGTGAAGTGGAATCTCAGGGTTGTTTTGATTTGCATTTCCCTAATGACTAATTGAACTGTGGGACTTCCTGCAGGTCAAATGCTCCCCTGCAGGATACATGCCCAGGCAGCTGTAGAGCTGCCCTTGCTCCCTGGTGCAGGATTCCCTGCAGGTCAGGCGCTTCCCTGGCTGAAATGCCAGAGCCTAGATGGTGGCCATCTCGGTCCTCAGGGCTCTGTCTGGTGGGACTTTGAATTAGCTAACAAAAACAGATATAGTTGGTACCTCTGTTCTTCTGTTTGATTCCAGAACACTCAATAGATGCCATTCCCATCTTTTGAAAGGAGAATTGAATAGCTAAGTAAAAATAATGATGCTCTAAACCCCCTGCGATGGACAAAGAGACACCTTGATGGTGGTGTTGTTCTTACATCAGTCAGGGGCAGAGCAGATGGTAGCCCTTTGCTCATCCTAGCTTGATGTCTGGCTTAGGGGCCAAAGCTGTTGTATGCATAAAACTCATAAAAATCAAATCAAATCCAGGTAGCACAGCATGGGAGGAGAAAGACCTGAGGACCACCATGCTACCCACCGACCTGCCCTCCAGTGCATGGCACAGACAGGCCTTAGACATCCCCATGCTGCTATGCCATGCAGCACAGATGGAGGATATCACCCACTGGTCTGCCACTTCCCCAGCCTACAGCAGAAGCAACCACAACCTATGAGTATGTCGTGGTCAGATGGGAGGGAAATAGACGTGGAGCGGCCTGAGCATTATGAAGAGAAATGGAACTGGAGACTCGACCATGGAGGAGTAGTCTGTTGTGAGTGGACAGCCCTGCCACCTTGGGCAATGGTGAAGTCTCAGTGCCAGCTGCCACCGAGGGCCATGTCTGGTTCTGTATGTATGGCAAGGGTCAGTTTTGATATCCATAGCTCATATTACCACTAGAGACCATGGTTACTCCCTAGTTGGGGCAACCATAGGTGGCCACACCCCTCACTGGACCTGGCGCTCTGGAGAGCTGGCCTGATCTCTTGCCACTGGCAGCACTACAGAGAGTGAGTCCTACAATTTGACAGGCCCAGCACAGTAGAACTGGCCCTTATGGTGTGGGTATAGGTAAGCAGGCCCCAAGGAGGTGACTGTGGGTGAGACATACCTGACATTATCTGCCGTGCCACCTGCCATCATGAGCTGGAGTGAGCTCTCCTGCCCTTTACCCGCTACACACTCCAAAGAGCCTTGGACACCTGAACAGCACGGTAAAGCTGACCCTGATGGTGGGGGCCACAGCTCAGTCAGCCCTGAGCGTGAGAGCATGGGAGAGCTGGCCCTGCCGTTCATCTGCCTTGAGGTAGAGTGGGTAGAGATGATGCCCTCTCCCTCTTCCTACCTCACCACTGACAGTAGCCAGGAGAGCTGGCCCTGGGGTCATGAGAGCAGGAGAGCTAGCCCTGGCCCCTCACTGGCTGTAGCATTCTGGAGAGAGGACCCTGCACCTCACATGAGGAAGGCAGTGGAGCTGGCCCTGATGGGGAAGGCACAAGTAAGCCAGGGAGATTGGAAGAGCTGGCCTAGCCCCTCACAGTCTGCAATAGTTGAGAGCGTGCCCTCTGCCCTAGACCCCCTTGCCTTGACTGTGAAGCAGAATAGACTGTGAAGCTGGCTCTGGGGTGTGGGTGGGGTGAGTCAGCTCCAAAGGAATGAGAAAGAGCCAGAGGGTTGACCTTGCCTCAGGCAGAGGGTAGCAAGCGGTGGCCCAGCCAGAGCTGTGCTGCAGAGCTTGCCCTGACCAGCTTGGCTGCCACACAGACCCAGATCCAAGGCCCGTGTTGTACAACCCCCAAAATTTACATCAACTGTCAACAGTTGGGATGCATGAATGGGCCAATCCTGCTGATCCAGGGCTGTAGGATCTTCATGCCACAGGGCAGCAGGATGGCTCAGAGGCATCCCAGTGGAGGTATAATAGTATCGATGGTGTCACAGAAGACAGATGATTCACAGCAATGAATAATTTGTAAGTGAAGATAGTAAACAGAGGGATAGACTATGGGACACACTATGAGATAATACAGCTTCCATGAGAAGTTTACTGTGTTTTGTTTGTTGTTTTGGTGGTGGTGGTGGTGGTGGTGGTGGTGGTGGTGGTGGTGGTGGTTATGGTGGTGGTGGTGGCGGTGGTGGTGATGGTGGTGGTGGTGGCGGTGGTGGTGATGGTGGTGATTGTGTGTGTGTGTGTGTGTGTGTGTGTGTGTGTGTGAGTGTGTTATTTGGGGGCTTTCAAGGTAAAGGGCAGCTATGAGGGGATGGGGAGATGAGCAGGACTGGGATGCATGATGGGAAACTCACAAAGAATCGATAAAAAGTGAAAAGCAACAATTATGGGGAAGAGTCAATCTTCCTTGTGTTCATCCAACCGATGAGAGAATTTTCCCCAAGACTATGTAACACTAAATAAGTGTGGTGTGATAAATAGTCAATATGATTTTAACTTGAGTTTGTAACTGTTCGCCTGTTTTCATTTTTTTTTGTTCCCTCCCCTGTCCCACGTTCTTACCTCCATCCCTTTCTCGGCAGTGGTTTAGGCTCAGAGACCACGAGAGAACACGCTCTTAATTTGTTCAACAGGCAGGGGAAAAAACCCTGGGATATGGAGAAAACATAAAACCCTTTTCTTTATATTCTGCCTCTGCAGAAAGACCTACTTGAAATCCACAGATCTTAAGCACCTAGGACGCTGCTCAGATTCTCGGGCTCCATCAAAGACCCCATTATGTATTTTGGTAAAGCTTGCGAATGTAGGGCATTGTAACTCTAGAGTTGCTATGACCACCCCTTCCTTTCTGATTCTCCCTCCTATATAATTCTTTCCTGTGATTGGTATGTAAAAAAGAAGCAATAAGTGTATCATATCAAGAAGAAATTAAAAGGAGAATTTGGCTTGTATTCATTATGGTCAGATATGTGTGCATGAAGTTATTGTCATCCTCATTTGTGTAGAAATAACATTCAGGGAACCTACTCCAATCTATGTTCTCCTAGGCTCAGTACACAAAAGTCTAGCAGTCACATGGCTTTGGTACTTGTAGCATGCCAGTAGGAATGGGGAAGAAAAGCATGAAATGTATAAAACCAAATATAGGTCTGAAGAAAATTCTTCTAATCATATAAACTTTATATATCTAATCCGTGATCTGCTTTTCATACACGTCTGCTTAAGACAACTGTTCTCACCTGATAGGAATTAAATGTAGCAGATTCAGTTATAAACAAAATGTGTATTATTTTTTTTTCCCTGTAATCACTATAGACTACAAAAATTGTCTGAATTCCTGTATTTGTGTAGCAGGAACCAGAAGCAACTCGAAACCTAGCAATGTATAGCTGTGTCTAAAGCTACTGTTCTCACTCACCCAAACTAACAGTAATGGAAAACTATCTGGCATCAACTCTGCTAAAGAAAAGACTGAAGCATCTTCAATTCTTTGGGGGAAACTTCATAAAAAAAACATTTTTAATATAGAAAAGTGTTACGATTTTGTACTTGACAGGTTGTAGATCCATCTTGAAAATAAATCTCTGTGTATGTCTGTGAGGAATTTTCTAGATTAGGAACACCCACCCTATTTTCCAGTCCAAATGTGAAGGGAAGGGGTTGTCTGTGTGCTGGCATCCTCCGCTCTCCACACACGCCATGTCAGCAGCTGCCTCAAGGCCCTGCCTCCTTCGCATCTGTACAGCCCTCAAAATTGTGAACAAAAATAAGCCCTCTCCCCTTAATATTTTATCACAGGAACAAGAAAAACGCCTGATACAAGGAGCACGCAATCAAAACTATTGAGAGCAGCACAGTGGCACGTAGGTCACAATTCAATGTGATAGTTATTTTTTGTATGTACTGGAGGGATGTTTTATAATTGTTATTTGGTGGGTTTATTCTCTCCTAAATCTAAATCTCTAAATTCTCAGAATTGCTTTCTTGATTCCTGAAATCATTCAGGCTTTAATTAGTCACTTGGTCACTCTCTGCCTCCTAAACCAGCGCCTGACTGAGGAAAACAGTGACTCACCCACCTCTTCTTCCCTGTCCGTACTGTGACCGTTGCTTCCTAGGGAAGCAAACACAGAATGGTCTCGGGAGTGTGTAAAAAATATGAACAGACATTACTTTTTCTCTGACAGAATTGAACAAGGCCTTGCTCTCTGGGTTTCCAGATGTACTTAAGATGAAATAATAATGTTGAACCAGTCTCCCTGCTTTAAATTAAGCATGCCAGGAAGAGACATTAAACCTTTCAGACCACCAGAGTGTATCAATGCTTTCGTACACAGACCATAACCCTCTCTTGGTTAGTAAGAGCATAAAGAAAAGGTAAGTTCAGTAAATGGGGTTGTTTTATGACCCATTTAAATAATCTGAAAAGGAAATTAATACTTTTATTACTTTTCATAAGAGGAAAACGTCCTTAAAATTCTGCAAGAGTTCTTTATGTTATAGTGCAGGGAGGACTGCCCTGTCTAAAATACAGATCCGGAGGAATAACGGAAGATTAGTGCAAAGAGCCAGGGCCACACAAGCAAACTGGAGAAAACAAGAAGGCCTGGAAACTAATTCCAAGATGAGGAAAGTTGCTTGTAATGGAGCCAAGAAAATAAAGTCAATTAGAAACCAGACCGATTAGAAAAAACAATGTCTTAGTCTTTTTGAATGATGTGCATTCTTGACGGGCCTATTACAAAGCTAGAAAGAGGGTCTGGAGGAATTTGGAAGGAATTCGTGCCCCTTACCCCATGTCAGAAACATTAGTGAGAACTCTGTCAATCACCTTACAATGTTCTGAACTTTTAAGTGCTCCCCCAAATTTAAGAAATAAAGGCAAAATTATCCTAGTTTGCCAGAAAAAGGAAACAAGCTTTTCATATCATTTTCCCCTGTCTTGTATAGGAGCCGGCTCTCCCCTGCTGGTGCAGGCTCTTCTGGATGTTCCAATGCACACTGCAGTGTCAGCACTCTGGGTCTGGCTGCTCTTTCTGCTTGGTGTGCTCTTCCTGCAGGGCTCTCCACACAGCCTCTTTCTCCCTCTGTTCAGATCCTGTCCAGGGCCCCTCTCTTTCAAGGCTTCACTCTCTGTTTCAACCATAACCTTTATTGTTGCTGTGACAGACTGCCAACTTGACAGGGAGAAAGACTGACTGTGACTCCCAGATCCAGGGACTTTATTCCATCAAGGCCAATTCTGCTGTTCATGGTCATGAATCATGGTCCCATGATTCCAAGAGCATGGGCAAAGACTACCCACCTTGCGTGCCAGAAAATGGAGGGAGGACAGAAAAGACCCTGGGACATAGCATTGTCTAAGGACATATCTCCGGTAATGTACTTCTTCTAGGTAGGTCTCACCTCTTCAAGTTTTCAAAACCTCCTTTTTAAAAAAAAGCCAGGCCAACTGGGAATTGAGGTTGCACTAAGTGAGCATTTTGAGAAAGAAGCTATAGCAATCCCTAAGCCCACGTCCTCTTTCCGTGTTTTATTCTCATATCACACAAATTCTTATTCCCACTCAAATGACCCGCCACAGAGGCAGGAGTGCCTCTGCTGCCTACCACCCCATCCTCAGTGCCCAATGCTAGTGGATAGCTTCCGATCACCTTTACTAAATGATCAGATACACAGATGAGCACATATTTGCCTTTGTAAGCCCTTCATTTATTCAATGATGAGTCACGCCTCTTGCATTGGAAGCCAGATTTGTTCCTTCTTGGAATTTGAAGCTCTTTGCTTTGTGAAGATTACTTGCAGGAAAGAGGAATTTTTTATGAAGAAGAAGAAGAATAAGAATAAGAATAAGAATAAGAAGAAGAAGAAGAAGAAGAAGAAGAAGAAGAAGAAGAAGAAGAAGAAGAAGAAGAACGAGAAGGAGAAGGAGAAGGAGAAGGAGAAGAAGAAGGGAGGAAGGAGGAGGAGAAGAGGAGGAGGAAGAGGAGGAGGAGAAAAAGAAGAGAAGAAAGAGAAGGAGGAGGAGAAGGAGGAGGAGAAGAAGAGGAGGAGGAAGAGAAGGAGGAGAAAAAGAAAAGAAGAGAAGAAAGAGAAGGAGGAGAAGAAGATGAGGAGGAAGAGAAGGAGAAAAAGAAAAGAAGAGAAGAAAGAAGGAGGAGGAGGAGGAGGAGGAGGAGGAGGAGGAGAAGAAGAAGAAGAAGAAGAAGAAGAAGAAGAAGAAGAAGAAGAAGAAGAAGAAGAAGAAGAAGAAGAAGAAGAAGAGCAGGAAGAAGCTACCTCGGCATGTACTTATATATATGCACCCGAGCACATGACGCTGCAAAAGGGTTCGTCCCACCAGTTTCCACCAGCTTCTATTGAGCTGGATTTGGCTCTGCTGCTAGCCTTGGGCTAATAATCATGAACTGTCCTAAAAAGCACCTAAGTAATAAGTAGCCTGGCACCTTTCCCCCTTTCCAGTCTCCTGCCAGAGATTTCCATGAGCCCAACACAACCAGAGTCAGACAGCAAAGGATCCTTTTGCTGCAGTCTATACAAGCGTATGTTCCAGAAACGTGTACAGCTCTTAATGTAATTTTATTGTTTTAAAGTTTGATTTCTTAGCATTTTAGAAGAATTTGTCTGGAGGATTAGTTTACATTAGTTTTGGTGGGTTTTTTTCTTTTGTTAATATAGACAAAATGCAGAGCTCAAGACAAATTGTAGAGGTGTGGGAAGCTTTCTCCCCTTCCCTGTATGTGGCTGGATCAACCTTTCTGTCAGTAGGATCTTGCCTGGAGTGCTGGCTCCTCAGGTGGAGAGATTCTTCAAATTGGCATGGTTGCAAGCAGCCAAGCATATATGTCTTCCTGTGGAATAAGGGAGATCAGTGATGGGGCCAGGAAGTGAGTAAAGTCAAACATGACATGACTTCTGTCATAACCCCTCAGATCTTCACTAAGACCTCCAAACTATTGACATCTGAGGAAGGCGGAACTGATGCCTACACACTAGAAGACATATATGAGACAAAGCCGAGGAACCTATGGGAAAGAATGCTTTTGAGAATTCACAGAAACTCCAGAGACAGCTGCGTGGGGATCACTTTAGAATTTAGACCAAACTGGTTTAAACCTGCATAGGAGAGTAGGAACCCAACTGACACCTGGAATGTTCTTATGAATTTATAGAGATCTTTATGTTTGAAAAACTTCCACCCCATTTTTGTATAATCTTTATATTTAAGAAATTTAGGTCGAAATTTAAATTCCTACTGCTGCAATTTCAGCTCAGCCTAGTAGTTGTAGTAATAACCATAATAGTTCCCAGGTATGAACAATGGAGTCAGACTGTCTCAGTTAGGATCTCAGCTACTCTGTGTACAAGTTGGCAAGTTACCTACTCTTGGAATTACAGTTTCTTTGCTCATAAAATGGAACTAAGGTGACGGTGGGCTGTTGTGAATATTGGATGAATCGACAAATATGAAGATTTAGGAGTCCCTGGCATTCTGTAAATGCTCAACGGTTGCATTTAGCGGCACCATTACACAGTGCGCCCTCACAGCCCCCTCAGAATTAGCTGTATCAAAAGACCAAATCAACAAGATAGTCAGCATTCCAACAGGCCACACAGACTGAACTCAGTGGGTAACTACAAACAGAAGAGCCGTGAAGTGATGAGAGGACAGGTTAGGAGTGTCTGGACAGAGTAAGAAAGGAGAGTGGAGTTCCTCATGGCAGTAGGAGGGGGAGTTTGGGGGTACATATAATCAAGATGTATTGTTTACATGTATAAGGTTGTCAAATAATATTTAAAAGATTTAATAGGAAGAGGAGGAGAAGACTTAACTGTGCCAATCTCCGTTTTGTATATAAAGAAATTAGAATGAAGATAATCCACAAAACACACAAATAGCTAGCATCCGGTTTACTTTCCAAATAAAATTATAAATTTATTCTCAAAAGAAGGAATCTTATTTTTCTGGCACAATATTTTCTGTAGAAACACAGACTTCTGGCTTATAGTTCTTTATAAAAAAAAAAAACTATTTAAAGCCAATTGCTTTCCCTGTTTGGAAGATGACTCTCTAACTTGAGGTTGGTATTTAAACCAAGCATAATAGTTTTATTTAAGTTAGACTTCAGAGGGACAAAATTCTTTGTTGAATAGTCAGTGTGTGTGTGTGTAGGGATGTAGGTTTGTATATGTGTGTGTGAGTGTAGATGTATGTATAGGTTTGTGTATGTCTGTGTATACTTGTGTATGTGTGGGTATGTATTATGTATATGTGTGTATATGTGTGTATGTATTTATGTGTGCCTATATGTCTCTGAGTATGTATGTGTATGTATGTGTGCATATGTTTATGTATGTGTGCATGTGTTTATGTGTGTGTTTCCCTTTCGCACTTGCTACTGACTCTAATCTCCTGCTGAGTTTTCAAGTAATTCTTTGCTTTTGCTACCAAGTAGTTCTAATTCTTCATTTCTCTTCATTCAATGGTGCCCCTGGAACTGAATGGTTTTCTTCTGAGTCTTGGTGGATCCTCTTGCCAGTTTCTAAGCCAATCTGTCCATTTCACTTAGTAAGTCCATCTCGTGTTGGTAAGAAGTATGCAAGACATTCTAGAGCAAAGAGAACTGCAAGCTCCATAGTAGTTCATGAAAATTATCTCCTTCAGCATTATGCCTAGTCCACATTAAACTACCATGAGGTCTTGTTTGCTACAACTCACAGGCAAGTAGCATGCTCTAAATGTCTTATTGACTACTTGAAATTTGATAACAGACCACATTCAAAATGTCATAAACATGTGTACATTATACCCCTACACATAATATCTGTGGGTAGTAATGGATATGTTATTTGATTATGGTAATCGCTGCATAGTGTGTGTGTGTGTGTGTGTGTGTGTGTGTGTCAAAAGCTCGTCCTGTTCACATTGAAAATAAACAAATTTTGCTTGTGAATTACCTCTTTGAAACAAGCTTGACCTAAGCTACAAGATACAGAAGTACATTTAGTTAGTTTTCCGCATTAAATCACAGAAGCTCATCAGCTGACATTAATAGATAGTTCAATGATCGAGGGACACTAGGTCACATTCAACATGGCAACCACACAGTTTTCCTCAGATGCTTTTCATCTTTACTTGTGTAACAATGTGTTCTCTGTGTTTCCAAACCACATTTCAGAATTCTCCTTCTTCTTCCTCCCCTTCTCTTCTTCCACCCCTTTCTCTTCTTCCTCCTCTTACCCCTCCTCATCCTCCTTTTCTTCCTCCATCTTTCTCAATATGAGTATGATCTAAAATGTATCCTTTTTCCTTAAGTGTCCTAAATGGTCCCAGAGGCAAGGTTTCAGAGGCCAGTGGTGCTATGCTTGTCCTCAAGTGGCTTTATAGGCTCATACACAGTGACAACATGAACTCATCTGTCCCCTGTGACTCTGAAGTTACAGTGTATGCCTTCCTCGCCATTGGCTACTGCTATGTAGTTGTGCTTATGAGAGTCACAACAATATTTTTAATTCCCTGCAATCCCCCAGGGTAGCCTAACAGAATCACAGATACTCAGAGACAGCCCTCTTCAGCAGATAAATGGACTGGAGAGATGAGGCTCCTTGCCAGGTGTTCACATGATCGTGTCAAAGCTGACTCAGAACCAACCTCCAGACACCTGCTGTTCTGCCTGTCGACCATGTAGCCATTCTTAGTGAGCAGTTGTTTTTTTTTGTTTTGTTTTGTTTTGTTTTGTTTTGTTTTGTTTTTTGGTTTTTGTTTTTTTTCCCCACGTTGGTCTTTCAGTATCTCTACACTGTGTAATGGTTTGGCATTTTCTCCCATTCCATAGAGGATAACAACATGACCTGGAGACCTGAAAACAAGAAGAATCCATACCTCTTGACAGAACAAACAACTTCTCCAGGTCCCATGTCAGTTTGTAGACGATTAGCTCTGAGAGCCACTGGCCCCAGGCTAGAGCGGTGAGGCCTAGTCCGTTAAAATTCATGCGTATCATGTGGGAGCTGCAGTAACTGAAGTCATTCCTGAGGTCACACAGTGTGTTAGCCCCCAGCCTGCTCATCACGGTGATGACGGCTTGCATACACAAGCACAGAGGGAATGAATCCTCAGCTCCAGAGAGAAGTCTATCTGGAAAAAGACACAAGTGATCCCTCCCTAAAGTGCCTGAAGCAGAGTTCGGACAGAAAGGAGGAGCAAACGTTGATAGAAACCTGATAACACTTGTCTTTCCCTCAGTAAAGACAGCTCCCAGCTGTCCCCTGGACAAGCAGAGACCAAGGATGAAGTAAATAGGAAGGGGAGGGGCAAGGAGAGAGTAGAAAGAAGGAGGGAGGGATTGACAGAAGGAAGGAGGGAAGGAGGGAGAGAGGGAGGAAGTGGGGTGAGAAAGGAGAAGAGAAGGAAATGAGAAATAAGGAAGGAGGGAGAGAGGGAGATGCAGAGAGGGGATGGGGGGGGGAACTCTTTCACCAAACTGATGCCTGTCAGATAAAAGAGATTGGAGCCATAAAGTCCTCCCAGCGTTTCTAATGGGATTTTAATACAGCATTTGGCCTTCATCTTTTTTTTTTTATTCTTTTAATGACATACATGCCCAAAGTATAGCTGTGGAGCCTCTGAACTCTGTATATTTCTGTAATACACAAAGAAAACAGCCATCACATCCATTTTAAGGGAATTTTAAATCCATTACAGTGAGGTCTACAGACTCAGGATTGAAGGGAGCAGTGTGAGAGTTCTGTCTGTACATCGTCTGTGACAGGGCCTGAATTCCAGCCAAGGCAATTTTTTTTTTGTTAAAAAAAATAATAATAAAATAAAATACTGGCAGCTGGCGGTGGGGAAGCCGGAGGGTCACCCAGCGTGCCAGGTGCTCAGAACCATCCGGCGGCGGCGGCAGAACCAGGTACCCGACACAGCCCGAGCTTAAGACCTTCGGGGACTCAGGCCTGGAGTGGGAATTGGGCACAGAATAGCGGGTGCACTCTGCACTCGCGCGCGGGGCGGACCCCGAGCTCCCTGCAGGCAGCTGCCATATTGCCTGCAGCTTCCCGCCCAGCTGGCGGTGGGGAAGCCGGAGGGTCACCCAGCGTGCCAGGTGCTCAGAACCATCCGGCGGCGGCGGCAGAACCAGGTACCCGACACAGCCCGAGCTTAAGACCTTCGGGGACTCAGGCCTGGAGTGGGAATTGGGCACAGAATAGCGGGTGCACTCTGCACTCGCGCGCGGGGCGGACCCCGAGCTCCCTGCAGGCAGCTGCCATATTGCCTGCAGCTTCCCGCCCAGCTGGCGGTGGGGAAGCCGGAGGGTCACCCAGCGTCCCAGGTGCTCAGAACCATCCGGCGGCGGCGGCAGAACCAGGTACCCGACACAGCCCGAGCTTAAGACCTTCGGGGACTCAGGCCTGGAGTGGGAATTGGGCACAGAATAGCGGGTGCACTCTGCACTCGCGCGCGGGGTGGACCCCGAGCTCCCTGCAGGCAGCTGCCATATTGCCTGCAGCTTCCCGCCCAGCTGGCGGTGGGGAAGCCGGAGGGTCACCCAGCGTCCCAGGTGCTCAGAACCATCCGGCGGCGGCGGCAGAACCAGGTACCCGACACAGCCCGAGCTTTAGAACTTCGGGGACTCAGGCCTGGAGTGGGAATTGGGCACAGAATAGCGGGTGCACTCTGCACTCGCGCGCGGGGCGGACCCCGAGCTCCCTGCAGGCAGCTGCCATATTGCCTGCAGCTTCCCGTCCAGCTGGTGGTGAGGAAGCCAGAGTCAGCCAGTGTGCCAGGTACCCAGACCCAGCCGGAGGCCGAACCAGCCTCCCATCCAGCCAGTGGCAGGGAAGCTGGAAACCGGACCCAGCCAGCTTCCCAGCAGCTTGGGACCAGCAGGCGGAACCAGATAACTGAGATATCCCAACTTTAAGACCCCTGGGGAAACAGGATATCAGACAGCGAACCCTGAGCAGGAGCAGTGCAGAGCAGCCGCCCAACAGGCGGAACCAAATACCTGGGATATCCTGAGGTTAAGACCTCGGGGGACTCAGGCCACCTGTCAGCAATCTGTGAGCAAGAGCCCCGCAGGACAGTGATTCAGGTATCCCAGTCACTGGGAAATAGCCTTACAACCCCACAGGAGGGTCAAGCACCAGCTAGTATCTACAGGACCAACTAACACCAGAGTTAACCAGATGGCAAAAGGCAAACGTAAGATCGCTACTAACAAAAATCAAGGCAATATGGCGGCATCCGAACCCAGTTCCCCAACAGCAATAAATATTGGATACCCCGAAACACCAGAAAAACAAGACTCAGATCTAAAATCACTGGTCAGGATGCTGATAGAGGAACACTTAGATAAATCTCTTAAAGTAATACATGAGAAAATAGATCAAAAGCTAGAAGCCATTGCAAGACAAACACAATTAAATCCCAGATATCTCAACACACCAGAAAAACAAGACTCAGATCTAAAATCACTGGTAAAGATGCAGATTGAGGATCACTTAGATAAATTTCTTAAAGTAATAGAGGAGAAAATAGATCAAAAACTAGAAGCCCATACAAGGCAGACACAAAAATCACTTAAAGAAATCCAGGAGAATATAGAGCAAAAAGTGAATCCCAATAAGGGGGAGAAACAAAAATCACCCAAAGAAATACAAGAGAACATGGGTCAACGAGTAGAAGTCATAAAGGAGGAAACACAAAAATCCCTTAAAGAATTACAGGAAAACACAAACAAGCAACTGAAAGATCTGAGCAAAACCATACAAAATCTAAAAACAGAAGTAGAAACAACTAAGCAATCGCAAAGGGAGACAATGTTGGAAATAGAAAACCTTGGGAAGAAATCAGGAGTCATAGATGCAAATATCAACAATAGAATACAAGAGATAGAAGACAGAATCTCAGATGCTGAAGATACCATAGGAACCATGGATTCAACAATTAAAGAAAATGCAAAATGCAAAAAGCTGGTAACCCAAAACATTCAGGAAATCCAGGACACAATGAGAAGACCAAACCTAAGGATTATAGGGATAGATGAGAATGAAGATCTACAACTTAAAGGGCCAGCAAATATCTTCTACAAAATTATGGAAGAAAATTTCCCCAACCTAAAGAGAGAGATGCCCATGAATATACAAGAAGCCTTTAGAACCCCAAATAGACTGGACCAGAACAGAAATACTTCCCGTCACATAATAGTCAAAACCCCAAATGTACTAAACAAAGAAAGAATATTAAAGGCAGTAAGAGAAAAAGGACAAGTAACATATAAAGGAAGACCTATCAGAATTACACCAGACTTCTCACCTGAGACCATGAAAGCTAGAAGATCCTGGGCAGACCTTATGCAGACCCTAAGAGAACACAAACTTCAGCCAAGACTACTATACCCAGCGAAACTCTCAATTGCCATAGATGGGGAAACCAAGATATTCCACGACAAAACCAAATTTGCAAGATACTTATCTACAAACCCAGCCCTACAAAGGATAATAGGGGAAAAATACCAACACAAGGGGGGAAACAACACCCCAGAAGAAACAAGATAGAAACCCCATCTCATCCAACCCAAAAGAAGAGAACCACTCAAATACAAATAATAATAACAATTCCCAAAATGTCAGGAAGTAATAATTACTATTCCTTAATATCTCTTAATATCAATGGACTCAATTCCCCAATCAAAAGACACAGACTAACAGACTGGATACGGAAACAGGACCCTACATTTTGCTGCATACAGGAAACACATCTCAGTGTCAAAGACAAACACCTCCTTAGAGTAAAAGGCTGGAAGACAGTACTACAAGCAAATGGTCCCAGGAAACAAGCTGGAGTAGCCATTCTAATATCAGATAAAATCGACTTTCAACCTAAAGTCATCAAAAGAGACACAGAAGGTCACTTCCTGCTTGTCAAAGGGAAAATCCACCAAGAAGAATTCTCAATACTGAACATCTATGCACCAAATGCAAGGGCACCCTCATTCGTAAAAGAAACTTTACTAAAGCTTAAAGCACACATCGCACCTAACACAATGATTGTAGGTGACTTCAACACTCCACTCTCCTCAATGGACCGATCAGGAAAGCAGAAACTAAACAGGGACACAGTGAAACTAATTGAAGCTTTGGACCAATTGGATTTAACAGATATATATAGAACATTCCATCCTAAAACAAAAGAGTATACCTTTTTCTCAGCACCGCACGGTACCTTCTCAAAAATTGATCATATAATTGGTCACAAGACAGACCTCAACAAATACAAGAAGACCGAACTAATCCCATGTCTCCTATCGGATCACTATGGAGTAAAAGTGGTCTTCAATAGCAAGAAGAACTACAGAAAGCCCACATACACATGGAAACTGAACAATACTCTACTCAATGACACCCTGGTCAAGGAAGAAATAAAGAAAGAAATCAAAGACTTTTTAGACTTCAATGAAAATGAAGGTACGACCTACCCAAATCTCTGGGATACAATGAAAGCAGTGCTAAGAGGAAAACTCATAGCCCTGAGTGCCTCCAAAAAGAAACTGGAAAGAGCATACACTAGCAACTTAACAGCACACCTGAAGGCGCTGGAACAAAAAGAAGCTAACTCACCCAGGAGGAGTAGAAGAGAGGAAATCATCAAACTAAGGGCTGAAATCAATCAAGCAGAAACAAAGAGAACCATACAAAGAATCAACAAAACCAAGAGCTGGTTCTTCGAGAAAATCAACAAGATAGATAAGCCCTTAGCTAGACTAACCAAAGGGCACAGAGATAGTATCCAAATTAACAAAATTAAAAATGAAAAGGGGGATATAACAACAGAAACAGAGGAAATTCAAAAGATCATCAGATCCTACTACAAAGGCCTATACTCAAAACAACTGGAGAATCTGGAGGAAATGGACAATTTCCTAGACAGATACCAAATACCAAAATTAAATCAGCATCAAGTAGACCAGCTAAACAGTCCCATAACCCTTAAAGAAATAGAAGGGGTTATAGAAAGCCTCCCAACCAAAAAAAGTACGGGACCAGATGGTTTTAGTGCAGAATTCTACCAGACCTTCAAAGAAGACTTAACACCAATACTCTTCAAACTATTCCACAAAATAGAGACAGAAGGGACACTGCCCAACTCATTCTTCGAAACCACAATTACGCTGATACCTAAACCACAAAAAGATCCAACAAAGAAAGAGAACTACAGGCCAATTTCTCTTATGAATATAGATGCAAAAATACTAAATAAAATCCTTGCCAACCGAATCCAAGAGCATATCAAAACGATCATTCACCATGATCAAGTAGGCTTCATTCCAGGAATGCAGGGATGGTTCAATATACGGAAATCCATCAATGTAATCCACTACATAAACAAACTAAAAGAAAAAAACCACATGGTCATCTCATTAGATGCTGAAAAAGCATTTGACAAAATTCAGCATCCTTTCATGCTAAAAGTCTTGGAAAGAGCAGGAATTCAAGGCCCATACCTAAACATAGTAAAAGCAATCTACAGCAAACCAGTAGCCAACATCAAAATAAATGGAGAGAAACTTGAAGCAATTCCACTAAAATCAGGGACTAGACAAGGCTGTCCTCTCTCTCCATATCTTTTCAATATAGTACTTGAAGTTCTAGCGAGAGCAATCAGACAACATAAGGAAGTCAAAGGGATACAAATTGGAAAGGAAGAAGTCAAAGTATCATTATTTGCAGATGATATGATAGTCTACTTAAGCGATCCAAAAAACTCCACCAGAGAACTTCTACAGCTGATAAACAACTTCAGCAACGTGGCTGGTTATAAAATTAACTCAAGCAAATCAGTAGCCTTCTTGTACTCAAAGGACAAGCAGGCTGAGAAAGAAGTTAGGGAAATAACACCCTTCACAATAGCCACAAACAACATAAAGTACCTTGGCGTAACTCTAACCAAACAAGTGAAAGATCTGTATGACAGGAACTTCAAGTCCCTGAAGAAAGAAATCGAAGAAGACCTCAGGAGATGGAAAAATATTTCTTGCTCCTGGATTGGCAGGATCAATATAGTAAAAATGGCCATCTTGCCAAAAGCAATCTACAGATTCAATGCAATCCCCATCAAAATCCCAAATCAATTCTTCATAGATCTAGAAAGAGCAATTCTCAAATTCATCTGGAGCAACAAAAAACCCAGGATAGCTAAAACTATTCTCAACAATAAAAGGACTTCTGGGGGAATCAATATCCCTGACCTCAAGCAGTACTACAGAGCAATTGTGTTAAAAACTGCATGGTATTGGTACAGCAACAGGCAGGTAGATCAATGGAATAGGATTGAAGACCCAGAAATTAACCCACAGACTTATGGTCACTTGATCTTTGATAAAGGAGCCACAACCATCCGGTGGAAAAAAGATAGCCTTTTCAACAAATGGTGCTGGTTCAACTGGAAGTCAACATGCAGAAGAATGCGAATTGACCCACTCTTATCTCCTTGTACTAAGATCAACTCCAAGTGGATCAAGGACCTCCACATAAAACCAGACACACTGAAACTATTAGAAAAGAAACTTGGGAAGACCCTGGAGGACTTGGGCACAGGGGAAAAGTTCCTGAACAGAACACCAATAGCTTATGCTCTAAGATCAAGAATCGACAAATGGGACCTCATAAAATTACAAAGTTTCTGCAAAGCAAAGGACACTGTCAGAAGGACAAAACGGCAACCAACAAAGTGGGAAAAGATCTTCACCAACCCCACATCCGACAGAGGGCTAATATCCAATATATACAAAGAACTCAAGAAGTTAGACGGCAAAGAACCAAATAACCCTATCAAAAAATGGGGCACAGAGCTAAACAAAGAATTCTCACCAGAAGAAATTCGGATGGCCGAGAAACACCTTAAAAGATGTTCAACATCATTAGTCATCAGGGAAATGCAAATCAAAACAACCCTGAGATTCCACCTCACACCAGTCAGAATGGCTAAGATTAAAAACTCAAGAGACAACAAGTGCTGGCGAGGATGTGGAGAAAGAGGAACACTCCTCCACTGTTGGTGGGATTGCAAAATGGTAAAACCGCTCTGGAAATCAGTTTGGCGGTTCCTCAGAAAATTGGGCATGTTACTTCCAGAGGACCCTGGCATACCACTCCTGGGCATATACCCAGAGGATTCCCCTGCATGCAATAAGGACACATGCTCCACTATGTTTATAGCAGCCTTGTTTATAATAGCCAGAAATTGGAAGCAGCCCAAATATCCCTCAAAGGAGGAATGGATACAGAAAATGTGGTATATTTATACAATGGAATACTACACAGCAATTAAAAATAATGAATTCATGCAATTTGTAGGTAAATGGTTAGACCTGGAAAATATCATCCTGAGTGAATTAACCCAATCACAAAAGAATGCACCTGAAATGCAATCACTGATAAGTGGATATTAATGAGCCCAGAAGCCCTAAATACTCAAGACACAAATAGCAAGTCAAATGATTCCCAAGAAGAAGAAAGGAGAGGACCCTGGGCCTGTAAAGATTGCTTCCAGTTTAGTAAAGAAACCGAGGGGGGAGGGGGAATTATTGGGGAACAGATGGGGGGGAGAGGAACTATGGGAACTATGGTGGGTGGGAACTGGGAAAGGGGAAAGCCTTTGGAATGTAAACATAGAATATAGAAAATAAAATTAAAAAAAAAAAAAAATAAAAAATAAAATAAAATACTGGGTTATTTTTTTTTAAAAAAAGAACATTATATTTTTAAACTGGAAATAATTGTATTTTGTATCTTATATGGCATCTGGAAGTGATTTAGTTGAACAATGTGGTTTCTGATTGGTATTTGAATTGGTTCCAGAACATTTTTCGTAATAACCATCATAAGGATCCCAATTATCTGATCCTCTTTCCCCTGCATCACATGGTTTCAGAGGAGCTTTCCAGAGAGAGGAGGGGGACCTGCAGAGGCTGACAGCCACCTCTCATCTAGAGCTAAAGTGTTGCCTGCTGGCTAGGGTCCTTGTTATTCTGAGTTGGCCAGGATGCATTTACAGCCCCATAAAGGAGGCCTTGGCATTACCAGAATAATTACTTACTAACACCAGCCTATAAAACCAGAGGGTTGCCTGAGCTGAAAGGCAAACTGGGGACTTCCCTCCACCCCTCTTTTAGTGCTAACATGTAGAACTAGTAAAGCATATTTAGGTTTCAATTAAATCAGCCCTGGGTGCAAAAGGAATGGCCAATGTACCAGGTGCACAGCAAGATCCATGCCCTGGGGCTAGAGAGGACCTAGAGAGAGCGGCTTGTTAAATATGAAAGAGCCCCCATCTGGTACATGCACAGCCCCGGTGATGTGTGAAGTAAGAGCTGGCCCTGCCATCAGTAGCTGGGTCTGGTGCTGGTGCGCTAACAGGAAGCAAGGGCCCATGACAGTGAGCCCAACTCTGTAGAGTGGACAGTGGAATGCTTCTCTCACTACATCACTGAAACAAGCAAGTAAAATAATCTGCGAGAAAGGTTGAGAACAATACCCAGAATACAGCAGGGTATATGGTAAATGGTAGATCTTGCTAATGATTAAGGGTATATGAGAAATGCTTACCTCTCCATGTCATGGAATATTCCATTACAAAAACAGTAGCTCATCAGCACATACTAACAATGAGAACATTGCTCATTTTTATATTTTTCTGTCAGAATCTTTTTATTTATTTCATCTCTGACTATATATGACATTAAATCTGTCTAGTTAACCAATGGATACCCACACATACTTACTGTTTTTTTGTTTGTTTGTTTGTTTTTTCTGTAAGAAGATCTATAATCTATTCAGTGCAGTTTTAAAATATGCAAGGCGTTGTTGATCTTAATCACCATATTGTACAATAAATCTCTAAAATTTATTCACTGGCATCTTCCCTTTCATCTAACTCCACCCCAGCCTCTGGGCACCACTTTTCTACAGTCTAGTCTTGCGGGTTTGTGTTTTTGTGTGGTTTACAGAGGAAACTAGAAGACACTGCGCTAAGTGCAGTAAGCCAAGCACAGAAAGTGAAATGAATGGTCTTAGTTCCATGGGGGAAATTTAATAAAAAATAAATATCTGGGGAATCTCAAATGCCAATGCATACTGCTAATCATTTCAAACAGTTTGTCTTCTTCAGTACTTTCACTGTCTTCTCTAAAGTGTAGAATCTGGGCAGTGGCAAATTTAGAAATAGAATTGCCAGGCAAAGTCAGTGATAAAACACAGAACACCCAGTCAAAGTTGGATTTCAGATAAACAACTTATGGTGTAAATATGACTCCCGCTTCCCTAACCCCAAGGTTTGTGTGTTAAAGACTTGGTCCTCAGTTAATGGCACTTTGGGAAAGCAGGTCAAGATCTCTTTAATGGATATTGATATATTCATAACTTAATGGGCCATGGAAAGTATGGGAATTGGGAAAGGCAAGGTATAATTGGAGACGGTGAATCTCAGAGCATATCTTTAAAGAGTATATTCTGTTCCCTCAGCTATAGAATAATATAGTAGAAAATTGCAAAGTCCTGTGAAGAAGAGAATTGGGTGTGAAGAGTGCCCTTGTTTTATAGACATTTGCTCTCATGAGAACTCACTACATAAGACCTACCTTAATTCCTGCTGATGACAGTAGCCACAAGTCCTAACACTTACCCTGGTGCCCCACCCAATTAGATCTTGAGCACCTCAGCATCCTATAATAAGGACCAAGCTCCAATAGCATGAACTTTTGAAAGATATACTTCCACCATATCTATCCACAGCAGGTAGTGATGGAAGATCTTGGGGAATTCTCTAGAAGAGATTCATCCTGATAGTGCTCTGTCATCATATATGTTTCAAAATATAGCCATTGCCTTACAAATTACCTGGTATCAAATAAGTAACTTACACTACAACCTACACATGCCCCAGGCCTTAAAATGACACAGAATCATGTTAGTTCACATTCTATTAACTCAACCCAATCACGTGGGTAACTAGAACAGTAAAAGATTCTAAGAAATGCAAACTATCTGTATCCCATGGACAAGAGGAATGGATAACAGCAGACACCTTACAATCACTACCAGAAGTAGGTAGAACCACGTGATACAGGTCATAGGACACTGGCTGAGTAACTGTGGGATTATCTCCAGAATCATCCCAAAGTTCCTTGGATTTGATATGTTATTGAAAAGTCTTTTAAAGCCCCTACATTAAGACTCTTCTGGGTGAATTAGTTAATAATCATCTAACATAGAAATCAAAAATAAAAATCCGGCATGTAAAATAAAGTTAAAAATTAAAAGAACTCACTGGAAGGTGCATACAAGAGGAAATAAAAAATAGGTTTGTGGTACTTTTTAAAATAATTTTCTTCTGTACAAAATGAGACCATTAAGACCCATGCATCCTGCCTCTCAGATTTCACTGTTGTGTGAAGCAAATGACATAGGAATAATGTATACTGAGGTGCACAGTGGCTCATATTAACAGGACTCCCTGGTGTTTGAAGTTCCTATAATTGCTTGCTGTAGCTTTTTAAGGAGACGTTCATCAAAGTATTTGCACATAAAATAAAGAACTGCATGTTCAAAAGCTTGCTCACTCTTTTCTTGTTTTTATTGCTACCAAATATAACAGCAAGTGAGTTATTTGCCTCATGTAAAGGGCTAAACAAACACAATGTATGTAAGCTTATTATTCAGTGTACAGTTTAATTAGAGAGCTGAGAGTTTGCTGTTTGTTTTTACTGGTGTAAAAGAAGGAGACTACTCAATTCCCTGGTTGAACATGATCTTTCTAATGGCTACTGAACTTTACTTTCTTCATTAGTTAACTAACATTCAAAAAAACAGTAATGAAGGGCACTTGGGCACTGTTTGATGGAGCATGTGTTTATGTATACATGGATATGCACATATGTACCTCCAGCACAGTCTTATCAGGAGGATCCTGCTATTATCATACTCAATCTCATAGAAACAGAAGCACTGAAAAGCTAAGACACTTGCCCAGAGTCACAGATAGCTCTGCCAGAAGGAAGACTCAAGTACTCTGAGTAGAATCAGTACTCTCTTGCCCCACTTTGCTATCTGCTAATAATGCAACATGCTCTGCTTCTAACAACAGTTACAACTGCAGTCCTCACATCACCTTCTCTAGAATGGTCATTGAAAGCATTGTGACGGGAGGGGGGATCCAGGAAAGGGGAAATCATTTGAAATGTAGATAAAGAATATATCAAATAAAAAATATGAAAAAAGAAAGCATTGTGACTAATTGCTGCAAAAATTACTACTCGTTTGCCCTATGACTCTAGGAAGATGATCCTTGGTGGGTAGAAGAACAAGAAGATTGAATAGCAAATTGTGCAAGCAGCCAGAGCCTTGCCTAAAAGAGGCAGGTCACGGCCACATAGCTGTCTTACCAGGATGATAAATTAGAGCTCACTGATGTGCAAGAGGAGGAAGTCCTTCCTTTGCATTCCTTTTCCACTTCCTCATTCCCATCCTGTTAAATGGAAAATAGTGCTTGAATAGAACTGAAGCATAGAAGTTGAGTAGACTCTTATTAAACTAAGGCAGTGGTTCTCAACCCTCCTAATGCTCTGTGGCCCTTTTATACAGTTCCTCATGTTGTGGTGACCCCCAACCATAAAATTATTTCACTGAGACTTCATCACTAATTTTTCTACTGTTGTGAATTGTAATGTAAATGTCTACATTTTCTGATGATCTTAGGCAATCCTTGGGAAAGTCATTTGACTCCTAAAGGGGGTCCCAACCCATAGGTTGAGAACCAGTGAACTGTGATTTCCAAGTTGGACAAAGGAACACAAGAAAGAATAGTGAGAAAATGAGGAGCTCTGACTGGGAAACTTCAGTTCTCCATCTTTGATTGAGGTTTTATAGAATTACAGACACCTCTGCTTGCTTGCGTATCTTTGCAGAAAAAGAATCAAACGAAGCCCAATGTGGTTGGGGGGGGGGAGGAAGGGTTAAGAGGCTGATTAATGGAATCGCCATCCACAGAAAGAATTCTATACCATGCAAAAGGGGGCAGTCAAATAAAACAAAACCAAAAAAAGAAGTCCCCCAAAGTCTTTGCACCATGAGCTCTAGAGGAGGGATGAAAACTGGCTTATTCCCAGGATGATGTAATCCTTGGTTGCAAAACCACTAAGGAAGTAAGGAAAAATTAACTTCACTCTTTTACTGTTGGCTTTAACTTTGGGTCATTTAAAGACTATTATGTGTGGCCCAAAATTCAGGACAACTTCTAGATTTTTAAAAAATGTTTGTCTGTTTAATATGAATGGATTTTTGGTGGCATGGATACCTGTTTACTACATGTATGCTTGGCACTTGTGGAAGTTAGAAGAGGGCATAGGATTCCCTGAGATTGGAATCACAAAGGTTTGTAAGATGTCATGTGGCATTTTACAATAGGTATTTTACAAAATGTACCCATTGCTACTGAGCTCAACAACTCTGAAAATTGATTAATTATAGTTTTCTGAAAAGGTTGCAAAGAGACCAGATTTCTTGATGAGACTATACTTGGTGAAGACTACCGTTACCTCTAGATGTATGGACATGTTTAAATTGTTGTTAGGGATTATACAAGTTTAATAAAATGGCCATTGGGTTGTCCTCCAAGGTCTCTGACTTAACTAGCACTGAATAGTTGGCTAGTATTTAGCATGAATTCCCTCTTGATAACAGGATGTAAGTCCAATTAGAGAGCTGTTGGTTACTGTGATGTTATGCACACATCACTTTTATACTCTTAGGCTTATGGTGTCATGCTGGTCATTGTTGTGGTTCCTAGACAACATAGCTGAGTAGGACTACTGGTTGGTTCCCTCCTTTGGAACCTTCATGGCACCTTTTGGTACCATGAAATCTGGTCCTGGGGAAAGAGGTCAAATCAGATCCATGTAAGGTCCTCTGGGACCCTTCTTTCAAATTTACACAGCCTTTCTCAGAGGTGTTGGATATTGACTCATGTTTGTTCAATAAGCACTTTACCCACTGAGCCATCTCCCTAGACCACTTTATCCTTTGTTGCTAGTTTAAAACTCCAAGTCATGGTTTCATTTCTAAAAAAAAAAAAAAAAAAAAAAAAAAAAAAAAAAAATCTGATTGCTTGCTGAAAGATTAGCAATTGAGAATTTGAGATGCCTCTTTGAGACTATGCCTCCTGTTTACCTATTCCAATATAACTTCAAAGGTGGGGAAGCTGGTCGTGGACAGCTTTGTGGAATTCAGGACTTTGCTGCTTTTGGTGCCACTGAAAGACTTAGCAGAATAGCAAAGATGGCGTCATATTTAGGGATGACTATAATTTTATCTTAGGACTTATTTTTGTTTATTTGTTTGTTTGTTTGTTTGTTTGTTTGTTTGGGTATTCTGCCTGCATGTAAATTTGTAGATCACATGAATGTCTGGTACCTGCAGAGGTTAGAAAGGGACATCATTTTTCTTGGAACTGGAATTACTGACAATTATAAACTGCCATGTGGGTGCTGGGAATCAACACCAGGTCGTCTGGAAGAACATCTGGTGCTCTTCTCCACTAAGATGAATATATGTGGAATATAAAATGAGGAGAACGGCTTGGAACTCTGAGGGACAGTTTGTACAAATTGTGGGTGGAGGACAGAAGAAAGACAAGCTGCAGGAAGGGGACAAGAGAGAGCTGCAGGAGGGTGGCATTAGGGAAGTCACGAGGGAACATTTAAAAAGATGTGCAGACAAAGGTGTCCCTCATCTCACAGGGGTCAAATAAGAAGAGGGTTAGAAACACAGGACCAGTTTCTAACTGCAACAAGTAAAACAGAGGAATAAACCATGGGCAGAGAGGGAAGACACTTCAGAAAATAACACAGCTGGTTCCCCTCTGTGCTCTGTCCTCAGCATTAGTCAAGGTGCAGGGAAGTGGTGCTTAAGTTATTCATCTTTTGGTCTCTGAAAGTCTCCTGGGATAGATCAGGATGATTAATATTCTTTATGTTGAAATCTTATTTTTAATTATAGTAAACAATTTATAGAGGTTAATTTCCAAATTCCTAAACTGAACAAAATTGTCATAGAACCTTCTTTTGGGATTCAGTTGTCCATTAACTGTGAGAAATATGAATGTCTCCAAAAATGGACTTATGCATGTCTGGAGAATCAGACCCTCAGCTGGACTAGATCTCTCCCAAAATGATAAAACCCACTTTGAAAGAAAAAGTATCTGCACAGGTTGAGTGGAATTTTTATTTATTGTTCTTATTTTCTTCTTGGATTTACTGGTAAGTTGACTTCATAAAAACCAAAGTGTTCTCATTTACAATAAAACTGTCTAAAGTGCTCAACATGTAAAATTTCTCGACTTACTTTTCATAATAATCAGAATTCCATAGCTTGGCAGCTTAGTCCTTTCCTGTAGGTTTTGCATTTTCACAGACTGATCACTTAACTTCTTGTAACACCCGTAGCTCCATTTATCAAAACAGCACTCAACAAGATGTTCAACAAAACATATCATTCTACACCAGGGAATGAATGAAAATCGTTTTTTATGAAAAGTCAGATAATAAACACTTTGAGCTTAATAAGTCATATATGTCTTTGTTTCATATTATTGATATGAATAAAGTGACATAGAACATGTAAACACATGATTACATTGTTGTGGTCCAACAAAACTTTTTTATAAAATCAGACAGTGGGCCACATAAGCTATCATTTACCAAACTTTATTCCAAAGTGTAAGGTCAAGTTCTTCCACTTATAAAATTGAGCCTGTTGGAATCATCAAAGACAAAGTGACAGCCTACTGCCAGTCACTGTGTGAGGAGAGTCATAAAATTTAACTCTCATGCTGCAAATGAGAAGAGCTAAAAAATATGAAAGCTAGCATTCATCAGTAGCCAGTCTTGATCCTCCGTAGGTAGGCGAGAAATTTTTGCTAAAAATCTACCAGAACTTTACAAATCCTGTGTGTAAGAAGTATTTAATATCTTTTATTAAAACTTCCCAATTTCTCGAAAATACTTCCCTCTGCTCAAAGACAGTGATGTATAAATGGAGGGGCAGGAGGAGGAACAGGAAGAGGAGCAGGAGGAACAGGAGGAGGAGTTGCTGGAGGAGTGGAAGGAACTGAAGACTCAGGACTCATGGGACCTTGAATTAGGGGAAGGAAGAGGCAGGGTTCTCAGAAGCAATCTCTCCTCCCTCAGACATAAAACCCACCCTAGATTGCAAGCTGGTACAACCACTCTGGAAATCAGTCTGGCGGTTCCTCAGAAAACTGGGCATGATACTTCCGGAGGACCCCATTATACCACTCCTGGGCATATACCCAGAAGATTCCCCAGCATGCAATAAGGACCCATGCTTCACTATGTTCATAGTAGCCTTATTTGTAATAGCCAGAAGCTGGAAAGAACCCAGATGTCCCTCAATGGAGGAATGGATACAGAAAATGTGGTATATTTACACAATGGAATACTACACAACATTTAAAAACAATGAATTCATTAAATTCTTAGGCAAATGGTTAGAACTGGAAAATATCATCCTAAGTGAGGTAACCCAATCACAAAAGAACACACATGGAATGCAGTCACTGGTAAGTGGATATTAACCCAGAAGCCCTGAATACCCAAGACATAATTCACATATCAAATGATTCCCAAGAAGGAAGGAGAGGGCCCTGGTCCTGGAAAGGCTTGATGCAGCCATGTAGGGGAGTACCAGGACAGAGAAGTGGGAGGGGGTTGATTGGGGAATGGGTCGGAGTGAAGAGGGCTCATGGCACTTATGGGGAGGGAGGAATCGGGAAAGGGAAAATCATTTGGAATGTAAACAAAGAATATATATATATATATATATATATATATATATAGAGAGAGAGAGAGAGAGAGAGAGAGAGAGAGAGAGAGAAACAGAGACAGAGACAGAGACCCACCCTAGTCATCATGGGTATTGCTTGCCCAGCTGCCATCCACCAGTTGGTATATGTGGTCAGTGTAACTTTCCATCTAGTTCAAATAAACTTGGCTTGGCAGGACTCTGTAGTGACCCTTGGCTGACTGCTTTGCCCATTGCTATCAATGGCAGTGACTGTCATCAGGCACTCATTGAATTGGGCTATCTTACTCATCTTGCCTTTTATCTTCCAACAAAGTGACCCATCAAGTTTCCTAGCCAAACTTTCCGTTCTTTCTGCAATCTACATGTATGGAAACCAAGTACACAGAGGCTTCCAGCGAAATCTTAAATGGCTCAGGAAAAGACACCTCACAGATGCCTCTTCCTGAAGTCACTGATTTATCTTGTTAGTACAACTGTGACCTGACCGGAAATCTAGTAATTTAAGGCAGCCTCATTTCCAGGTACAAATGATGTCTTCTTGAGATTTATTTTTCATCTGATAGCCAGTGTGGGAAAGGACCATCTGATTTGTCACTGCTGTGAGATTGCCTCTCCTGTACCCCTCCCCTTTCTCCCCACCACTCCCTCTTGGTTTTTCTCAACTCTGTCTCTCAGTCTCTAAAGCCACAAGAGGAGTCAGTGGCCCTTGTTACCACTCCCAGCTCCTTCTTTGCCATCTTCCATGGTACTAGCCTGGAGAATCCTGATCTTCCTTACAGTAACTGTTCTCTGAGCCCCTTAAGCTTAGCTCTTCACATGCTAAAATGAGCCACTAAGGAACCTGCATAAAGGCTTCTCAACAATGCTTTGTTTTCTCAGAAGCCCAATATTTTGCTCCACATCCATTTCAGATGTTAGATGCTATTTTGTTTCTCTCTGAATTCCTTATGAGATGAACCATTATTTTTCTGCCAGGTTAATGTATGGGGGAACTGTGTTTGGAGATTTAAGAGAAAATATCATATTACAAATGATAAGCAGAGGAGTATATTCTTCTAAAACCTATCTCTGTTCATTGAGTGGAAATTTGTTTTGTTATTCAATAATCTTTTCCAGCTGAGTAGAATGATAGTGAATTCGGGAAAGGATGAGGGCAAAAGAAGGAATGGGTGAAGAGCTAGAAGAGGCAGGCCAAAGGGACGGCAAGTAGAGCATGAAATCCGGGATTCAGTGCTGTACAGAGAAGAGAAGGAACTCCATAGTCAAGCACTCACTGCACCCCTGTAGTCAGATGTTAGAGGTGGGGAAGCTGCCACACAAATCAGACGCAATTCAGTAAACCCTTCTGGGGAGAATTATGAAATAATGAGCTTGTGCAATGATTCTGGGTTTCCTAAAGATTGGGACTCAGAGTCATCAGCCTTCATTAATGGTACCAACGGACACCGAACCCTCTTCAGGAATAGATCATTTATTGAGTTGCTTGTCCAGATGAACCTCCTTGGCTGAAAAGATGAGACAGAAGAATCCAACTAAATGCCTCAGGAAGAACTGAAAAGCATACCCCTAGAGACGTTCACTTCTAAAACACTCAGCAACTAAATAGGAAGTTCATATTTGATTAAAAGATGAGTAATGGCTTGCAATCAGAAATGCATGCCTATAATTTAAATGCCATCTTGCTACCTACAAAAAGGCATGGAAAATCCATAAGTAATTTGCTCTTGGCTTTGAAGAATTCTATATGGTTTTAGAAGCATATTTTGTTCCTAATTGTTTCATCCCATGGCTGACCTCAATATTTCTTGAACATTTATTGCCTGGAAAAGAGCTAGCAGAAGATGTTAGTACAACAATCTAATCTTGCATTAAAATACTCCTCAGAGAGAGGTACAAACCCTTCAGTAATTGACTACACACAGGAGTCACAAAACAATACCAGGCACTTGGAGGATGTAGAATAACAATTACAATTATTCCTATCCTCAAGGATATTAAGGTCTAATGGGAAGAAAATAAAATATATAAAATCAACATAAATACATACATATGTGCAAAGCAATTGTGTGTGTGTGTGTGTGTGTGTGTGTGTGTGAGAGAGAGAGAGAGAGAGAGAGAGAGAGAGAGAGAGAGAGAGATAATTAGTTAGTTAATGAAATCAAGAATTAGGCTGATTATTTGGAGAATAGTTAGATAAACCTTAAAAAGATAGGTAAAGGAAACAAAGATTTAGGGTTTGGGGTCATGATTTTTGTTCCTTCAGAGAAAAATCTGTTTTGTGATACCTAATACCTAATCCCACAGCGTACAATCTCCAGTATCTAAGACATACTCTCAAGCATCCAAACTAACTGCAAAGTATGTATCACTATCTACTTTTCTAATAAAAGAATTAAATTCAGTATCAGGGAGATAGCTAGACTTTGCTAGCAAACATATATCTATATCTACAGCTATGGTATAGAATTTTCCAAAAGGGGAAGAAGGTAACCAGAGGAAAATAAAGAAATTATATCCTTTGTCCAAAGGGAAACCAAAAGACACATTCCATTAAAAAATAAAAGTTATTAATATATAAGAGTCTAGAAAGAGCTTGGAAAGACTCTGGAATTCTACAGTCTGCTGTAATCATTTGCCTGGCCAAAAACCCACCCAGTAATTCTTTATAATATCTTGAAATAAAGAGAAAGAGAGAGAGAGATGTCCATGGGGACCAAAAACATTGAGTAATAATTCTTAAATCCATCCCCACCGTATTATTCATCTCTGCCAGGGTCAGATTTGGCCACTGCATGGCTGGAGGTCTGGGCATGCTGTTCCCAGTTTTATTTTTACAGTAGTTATGGAGCCCTTTATATTTTCAAGGGCCCTCCTGTCACTTATTACCTGCCAGTCCAGACCACCCACCCACATTCCCACACACAATATGTCCAGACACACCCACAAACACTCAGACTCTTTCAGTCTCACCGTGGCTTGGGATAACTGAAAGGCGTTTTGCTCTGAAGGATGCTTAGCACACTTGGAATTCCCCTCGAATAAATCTGTTTTCCTCTCTGGGGACCAATCTAAGGGTATTACCACTAGGCAAACATTTATAGAGCACCTACTGGGTGTAAGGCACAGATGGATGTAGGGGCAAAAGGAAACTCACGGGAGAGGGGGGGCACAACAATCCAAGAGGAATCTGCCTAGGAAGTGCCTTTGTTTCCTGGTAACCAGTTGTGTGTGGGTGAGTGAGTATGTGTGTGTGTGTGTGTGTGTGTGTGTGTGTGTGTGTGTGTTTGCGCGCGCGCGCGTGCGTGTGCGCGCACATGTGTGTGTGTGTGTGTGTGTGTGTGTGTGTGTGTAAGAGAGACAGAGACAAACACAGAGACAAAGACAGAGACAGACAGACAGAAACAGACAGACGCAGACAGACATGACACACAGAGACAAACAGAGACAGTCTCGCTCAGTATCTCCTTCAGGAGAGTTGATCACACAAATTCTAAAACAGTGAGAGGAAGGAAAACTCTTGCCCTGATTCCGAAAAGCAGACTTGGACGAAACCTCATTTCTCCACATCCCACAGACCAGGGCCTGGTGCACACAGAGGGGCCCGGCTGCTGGGGAGACTCTGGCTGTGGTGAAGCCTTCAGCCTTCCTCAGCCGTCCTGGCCTCAAGTCCTTAGGATAATTTATGAGGTGTCAGGATATTCTGACCACAAGGTCGGAATAGAATGGTTTTTACACTTCAACTGCCATGAAAGAGAAACAATTTAATTCTGTTTTCCTACCGCACTGTCTGTTTTCACAATGAACAGGGGATTTGGGTCGCCTGGAGATTATTTGTCTAAGCACAGACCAAGACGGCTGCTGAGATTTAAGATGTCTGATTCGGACTCCAGCTTCCTTCTGCTTCCTTCCCAGATAGGGAAAGGGGCATTTGCAGTTCTTACCATTAAAAAAAAATTGGAATGAACCACATTTTACACAGGCAGTGCTGTGTACTAGGGCGTAAACCAGATTCCTAGTGTCTCTCCTTCAAGGAGAGGCCAGTGTTGCTGTTCTCAAGCCTTGGGTTATGACCCCTGGAGGGGGAGAGGTGTCAAACGACCCTTTTACCGGGGTTGCCTAGAACCATGGAAAAATACAGATATTTACATTACAGTTCATAACTAGCAAAATTACAATCATGAAGTAGCAACAAAAATAATTTTATGGTGGGGGGGTCAGCACAACATGAGGAACTGTAGTAAAGGGTTACAGCATTAGGAAGGTTGAGAAACACTGGCCTAGTGAGATAGAAGTGCAAACGACCCCTGCTCCTGAGCTCAAACAGGCTAGTGCCTGCCAAGCACAGGCACTTGAGGCTAAAGTAGTGTTTCCCTTGGCGTGGAATTGTAGCCTCCTGGCTCCTCCTGAAGCTACAGAATAGAGACATTCCACTGAGGAGCTTGAAGCTTTGCTGCCAGGAAAAGAACCACTAGAGAAGTCTCTGCATAGCAGTGTCGTCAATATCTCATTGGGCTACCGAGAAGCCAGACAAGGCCAGGGTGCTTTCTCAGGACCCCGTTAGCCTATTCCTGGATCTACACTGGGGAGGTCATCTGTGAGTCAGGGCTTGACAACAACCTCATTAGAGAATGATCACCCAGGACACTCAACAGTAAAGAGGGGCCCCTGAATATTCTTGTACTTGAAGCAGCAGACCTCACTGGGACAATTTTTTTTTTGTGATCTCTGCGAAATTCATCCTTTGGGATTTCACTTCATGACCGGCATCAGAAAGATGAACCAGAATTCATTTTGTCAAACTTTTAAAGGTAAAGCTACTTAAATAGACTGTAAGCATATGTACTGAAAGGCATCAGCTTTCAAGAAACAGGGAGGATTCGTATGGGCCATGACACTATTGCGAGGCTCTTTATCAGAGTATATGGTTCTTCGTTGACATGGACCAAGGTCTTTTGCTATCCCAGGTTTCCTAGGAATGTTGTCATGGCTCCCATGAACAAGCCAAGGCCAGAGATAGTGAGGAAGAAGCAATGAACTTTCAGGACTACAGCACCCATCCATCCACTCTTCCTTCTGGTGGGAAAACTTAGTGACTCACTTGCTGAGAAGCTGTGCGGGCCATTCTTAGTTACCAGCTTGTCTACATCTGGACATAGTCTGTGAGAGAGCAAGTGTACAATATAGTGAAATAACGCGCAGCCAGGGTGTGCGGCGAGTGTCTAACTGTTAAATAAGCACAGTGAGATTCGTGTCTAACCAGTGTATATAATTAAATAAGCTCCGTGTAGGACAGCAGAAGCTGACTTGAGGGGTCTTCCTTGGAAGACCTTCAAAATTCAAATGGATTTTTGTTGAGGTCACTATAAATTTATTTTCATTCCTTGGACATTTTAAATTAAGAATTGGTGTGACTTTGGAAGAGTAGTTCTCAGTTTAAATGGTAAAGTAAAACTCAGAGAAGTGAGGTGAAGAAAGAAATAAGGCAAATGATTCATGCTTAGAACCCTGGCCAGCTTTCCACAGAATTACTTTCCTGAACCAACCCTCTCCTCTGAACTCGGCCTCTCCTGAACTAAGGAATGAATGCTAAGTGGTGAGTGCGATGACAATGACATCTAACAGTGCTCTTCTCTTCAGGATGTTAGGTAAATGCTCAGAGAAAGAGTCTACTCTCACCCCCTCACCCTGACTGCATGCTTGTTCTCAAGGCCAGTTTAGGCTATGGATGGAGCCTTCTGTGACTTGACATCCAGTAGGCCTCAGTTTCTTTTTATTTTCCAGTTCTTTTATTAGATATATTCTTTATTTGCATTTCAAATGTTGCCTCAGTTTTAAAGTGCTGAGTCAAAGTAGTCTGCTCCCCTTTCTGCAAAGCCAGTTTCTTTTTGTATTAGATATTGTATTTATTTACATTTCAAATGTTTCCTTGTGTCTCTTCCGAAAACCCCCTATTCCACCCCACCTCACCCCCCCCCACTGCTCACTAACCCATCCACTCCCACTTCCCTGACCTGGCAGTCCCCTACCCTGGGGCATCAAGCCTTCACAGGTCAAAGGGCTTCTCCTCTCACTGATGTCCAACCAGGCCATCCTCTGCTACCCATGTGGCTGAAGCCATGGGTTCCCCCCCCCATGTCTTCTGTTTGGTTGGTGGTTAAGACCCTGAGAGCTCTGAGAGTACTGGTTGATTCGTATTGTTGTTCCTCTTATGGGGCTGTAAACCCCTTCAGCTCCTTGGGTCCTCTTTCTAGTTCTTCTGTTGGAGACCCTGTGCTCAGTTCAAAAGTTGGCTAAGAGCATCCTTCCCACCCCCTGTATTTGTCAGGCACTGGCAGGGCCACTCTGGAAACAGCTATATCAGGCTCCTGTCAACAAGCACTTGTTGGCATCCACAAGAGTGTTTGGGTGTGGTGACTGTATAAGGGATGGAACCTCAGGTGGGGCAGTTTCTGGATGGTCTTTCCTTCAGTCTCTGCTCCACACTTTGTCTCTGTATTTTCTCCCGTGGGTATTTTGTACCCTATCTAAGAAGAACCAAAGTATCCACACTTTGGTCTTCCTTCTTAAGATTCATGTGGTCTGTGAATTATATCTTGGGTATTTCAAGCTTCTGAGCTAATAGCCACTTATCAGGGAGTACATACCATGTGTGTTCTTTTGTGATTGGGTTACCTCACTCAGGATGATATTTCCTAGTTCCATCCATTTGCCTAAGAATTTCATGAATTCATTGTTTTTAACAGCTGAGTAGTATTCCATTGTGTAAATGTACTACATTTTCTGTATCCATTCCTCTGTTGAGGAACATCTGGGTTCCTTCCAGCTTCTAGCTATTATAAATAAGGCTGCTATGAACATAGTGAGCATGCAATTTTTAAATGATAAAAGTCTCTTAGATAAGATATTCTGAAATGTTTAAACTAGATTGGTGGAGACCTCAACTGGTAGTAATGCGATGAAATTATCAATTCAAATGGATAAAAACAGAAAACTTGTGGTGTTTAAAATAATGGACTGTGGTGCTGAAATTGATTCAAGATCATTATGCAGTCACTTGATCAAAAAAGTAGCTGAAGATTCCCAGACATCAAAGAAAGCTATCTTTCCCAGGAAAGTCACACTGGTCTGTGCATCTAACCATGTCTTCACATGAGACCTACATGCTATAGACTGAGAAAAAAATCCCAGGAGGAAAAACAGACATGAGAGTAAGAGGATAAGCCTCTACTGGCCCAAGTCTGCTCAGTAATCATCTCAAAAGTTTGTAAGAATTTTATCATATGATTTTGGAGGTGTGAGACAGCCACAGTACTTTTCTGTTCAGATTGTTGCTGTAATATAAGTGGTATGTTAATTGTCCAGCCCACTTATTTTGGGTTTACTTAAGTTATATTTCCTTAATAACTGCCAAGAAGGCAGTTCTTTGAGGAACTTGGTAATGATGTCCAGAGCGTACTTATATGTGAGTGTGAAAAACATGTCTTTGCAACTACTTCCTATCACATTATTTGTTGCTGTAAAACATACCTGAGAGAATGGCTTAACAGGAGAAAAGATTCACAACCCAAGGATTTACCCTCCAAGGCACTTACCTCCATTGTTTCTGGGCCAAAGGTGACACAGAGCACCATTCTGAAGACTACTTAGGGGAACAGGCTACTTCACCTCATGGTATCCAGGAAACAAAAGAGGTGTCCTTCACATTCACACCTGAGCCTACATCCAACTAAGCTCTACTTATAAAATTAATTATTTTATTTATTTACATCCCAAATGATGCCCTACTCCTTGTCCCACCTTGCAGAGTTCTTCCCCCACATTCTATCTGTCCTTCTCTTCTGGGAGGGTGCCCCTCCAGATAGCCCCCCACCCTGTGGCATCAAGACTCCATAGAATTGGGCGCATCCTCTCCCACTAAGGCCAGACAAGGCAGCCCCTGTTACATATGTGCTGGGAGGTCTTGGACCAGCCCATGCCTGCTCTTTGGTTGGTGGTTAAGTCTCTGGGAGCTCCCAGGGGATCCGGGTTAGTTGACACTGTTGGCCTTCCTATGGGGTTGCTATCCCCTTCAGTTCCCTCAATCTGTCCCCTAATTCTTCCACGGGGGTCCCTTAGACCTTAGTTCAGTGCCTATCTATCAGTATCTACGTTTGTCTCAGTTAACTGTTGGTAGGGACTCCCAGAGCCATGCTAGGCTCCTGACTGCAAGCACAACATAGCATTAGTAAGAGTGTCTGGGATTGGTGCTTGCCCATGGGATGGATCCAAAGTTGGGCCAGTCACTGGTCAGACATTCCTTCAGTTTCTGTTCCAATTTTGTCCCTGCATTTCTTTTAGACAGGAGTAATTTTGGGTTGAAAGTTTTGGGTTGGTGTCCTCATTCCTCCACTGAGGATCTTGTCTGATTACTGGAGGTGGTCTCTTCAGGTTCCATATTCCCACCATTGGGCCTTTCTGCTAAGGTCATGCACACTGAGCCCTGGGAGCCCCCTCCCCCATGTCTCTGAAACTCTACCTTCACTAGTAACACAACCTGCCTAACATATGCTTGAAGTTAGAATCCATTGACAGAGTAAATCACTGAGTATGTCCGAACCTCCTGACTTACTCTAGAAACTCCCACATAAGCATATCTAGAGGTGTGCTTCATTAATCTTACAGGAAACTCTCCTATCAAATTAACAATCAGGATTAACCACCTCATTGTCAAATTTACTTTAAAGTAAAGTGTATAATTAGAGCTGTTGATATGATTATTTTTTATTTTATTTGATATATTCTATATTTACAATTCATTTCCCTTTTTCTGGTTCCCTGCCCCCCAAAGGTCCCACATGCCCTTTCCCTCCCCATGTTCCCCCATCCACCCTTTCCCACTTCCCTGTTCTGGTATTCCCCTACACTGATGCTTTGACCCTTTCCAGCACCAGTGTCCACTCCTTTCTTCTTGTCAGACATCATTTGGTATGTAAATTGTGTCTTTGGTGTTCCAAGATTCTAGGCTAATATCCACTTATCAGTGACTGCATACCATGGGTATTCTTTTGAGACTGGGTTACCTCACTTAGTATGATGTTCTCCAGCTCCATCCATTTCTCTAAGAGTTTCATGAATTCATTGTTTCTAATGGCTGAATAGTACTCCATTGTGTATATATACCACATTTTTTGTATCCATTCTTCTGTTGAGGGACATCTGGATTCTTTCCAGCTTCTAGCTATTATAAATAAGGCTGCTATGAACATAGTGGAGCATGTATCCTTATTGCATGCTGGGGAATCTTCTGGGTTTATGCCCAGGAGTGTTATGGCTGGGTCCTCTGGAAGTATCATGTCTAGTTTTCTGAGGAACCGCCAGACTGATTTCCAGAGTGGTTGTACCAGCTTGCAGTCCCACCAGCAGTGGAAGAGTGTTCCTCTTTCTCCACATTCTCGCCAACACCTGCTGTTTCCTGAGTTTTTAATCTTAGCCATTCTGACTGGTGTGAGGTGAAATCTCACGGTTGTTTTGATTTGCATTTCTCTAATGACTAATGATGTTGAACATTTTTAAGGTGTTTCTCAGGCATCCGAATTTCTTCAGGTGAAAAGTCTTTGTTTAGCTCTGTACCCCATTTTTGGATAGGGTTATTTGGTTTTCTGGGGTCTAACTTCTTGAGTTCTTTGTATACATTGGATATTAGCCCTCTGGATATAATTATTGAAATGAGACAATCATTGCACATAAAGTAGATATGCATAAGTAACATTTTAGGATAATATAAATAACCAAAATATTAATATTACAAATCTGCCTTTTGCTCGCCATATAATCTTCGGGAATTTTTCAACTATCTGTGCCATAATTTTTTCTCTTGAAAAACATAATGACAGACCCTGATTTTGGCAGTTACAGTGGTTATGTGAATTAGTAAAGGAATAATGGCAGGGCACTGCCACACAGCATTATATAATAACATTACTGTTATTACTAATTGTGTTGAATAGCCAAAGTGGTAGACTATCCTTAAAGCCATTGACATCCTGACTGGGTGGTGTCTGGATCTTTCAGACCTTTCCAAAGTCTCTGTATTATGCTTTTTTCATGACATGTTAATTTTGTGGCACTTGTAACGCTTCATGCATCCTTAGGGACACCTGATTATGTTCTTGTATAACTATCCATTTCTCAGAAAAACAAAATTTGTCTTGTTGTTTAACTTTTTTTTTTTCTTTTTCTTTTTTTTTTTATCATTTTTTTTATTTTCTATATTCTTTGTTTACATTCCAAAGGCTTTCCCCTTTCCCAGGTACCCCCCACCATATGTCCCATAATTCCTCTCCCCCCCATGCTATTCCCCACTCTTTCCCCCTCCCCCGATTTCTCTGTTCTGGGTCTACAATACTGGATCCAATCTTTACAGGCCCAGGGTCCTCTCCTTTTTTTCTTCTTGAGAGTCATTTGACTTGCTAATTGTGCCTTGAGTATTTAGGGCTTCTGGGCTCATTAATATCCACTTATCAGTGATTGCATTTCGTGTGTATTCTTTTGTGATTGGGTTAGCTCACTTAGGATGATAGTTTCCAGATCTAACCATTTACCTACAAATTGCATGAATTCATTATTTTTAATTGCTGAGTAGTACTCCATTGTATAAATATACCACATTTTCTGTATCCATTCCTCCTTTGAGGGATATCTGGGCTCCTTCCAATTTCTGGCTATTATAAACAAGGCTGCTATAAACATAGTGGAGCATGTGTCTTTGTTGTATGCAGGGGAATCCTCTGGGTATATGCCCAGGAGTGGTATGCCAGGGTCCTCTGGGAGTTGCATGCCCAATTTTCTGAGGAACCGCCACACTGATTTCCAGAGTGGTTTTACCATTTTGCAATCCCACCAACAGTGGAGGAGTGTTCCTCTTTCTCCACATCCTCGCCAGCACTTGTTGTCTCTCGAGTTTTTAATCTTAGCCATTCTGACTGGAGTGAGGTGGAATCTCAGGGTTGTTTTGATTTGCATTTCCCTGATGACTAATGATGTTGAACATCTCTTAAGGTGTTTCTCGGCCATCCGAATTTCTTCTGGTGAAAATTCTTTGTTTAGCTCTGTGCCCCATTTTTTGATAGGGTTATTTGGTTCTTTGGGGTCTAACTTCTTGAGTTCTTTGTATATATTGGATATTAGCCCTCTGTCGGATGTGGGGTTGGTGAAGATCATTTCCCACGTTGTTGGTTGCCCTGTTGTCTTTCTGACAGTGTCCTTTGCCTTACAGAAACTTTGTAATTTTATGAGGTCCCATTTGTCCATTCTTGATCTTAGAGCATAAGCTATTGGTGTTCTGTTCAGGAACTTTACCCCTGTGCCCATGTCCTCCAGGGTCTTCCCAAGTTTCTTTTCTAATAGTTTCAGTGTGTCTGGTTTTATGTGGAGGTCCTTGATCCACTTGGAGTTGATCTTAGTACAAGGAGATAAGAGTGGGTCAATTCGCATTCTTCTGCATGTTGACCTCCAGTTGAACCAGCACCATTTGTTGAAAAGGCTATCTTTTTTCCACCGGATGGTTGTGGCTCCTTTATCAAAGATCAAGTGACCATAAGTCTGTGGGTTAATTTCTGGGTCTTCAATCCTATTCCATTGATCTACCTGCCTGTTGCTGTACCAATACCATGCAGTTTTTATCACAATTGCTCTGTAGTACTGCTTGAGGTCAGGGATATTGATTCCCCCAGAAGTCCTTTTATTGTTGAGAATAGTTTTAGCTATCCTGGGTTTTTTGTTGCTCCAGATGAATTTGAGAATTGCTCTTTCTAGATCTATGAAGAATTGATTTGGGATTTTGATGGGGATTGCATTGAATCTGTAGATTGCTTTTGGCAAGATGGCCATTTTTACTATATTGATCCTGCCAATCCAGGAGCAAGAAATATTTTTCCATCTCCTGAGGTCTTCTTCGATTTCTTTCTTCAGGGACTTGAAGTTCCTGTCATACAGATCTTTCACTTGTTTGGTTAGAGTTACGCCAAGGTACTTTATGTTGTTTGTGGCTATTGTGAAGGGTGTTATTTCCCTAACTTCTTTCTCAGCCTGCTTGTCCTTTGAGTACAAGAAGGCTACTGATTTGCTTGAGTTAATTTTATAACCAGCCACGTTGCTGAAGTTGTTTATCAGCTGTAGAAGTTCTCTGGTGGAGTTTTTTGGATCGCTTAAGTAGACTATCATATCATCTGCAAATAATGATACTTTGACTTCTTCCTTTCCAATTTGTATCCCTTTGACTTCCTTATGTTGTCTGATTGCTCTCGCTAGAACTTCAAGTACTATATTGAAAAGATATGGAGAGAGAGGACAGCCTTGTCTAGTCCCTGATTTTAGTGGAATTGCTTCAAGTTTCTCTCCATTTATTTTGATGTTGGCTACTGGTTTGCTGTAGATTGCTTTTACTATGTTTAGGTATGGGCCTTGAATTCCTGCTCTTTCCAAGACTTTTAGCATGAAAGGATGCTGAATTTTGTCAAATGCTTTTTCAGCATCTAATGAGATGACCATGTGGTTTTTTTCTTTTAGTTTGTTTATGTAGTGGATTACATTGATGGATTTCCGTATATTGAACCATCCCTGCATTCCTGGAATGAAGCCTACTTGATCATGGTGAATGATCGTTTTGATATGCTCTTGGTTTCGGTTGGCAAGAATTTTATTTAGTATTTTTGCATCTATATTCATAAGAGAAATTGGCCTGTAGTTCTCTTTCTTTGTTGGATCTTTTTGTGGTTTAGGTATCAGCGTAATTGTGGTTTCGAAGAATGAGTTGGGCAGTGTCCCTTCTGTCTCTATTTTGTGGAATAGTTTGAAGAGTATTGGTGTTAAGTCTTCTTTGAAGGTCTGGTAGAATTCTGCACTAAAACCATCTGGTCCCGTACTTTTTTTGGTTGGGAGGCTTTCTATAACCCCTTCTATTTCTTTAAGGGTTATGGGACTGTTTAGCTGGTCTACTTGATGCTGATTTAATTTTGGTATTTGGTATCTGTCTAGGAAATTGTCCATTTCCTCCAGATTCTCCAGTTGTTTTGAGTATAGGCCTTTGTAGTAGGATCTGATGATCTTTTGAATTTCCTCTGTTTCTGTTGTTATATCCCCCTTTTCATTTTTAATTTTGTTAATTTGGATACTATCTCTGTGCCCTTTGGTTAGTCTAGCTAAGGGTTTATCTATCTTGTTGATTTTCTCGAAGAACCAGCTCTTGGTTTTGTTGATTCTTTGTATGGTTCTCTTTGTTTCTGCTTGATTGATTTCAGCCCTTAGTTTGATGATTTCCTCTCTTCTACTCCTCCTGGGTGAGTTAGCTTCTTTTTGTTCCAGCGCCTTCAGGTGTGCTGTTAAGTTGCTAGTGTATGCTCTTTCCAGTTTCTTTTTGGAGGCACTCAGGGCTATGAGTTTTCCTCTTAGCACTGCTTTCATTGTATCCCAGAGATTTGGGTAGGTCGTACCTTCATTTTCATTGAAGTCTAAAAAGTCTTTGATTTCTTTCTTTATTTCTTCCTTGACCAGGGTGTCATTGAGTAGAGTATTGTTCAGTTTCCATGTGTATGTGGGCTTTCTGTAGTTCTTCTTGCTATTGAAGACCACTTTTACTCCATAGTGATCCGATAGGAGACATGGGATTAGTTCGGTCTTCTTGTATTTGTTGAGGTCTGTCTTGTGACCAATTATATGATCAATTTTTGAGAAGGTACCGTGCGGTGCTGAGAAAAAGGTATACTCTTTTGTTTTAGGATGGAATGTTCTATATATATCTGTTAAATCCAATTGGTCCAAAGCTTCAATTAGTTTCACTGTGTCCCTGTTTAGTTTCTGCTTTCCTGATCGGTCCATTGAGGAGAGTGGAGTGTTGAAGTCACCTACAATCATTGTGTTAGGTGCGATGTGTGCTTTAAGCTTTAGTAAAGTTTCTTTTACGAATGAGGGTGCCCTTGCATTTGGTGCATAGATGTTCAGTATTGAGAATTCTTCTTGGTGGATTTTCCCTTTGACAAGCAGGAAGTGACCTTCTGTGTCTCTTTTGATGACTTTAGGTTGAAAGTCGATTTTATCTGATATTAGAATGGCTACTCCAGCTTGTTTCCTGGGACCATTTGCTTGTAGAACTGTCTTCCAGCCTTTTACTCTAAGGTGGTGTTTGTCTTTGACACTGAGATGTGTTTCCTGTATGCAGCAAAATGTAGGGTCCTGTTTCCGTATCCAGTCTGTTAGTCTGTGTCTTTTGATTGGGGAATTGAGTCCATTGATATTAAGAGATATTAAGGAATAGTAATTATTACTTCCTGACATTTTGGGAATTTTATTATTATTTGTATTTGAGTGGTTCTCTTCTTTTGGGTTGGATGAGATGGGGTTTCTATCTTGTTTCTTCTGGGGTGTTGTTTCCCCCCTTGTGTTGGTATTTTTCCCCTATTATCCTTTGTAGGGCTGGGTTTGTAGATAAGTATCTTGCAAATTTGGTTTTGTCGTGGAATATCTTGGTTTCCCCATCTATGGCAATTGAGAGTTTCGCTGGGTATAGTAGTCTTGGCTGAAGTTTGTGTTCTCTTAGGGTCTGCATAAGGTCTGCCCAGGATCTTCTAGCTTTCATGGTCTCAGGTGAGAAGTCTGGTGTAATTCTGATAGGTCTTCCTTTATATGTTACTTGTCCTTTTTCTCTTACTGCCTTTAATATTCTTTCTTTGTTTAGTACATTTGGGGTTTTGACTATTATGTGACGGGAAGTATTTCTGTTCTGGTCCAGTCTATTTGGGGTTCTATAGGCTTCTTGTATATTCATGGGCATCTCTCTCTTTAGGTTGGGGAAATTTTCTTCCATAATTTTGTAGAAGATATTTGCTGGCCCTTTAAGTTGTAGATCTTCATTCTCATCTATCCCTATAATCCTTAGGTTTGGTCTTCTCATTGTGTCCTGGATTTCCTGAATGTTTTGGGTTACCAGCTTTTTGCATTTTGCATGTTCTTTAATTGTTGAATCCATGGTTCCTATGGTATCTTCAGCATCTGAGATTCTGTCTTCTATCTCTTGTATTCTATTGTTGATATTTGCATCTATGACTCCTGATTTCTTCCCAAGGTTTTCTATCTCCAACATTGTCTCCCTTTGCGATTGCTTAGTTGTTTCTACTTCTGTTTTTAGATTTTGTATGGTTTTGCTCAGATCTTTCAGTTGCTTGTTTGTGTTTTCCTGTAATTCTTTAAGGGATTTTTGTGTTTCCTCCTTTATGACTTCTACTCGTTGACCCATGTTCTCTTGTATTTCTTTGGGTGATTTTTGTTTCTCCCCCTTATTGGGATTCACTTTTTGCTCTATATTCTCCTGGATTTCTTTAAGTGATTTTTGTGTCTGCCTTGTATGGGCTTCTAGTTTTTGATCTATTTTCTCCTCTATTACTTTAAGAAATTTATCTAAGTGATCCTCAATCTGCATCTTTACCAGTGATTTTAGATCTGAGTCTTGTTTTTCTGGTGTGTTGAGATATCTGGGATTTAATTGTGTTTGTCTTGCAATGGCTTCTAGCTTTTGATCTATTTTCTCATGTATTACTTTAAGAGATTTATCTAAGTGTTCCTCTATCAGCATCCTGACCAGTGATTTTAGATCTGAGTCTTGTTTTTCTGGTGTTTCGGGGTATCCAATATTTATTGCTGTTGGGGAACTGGGTTCTGATGCCGCCATATTGCCTTGATTTTTGTTAGTAGCGATCTTACGTTTGCCTTTTGCCATCTGGTTAACTCTGGTGTTAGTTGGTCCTGTAGATACTAGCTGGTGCTTGACCCTCCTGTGGGGTTGTAAGGCTATTTCCCAGTGACTGGGATACCTGAATCACTGTCCTGCGGGGGTCTTGCTCACAGATTGCTGACAGGTGGCCTGAGTCCCCCGAGGTCTTAACCTCAGGATATCCCAGGTATTTGGTTCCGCCTGTTGGGCGGCTTCTCTGCACTGCTCCTGCTCAGGGTTCGCTGTCTGATATCCTGTTTCCCCAGGGGTCTTAAAGTTGGGATATCTCAGTTATCTGGTTCCGCCTGCTGGTCCCAAGCTGCTGGGAAGCTGGCTGGGTCCGGTTTCCAGCTTCCCTGCCACTGGCTGGATGGGAGGCTGGTTCGGCCTCCGGCTGGGTCTGGGTACCTGGCACACTGGCTGACTCCGGCTTCCTCACCACCAGCTGGACGGGAAGCTGCAGGCAATATGGCAGCTGCCTGCAGGGAGCTCGGGGTCCGCCCCGCGCGCGAGTGCAGAGTGCACCCGCTATTCTGTGCCCAATTCCCACTCCAGGCCTGAGTCCCTGAAGGTCTTAAGCTCGGGCTGTCTCGGGTACCTGGTTCTGCCGCCGCCGCCGGATGGTTCTGAGCACCTGGCACTCTGGGTGACCCTCCGGCTTCCCCACCACCAGCTGGGCGGGAAGCTGCAGGCAATATGGCAGCTGCCTGCAGGGAGCTCGGGGTCCGCCCCGCGCGCGAGTGCAGAGTGCACCCGCTATTCTGTGCCCAACTCCCACTCCAGGCCTGAGTCCCCGAAGGTCTTAAGCTTGGGCTGTCTCGGGTACCTGGTTCTGCCGCCGCCGCCGGATGGTTCTGAGCACCTGGCACGCTGGGTGACCCTCCGGCTTCCCCACCGCCAGCTCGTTGTTTAACTTTTTATCCATCTCCCTTAGTTTCCTGTGCAAAGAGTTCCTGGTGTCTAAATTAGAATACTAATTCAATATTTGTAATCTTGAAAGAAAGAGGAAACTATAATCTTCCACGGGATGCTAGCTTTCTAACCATTTCCTGGCAAACTATCCCATTCATATTTGCTCTCAGTTGAGGGAAATTAAGAGGATTCAGCAGCATTTAATGGGTTCATAAAAGCCTTACTTCAAACAGAAGTTATGTAATGAACTCTCCTGGAAAATGCTGGAGATGCAGGCTGCAGATCCAAGCTGCAGGATAACAAGGCTCAGGTTTGAACTGAGCCACAGAAATGAGGTTTGAGACCATGGATATGGTAAGGGAAAAGTGTATGTGTAAATGGACAGACATATGGATGGCCGTTTGAATAGGCCATTCCAATGGTGGGGACCAGGCAGAGATGAAGCCTCTCAGTCAGTCAGGAGTACTTTACCTGCTGTTGCTTTGATACACACTGGGTAGTCAGGTGATAGATAATTGTTTTCCTCCTGATGGAGTGTAGGCAGGAGAGCATTGTACTCTTCTTTACATTTACCTTAGGCCTGATTTTCCTGATGGGATTTTAATATATCTATGTGCTCATATGGTTCCTGTTAACTTTGCTAAGTCTATATGATAGTTGGCTGTGGTATGTCTATAGGATGGTACCCTTTTGGCTTCAGTAAGTCATAGGATATTACATTTTTGGCTTTGAGAAGACTACAAGCTAGTGCTCTGCTGGCTTTGGTAAGTCTATAGGATAATACTCTGTTTGCTTAAGTAAGTCTATAGGATACTCCGCTGTAGACTTCCAGGAACAGATTATTCATCAGTCTATGTCTTGAGTGTCCTGAGAAGATGGTGCTGTTCCTGTGTCCACTGAGGTGAAGAGTCTCCCTGCTTCTACATTTCCTCTCAAAACAGTCAAGCATAACTTGCACAGTGGACTCACCACAGCAAAACACAGCCTGACATGAATTCCTTTTTTGCCAAGAATCAGAGATAGCTATGCTAACAGCCAGGCTTAACACACAGCTCTGGCTTAAGAACTTTTCCTAGAGAAAGTTTGCTGAGGAGCAAGTAGGGGGAGTTTCTATAAACTGCTTTTTTTTCTGTATTAGAAGAAGGAGGAAAAGAAGGAGGAGGAGGAGGAGGAGGAGGAGGAGGAGGAGGAGAAGAAGAAGAAGAAGAAGAAGAAGAAGAAGAAGAAGAAGAAGAAGAAGAAGACCACAGACTTTTCCTTCTACCTCCAAATGTAATTTGATGAGGATGCGATGCTAGGAGCTGCCTCAGACCCCACCCCCAACATAATAAGACACATGTCTAACAAAAGCCAATGCGCTTAAAATGATAAAGTAGAAGGAAAGAAGGAGGGTTCTGATGATGCCACTGAGTCATCAAGATAATCTATTTCTATGTTTTTCTAAAGTACAGCACAAAACTAGCATAATTCTATCTTCTTGTATATGATAGCTAATTCCAACTAACACAAATATGCATTTTTGCAAGGCATGCAGACCCCTAAGCAACAGCACATTCATTCATCCTTGAACAGCCCCCATGATGTCAAATAAATACGTCTAATAAACAATGATTTATTAGTAAGACCTTGCTATATTTCACCACACCCCTATCTTATTTCTTCCTTACAGACCAGACTTCTTTCAAATCTTATTTTGTTCTTTGTTTAACTTATCTAATTACTAAATGTTATGATTATTCTATGCCAGTTAACTTCAAATTTTCAAGAGTTAAATTTGTTTTAGTCTCTCAAATCACTAAGTTAATTGTAACTTTGTTTTGCTTTTCATGTCCTTACCCATAATTACCATCCTTTCCTAGAGAGAGTTTGATCCAACGCATGAGTTTGAAGCCAGAAAGACCCAGAGTCTATTTATGAGCCATGCGATTGGGTGAGCTATTTTCTACAGCACTTCATTTTCTCACCTAAAAAGATGAAATGAGAAAATAAAGCAATGACCTTTAGCACAGAGAATGATCTCAAAAAAATATGAGGGGTAGAACATTGGAGGAAATGAAGACACAGCATTTAAAAGTAGATCAGGAGAAAGGAAAGAGAACAATCCAAGGAGAGCAAATAGCAAAGGATAAAAAGAAATAGACCAAGAAAACATAAGAGGCCCTAGAAGACAAAGGGAAGAGGAAGAATAGAAAGATAAGGAAGAGAAAGTGAAGGTGGTGGTAATGACTGGAAGAAGGAAAAGAGACAGATGTTATCTAGAGACAAAGGCTAAGAGAGAAAATAATTAAATTACATTTGAGATCCCAAAGTTATTATGTTTTTCAGCACAATGTGACGGCCCTGCCCAAAGTGTCCATGTTCTAAATGGTTGGCACTCTCTCATGCAACTTGAATCTTGTCACTCCAAAGATCACACTAAAGAAAGTGAGTCTTTCATAAGATGTTTATAATCCTTGAGCAATAATCCTCATATTTCAAAGGAATGATTGATTCATTGTGAGTCCATTACAATTGCAGAACTTGGAGAAGTCACTGGAGTGTGTTTATTCAAATGCGTCACAGCTAAGTTAAGCAAGTGGAAAATGAAAATGAGTGATTTATTGGATTTCTTCTATAATGGTCTGGAGTTCTTGTTCGGTGATCCGAGACAAGGGAAGAGAGCCTTTCTCCTTATACGAAAAGGAGTTTTTGGCAGTGAGGGCTGAGAAAAAGCCTCCCGTTTGCTATCCACCTGGTTATACTCTTGACAGAGAACCTGACAAACAGACTGAATTATGCACTCAGGTGTGGGTTAGAGAGGGCAGTGTTTCTTTCTTTCTTGGGTTTGTTTGAGGGTAATCAATAGCTCTCTGCTTATCTTCCCATCACTCATCCATTCCTATGAGAATCACATGCAGAATTTCTTTCCTGACCTATGTATCTTATGTTCCCAGTATTCCTCTACATACACTTAAGCCTGGGGTTTCTGACTTTCCCCAATGACCGTACACTCACAAGTATGGTCCTTCCATTTCTGTTTGTTTCATCATTACCAACTGTTTCTCAGACTCCTTGGACATGACTGCTATTCTCATCCTTCTCTGTATAAAGCTAGAGATAGGCTAATGTTGCCCTTCATCACAGTACCCTCATCCTTTAGGTCTGATGTCATTGCCTTCCACATTTCCACTCTCAACTGTGAGACCTTGTGACTTTGCATCTCAATTCCAGTAGAGTGACTTTGCCCAAGACAGACAAAGGATGAAAACTATTGCTTTGAATTAATCGTGGAGAAAGTGGAGACATCTCATCTTTGTAGTGCAGAAGATGTGTGGATCGTTTGTTTTGAGTAGCCCCTGGGGAAGGAGAGATTCCAAGTTCAGCGTTTATGTGGCACATTTTTCAATTAGACAATATACTGTATGGCATTTCCCTTCCTCCCATAGCCCTCTCTCTTTTATTACCACATGACTTCATCTCCCTGTGTGACTGACAGAGCCCATTGGGCTCAACACTGATAAAAAACATCTGTGGGGAAAAAAATTGCAATTTAGAAAACAATTAAGTACATCAATTTCAATTCATTTACTTGCCCAGAAAGGAGGAAAACCTATTTCAAAGAGGTAACTTGATCTGTAGTGCTCTAGGATTAAAGGGCAGATAGATCCTTATTTTCCAGGTTGCAGCATGGAATGTGTTTTAGCTCTGAGGTCTACATGTGGATGTAAACCTCTAGATTGCAAACTTTAACAAAGAATACATCACCAAGCATCTCTCTGGTTTTCTGACTTCTTATTTTACTGACATTTTTTTCTATTCTTCCTGAATTCCAAGGAACTTAAGCACTTTCTTGAAGGATGTGTTCCCTCTGTCAAATGTTTGCCAGATGCTCTATGTTATAGGAGCTCCATAAGTGAACCCTGGTTTACCGTTAAAGGTCACATTTGAAGGTCTCTGTGTGTGTGTGTGTGTGTGTGTGTGTGTGTGTGCTGAGTGAGAGTATATATGTGCATATGTGCATGTATGCATGTGTACATATGATGTGTGTATGTGTATTTGGGCATGTATGCATGTGTATATGTGGTGTATGTGCTAAATGTGACCATATGTGTGCATATGTACATGTGGTATGTGTGTGAGTGTATGTGGGCATGTATGCATATGATATGTGATATATTGTTCTGAGTGTGAGGATATGTATGTTTAGAATGAGTGTATTGTGCTCATGTGCATGTGTATATGTGATGTGTGTGTCTGCATGTGTCAGTGTATATGAGCATGCATGTGCATATGTTGTGTGCTAAATATGAGCATATTTGTACATGCATGCATCTATATATTGTGCATGCATATATGTGGTATGTGCTGAGTTCATATGTATACATGTGTATATGTGGTGTGTGTATTGTGTGTTAAGTATGTGTGAGTGTGTGTGTGTGTGTGTGTGCTGAGTGTTTGTGTATGTATACATGTGTGCATGTATATATATGATGTGTGTATATGTATGTGATCATGCATGCATGTGTATATGTTGTGTATGTGTGCTAAATATGAGCATATATGTATATGTATATGATATGTGATGTGTGTGTTTCTGCAGGTATGAGTGTATGTGAGCATGCATAATATGTGTATATGATATGTGTATGTTAAATGTGAGCATATGTATGCATTGTACATGTGTGTATGTGTGAATGCTGAGTGTGAGTGTATGTGTGTGTATGTATATGTGGAGTATGTGTGTATGTGTATGTATGTGTGTGTGTGTGTGTGTGTATGTGGTATGTAAAACCAACAACATAATCAAGGGAATGAGCATATCTCATATTGAAAGCATCTGCCAAGTGTTCTTCTCAGTGCAATGGAAACTTCATTTAGAGTTAATCATATTCTTTAATCAGCCTCATTAAAAGTTCCTTATCATTCCTACATTTCTTCCCAAAAGTTGATGTCTTCTACTTTATAACAGTTAAATGTTCCTTGCATCCAAGAAAAAGAAACAATTTTCAAGTTCCTATTTTCAAGTTTTCTAAATTCATCCCCTAGATATCAAATACAAAAAAATAGCAACCATAGAAATAAACTGGAAGGTTTGAATTAGTAATATCTCTGAGTTATAAATATGTTTCTATATTTAATTAACAAAACAATGAATAGAAAGATTGTTCAGCAGGAAAAGGTGCTTATTGTCAAGTCTGATGACCAGTAGAAGAGAAAAAGCTCATACAAGTTTCTCTCTGACCTCCATGTGGCATGCACGTGCACACATACACACACATACTCACACACACACACACACACACACACACACACTCATACACACACTCACACACACACACTCACACACACTCACACACATACACTCACACACACACACACACACACGATAGATAGATAGATAGATAGATAGATAGATAGAAAGATAGATAGAGTAAATAACAAATCATGTATAAAATAATTAGTACATGATCCAAAGTAGTTTCTCAGAAATAACAACAAAAAAAAAACTCCATCTGTTCCCCTGCTTGTGCTCCCAATATCCCACAAATTTCAAAACACTCTACTGTTTTATTGCAGTCTCTACCTAATGTCTATCACCCATTAGGTCTAAAGTCATACTAACAAGACACAAAAATTACCATTTTGTGTAAACTGACCAAGAATAGTATCAAGAGGCACCATTTGAAGAAAGAACCATTAGTGGAAAGAACTCTACAAGGACTTCATTCATTTTCTTTTAAAGTCTGTCTTGGGAACCAACAAAGAGCACAGCCAATTTCACAGTATGTGTTTCATTTTGCCTACTGTAGACGGGAATGCAATTACAGTAATATCATAAGGCCATATGGAAGTGTGGGGTTGGCTCAAACACTCACTTTGTAATGAACTACCATTGACTGACAGGATCACTCAACAAGTTGACCACATCGGCACTAGGAGGGTTTCAAGGCTATGAAACAGCAACAAAGGGTGTATTTGACACAAGAATGAATGGTAAACAGAAAAGGGACCATTGAAGTAGGTGATGTTTGATGGGTAGTAGTTGGCAGAGGAACCAGTGGTGAAGATGTGGTTGAACCAAAGAGCCTACAAGATTACCAAAGTTCAGTATTGGAGCCCATGCATAAGAAATCCAGGGATGGTGTCACAACTCAATGAAAATGGAAGGAATGACTCTACTTAATTGAAAAGGGGAAGAGGTAGATTGGAGATGACACCGAATTTCAGTAATAGAGCACTTGTAGCATTAGAAGATGGCTGAGGACTAGAAGGTTCCACACAGTGAGCTCAAACTATATGTAAAGACTGCTCAAGCCTGCCATCCACACACCCCAACCCACCATGAGTCCAGAGAGTGAAAAATGACTTTATTGTGTCACATTCTTGAAGATTATCGAATAGTACCACTGCCTTCTCCAGATACAAAAAAAAAAAAAAAAAAAAAAAAAAAAAAACGTTTGCTAAGAATGAGGAAAGGTATTTGTGCTAACTTAGTCTCAGCTTTTGTTTCTTTTGCTTTGATATAGTCTTAACCTCTCTGGTCAGTTCAGGACAATGAAGTAACTCAGACTCAAAGGTATTACTGAATGGATCAGAACCACTTGTCTTCTTTGCTTTACAGAAAAGCGAAACAGAAAATGTTGTGAAATAAAATTACCAGTCTCTCTGGCCTCTTCCCTTGCCAAAAATGCCCCGGAACGGCCCCTGGAGAGGCAGTAGCCCTTTGGGTCATCAAGAAACCCTGGAACTGGCTAGTAAAAAGAAAGCAATTTTCCATGCAAAGTAAATGGATCTTTTTTGAACATCTAAAAGGTCCTGGCCCCCAATGCTCATGAAAGTTGAGGACAGGATAACAGAAGCTCTTTCTTCAGTTTGAAATTTTATATTATTCTTCAAAGCATAGAACTTTCATGAGGATATATCCAAAATTATACCCTCAGGACAGCTATAAATCAGGCCCTGCTTCATTTTCATTTTTCCCCATTTTTTTAAAGTATGAGTATGTATATGGGGGTATATGTTCACATATATGTAGGTAGAGTGTGGGGGGATAAGTGAAGTGAGAATGTGTGTGCACATGTGAGAGTGTGAGTATATATATGCTTGTATATGTATGAGAGTATGTATGTGTGTGTGTATGTATGTATGTACGTATGTATGTATGTGGAATATGTATGTATGCATATGTGGTATGTGTATGCACATGGGTGTGTATGTAAGAGAGAGAGAGAGAGAGAGAGAGAGAGAGAGAGAGAGAGAGAGAGAGAAATCAACCTCAAGTTCCATTGAAGTTTGTATCTATTTATTTGACCTGGAACTTCCCAAGTAGACTAGACTAGCTGCCTGGCAAGCCCCAAGGATTTGTGTCTGCCTTCCCAACGCTGGGATCTCAAAGTTGTGCCACTGACTCAGCTTCTAGTCATGTGGGTTTGGGGATCCAACTCAACTTCTCATGCCTTTGTGGTCAGCACTTTGTTGACTGATCTATCTATTTGGTCTTCTTTTCACATCTGAACTTTAAGTTTTGTTTTTGCTTTTTTGTTTTGTTTTGTTTTGTTTTGTTTTTTGGGAAGTTAGTAGAAACCCTTCAAGACACATAAAATAAAGTTTAGTGGAATAGGCTAGAAGGACTGTTTCTATGGAATCCAGAAAACCCCAGTTTCCCCATATCTGGCATCTATCTTTAACATCAACAAAATGCAATTAGTAATTTCCAAGCCAGATTTGTCACACTGGTCTGAAACCATTGAGCCATTGCGGAAACAAGAAGACCCATATAATAAAATTCTCTATGTTAATTGAAAGAAAGCACACTATCCACCTAAGCATCAACTTTTAGTCATAAAACACCCCCATCTCACTGGTAAAATAGCACAATCTACTGCAACAGACAGAGTAGACCATTTTCAAGAGTCCCCTATAACCTGAAGTAGCTTTACATGTGGCCCATCTTAAGAAGATCACCAGATGTCTGAGTCTTAAGAACCAGTTGACCTTAAGAACTAAAAATGTTTGGTGTATTCACCAGAAAGGCCTGCTCAGACATGGATTAAAGCCAATAGAAAATCTCTATTAGCCAGATGACTACACTGGGGTTCCAATCCCAGTGTATCCCCAAGTCTGTCTCAGGGTGAGGTGTTAAGCACAAAAATCTTGCCCTGAGTTGATGTACTTCATTTAACAATAGTTAGCCAGAAGAACTACAAAAGCCCAAAGGCAGTGATATTCCATTTAGAGGCTTTCCCAGAACTGTGGACTTTGATGGATTAGGTCTTTCTTTTCATTTTTGGGATGTACTGCTATCTACATGGTGAGTTTTACAGCCTGGATATCACTTCCATCATGGAGTCAGTTTTGCTAAGGTCTGGGGCTCCTCCAAGGTCTGGACCCTCCTACAAGAATATAAAAAATGTCTACTATGACTCCCAGCATCTTGGGAATAAATGGAAAGCAAAGGAAGAAGAAACCCAGATACTAAGCACTACAACCTTTGTTTACAAGTTTTGGGTTTACACTTTCTTTGAGTTCATTTGTTTTATACCTTGAGGGTTGCATTTCACTTACTTACTCACTCAATTAATATTTACCCAGTGCTCTGTTGAATAGCAAGGAAATGAGAAGAACAGGACACAGGCAATCTCTTCAAGAATACACATTATTGTAGAGCAGAGATAAAAGCACAATTAGCCATGGCAGTGGCAAATGCAATGTCAGGTACTCACAATGATCTGGGAGAAAAACAGAAGAGAGAAGGAAAGGAAAAGAGTCAAGGTAGGTCTCTTTATCAAACAGCTGCATATCTGATCAAAAGAACATGGTACCAGGGGGACAACACCAAGTGCAAAATCTAGATGCCAGAATGTGCCTGGCCACTTACAAAGAGTCAAGGTTTATAAGGACCAGAGAACACAGGGAGAGTGGAGCTTCACTGAGGCTCCTCAAAGTCAGAGATGCTCTTCCACACGGGACACCTGTATCGAAATCTCTCGTACAGATACATTCAAATGTTGCTCAATAAAAATTAAGATGTGAAAGAGAGCTGTGGAAGGGGATGGAACTTAGACTGCATTTATGTGGCTGCAGTTGAAGGTGAGGTAGAGAGATATCAGTTGACTTACCTTGGGTGTTCTCGAGCAAGTGATCACAAAGGTCCATTCACAAAGGAAAAACCTAGCCTATTGCTGTTGACTGAGGAAGTCATGTTGAGACTGAAGACAAAACCAGAGCACTCCAGTGCCCCTCTCAGACAGTGACCATTTCCATAACACCCCTTGTTCCTGAGCCCACAGTGGTGTTCTGTTGCCATAGGAGAGAAAGTCACATCATTGGTGGTATCCTAAGTGAGACTGAAATAGGCTTGGGTCCTGGAAAGCTTCTTATGAAGGACAGAAAACGGCAATAGATTTTGTCTAATGTGCCCTACCTGAGACTCTGGGTACTTCCTGTACCCTATCCATTGGCTTGCAATTACCTTGACAGCCCCTTTGGAACTGCAAAGCTTATATTATCTTTCTCTCATTCTTTTGTTCAAATATTCAATTAACAGATTGTACATATTTGAGGCATAGATCATGTATGTTCAAGGTATACAGAATGACTTTATATACATATATAACCTGATAACTGATCCTCACATTCAAATTAACAAATCCATCCATCTCAGATCTCAAGATTTCTTTCTCAATGAGACTATAACTTTGTTGAAAACTGCTGCTGCTGATAGAAATAAAACCTAGATATGTTACTGATGCAGAAAAAGAAGCAGACTCAGAGCTCTAGTGATTGTCCTGTTCTTGGATCTCCATATGAGGTAATTCCTTTTTCCTGGTAACTGGTCATTACAGGATGTTAGGGTAGTAGTATCCAGAATTATTTGCATTCTGTAGGTTGCGTTCCAGTTTGGGATGTACAAACTGAATCTATCTCCTAAAAGTTTAATTAGCCTATTAATTTTCAACTTTGACCTAAACAATTGAAAACAAACAAATATGGGGAAAAGTAACTGGGGATTGAACCCATGGCTTAGGCATGCTAGGCAAATACTCTACAACTGAATTACATCACTGCTCCTTCCCGAAACCACAGTATGGCATCTGTTGTCAATACCTTCAACTGATTTTTTTGAACACCTACTACATGCTAACCTTTGCACCTAAATATTGGGAATGAAAAGGTAAATGATACAGATCTGGCTTTTGTATTATATGGGAGCTTGTACAGACAGGAAAGATCTTTCTACTTCTAAGTCTACCTTTATCCCTTCACTCTTATAGATCTCATATATTGAAAATGTCACTGTAGTCTTCATAGGCCAAACCTGAGTGAAAAGTCCAAGATTTAAAAACTAAGGAGAAAGCTCTTCCTATAGAAAATAGACACTCCCAAGCCATTCCCAGTTCCTTGGATGTTTGCTCTGTGGCACTTACCACTATGAAAACTGTGTATTTACCAGAGTGCATATTCATTTCACACACCATAAATTTCATGCCAAATTCACCAGATTTGGGTGTTACTTAAGTGTCTTGTACCTTATGTTCTCAGTACCAAACACAATGCTTGGGATATATTAATGTGCAGATGAATACTTTTAAGGTTAATGCACTAGAGAAGCATTTGAGCAAGTGAATCATATCCTTCTTGCTCTAAGTATTTGCCTTCCTGTGTGCTTCTCTGACGGAGGGACCATGAGCACCATTGTCCGAATTAAAAATAATCATCTGCCACAGCTAGTACAGAGCTCACTATGTAAAACAGGCTGATCTTGAACTTCCTACAATCCTCCTGCTTTGACACCAGCATAGAGCTCACTAGGTAAAAGGGGCTGGTCTTGAAATTGCTACAATTCCCTGACTTTGCCCCAAGCATAGAGCTCATTTTGTAAATAGGGTTGGTCTTGAACTTGCTACAGCCCTCCTGAATCTGCCCCAAGCATAAGAGTTCATTATGTAAAAGGGGCTGGTCTTGAACTTGCTACAGTCCTCTGATCCTGACCCCCTCCATCCTGATATCACAGGTTTGTGCCACCATACACAGCTAAATATGTCTGTTTGAACAAGTTGCTTACTAAAAGGAGAAATAGTTTGAGATGACTTTCAAGGAGCAAAAAGGCATGCTAAAACACAGGGGTTAATATTTAAACCAGGAGAACATGAGTACATGAAGATTATTTTTTTAAATCTGCCTAGTATATGGAGTCATTTCCAGAAAACCTAAACAATAAAGATGGTCTCAATAGATTATATTTATATATTTGTACATACTTACACATACATATATATTATTAGTGTTACATACATATATATGTAACACTAATAATGAAAGAAATGGAGGCTATCAATTTGAGAGTGGGGAGATATGGAAGGGGTTGGTGGGATGAGTCTTGGGCAGGGTAGGAGGAAGGAAATGGAAGGAGACATTGATGTAATTATATATTAATGAAAATATATAAACAAAATAAAAATGTCTACCCAAGTAACAAATTCTGAGAGAGAGAGAGAGAGAGAGAGAGAGAGAGAGAGAGAGAGAGAGAGAGAGAAACTAGTCCTAAATTTCAAAGGAGAGTGAACTGTTTAGGCACTTTCCTTGTGTCCTGAGCCGTCTGCTCTCATCTTTCTTCCTGATCATCATGGTGTTGCATCTGAAAAGTGAGAGAGTGCTTTGATCATAGCATAGTAAGCTGCGCACCAGGGCCTCCTCCAAGTGTTCATCTCTTCCTAGCCAAGAGTCAAATATCTTATGCAAGATATCTTGGTATCATAGCTCTTCAGCTATTTCTTCTGTGGTCAACCCTTGAGACTTCAGGCTCTGCACACATAGCAGAAAGGGCAGGAGTTCCTTACTAATCTCTGTCCACCCTGTGTCCTTGGATTAGCAACCACAGAAATGTCATCCCTATGGTGAGGAATAAAGAACCTGGCCTGTGTAAAGATGAGCCAACAAAGTTCTGCATTTCTGAGAACAGCTGTCCTGACTTCTCATCTCTCCTCGGCATCCTGCGATGAACTGGGGAAAATATTCCTACATTCCTAGTGCCAATAAATCATCCCTCACTCCAGGTTGTCTGAAGGTTTTCTTCTATCACAACTTGACATTTATGCCCATATTTAGCACCAGGAGAGCACTCTCCTGGAATAAAAGAGGAAAAAGGACTTAGGTTCTGAATTACAAAATTTGGATTCTTTTCCCAGAGTGAAAATTATAGGGTCTAGAAAAGATCTAATCTGTCACAATTTATCTGGTCTTCCTCTTATTCTCATTATGTATGTTTAAATCTCCATATTATAGGGCTTGAACATAAATATGAGAAGTGCTGTCTAGACCAAAATGTGGTAATATGAAAAAAGATCCTGAGATAGTATCTAATTTTAGAGAGCTAGTGGGCATAAAGGTAATTTTTTTCCAAGGGAGTCTGGTTAGAATGATTTTATATTAGCCATTTCCTTTGAGTCATCCATCACCTCCGGACCTTACAGTCTTTCCACCCCCTCTTCCATGTGTATCTCCCCGAGCCTTTGGGGGAGGGGTTTGATAAAGTTGCCCATTGAAGTCTGCATGCCACCAAAGCAGCCTACTCCAACTAGAAATGTCTCTAGTGAGAGTTGATCAATGTTCTGATCTATAGGTATAGTGATATGTCATAAGACGTCATTTTATTGCTTTGTTTCTTTATCAGAATAATAGTATTAGGTTTTTCCCTAGGACCCATGACCTGTGGAGTCCCAGGTTCCTGGTTACTTTAGCAGTTTCAGATATAGATTCTAACTCAGGTAATAGACATTAAATCCTATCAAAAAGTGGTTGGTTACTCTCATAACATTTATGCCCCTATTGTACCAATATGTCTTGTAGGCTTGGTGCTGTGGTAGGTTACAGGATTTGTAGATAGGTGATATTGATGACTGCTTTTCTCTTCTGGTAGCATATAAAGTATCTTTCAGTACCATGAATTTTAGTGAGTAGGGGTGAAGCTTCTGTTTGGCTACCTGGTCCTCTTCACATTTGATAAAAGTCTTAAATTGTCTCTTCAGCGAATGTAGTCTTACCATCATATGATAGAGAATAACCAAAAGCCTTAGCAATAGCGTGTGATATTTGAGAGTAGTCTATGGGACCCCATTGGTCAATGTCTCAACAAGAAGTTACCTATTCTAGATACAAGACTAAGTACACATATGAACTTATAGAGACTGTGACAACATGCACAAGACTTACACAGGTTCAAACCAGATAAGTTCCCAGCACCAAGAAGGGAAACTGGACACAAAGTGCCGTTCCTGACCACAAGGCGATTTGTAATTGATATACACTGAGGAAGTGAAAATCATTTTTCCCTAGCGAGCGATTACTGAATATATCAGCCACACTCTGGGGCAGGCCCTATGTGCAGAAGTAGTTGGCAAACATAAAACAGAGTCCATATTTTTGGTATGTTTTTTGTTTTGTTTTGGTATTTTTTGTGTTATTGTTTTTTCTAGTTTGTTTTGATTTTTTGTGTGTGCGTGTGTGTGTGTGTGTGTGTGTGTGTGTGTGTGGACAGAGTAGGGGAAGAGCATGAAATTGGGTAAGTGGGAAGGTAGGAAGAGTCTGAGGGAAGGTGTAGAAAGCAAAAGAACATAGTCAATGCATTTAGAACATTCATAGAAGTGCTTTATATATATTGACAAATGTTTTGTTGTTATTATTATTATTGTTATAGAACATTAGAAGTCTGAGTAGGGTGTGGATAACACACAAAGAGAAGCAAGACTTTAAAGCAGAAGGGAGACATACTGGGAAAAATAAGAGCTCCCGTGGGAAAGAGTAAGAGAAGAGGATGGGGTAAAGGCAACTGAAATTCATTATACACACATGTGAAACCATAAAATAAAAAAAATCAATTTAATATTTTTTATTTAAAAATGTCTTTCCAAAATGAACTTCAATTCTGAGTCAATTCTCCAAGTTTTCTTCTAATACACATTTCATTTACAAAGTGAGGGAGTTTCATGGATTTTTAAAAAAAGGCAATGTAAATGATGATAGCTTTACCATTGTAATAAATACCTAAGTACCTCTTTAGTAAAGATTTTTTGAGAAATGGCTTAATAAAGTGTATTAGGAAAGAAGGAAGATAAATCTCATCAAAGCAAGTAGAGAGACCCAATCTAAGTTTTAACAGCAGAGGGTTAGCAGGTCTTTATGCATAATTCTCTTGCATAGTAAGTATTTGCCTTTGGCCTCCCCTAGAGTACCTGATAATTAGCCACCCCAGATTTATCTTTTCATGAAGTCTAGCTCTCCAAACCAGAAGTCTGCCACAGTGGGGTGACATCAGCAGCCAGCTCTAGACCTATCCTTCCTGAGAGTTCATCTCTCCATGAAGAATCACAGTATTCTTACATATGTGAGTGTTTCAAGGATATGGTTGGGATTAACGAGAGCTGTTAACCTAACTCCAATACACTGAGAAACATTTCTAAGTCAAGTTTATGAGGCTATACTTGCCAACCTACTTACAAGTTTCAGGATAGTTCAGGAAACACTATTGTTATCTCTAGTGTTTATTTAAAAGTCACATACTTTAGTGACCAGTATACCTAGTATCCAGTCCATGATGGATCCTTTAAGCAGTCACGTGGCTTAGGGCTATGTTGTTAAGTTTGGTCTCTAAATCTGTAAAATGTAAACTTCTGTCTAAGGCTGTGGGAATAATTAATGATAAATGTATATAACGTAACATTTCCTGTGTTCTTTCTACTAGGATTATCCAAGCATTTGAAAGAAAAAAATAAAAGTGAGGCAATATCAGAGAAAAGTCCTTCTATTCTAACTTCATAGACAAGGGAATGGTCAAAAAGTTGGGGTTTTTTTCTCCATTTTATTTATTTTTATTTTTTCATTAATCCTTCCATTCATTTAGCATTTCAAATGATATCCCCCTTCTTGGGTTATCCCTCTCCAATCCCTCCCTCATCCCATATCAGCCCTCTCTCCCCTCCCCTTTGCCTCTATTAGTGTTCTCCCCCACCCACCTACCCACTCCCTTCCCACCACTCCAGCATCCCCTATGCTGGGGCATCAAACCTTCTATGAGTAAATTAAATAGCATGTTGGAAAAGCTAAATGCTAACTTATTTACCTCTTAGTATCATTTCAATACCACCATCCAAATAGTACATGATGTTGTTTTTCACACCTAAAAAATAAAGAGGTGATGTGGAAAAACTATGAGAGGAAGGCAGTGGATGACTACAGTGAAACAATGTAGCAACAGCAGGGCACTTAATTGTGTGAGCAGGTGGGCATGGAGTCCCCACCCCTGACTTTAGACCTGTAGGTAGATGACTGTAGGAAGAAGGAGGATCAGTTTTCTTTAAGGATGTGATCCCTGGCAAATGGACCATGCTCCAGAAAATGGCCACACACGCTGGAGTACAAAGATAACACAAACTGACTCGATGGCTTGCTACAGAGATAGAACACAATATTGGGCAGGATACGAAGATGGAGGTAGATCTGGGAGAACTTGTGAAGGGTCAGATCAAAACACACTGTATGAAATCCTCAAATACTTGATACAAATAACTTTAAGAGAAACTGAGAAATATTAACTAGATCCAATTAACTACTCAGAGAGGTTAAATGAATGAGACACAACATTCCATTAGATACCTCACTGTTTAAAGGTCTTGGCCCTCGAAATTTAAACTTGTTTTTAACAACACGTATTATCAGAGAGCACTTGACAGACACAAAGGGCATGTATACCACATCCCTTTTCCTTCTTAACAAGTATTTCTAGAGAGAAGTGAGATCCAGACATCTTCCTTGATCCTTTTTCTTCTTATAAAAACTTTGATTCTTTCTATATTCCTATGATACAAGAAAACTGTATAAAAACTTCAATTCTTTCTATATTCCTATAATACAAGAAAACTGTATAAAAACTTCGATTCTTTCTATATTCCTATGATACAAGAAAACTGTATACTTTCTCTTGTCAAGGCTCCATATGCAGGTATAAGCTACCTTCTCCCCAAAAAATGTTTTTAAACCTTAGTTTAAGATACTGTTAAACTGATTTTTTTCTACTGTACTTTATGTGAATTTAAATATATTATCTTTGTTATTATCATAATCATCGTAACTACTACTACTACTACTACTACTACTACTACTACTATTACTACTACTATTGTTATTGAATCTCGGTTGCTGAAGACTCTAGAGACACTTTTTAGGAACCCCTGCATGTTTTCCCCCATTAGCCTTAGATTTTACCTAGAGCCAGAGCTGGAAAAGGGTGAACTGTGTATATGTGTTTAGATGGTGTGGCCTAATTCTCTAGCTGCAGTTGATTCGATAAAATGTGAGATCTGAACCTGTGTTGGGATGTCTGGATCCAGTCAATGAAAACTTGGAAAATTAGTTGCTCTGTCAGTCATCCCCTGTTGATGAGAAATCTGGGACCCTGAGATTGACCAGGTCTTCCATTGTATGGACCAGTGTTGAGTGAATATTGCCCACAAGGGGAAGGAACAGATGCAAAGCCTGTTTCAGAGGGGCACAAAAGCTTGAGATGGGAAGGGTCTGTTTCTAAAGGTCTAGTGTTATGTTATCTTTATTTTCTGTCAAACACCTAGATGCATTTTTGACCTTGAGTTTTGCATCCCCTTGCGACACATTAACCCTTTCACCCAGCTACACCTGTGAGCTGTGGCCTAGATGGAGGAAGATGTTAACTAGGACCAGGCCTTTGGGGGAGCCTAGTCAAGTCCCCAGTTCCAGCTATCTCCTATGTTTCCTGATCCCACATGATGTGAGACTCCTACATCACACACCCCTGCCACTATGTGCTTCTCCTTCCTTACCAGATAGATGAGACCTTCAGAAGCCACGTGCCAAAGACATTGCAGTCAGCTTTGTCCCAGTGATGTGAAAGTAGTTAGAACAGACCCCACCCAGTGTCACGGATCTCGCCCCAGTGTCCTTGGCTGATTTTTGACATTTCTTCTCAACAGTCAAGCATTCCAGGGTGTGTCTTGTGTCGTCAAGCCTTGCCCCTTGTCCCCTTCTGTTTTCCCCCATTGCTTTGGTAATTTCATCCAGAATCACAATCTTAAAAACTGAATCTGCACTTGTGCGTCTAACCTTTCAGCTTAGCCCAGAACTTCCCTCATAGACTTTAAACTTCCATGGCCGCCGGATTCCTCCGCATTTTTCTTGGTGGCATCTCAAAACTGACATTTTTGAGTTTAAGTTTTTCTAATTTCTGGTCTATGGATGTGAAAAGTGTTTCACCATCGACTTTTCGTACACCAGTGACGGAAACTACATCCTTCTTTTATTTCAGACTAAATATTTCCACTTCACTGACTCAGCTCTTTATGCCCTGCCCCCCATAACAGTCAACAAATCCAATTGTAAGTTTTAGCTACTGACCATTAGTACCTCCATTGCCACCTCTCCAGGTCAAGCCGCTGATGCCATTTCCCAGAAGTGTTACAGCATTTTAATACAGTGGTCAACTAAAACTTTCCAGAAGCCATTCATAGATATCCTTTACTGTTCAGGCCATGCAGGCACTACAACACCTCTCTATTGCTCTAATGAAATGACCACAGCGTGTTCCGATCAATGTTGACTTACAAAGAGCAACGAAACCTATATGGATCACAAGTTAACAGTTTTGCCAACCCCTAACTCAACTCCTCTCCTTGCTTCCATCTCTACCTAGTCACCTTTTCTCAGCACAACAGCCAGGGGGTTCCTTTGCAAACTGAAGTCACATCATGTCAATCCCTGTCTCAAAAGGGCAACCCCTCCTGTTCTCATTCACAATGAATGTCCTTTCGGTGACCAGGACCTTATGGTTCAACCCCAAGTGCATCCCTGAATCTTGTATCTTATCACATCCTCCCTCCTGTGCTCACCTTCATGCTGCTTCCCAAGACCGAAGACGTTCCCTTCTCCCAGATATCTAGAGAGCTTATTTATGTCCTTATACTTACATCTCAAATGTCCTTCAGTGAAGTCAATGCTGGCCACTATTTGAAACTACAATCCTTCTCTACTACGCTCGACCTTCTGGTCTACTCTGCTTTCTAATGAAGTTACCACATGCTAGCATTGAAACGATATGGGTAGGTTTGTTCATTGCCTCCCAGTCTCACTGAGAATTTAAGCTCCACAGAGCCAGCAGACTTATTCTAACCTGAGATTTTAGAGCACTGGCTGCACATCGGAGACATTCAAGAGTGTGTTAAATGGGTCGTTGCAGGCTAGTTAAAGTCCCAGAAACCCAGCAAGCTCATCTTTTCTCTGTATTAACTCTCTGTACACACTATTTGTTCAATGCTTTTTGTTCTCAATCATTGTTGTTTATGCATTAGTCTTTCTTACCTCTAAGTCATGGATGGTCTCCTTACACATTTGTACATGTTTCTTGGCAGAAATAAGTATGTCTTTTATGTAGCAAAAGAACACATCATGCCAGCACAAAGGTGCTGAATAACATAGATTTCTCTGACATCGAATTACTAGCTCTGCAAATTAGTTATTATTTCAAAAGTCATCAACCTCTACCCTAAGTATCTGTATATAAACACACACTAATTGAGACAATTTGAAACCATTTTTTCACATACTTGCTTAATTAGCCCGCAGTGACCTCTGCAGAAACCCTGGCCTGTGATGATTATAAGAGGTAGTTTTTTTGGCATGGACACCAAAGCATCAAAGAGTCAGCTGGAGCTAAGGAAAGCAATAACACAACTGGTTTTAATTACTCATGACAGGCAGCTGAATCTATCAGACACAGGGCTTCTCCTCGATACGTCACTCAAAAAGGCCAGTTGGGGGGGGGGACAAAAGGATAGAGAAAGAAAACAAAGATGAGAGCAAACCCAGTGCATAATACAGAGCAGATCATCTCTTACACGGGTGAGCTTATTCATTTCCTTTGTTGCTTTTATGATAGTCCGAAATCATTAACATTGCCGGCCCCTTAAAACACCGGTGCAGTGTGCTTCTAGGCTGGAGCTTACCAGTGGTTGCTCAGGGTCTTGAAAGAGGAAGCAGGGAACGGTTGCTCCCTTTCATGAATCACCGTATAAACGGAGGGATCCTCCAAAGTTCATTCAGAATTGCAAGCATGTTTGTCACTGATTCATTTATGCAGACGAGCACCTTCTACCTCCATTCGATGCTCAACGCTGGATTAACTTCCTGTATAACTTCAGCTTCTTGGACATGTTGTTAGTGGGAAACCAATGAGGATTCAGGGCTTGCTTTGTTATGCCCTACACCGAATTCTAACACATCTTTCTTATCAGCTCACACTCACTAATGGAATTTTGGGTTGGCCGCATCTTCAGGTTGAAACTTCTGAGACGCAGACACTAAGAATGCTGTCCTAATGGGGTGACTTTTTTGTCTCAGGACCTAATCTTGCCACAGCTTCCCCTTTGCCTGATTTCTGAGCTCAAGGTTTTCTTATTTCTGGTTCTTGTCGCTTGCGTTCCATCAGCACTATGAGTAGCCTTGCACACCCTAGTGCCTTTGAAACTTCAGAGCCCTTACTTGCCCCCACTTCTTCGTTCTAATTCCTGTTTGCTACCTCCAGAAACCCTCACTGCCTTCATTTCCAGCTTTCAACATCACTATGCATGCTTTCAACAAGAGTTTTGCATTGCTGCACTATACTAAGGTCTTTGGTCCAGACAGGCTCTAGCCATGAGCATCCCCTCAAAGAACTCAGAATCTAAGGTAAAAGGGTAACCAAACAGATCTGTGAATGAAACAGTGAGACCGTATGGTAAACAGAGTACAGCAAGGAACAGAGAAGGCCCAGCAGCTGTGGGAGGTATATAAAAAAGAAACTTGTTGGCGTTGTTTTTTTTTTTTAAGAAATCAATACTTCATAAGTATTCTAGGACAAATGAAAATTAATGCCATCTATTCTATGCTAAAGATGTGACATCTGTAAATGCCCTAAGCTATACATTATGTGTTGACCAGGGGATTGCAAATAGGTACAGCTGTGGAGGGGTGGTAAAATAGACCACAGAAAGAAGCCAATGCGAGATTATGAAGCTATTATCTGGCATTCTGAAGAGCTGGAAATCTGTGCTGTGAGTGTAAATGGGGTGCCACTGAAAGATTATGTGTGGAACTGTCAGATTATATTTCAGAATAATTGGCATCAATGTGGAAAAAGCCCTGGTTCCATGAGACCTTCTCTGTGAGTGCTCTCAAACAGAACTGGTTCCTAGAAACAGTTAAATAACCTATTAAATAGTTACAAATAATCTGACCCTGCATCCTAGAAACAAACTTGGTTGGGAACTGGGAAATCTCTACTGATGAATTTCTCCAGTTGATTTGGAAGCAGCTAGACTATGAAGCAGTATTTAGGAGCTAAAGTAAACGACCAGCCAGACCACTGGCTTCCAGATGTGCAGATGAACACAAGCAGCCTGTTTAGATTGCTTCCTTTGACTGAAGGATATGACCTGGATATCACTGGAAGTGTCTTCCTTCCACTGGCTCTATGATTGCATCAACAAGACCAGAAAAGAAATCCCTTGCTTGCAACCTCTAAAAAACTTCTGTATTTCTTTCAGAAACACATTTTTGTTGTTGTTAGTTTTCTCTTGTGCCTGTTACTGACGATACATAGAGCTGCTGGTGACAATGTTTACCTTTAACTTTTTTCGTGGATAAATTAAGGACACATAAAGAATTCAGGAATTTTTTCAGGATAATACAAATCAGAAGATGTTTTAAGTAGAATGCTTAATGATTTGATTCAGCAAGAGAAGGAGGGCTGGTTAGTTTAATATCAACCTCAAAGACTCAACAGAGTTAGCAATCATCTGTTGATATCTATTGGGCAATTATCTTTATACAATAAGTTCTAAAAACCTAGAACAAGGAAGATTGGTGGGTGTCAATCATAAAAAAGTAGAAGTTAAGGGATAAAGGAATTAAAGTTGCTGCTATAAAAGAAACCCCTTGAATCAGCCTCAAAAAAGAAGGCATTGCTAATTTGTTACAAAACTTATGAAGGGTGAAATGAGAGTTTTTTCATACTTTGTAACAGTTTATTATTATTATTATTATTATTATATGCATTTTATTATTAAATCTTTATATGGTTCTTATTATTTTTATTATTATTGGTCTCATTATACTCTTTAACAATTTTCTATTATTCTAGAGCTTTAAAAATATGTTTTCTGTGGTGGTATCATAGCTATGCAGTAGATCTTAGTTTAAATTGGTTCTTTGAATTTCGGGGTCAAGACATATCACTGTGCTTCAACATAAAGGTGCTGAAGTGTTTTGAAGACAAAATACTCATATTCAAGCATTGTGCTAATAAAAACTGAATTTCATTTTTCCTTTGGAAAGATTTTAGATTATTTTATTTACACCAATGCCTTTTGTGAACCCACCTAAGTCAGTCTTTATGCATCATTTCATTTGCCTGTTTCTTATGATGTTTTCCTCTCAAGGTCCATCCATTTCATTCAAGGAATGAAGACCAGATGCAAAGAAGCAGGCCCTGCTGAAAGCCAGTGGCTAAAATTAGATCATTGACAACATTTACTTATACGGTTGGGGTGAAACTTGAGTGTGTAACATTTTCTCCTGAAAGGAGACACTTCCACATCATGGAAATGCAAGCATTAGTTATCAAATTACATCCATATTACATCATCGGTAGTAAAACAGACCCAAAATAGAAAGGAAAACCATATACTTTTTCTGCTGAAAGAAGGGCTAATGACAAAATTAATTGACTTGTTTTTATGGGATTATTTGACTAGTTCCTTCTTAGCTACGTAGAGATATCTGTTCAAGAGATGCTGTAACAGCAAAGAGGAATAAAGTGTAACATAGCTGAAAAGAGATCTAGTCTTTCTACTCTGCTCCATGATAGATTATAACCACGAATAGTCAGTGGCTAATGCAGACTCTCATTTGCAAGCATCGTTTTTTATTTCCCCCTCAGGTCTTCATACACACACATGTGCAGTGAAGGTGTAAACAAGCACCTTATTAAAGCGCTGTCCTGTTGTCTTACTCCATCTCTCAGAAAATCCACATCATTTGTGAGCATCTCATTACAGGAAATATACATCTACATGCGCACACATCACAGTGTGTGCATTATAGTAGTGACAGCTTGTGCAACCTACACCATCAATCATCCTAGACATGCATTGTATCCCTTCTTTTCATATCTGTCAGCATCACACAGGGCACCTGGGAGATGCACCCAGTCCTGAAGCACCATCGTCCAGTCTGGTGGCTCATTCCCACCGCTGGTCAAGAGCGCCTGTCACTGTGCAGTGCGAACATCCACACCGGAACACACTGCTCTGGGAAACCCTCTTGTTTCTCCTGGCCCAGAACCACCAGTCCGCTCTTCCTAATAAGGCTTCGAAGGATGTCCATGTCCCGAGTCACACTGCTGTCAGACAGGTCGAAGATACAGCCCTCCCGGGCCACATTGTCCTTCAGTATGATAACACCATTTTCTTTCAGACCATCTCGACACCGGGAAAGAAATGCAAGAAGGTCCTTATCAGTCAGGTACCCTGCAAGTAGGGCCAGATTGGTAGAGAAACGGGGCAGGAGGGAGGCGAGTTGGAAAGAAAACAAGGCTAAGAATCAAAACAGTCTTCTGTATATGCACACAAATAGCTTGAACTGTTTAGCTGCAAGATGCTTTGAAAACTTATATAAAGATAAAAATATACAAGTACTCTTTTAGAGGTTTCAATTCCTTGTATTTATATCATGCTACCTGGATTGTATACCCAATAGGCATGAAACACTACTACCCCTCCCAAGAGACATTTTATGTCCTTGTATAACATAATCAAGTTTGGAGAGAGAGAACAAGAGAGAAAGAGAGAGAGAGAGAGAGAGAGAGAGAGAGAGAGAGAACAATATAATTCATTGCTGTTTCATTTCCTACGGATTTAAGTCTCAGAACATTTAGTTCTACCAATAAATAATAAGGATTAACCATTTATGGGTCCAATTTTTCAGTGTTTTCAAGTATTTACATTTCTGCAAAGATGTAGATTGTTCCCAAGTGCTTGCTCTATCCCTAGGGTAAGAATTGCCAAGTTTGTACAGCAATGTTAAGAGAACTTTGGGGCCCAGAGTTGTTGGGAGTTCACATGATAGCTAGAGCTATCAAAACCGTGTTGTCAGTCCCAAGTGTCTCCTTTCCTAATGAGGAGATGGGGAAGGGCGGAAGCTTCGCAGAGCAACACTGACCTGAGACCCACTGAATCCAGATGACGTCGTATCTCCCTAGGTGGGGTGTGAACTCCTGCAGGCTGTAGCAGTGGTAACTTTCAACTTTGTCTTCGTTAACCTGCAGGTAGCTCTGGGCTTCAAGGAGGAAGGATTCCATCATGTCCACCAGTTCCACGCTGCTGAAAACAGGCAACAAGACGTGCTTGCTGACCCTTCCTATTCCAGAGCCGCAGTCCAAGGCGCAGCCAGTTCCCGCTCTCCCCGGCCCCTGCAGAAAAATACCTTGTGGACCATTTCAAGGACCGAGACTCACCTCGAGTCTCAGCATTACAATTATTTCTTCAAAATAAGTTTATTTGGCTCAGTTTTACACTATAGGATGTTTCAATTTATGTGTGTGATTCAATGTATTTGTTGTACCAGTGTTTAGAGATAAGTATCTAATACCAAATCAATATATAGGACATTTCATTATTTTTCCCCCAAAAGGCAAATATTTATAGTTCTGCTTTGTTTTGCCAAATTTAGCTCTTTAAAAAGAATCACAAATTATTATCTTGGCTTCCAATTCAAAGTAAGTTTCTACAAGAAATGTGCCATGGAGAACTCAATGAAAACAGCTTCTATGAGCAAGGCAGCTAGGTGGATGTGGACAATAGGTTATTAGTTTGGAAACACGCAGAGGTGGGGTAGAGCCCATTCATGAGTTTGATGAGTTTCAAAATTGCTCTAGACATGCACTTCATGAAAACACTCAAGTTCCTGTTGGGATGATTGAAATTGTAGTTTTTCTAAGCTGGGTTTGGAGGTGCTCAGAATCATATACTCCCTTTTCTGTGGGTGGTAAAGTTTGAGACCCCAGTTGAGGAATAGCTGTTGTCCCTCTGTCTCTGTCTCACCAGGATTGTATTGTAAATAAAGTTCTGGCAACACACAACACATACATCTAGATAAAGGGCAGTCCTTTCAGTCTGTGTCTCCTTTAATGCTGAAAGATTGTTTTTTGTATTTTTATATAAGAAACTGTTTACTGGGAAAAAAAAACCTTGAGTAAGGCTATGCATTAAATTAACTAGGAAGGGGGATAGGGAGGTGGTGGATACGGAGAAGTTAGCTAATATAAACGTTCCCAAAATTGCTTCTCTATAATTAAAGAAAAGCTTTGGATTTATGAGGAAAGACTCAGCTGGTCTAAATTAGTTCGTTGTGATTGGGATGGCTGCCGAATAGGTTCGCGCTAGAAATTACAGAAATAGGATACTTGGAGTTAACAATCAAGATCTTACGGAGAAAGCCTACCCTTGATTTCTCAGGAACTAAGGATGAGAAATAGAGCTGGCTGCAGATCAAAGGCGAGCATGAGCAGAAGGAAACCAAAAAAATGCCTTCCAGTACATCCAAAGGGCTTCCCTTACACCAGAAAGGCACAATGACAAGAGCAAAGGGGGACAATTGTAATGTCTTCTCAAATGGAGCAAGGACCATAATAAATGTATATTTATCTGTCATATGTTCTTTATATCTATAATAATTACAACAGTCAGAAAAACCTCTGTAAGATGATGATGATGATGATGATGATGATGATGATGATGATTCCAGTTTTGGAGATGAGAAAATTCAAGTTTCTAGTGTAATATAGCTAATGGCAAGAACTAGAGTGTGTGTGGGAACCAACTGAGCCAAACCCAGACTGCAGTAGGAATATCACCTACAGGCGCTAATGCTGAATCCTTTGTTGGGGGCCTTTAATGTGATATAGTCAAAGGGACTCAAAGGCTTCATTCAGACTCAGCGGGAACTAGATATATGACTGATCTTGATGGGTGATTTCTGCCTTGAGTCTAAGAAGCGAAGCAATAGGATTCTGCCGTATGCTTACCATCTCCGCCTTCACTGGGGCTCCTCCTTGATCAAGCACCATGGCATAAATATGACTGACTTAAAGTCTGGTCAAAGTCATAATCTTTTATATAAAATCACTAAAGGATGAAATATGGAGTGATCATCATGAAGTTATTAGCAATGACTCTAGTAGAAATTGGTGTGTTCAATAGGAAGTTCTCTTGAAAACTGTTTCCTGGCATGGCTTGGTTCTGAGCAGCTCTTCTGATCATAGTGATCTCATTGGTGCAACAAGTGGCTCTAGAAGAGGAACCACAGACCCAAAGAACCCAAAGAACAAGGAGGTCCTAAGGGAGGCTGGTTGAATCTTTCTCAGAAGGGAAAATAAAATAGTTATTAGGGGTGTAGGGAGGGAGAGAACTGAGTGGGAAAGGGGATGGGGAGAGGAGAAGTGCCAGGAGATCAGGTGTAGGGCGAGCAGGGGAGAGAATGGAAATCGGAGGGGGAGGTCATCTAGGACATGCCAGAGACCTCTAGTAGGGGGAGACCCCAGGGTGGCTATAGGGCTGACTCTAGCTGAAACTACTAGTAGTGGAGGATATGGATCTTGAAGTGGCCACTTCCTGTAACCAGGCAGGACTCCCAGTAGAGGAATAAGGACAGCGGCCTACCTACAAAACCTTCAACTGAAAATGTGTCCTGCCTACCAGGTGTGCAGGCACAAAGAGCAGAGACGGAGGGAATGGCCAACCAATGACTGGCCCAAATTGAGACCATCCAATGGGCAAGACCCAATCCCTGACACAACTGATGATACCCTGTTATGCTCAAAAACAGGAAACTAGTATAACTGTTCTCTGAGAGGTTCCACCCAAAAGATGACTGAAACAGATGTAGATACCCACAGCCGAACACTAGATGAGGCTCAGAAAGTCTTGTGGAAGAGTTGGGGGAAGTATTGAGGGACCCCAAGAGGACAGAGACTCCATAGGAAGACCAAAAGAGTCAACTAACCTGGATCCTTGGGGGCTCCCAGAGACTGAACCACCAGCCCTAGAATAGGCATGGGCTGCACCTAGGCCTGCCCCCTGCATATATCATGCACATGTGCAGCTTGGTCTTCATGTCTGTCCCCTAACAACTGGAGCAAGGGTTGTCCCTGAATTTGTTGCCTGCCTTGTGGATCCTGTTCCCCTAACTGGGTTGCCTTGTGTGGCCTCAGGGAGAGAGAATGTACCTAGTCCTTCAGTTACTGTTATGCAGGAAGAGGGATATCCACAGGAGAGGGTGGCTCCCTCTTCTCAGAGGAGAGGGGAAGGGAGGAATGGGGGAAGAAACTGAAAGAGGAGAGCTGGAAGGTGAAGAAGGCTGATATTGTAAATTAACTTGTTCAAAAAAGAGAGAAGTAAACCCATGGAACAGAGCTAAGAGACCTTCAGTTTGAGGTCATTGGACAGTTTCTTGTTCAATGAGCAGATAATATATAGCTGGTTCGTGAAGAGGCCTGGCTCTCTCAGCCTCCCATGACTCTTCAAAGAAGCCCTTAGAGGATGTGGGCAAAAGCCTAGGGCTTTTAACTGAATGATATTTAGTCCCACTGCCTTTTATAGAAATAAACTGAGGTGAAACGTTCAAACTAGAACTTCCCAGAACTGTGGTCCTCAGCCTTCCTTAATGTTGTGACCCTTTAATGCAGTTCCTCATGTTGTGGTGACCCTCAGTCATAAAATTATTTTGTTACTTCATAACTGTAATTTTCTGCTGTTATGAATCATGATCTAAATATCTGATATACAGGATATTTGATAAGTTAGCCCCCCTCAAGGGGTCACAACTACTCACAGGTTGAGAATTAGTGTCCTGGATGATTTTTTTTTTCTCTACCCTCTTCAATTCTGTCTCCTCAATTCAGTCATGTGATGTTTGGTTACAGATATCCTTGAAAATGTCACTAAATAGACATAGATGCCCCTTTCACCGATGTGCTACAAACCTCCAGCCTCTCCGTCCACCGCCTAGTCACTCTGTCCTGTTTTGTCCTGGGTGGTTGGCACTGCCTCCCCTGACCTGGCACTGCTATTCTCTGTCTGTCATTCACAGGCGGCACCTCTGAGAAGAGATATTTAAAGACTGCTCTCTGAATCTGCTCTCACCTCTGGGGCGTGATGACTGGAGAAGCTATGACTGGATTGAAATTGGATGCCTTGGACAAATGTGAATACAGTCTCGCACCATGTGTGATTTCAAAACAAGCCGACTTTTATTTCCACTTTCATTCATTGTTACGTTCACATCTATGGATTCATATAAGATAGTTTAAAAAGCACTCTTGCTTATGCTGGTTTTGTTTTTAACATACCTACTTGTTTTACTTTGCATAGAATTATCTTAGGACCATCCAGTGAATCTGACAACTAAAATGTATGTGCTTCACTGAGCTGTATAAAAGCCACGCCATTACAAACCAAATCTCGTTGTTCTCTCCATCCAATCTCTGGCAAATATCCAAGAAACAAACCCACCAAGTGCCCAAACCGTCTCATGTAGTACTTTATCCTATTAATTATCAGGTATGCTGCCTTCATCCCGATGCCATTTGTGGATTGTCTAAAGCAAATACATTTGCAACCAGAAGAAACAGCTTTTCCCACTGTCCCTTGTCACTTAGTGTTGAAAGGAAAGCAAAGCTTTAAATTAAACAGTCTGCCTTTTCCCAGTTGACACACAAATAAATCATGTCAGATACTCATATCCCCTAACTCCCTGTTTCTTGACCTAGATACTAATTTAGCAGATCATTAAGGTCAAAGTACTGAAATAGCATTCCTTTAAGCAGACTATTTGGTCTTAGTTCAAGGTCACAGCTTTACAATGAGCCTTGTCTACCAAGAAGGACTCTTGTAGTTGTTTGAAAAGAGCAGCCTGCCTCTTTTCCAACATAAATATGCAAGCATGCAATGTTTCCTTTCCCAGGTCCAGAGGCGTGCTTCTGAGCTCTGTCTGACCATGATCAGCTTGGCATTCCTCGTGGAGTGACAAGACAGCTGGATTACTAGCTTGGCTTCTAAAGTGCCTTGGAATCAAAGTCGGCCTTGCCCATGATGCAAGCAGGAAGGACTGCTTAAGCCAGTATAGAGGAGGGTTGGGGGTCTATAGTTTTGAGCAAAAATGAGAGATTATTTTTCTGCTTCATGAAGCAAATGGGGAAAATGTTGAGAGCAAGGAATTTGGTATAAGACCAACCTGGCTGGACTGATACTCAGTGTGTGCAATCTTAAGGATTTCTTTCATCCCCTTGAGCCTCAGTTTCCACTTTAAGAGTTATAAAGAGTAAACAGATGGTGTTCTTGAAAGGCTTGGCAAACTCACCTACTTAGAATAAGCATGCCATAACATCAGCCATTGGCACTAGTTTAGAACTATTGCAGATTCCTCTGACATGCAAACATCAAGGATGCCATAGACTCTCCACTTTTCAGATCTTTGTGTCTGTAACTTATGTCAAATAGACAATGGGTCGGGTAGACATTGCATCCTGACCACATGTCTCTACTGCCAGACTCACGACTCGGAGATGGGGTGCAGCAGGGAGGCTTAGAATGAATAGAACCTCACTTCAACACCACGCTATCCTTCTGAGAAAGGTGACAGCATCCATCTGAAGCTAAATATTAATATTTCCTTCAAAACACCACCCATATCTTAATCACCGGACATTGTGTTGAATTCCAACAAATTTTGCTTGAAATTTGGAGTTTTCTCTTCAGTAAGACCACCAGCACCTCTATTGTGTGGATTAAGACAACTTGAAAGCAAATTAAGTTGTATGGTATGTGACAAATACACGATAAGACATCATGGTATTATTAGTAATAGACACATTAGATTTATTTTATGCTCATCTTGTTCACTAACAGAAATGTCTAACAACTCGAGACCTCTTTACCCTTCATTTTCCTCCACCAGACAATTCTGGTGCCATTCTCTAGTCATGGATGAGAAACTAAAGCTAAATATATATAAGTGATGTGCCCAGGGGTGTTTATCCATCAGGTAGAAGAATCATGATGCCTTATAAAGCTTAGGATATTGGTTCCTACATTCTACCATCTTGTCTCTATACGACCTGGAAATTTCCTCCATAAAAAGAAAGAGGTCCAGTCAAATCCAGAATAATAAAATAATCACATTTGGAGGGCGGGGGTAACAAGCTAAACTATGTATAAAAAGTCATAAAGGGATTCTACCCTCCTTGGTTTTTAAACTGAACATAAGTATGTATCCATTTCCTAGTATATCCAATGTGTATTTTAGAGACTTTTTAAATCGATCTGAAATTCCCTGAGGCAGGCATAAATTCTCAGGAGTCTGGTGTCAGCAGTTTGCCTCTGAGATGCTGAAGGAGGTGCCTCTTTAATCCTCATACAGTACTGTCTGCACTTCTAGCTCACCTTCCCCCAAGCACACAAGATCAGCTGCTACTACAGTGGTGCAGCGCCAAGTGGATAAGCCCAGGGTTTGCTGAACTCCACGTCTCTGAACATCTTAAAACAGGCTTTCCGGGTGACCACTCGGCTAGGTCACATGGCTTTACCAACACAGGAACGTGTGAGCTCAGAGTCTAGAAGGTCTTGGCCCTCTCCTCCAGCATCAGTCAGAAAACTCACCCCAACAAATTTCCTAAGAAATTCACGAGAGGCCTGGATATCTGGGTTGGATAGTTCAATAAAATTTCCCATCATGCCTTCTTCTGTGGCCGGTACTTCTTGGTAGAAAAGTTTGGCTCTGGCATAGAACTGCATCTCACCATCAATGACTTGGCTTGTTAAAGCATACAATTTTACTGCAAAGAAAATATCATCAAAGGTTATCAAAATGTATAGGATGTAACAAGCTCATTTTTAACCAATGTAATGAATTTTTTTTTTTTGAGACAGGGTTTCTCTGTGTAGTCCTGGCTGTCCTAGAACTCACTCTGGAGACTAGGCTGACCTCGAACTCAGAAATCTGCCTGCCTCTGCCTCCCAAGTGCTGAGATTAAAGGCGTGCGCCACCACTGCCTGGCAATGAATTTCTTAAAACTCCATGAATTTATGTTGTAGAAGAAATGGCATAGATTTGCTTTGATTTGATTTTTTTTTAGACAAGATCTCCCTAAAACTTGCTATCTAGAGCATACTTGGCTCAAACTCACATAGATCTGCCTGCCTCTGCCTCCCAAGTGTTGGGATTAAAGACTTGCACTGTCATGCCTAGAGTAGACAATTGTGTTAAATCAGAAATATCTGCATTTGAGTTCTAACCTAGAGATGGGCATGCTACATAACATTGAGAAAACTATATAAATTCTATGATCTTCGAGAACCTTGACTATAAATCACTTTGACATCAAATTTTCACAATTGAATAGCTAGTTCAATAAGCACGACTTACCATCTTAACCAAAATAGTCTTACAGTATTTTTTAGAGTGGAAAAGTAACCTCACCACATGGAACTAAGTGTTATCTCTTAGCTCTGAGTGCTTTGTGGAAATTTTCTCATTCATTCTTGCTGCTCAGACCTGTGTTTCACTTCTTTAAAAGCAACATCCACAGAAATGTCTCCATCAAAAATAGTACTCATGTGTGATAGTCTCAACCCATTCTTAAAATCAGCATTTTAAAAGTGCCTTGATCCATAAGGCCCCCAAACAAAGCACTTAGAAAGTTTAGAATTTCTAAAGTTCTACAGATGAAGGAAGAAAACTACTAAAGAGACAACAGAAGGAAAATTCTAGAGCTGAAAGAAATCATAAGATCTAACCAGTGGTAGGAAGGATGGACTTTCTCTAAATGAAAATTTACAGCTACATTTAAAATTTTTGAAAACACAACTAATAAGGAAAAGACTGTAATGTCATTTTGAAAGAAAAAAATATATTGACCGTTAAATTGAGTTGCAATATTTAGAAAATAAAAATACAGGACTCAAAATTATTTGAATTTTAGGTAAACAATAATATATTAATATAAGGATACAGAAGCATTATCTCTACCAGAGACACACCTATAAATAAAACTTTCTGTTGGTTCTGTCAGAGTCAGTGTAACTGGAATCTTCTACCAAACAAAGAGCTGAAACTAGGCAAATCTCATCAGAAACACTTGAAGGCATGTTCGTGGCATTTATATTCTGAGGAACATTTATTTTGAAGCAAAATTTAACATTCAGATAACTGTGAGAGTATTTACTTTCTACGAATTCACTTTTCAGAAGTTTCTTAAAGCTGTATTTCAACCCAGCAAATGATAAAAATCAAGAGATGAATACAGAAAGATGATGTCATTAGCACACGAATCCAATGAAAAGAAATCCACAAATGGTAACTACTTATCAGATCAGGCATAAAACTGTTCATACTGCAAGAGAAATTATAGGCTGGAGTTCAGCCAATAGACAATGTAAGCCAAGAATCTAGGACACCTTGGTAAAATTCCAAAACTGACATGTTTTAGCTCCTAGTCACCAGAAATAAAATATGGTTGAAAGTTCTAAGTAAAATATACAATGGCTCAAACATGCTATTATTATGAGATGAAGCAAACTAAAATATGGCATAATTTTAAATAGAGGGAGTCAAAGGAAGAATAGCATTTAGCCTTGCTTAGGAACATTGGCTTTTCTTTAGATGCCTGCAAAGACTGTGCCAGTAGAGCAGGGCCTTACCTGGTTCTAAAGTCAACAATTACATACCCCCAAGTTTTCATTCTAAAAGTTTAAAAATACATATGAGCAGAACTCTACTCTCATTGCAAAGTTACACTCAGGTGTTCCAACTTGGAAGCGCTGGAACTAATGTGTGGGTGACCACAGATTGACCATGGATCTTCTGGAAGAGTTACAAAGAGTCAGCTTCTAAGTTCTAGATTATTTTCTGGAGAACAACCATATTATATATGGTCTCCTCAATGTATATTAGCTATTACACTACTAAATATAATAATACAAAATTGAAAGTGTACAGGCTCCAAAGCAATAGAAACTGCTGACCTAGCTCTTCCCTCACTTCCCTAGGTAAAGTCTTCTATAAATGCTTATAAACTCAACAGAGATATAAAACCCCAACTGTCTTAGTCAGGGTTTCTATCCTGCACAAACATCATGACCAAGAAGCAAGTTGGGGAGGAAAGGGTTTATTCCGCTTACACTTCCACACAGCTGTTCATCACCAAAGGAAGTCATGACTGGAACTCAAGCAGGTCAGGAAGCAGGAGCCGATGCAGAGGCCATGGAGGGATGTTCCTTACTGGCTTGCTTCCCCTGGCTTGCTCAGCCTGCTCTCTTATAGAACCCAAGAATACCAGCCCAGAGATGGCACCACGCACAAGGGGCCCTTCTCCACTTGATCACTAATTGAGAAAATGCCCCACAACTGGATCTCATGGAGGCACTTCCCCAACTGAAGCTCCTTTTCCTATGATAACTCCAGCCTGTGTCAAGTTGACACACAAAACTAGCCAGTACTAGTTTTGAGCATTCCAAATTCTTCTGGAGTCCTCAAAACATCAAGCTAAAATATTACAATTCAGAAGGTCTTCTCAGGATTGAATGCTGTTGTAGGATTATGGATGGGCCATGACCCATCTCTCTCTGTCTCTCTCTCTGTCTCTGTCTCTCTCTCTGTCTCTGTCTCTCTCTGTCTCTCTCTGTCTCTGTCTGTCTGTCTCTGTCTCTCTCTGTGTCTCTCTCTCTGTCTCTCTGACTCTCTCTTTCTCTCTCTCTCTCCCCCCCCGTGTGTGTGTGTGTGTGTGTGTGTGTGTGTGTGTGTATGTTAAGGAGACATTGTGCTACAGTACACATGTATGGAGATCGGAGTGCTCCTGGAAGGAGTCAGCTCTCTCCTCTCAATACATGGGTTTGAGGCATCAAACTCAGGTCACTGAGTTTAGCAACTACTACCTTTACTCGCCTACCTAACCATCTCTCTGACCCCCCTCAATGTTTTTGATCCAGGTAAAACAGCAAATTAGCCAGAGTCATCATCAAATGCTTAAGTCACCAAGTTGGTAGGATACATATATTAAGTGCCTTAATCTAGAAATGGGCACGGTTCATTACACCACAACATTTGGGTTTCAAGTCAACTCAAAACTCAGCAGGATTCAGCTCCACCAGGTGAGCTTTTATGGTTAGAGGCTTGAGTTCTCATTTTCACCTAACTGACAGATGCATTTCTCTAAGAAAGATATATGAAGTGTCGTGGGCTATCCCAGGTTCTGCCCCTAATGACTCCTGAGGCATTCATGTTGGCCTAAGTTGTGTTTTTTTACTGTGGAAATTCATGCAGTGGTGTTTTGTCACAAAATTGCAATGTTTCTGTAAATTTTGAGATAGTTTGCAATAGAGTCTAGGTCAAAAAATGGCATCTATTTCTTTACCCATATTATTAATTGGAAAAGCTATATACAGGCAAGAAATATACCCCATTGACAATGTAAGATAAATGTTATATTTACTTTCTATAGAAGAAAACAGTGAGATTGGATCCAGGTTCTGTGTGAATACAATACCCTTTGCTTCATTATCTTACATTTTGACCTGAAACTGCACCAGGGAAGTAAAAAAAGGACATTTTTTTTTCTTCATTTCTTTAAAGAGGAAAATGCCCTTTTAGCATTTGCACTACAACAATAACATTTATTAATTTTAATTTTTAATATACTATTTTAATTTTTAAATATACTATTTTATTAATTTTTAAGAATTACATATACTGTATTTTGATGGTTTTTCAATTGCACAATGAATCATGTATTAATGGCAGTCACATGAATAAAATCAATTATCCTAAAGAGCTGAACACTGAATTCATTGTGGAAATTCTAATTGTTTTAATGAAAATGTTTTTAGCAACTCTGTTTTAACTGTGTCAGTGAATAGGCAGCCACTGCCCTTAAGTTCTCCTCAAAGTTATTCTTTTAGAAGGAATTCCTGACAGAAAAGAAATGGTGCCCACTGAGTATTTCTTGTGTGCCTGGAATTATCCTAGGTGGTTTCATATTGTTTCTTTCAATCCTGTAAGATTGACTCTTAATATTTTAGAAGACTAGAATGAGTGATCACTTCCCAGGTGAATACTGAGAGGGCTTAGTACTGGGGAGGGGGGGCTTAGTAGAACAGTTTCACTTAGCAAAAACATATCACAGCAAGCTAAGAGACAAGCCCACTTGAACAAAGCTCTTGTGTTAAGCAAAGCTTTGGTCCTTCTGCAAAATCACCCAGAACCATTTCTAAATAACGATGTCCGGGAGGTACAGACTCCAAATAAAACAACTGACACTCACTCAGTTTCATGTATTGAAAAATGTGGTTGTGCTAGAGCATTACTGATTGTTAATTTATGTGAATATCTCCAACTGGGCTTTGCAGAGGTCCCTTGAAGAACTTATAAACAAACTGTACTTACACTAGCATCTTTTCTTATACCAGTTCCTGTTTGTAAGTAACCATCTTTAGAAAACTCTTCAACTCAAGTCTCCAAATGAACTGCAAGCTGATGTTACTGAGTTATGTGGACCTACTCAGGGGCCCACCATCTGGATCCCCACAGGCAATGCTTTCTATTGCTGTCAAACTGAAAAATACATGTGGAAGACTTCACCTCACGGTCCACTTTGGTTGAGTGTCCCTTCACACTGGTGGGTAGGATATGTAACAACTCAAAAGGAGCCTGGGATACTTATACCTACACTTTACTCCTGCCCTGCCGCATACCACCCCAACACCATTGGCAAACTCTCTACCTCCTATGCCTAGTTCTACAAATATAAGTTATGGAAGGTAAGAATACACCAAATAGGATGCTAAAATGCTAAGAGTAGAAAACGTGTCTGCCCTTTTCCTGAAGTCTGTTAAGGAAAACTGCATTGTTTCATCTTCCACTGAGCACTTCAGTTCTTTATGTCTCATACATCACTGAAGCTAGTCAAGGATGCTGGAGGGGGGGTTTCCATGGCAGATCTTCTGACATGGTGACCTGGAGTAAGACTGGCTGCTTTACACAGACGGTTGGAGGGTGGGGGAAAGGGAAGAAGAAATCAAAGACTGGCTAACCACAGTTCTTTCCATAATTACCCCTAAACAACTAGCCCTCTGTGCAGACCCTACAGGAAGGGTTCCCTCACTTTTTTTTTTTAAAGGGGTTCTATTTTCATTTTTATGAAGTCTTAAAGTCATTAAGGACAAGGGAAGCCAAACACTAAAATCACTGCCGTGGGCCCAGGAGGCGGCATCTCGGTTGCCTGTTTTATTTCCAACCTAAAAGGCATAATATCCGCTACAGCCTGAAAACTTGCACATATTAAGTTTATCGTCTTTGGTAATTCCTGCTCTAAAGAAAAATGTTAAGTGGTGACGTTAAAGAGGTCTGGCACAAGGAAGCAAGAAAATCGAACACCCACTGAAGACTGATGGCTTTTGCATGTAGACTGCATGTGATTCTTCTAGTTCCCCTGTTACCGGGTTGAAAGAAACGACACTCAGAGGCATTTAACTTGCAAAAAGATCACTTCTCTAGTTTGACTAATCTAAGACCATAACACTTATTCTATTGTAATTCGGTGACCGTCTCTTGTCCTGAATATGACTGGCTTGATCAGAAAGATGTATCTAATGTAACCAACTCTAAACACCAATGGATTTTCTTCATAAGAGAAGCACTTAATGACTATATATACATTAACATCACAAATAATCTTATATTTCTGGGCAATAGATTATAAACAAATCAATTGCGTGTCATTTTGGACTAATGTATTTAAAGCTGCCAGACAGGCTACATCTTTATCCATCTTTCTTCCTTTGCCTTGGGGAATAGTGTTATCTGGCTGATGGAGACTGTATCATCCTGGATCCCTATATTCCTATAAGGCATGTCAAAAATGATATCAAGAGTAAAAACATGGGAGCAACCAATGATATCTCAGGCTTCATTTGTTTAATGCAGTAGAGCCTAACCCATACCAACTAATATCAACCTCGGTTACTGTTGTCACGAAGGTATTATGGATAAAACTACCCTACTGATTCTCAGTAAACTAATGTCCAGACTGAATTATCAGAATAGAGATAGTAAGGAATGTTCATTTGTGGAGAGTTGAGTAATGATAAATCTGACTTTGACCTGGAGTAAACTAATTTTATTCATCCCAACACTAGGGAATCAGGGACAGGCAGATCTCTGTGAGTTCAAGGCCAGCCTGGTCTACAGAGAGAGTTCCAGGGCAGCCAGGGCTACATAGAGAAACCCTGTCTCAAAAAAAAAAAAAAAACCCAAAAACCAAAAACAAAACAAAAATATTAAGACCAAATATAACTGGTAGACTAATTTCAAACTAATTCACATCTGATTTTGAGCAGAGATTGTTTTACTCTTAACTGTTTTACACCTGCTTTCAGAAACAAGTCCCTTTTCTGTCTGGTAACCATTTTAAAGTCTGTCTGTCATTTGTCCACTAGTGAATCTCTTCTCAGCTATTATAATTCATAGCTTTCTCCAGTCTAAATCACACAGTGTTGCTAAAGACTCTTACTGAACTGTACCCCAAAGACTGTTCCCCAGAAGTCAGCAATTTGCCCACATCTGGAGGTACCGGGGCATTATAATTTTCCAAATGATCACTCCAGTTTTCTTCCTCTTAGGATGACGGGGATACATTTATCATAATGGAAGAAGCCTTCAACTCGCTTTGGTGTTACACTCTCGAAATAGATAATGCAGCTCAGAATTTTCTTTCTTTCACTTAGAAAATAAAATTGTAGGGAGGGTGTAGGGAAATGAGGGGAAGAAGAGTTATATTTACCCATAGTGCAGCTATATAAATTTAAGATGAGCATACCTATAGGACTAGAATTTAAAAACCCTCAGAAGTAATTTTATAAACTAAGACTGATGGCTGCTAACATCCAGATTCTTGAATGTCACAGTAAGAACTGTATAGTTCTTTCCACAGCAGGAAACTGGGACCAAAGAAAGTACACAATGAGGCTTTCAGCCAACCTTAAGCAAACAGACCAAGGCTGAAAAACGGTATTCTTGTCTTCACTGGGAGAAAATATAAATCAAAGAGGCAGGAAAGGGGCACTTCACGGTTTAATCCTAAATTGTTTCCTTTTTAGTGCTGGCAAGAGGGTCCTGAAGTTTGCTACCTTCACACAGGTTGAAAGAGTATGCTATAAATATACCTGATAAGCTCTCTTATCCCATTTCCCTGAAACTCGGGGAAGAACACAAATGAAGGCAGACTACTACCCATTGATATCAAAAATGCAAACTACAAACAGCTTTCTTCAGTTCTCTGATGATACTTGTGTAGGCCATAACAGACTACACACACACACACACACACACACACACACACACACACATACACACACACACACACATACACACATGCATGCACGCACCTTCACCACCACTTACACAAGCATATTTTGGTCCCTCATCATGTAATCTTTGTTTTCAATTTTTGCTTAACACAACATGAATAGTCTTAAAACTCTGAGTTACCCAACTTTTCAACTTGAGCAAGTAGAAAACACAACACTGACAATTCAAAAACTGAGTCTCTCTAAAGCTAGTCATCCCTCAGCTTCCGCCTAGAGCATCGAGTCACTATGTCTAAGGGGCCATGAAAATCGTGAAATAAGAGCCCAGCCTTGCCAGACAGCGCTCCATCTTCCCCTCTTCATAAAAGAATGTCACTGCAGCGTTTAACCCCTGGTCTGGGTTCTCCTTAGCTGAAAAGCCCCCTGTCCTATGTCTCTCCAAGCTATCCCATAAGTTCCTACAACCCATCCAGTTCCTTCTTGTCTCTCCTCTAACACCTCTGACCCACTTACCCAGGGGAATTTTTTCCAGCAGGTAGAGGTAGCTCTGAAAGAAGTCATTGCGAATGGCTTTGTGGAGGATAAAGGACATGCTATGACGACAGAGTTCATCGTCGGTCTTCTGCCAGCGGGATCTAAAGGCAAAATGGGCTCCCAGGTGGGCCATGGTGAGGGGGGAGAATAATTATTTCTGCAGTGAAAGAAGGCTTGTCTGGCTGCTCCTTTGAATTAGACTTCTCTTCCTCAAAGAACTTGAGCCTGTCATTTTAAACCAGTCCCAGGTCCCATCTATATCAGGACAGGCTGTCATGGGTTGTAGGGGGAGGGGCAGCAGCCATGGGGAGGTCAGGCTCTTGGCACATCCACCCACCATCTGATTGCTTGCGCGACACCACTGCAAGCCAGCAGGTGCTAAGAGTATAAAGATGGAAACAGACCGAATGAGATCCTGCTTCATCCAGGGAAAAGCACGCTTCCCTCCCTTATGGGCTTGCTTCAGACAGGCTCGAGGGCCGCCTGCTAACACCCTGAATGCTTGCTTTAATTTGATTCTGAAATTGGAACGGCCTAATTTCCATTTCAAAGAGTTGTGACTATTTTGCAGGAGGTCCTGTTCCCTGATTTCCATTGCTCCTGGAACACTGAATCCTCAAATTACAAGGGCCCTTCAAAGCCACCCTAGCCACTCACATTCCTTTCATCAGGACATTTTTTTTCCCTCAAATCATTTTATGGAGGTGGATATGTGTTTCTAGGGCTTAAGGATCTTCCAGAGGAGCAATTACTTGAAAGCCTGTTTTTGAAATTAAATACCCTCCTCTATCAGCAAGCTCCTCCACTTAACTTGTTCTGAGCAAAGCCTATTCCTTCAAGTCTGTTTATTCCTCTGTCTCCTATGAATATGATTTCCCTTTTAAGTACACTTGTGTTATGTACTATCTTCTGTCTCTCTCTCTAACTTGTTTCTCTGCTTTTCCCATGATGCTACATGTACTAGAGACCAACCTGTATTGACTATATTAGAGACTCCACTAACTCTGTTTCAGCCAAATGGATACTGCTGTAGGAGACAGAGATAATAAAGGTGACCCCCTGGCACCAGCACTCCCCTGGAGATACCACAAGACCACTATATGCTTTAACAAAAACATGTCTTCTCATGGAGACAGCCCCTCCTAGTCCTTCTCATTTTCCCTTTGCTTTACTGCTTCATACCTAGGGATGGTGGTGTGCCAGGCTGTTGTAAGCCCTATTCCTTGCAATTTCCTTATACTTACTCACCATTATCTTCTTTTTTCTTTTTTTTTTTTTCATTTTTTATTGGATATATTCTATATTTACATTTCATTTCCCTTTTTCTGGTTCCCTGCCCCCGAAAGTTCCCACATGCCCTTTTCCCTCCCCATGTTCCCCCATCCACCCTTCCCACTTTCCTGTTATGGTATTCCCCTACACTGACGCATTGAGCCTTTCCAGAACCAGGGTCCACTCCTTCCTTCTTATCGGACATCATTTGGTATGTGGATTGTGTCTTTGGTGTCCCAAGAGTCTAGGCGAATATCCGCTTATCAGTGAGTGCATACCATGGGTATTCTTTTGAGACTGGGTTACCTCACTTAGTATGATGTTCTCCAGCTCCATCCATTTCTCTAAGAATTTCATGAATTCATTGTTTCTAATGGCTGAATAGTACTCCATTGTGTATATATGCCACATTTTTTGTATCCATTCTTCCATTAATCATCCCCTTTAAAGTCAGATCAGAATCTATCTAACCTGTGATTGGAACCTGTTCTCTACAAGGACTATATGTTTCTAATCACACACACACACACACACACACACATGATATACATATGTATATGTATGTATGTATATGTATGTATATATGTATATTGTGTGTATACATATATATCATGTGTGTATGTATACTTTATTGTTTATTATTTATAGTACATGACACTATTGTCCCTATACATGTGCTCCCACTGACCTTATATACAATGGAAACATTACAGTAGGCAGCTTCTGAGATGACTTCAGACTTAGTTCAGGGTGCTATAACATTACATAGAGTAGGTGGCTTAAACAATAAACATTTATTTCTCATAGTTCTAGAGGCAGGGAAATACAAGATCAAGATGTACAGCTCACTGAAAATTCTGTTCTTGGCTGGTTCTCTTATCGCATGGTCACACATGAGTAAACAGAACCTGCAATCAAGCCTTTATTTCACATCTTAACGGGATACTATTCTCACTCAGAAGCACCCCACTTTTTCTGCTGATTACTGTCTCGGTGTGTCATCTCCAAACTGCTTCACCTTGAGGGCTGGGATTTTAGCATAGGAGCTTCGGGGAACATGAACACATCACCCTGTAATTCGCCCTCACTTCCTATCGCTCATTATTCCTGCCCTCCTGTCATACTTTCTCCTTGGCTATAAGCTGACCCGGCTGGCTCAACTCTAAAGAAAAACTACATGCCAAAGTCATGGATGTCACTTTCAAGATGAGGTCATCAAATGACTGCCTTGGGCATCTGATTTCCCTGATGAAAGTCAGCAGCCTACTGTGAACTTCCTCATGCAGAGGACCACATATCAAGGAAATGAAGACCTAAAGCAACCCACGAGGAACTGAGTTCATGAGTGAGCATGGAAAGAAAGCATTTCCTAATCAGAAGTTTCTTTATAACCTGACAGGAAACCCCAAGCCAGTTAAGCAGCTCTGATTTTTATAAATCTATAGTAATAATACACTTGTTTGTAAAGTAGCTGAACTTTAGGGAAATGTGTTACAATGTACCAGAGAATAGTTTACCCATCACCCATGTAATGCGAAATTGAACCATAGTCTCCTGAAGTTTCATTTGCGTCCTAATCATTTTCTCTCGCCTTCCAGTGTCCCTATATTCTCTTTTCCCACTGTCCAGGGCAGAAGGCAAAACCATTAAGTTTGGTTGCATTGTTTCTATCCCTGGCTTTAGGACTTGCTGGGAACATAGTTTATTACCGAATTTCCTATTGAGAGATGGCAGTCCATATTTTTCATAAGGGTCCAGTCATGTTGCCTGTCATCTCTCATGCCAGCTAGAGTTTCCTGTGCTGGCAAATGAAATCCTGTCTAGTGGAAACATAATCACGAATAATTTTAAGCCACTAAATTTTTATGAGGATGTGAGCATGTCTAACTCTTTGATGTTGCAACAATATATTGACATCTACAAAGTTCACATTTGAGAACTGTACAATGGAGTTACAAAAGAATCAAAAATATCTCAGGATTTTAAAGCAGATTTACCATTTTGTGAAGGTCCAAATTCATAGCTATCTTCAGTGACATGTGGGCCACATGATGGACATGTTTAGTGTGTGCTTATACATATGTGCACATAGATATAGATATGTGCATATGCAAGTACAGATGCACACAGATCCAGAAAAGGGTGCCAAATCCCCTGGAGCCAGACTTACAGTTTTGAGCTACCTGATTTGGGTGCTGAGGTCTGAACTCAAGTTTTCTTCACATATGTGTTTTTAACTGCTGGGCCATTTATCTAACCCCAAGAAACTGTATTTACTGGGATCAAACAGATATGGCTGAGTTGAAAATTCTTCCCCTGACATACATATAAGGTAACCTTGGCAAATGAATTTCTTAGTGTCTCTGAGCCTTCCTCTTCTGTAATACGAAAACAATGACGATGCTATATGCTATATATGATGCAGGTACTAAATGAATACTCCATTTAAAACCTTAGAGTGCTTGGCACACTCGTTCAATAGCTGCTAACCATTGTCATTATAATCATTGGTAGAAAGCCAGTAATGAGTTGCAGGTCTCCAAAACACATTGCTTATCTGGCTATACTTAGGTTATAGTCAAGAAATTCACCACATACATACTGAAGGGGTGGGTTATATTCAATGCAGTTGAAAACTGGAGAGAAATCCAAATGAAATGAACTGTAGGAGTTTATTCATATGTCCATTGAATTGTTGAGTTGTTGGAAAACTCAGGAAAAATTAAAGCCATCTTAGAGAGTCTGCCTACTAGAATGTATGCACTCACACACACACACACACACACACACACACACACACACACACACAGAGAGAGAGAGAGACAGAGACAGAGAGAGAGAGGATTTTTGTAATTCAATTGTAGGTTCATAAGTATGAACTTTGCCTATGACAAGTTGCATTACGCTAGATTGTGCTCATTGGGCCAACAAGCACACATACTCTTCTCCTTTTTCAACTGTGTTTGTCAGTATCTCCAACAGGATGCTGACTCTTAGCCCTTAGTAAGATGCTAGTCTTCAGAGAGAACTAACTGACTCCAGCTACTTATACTGCTTTTTTAACAATTAATCTTGGCAAGTTTTTTCAGTGTTTACAGAACCAATTGTTCACTATGAATTACATACTTTTATATTTGGACAAGGACTGTTAAACATTCTAATATCTTTATATTCAGACCTATAATTTCTGAATAGGATGAAAGACTGATTGGTTGATACAACATGCCTTTGTCAACTTAGTTTGCTTCTATGGGTCACATCAGATTTTGTGACTATTTCTTCTAGTCTCCAGCTCACTGAATTTGCTTCCTTACAGTGACTGATTTTCTCTGATAGCTGAAACGCTCTGTTTGTTGCTGCCCCAGACCATTCTGGTCTATGTTTACACCTAGTGAGTGAGGTTATGATCTACACCTTAAGTCTACCACAGGCATTGGATTTCCAGGAAGAGAAGAAAAAAATGAAATAGAAGGAAGAAATATAATTTCAGCAAAAAGGGAATAAAGTGAGTTCATCCATTTGTTTTTCCTCTCTCTTGGAATCTCCTGGGAGGGGCAACTAGAAGAAAAGCCAGATAGGAAATATATTTGCTCTGCGATGTAATAGTAATGTAACTACAGCAAGACTAGGATAATGAGGACAAGGCTGCAGGAATCAGATTTCCTGTATACAACTATATCCAATTATTTTACAGCTGTATCCAAACCAAAAAAGAAGAAGAAAAAAAGACAGAAAGAGAGAGAGAGAGAGAGAGAGAGAGAGAGAGAAAGAAAGAAAGAAAGAAAGAAAGAAAGAAAGAAAGAAAGAAAGAGAAAAACAAAAAAACAAAAACAAAAAAAACATAAATGCTTGGTTAAGTTACCTAGGCAGCCAAAAAATAAAATATGAGATTTTTTTGGGTTTTGTTTTTGTTTGTTTGTTTTTCTGAGACAGGGTTTCTCTGTGTAGCCCTGACTGTCCTGGAACTCACTCTGTAGACCAGGCTGGCCTCAAACTCAGAAATCCACCTGCCTCTGCCTCCCAAGTGCTGGGATTAAAGGCGTGTGCCACCACCGCCCGGCAAACTATGATATTTTTAATAAAGGACCTTTTAATCTAAATAAAGACTTTTAATAAATAAAGGCAGACCAGCCACTTGGCCTCTCTATGTACTCTCAAGTAAAAATCTGTCAGGATCTATAAATGGCTCAGGGATCTTAAGTGATTAGCTCAAGCCCAGTGACTGGCAACTTGCCCTTGCCGTCTGTATAGAATAGCCTCTGCTGCTGCCCATCTAGTTGGGGGACTCTCAAAACCATACAGGTATATGAACTCCAATTTGCAAAGATGTGTTGTTTGTTAGTTATTAAGCATGTAAACTTAAAACATCTAAAAGTACAATGATTTATCGATTTTAATTAACTATTTAATTAAATTAACTAACTTATTTACTGTGAAGCTGAGGACTGGACCCCCACCTCATACAAAATAGATCCATGACTAACCCTTGCCTCTCAGCCCAAGCAGTGGGGCTTTTGGAGGAAAAAAAAAACCACATGATAAAAATCCTGATGAACCCTGCGATCGAGGCAGAGGATCTATCTGCCAGGAACAGAATGCTGAGGAATTTACCCAGCACTGGTGATACAATGCTTAAGTCTACAGCTAAGCAGTAACCACAATGTATTATTCTCTTTATTTGTCTCTTATGTGAAGGTGGTTGTTTTTATTAGTCATGCAAATAAAGGCAGATAGACACAAAACGTAGTCCTCATACCTGCTGGCGCAATGATTTCTGAATAAACCACTCTGAAACAAGGTCAGGAGAAAGTATAGGGGTTCCCACTGCCCATTCAACCAGAGCAGAGCCACCTATCAGAGATAGAGGCATTACAGAGAGCCACCTGGATACTTCCAGTGAAGAACTTTTCATCTGTGCTATTATGGAAGCAGCAGCTCAGCTATCCTTAAGGAGGACAAGGACAAAATGGCGATGTGGTGCTGCAGAACCTTGACTGTAGCCATAGTCAGAAAGCCTTGATGTCTGATCTCATGATTGCAGCTGTGTGATATAGTAAGCCAGCTGTGGCATCAGCCATGACCCTACCCCACCATGCCTCTGGCTGGGTGTCTAAGCCTGGACTTGATTCAGATTGATAATTTAAGAACCGGGCCATAGTAGATTATATGGAAGCCTAAAAGGTCAAAAGCAGGGTACTGTAGTGCATGTTTATCATCCCAGCACTGAGAAAACTGGCAGGAGGATGGTTGCAAATTTGAGCTCACCCTGGGATATATAGAATGTTCCAGGCTAACCAAAAAAACTTTATAAGACACTGACTCAAAAACATAACTAAGTTTAAAAAAAATGGTTGATTCTTTTGGAGTCTAGGTTTGGGGATATGTCTTGAACAAAATATCCTTTACAACTATAAATAATTGACAATAATATAAACATTAATTCTCTATAATCTATTATGCCCTATCACTTTGTAATACCTATTAGTCAAAAGTAACCAAAATTAACTCTCCATATAAATCCATTTAGTAACTCGGCATTGTAAACTAAATATGCAACATGAAGTTCCTCTTCTGCTGTCCCATCTTCACCATCTACTCGGTTAGTGGTCCTTAGAGCAGAAGGCCATAGAGCTCAAGGGTCATCCTAGATAACTTTACCTGTGAATTTAGCACAGCCTGGCACACAATGCAGGTTCAATTGAAGGATTTCCTAAACGGGATGGCCTGGAGATGTGTCTGTCAAGGACTGTGTTAATCAGTGCAGAAGGGCCCAGCTCACTATGGGCAGCACCATTCCCTGAACTGTGCAAGTAAGCTAGCTGAGCACAGGTCTATGAGCAAGCCGGCATTCCTCCTTAGGCTCTGCCATATTGCCTTGACTCTGAGTTCCTTGGTCAGGGGTATTGCTCCCTAGAATACAAAGAAGGCTTCCTATAAGATCCTGCTTAAGTTCCTGCTTTGACTGATCTTCATGATGGGCTGAAGTCTGGAAGCTGATATAAGCCCTTTCCTCTTCTGGTTTGCTCGTCATCATGGTGAAGGAAACCAGAAGTCAGTTCTTCATCTTGGCAAGCTCACTTCTTTAAACCTGCCCCCAGATAAAGATTATCCCAGGAATCATTCAATACTGGTAAGTAAAATGAAGAGTTCTAGAGAAGCCTGTGTTTGGGTACAACCAGTATAATGCGTGGACTTACATTTTTCCTCTGTAGAACTCCTTTTTGTAAGGAGTTATGAGCCACTCTCATATGCCTCCTACTATTCAGGTGCTGCATGAAAAATCAAATGCTACTTTCTTGATGAGGCCATGGTATCAATCTGCCATTTTAATAGCAAATGCTTTTAGTCATAATTCATGTTTAATGATATTAACATTCCCTAGACATCAATACTATCCCCATTCTGCAGATACAGAAAGCGAAGCTTAGGTGTGTGAACAGCTTTCTGTCACACCTCAAAGACCTCAAAACCATGGTGTCAGAAGCATAATTTTGTCTAGTTTTATTTCAAAGTCTCTGCTTCAAAAGTCTTCCAATGCTAGAATGGGAAATGTTTAAGTTCTACAATTAAATTAAAAAAAAAGTCATAGATGAGGGAATAGGTCAGTGGTAGGGTGTTTGTCTAGCATTTGGTGAGGTGTGGTTTGGTCCCCAGTACTGAGAGGGTAAAAGGAAGAGAGGATCAAAAGGAGAATGAAAAGAATTGGTGTGTGGAACAAGACGGTAGCTAAGAGCCTAGACTATTTCCCCAAGGACAACACACCCAGTTAAACAACTGTACATGTGACAGACTACCTCCACAAGAGCTAAGGAAGTCAGATGAGAGACCACAGTATTTGTTTCCCATATAGCAAACTTGGCAAACATATTGAAGAATACACAAGGAAAAGGAAAATTAGCTTTCAGTCCTCAATCAATTGTAAGCAGCAGAGAAATAAGGCCATGACCCAGACTTAAAATCTAGTACCCATATGCAACTATGAAAACCAGTGCTAGAAAAATGCCCTGCCAGCCATAGCTACCAAGATAGCATGTGTGAATGACCTCCTAAAGCTACAATAGGCAGGTGCCTGGGTGATCCCTTCAGGTAACAGAGTAAGACTTGGCTTACAAGACAAGAGCAGGGTACAAAAGTTATCACAGGACTGTCTTGGAGGCCAGTGCACACATGCAGGCACGCAAACACTCATACACATAAAATAAAAATAAGCAAATACAATATTAATAGATGTAAGAGAGGAGAGAAAAGATAGAGTGGGGAGGTGGGAGTGGACATACACACAACATGGAATATGTTTATGCACAAAGAACAAAAGCAGTAACTAGATGTTTGAGATCAATATGTTTAACCTCGTAACTGAGAACAGTATACAATCAGAAGAAAACTAATTGTCACTATGCATATGACATAAAATCCCAAGGATCTAAGCATGGGAATTGTAGTTTAGACTACAAGCACTTGGAGACTGCTCAGTAAGGATTGTGATTATGGTAGCACAGTTCTAAATTTGTTAAAGTCTTTCAACTATACTTAAAACAGATGAAATTTGCAAGGCTTAATTTATAGGATTAGCCAAAATGAGTCTGTTTTCAATATATACATTATAGCACATGAGGCATTTTTTTTCACTCATGTTTAGTGATCGTTTGCAACAAGCAGCATGATTTTCACAGTGAATTGTGACTTGAGCTTAGAATATTAAGAAAAATAGTTTTGTGGTGAGAGAAAGATAACTTGACCAAACATCAGTAGGCTCCTCCAAACCCTTTGATGCTGTGGATCTGATCGCCATTTTCCATTTGTCCTGGTGAAATATTGTTTAAGGAAGTATCATAAGTCAGCTCAGACTCACATCTGAGGTTGAAATCTCATGCTCTTACCGCTTCTTTAAATGTAAAACCAATGTGACAGTAATGAGATGTGCTCGGTTCTAGCATCTGAGGAGAGACCCATCTCACCCAAGAACGCTTAAAAGAAAATGGGACAGAGTAAGAGAAGAGAGGGGGTCCAATACACATCCAGCTCTGGGTACATCCTGAATGTTGAATCTATGTAAGGTAGTGACGTAAGGGTGGGGTGTGGCAGGGTGAAATTGGATCCAGCTCCTCCCTAAAGAACAAGCAGCTCATCTGGAAATTATTCAAAACATAAACACATATTTCTTGTTTCCAACTCATGTTGTATATCACATAATTTAAAATTCAATTAGTTAAAGCTAAATAAAATGTTAAGTTCAGATTTGTAGTCACACTAAGTTCACACAAGCTACCTATCAAGTGCTTGACAGTCCCCATTTGGCTAGTGGTTACTGCTGTGGACAAGACAGAGACGATTTCCTTCCCTACAGATGGTTTGGTCAGAAAGGACTGGCCCAGGACTCAGATCTGGGTCTCTTTCTGAAGAGGGATGGCAGATACATTAGCTAATCCCATCACTTGAGATCTTACTGTAAGAAACCCACTTCCTGCTCTCTCTGTACAGAGTGGCTCAGGATTCCAGGGGAACAGGAAAGAACTTCCGCCCACTAAAGCATGAATCACTGTACATTGTTTTCTCAATTATAAGCAATTTGAGGGCAGTCTAATTGAATTGCATATCATTTGGGGGGACTAATGTGATTTTTTGAGGTACTAAGCACACAGCCCTGATTTCTTTGAGTCCATGACCATCTGGACAATTTCTTGCTAGACTTCTTAAAAACCTTTGGACACCATTTATCTGTGCTCAGTAAAATTATATTTTAGTCACTCCCTGGAATGTACATCTTGGCAGATTATTCTGTATTGCCAATACCTGCTCTTCAGTCATTAGTAAACCTATTCAGGAAAGTCATCAATAAGACTGATAAAAGAATTAAAGGTCTGTGGTATTATCGGCATAGTAGCAAGAAACATCTTCCCTTAGCCAACAACAGCATCATCCACAACAGCAAAATGTTTCATTTTATGTCTCTAGTTATTTCCCAGAGGTTCGTCAGTGAGGGAGAGAGAAACACCTTTCACTGTGCAAGCTGCTCCATGCTCTGGGAAAGCAGACGTGAAGTGCCTGAGATGGTCAAAAGCTGTCACTGGGGACCAGGGATTAGAACCTGGTCAAGGCAGCAAATAAAAAAATTTAAAAAGCTCTTAAAAGAACTTGACAAGGGAAGCTTAAATCTTATTTTAAAGCATCGGGTTGTACTCAGCCTTGAAAAATTCAATTCTCTGGAGGACTATATCTCACTAAGAAAGCTCCACGTAAGTTTATCATGTAGCCAACACCTAGACATTGGGCCGTGGAGACCACTAGGATAATATTTCCTCCGGATTAGCACTGAAGCTTGGAAGTGACATTTGTACGAGCCATACTTTAAACTCTAGGGCTTTTCTGATTATAAAATGATAATTCTCGGGGTAGAGAAAATGGTTACTGCAGAGGGAAGTCCCCATGATTTATATATCTTGGCCATCGTTTTTCCTTCCCGCAGAATAGCTTACTATGCTGAGTGTGGTTTGTGTTCCTTTTTTGTTTTAACTGCAGTTGTTTTTAGATTATCTGGAAGTGAGAGCATATTTGTTCTGGTGTGTTTGTATTTCTTCGGTTTCACCGTGTCCAAATGAATTATTATGTACATTCTTGTGACTGGTGACATCACCAATTAAACTGCGTACACAGCGTAGACATATCCCTAGGACGTGCCATATTCAGGCCAGAGCAACCCTGAGACTTTATTGTTTAGTCCTTCTCAGAACAGACTCTATGGGTCACTCTCAAGCACCGGCTCTCTGAGAGGCTAAAAAGCTGCCCCCAGTCTATTTGAACTGCATCCACCAAGATCTCTGGGATTACTGTGCAATCCCCTATCATTCTAGTTATAAAGTGTACTTCAGATGAATTAAATATCTAGTGACAGCCAAAGTCATAAACTCCTTGACTCCCTGGAGTCACTTTTCAGGATGATTTTATTAGTACTTTGGCCTGCATGTGTGTTTTTTTGCCGTTATGAACACTGGCTGGTTTGGGAGTCATAATTTAAAGTAATGCATTTCTCTACTTGAGCGTGTGCACACACCCAGGGTTCCTGGAAAATAGGCCTAGCTGATTTACACTTGAGTCAAATGAAATCTAGTAACTTTTTTTCCCCTTTTCATAGCCATCAGCTGGGTTCCTAATATCTCTCTAATGGATATATAAAACCCACCAGGATGAGGACCAGGACGTGCAGGAATCATAACAGACCTGTCACCGAGGCTGGGAAAAGGAGTGGGTTAATGACCAAGTTGGAAAAATGACCATTATACAGAGAAATATCCATTTCAAACAAACAAATCAGGAAACGAAGCACCCTGAGCCAGCTATCGGAGAATGTTAACTGTTCATCTGCGTCCCCCTATCTTGTAGAACAAAGCGGAACAGTTCTGGTGAGTCAGAAGCCATGGCCGTAATTTGCTTCTAAGGTTTGTCCTTACCATTTTCTTGGACATCACTCATCCCCAGTCCTACCGTCATCTCCTATTCCTTTCCTACCTGGTCCCTGAAGATCTTTCTTAGGTTTTCGAGTAGTATGAAAGTTCCGCATGTACTCAGAAGAGTATTGTCAAACTTAATGAAAGTTTAGGACACGCAGTTTCAGAAAACAGTGATAAGGGGTAGTTTAGAGGTCAGTGAAACAACATTTAACATCAACATTAACTAAGATGATATTGAAGTAATATGACTATTTTAGTATGATGATTGGATGGAGCACTCATGAAAAGGGATCTAGCATGACTGCACTCCAGAAGACCCAAAAAGCAGCTGAAAGAGACAGATAACAGATATTTCCACCCACCCAATAGACAGAAGCTGCTGACCCCTGCGGTTGAATTAGGGAAAGGCTGGAAGAAGCTGAGGAAGAGGGTAACTCTGTAGAAGAACCAGCAGTCTCAACTAACCTAGACCCCCCAAGATCTCTCAGACACTGGACCACCAACCAGGCAGCATGCACCCGCTGATATGAGGCCCCCGACACACATTCAGTAGAGGACTGCCGGGTCTGGGTTCAATCATAGATGATGCACCTAACCCTCAAGAGACTGGAGGCCCCAGGGAGTTTAGAGGTCAGGTGGGGTGGACGTAGGGGGTGGGGACATCGTTGTGGGGAAGGGGGTGAAGAAGAGGTGTGGGATGAGAAACAGTCAGAGGGTGGACAGGGGTGAGGGGAATAAAATCTGGAATGTGAAAAAATAAAAAAGGAGGAAAAAAAGAAAAGTTACACTGGCAATTACTAAGAACCTGAAAAAGACTCATGGTAGAATATGTGTACTTTTTTCAGCTAAACCTTTATAGAGTTGAGTACCTAGCTGCTCAGTAAAAATGAACAAACCTTCAAGCAGTAGGAACCATCGTTGTTGGTACATAGATTAATGCTAATATCTACTGAAAGATGATTCTTAGTCAATCTATTTTATAGCAGTTCCTTCATTAAACTTTTTGATAACCTCCATGATTTGAATACTGTGCTAGGAAGTAGTGATAAGTTAAGAAAACTAGCCTTTATCCCCTATACTCATGAGTATAGTGAGGATTAACAAAATTAAGCAGATCGTAGGACATGTGTAAGCACCTGTCTCTATAATCCTAGAAGGGAGTCAAGGGTAATGCAAGGATAGCCTATCAAATTGGTAAGGATCTACCCAAAACCCTGCCCTGAGAAGTTGACCACAGAGCTCAAACGCAAGAGATAAACAATAGTTAACTAACGCTGCACAGAAAGGAGGATAATTTCAGTCAACATAGTTTTCTCATGGTTTCAGGATTTTTAGAGGTAAATGATTCACTAATTGTTCAAAGTAAGGATGAAAAGATATCAGAAAAGCTCTGTAGACTGGCAGAGCCATTTTAAAAAATGATTTTTTTCCTCAACAAAGCCCTGCTCAAGTGTCTAGCTCTTTCCAGGCTTCCCCCCCTCCATGCCCTTCCCAAACCTTTAGAACATGGCTTTGCTCCTGTGGTTAATTAAACAAGAAAGAAAAGGAAAGCTTTGCTCGCTCTTGCTCTCTCTCTCTCTCTGTTTCTCTGTCTCTCTCTGTCTCTCTCTCTCTGTGTCTCTGTGTGGGGGGGGGTGGGTGAGAGAGAGAGAGAGAGAGAGAGAGAGAGAGAGAGAGAGAGAGAGAATGTGTGCTTATGCAAAGACCCTATGGCTTAGGCAAGAAATAATCCACAGAAAAGCTTTATAGACCATGTCAAAGAATTCTGTCTTAATTCCAAAAACCTAGCCAATTGGGGTATCTTAAGTGGGGGGGTGGTGGTGGAGAGGAGCTGACATCATCAGGTTTACATTTGGAAAGATTATCTATAATGTGGAAAACAGATGGAGGTAATAAAATGATGAAAAGTTTTATTATGTAACTCCTCTATTAGAAATATTCCTAAAATAAAGGGACTCTGTCACATGCTCTGATGCCGAAGTATTTAAGTGCTGGGGCTATGCCAGTCACAAAATGAACAGATCAGTGGATCTCAGAACACTGCAGCTTTTCTCTGCCGTCTGCAAGCTACCATTGCTGCCATTCAAAAGTTCAAAGCTGACAGTCGGGCCATCGTCTCTTCTTCGTGTTCTACCTGAGCATCCTAATGGGCCTCTTTTCTCCCACTCTCTGCCTGACTATAACCCTGTTGTCAACACTACAGTCAGGTGATCCTTTAACAGGAAACCCAAGTATCTGTCGCTCATCTGCTCAGACCTCAACAGTGACTCTTCCACCACAGAACCGCGGATGACCTATAAGGGCCTTGAAAGCCCTGCAGGCTGTAGGCCCTGTGAGTCCTCTGGACCACCCCTTCAGTCCTCCCTTGCGTTTGCTATATCCAGACATACCAGTCTCAAATATAACAGATTAACATCATAGAGGCTTTGTGCTAACTGCTCCTCAGCTAGCAGCTTTTCAGTAGAACTTAGCAAGGAAGAACCCCTCCCTTCCTCCAGGTGTTTTGCTTAGAACACGCCTTATCATAGAGGGCTGTTCTGATTGGCCTGCTTAAAATGAGTGACATTCTGACAACAGCTCCCTCCTAGTCCACCTGCACCATTGCATTTTAAGATTATCTTTGGGAAGGTCAGGTAACTAAGTATAGTGGTTTGAATATGCTTGGGCCCAGGAAGTGACACTATTAAGAGGTGTGGCCTTGTAGGAGTAGGTGTGGCCTTGGCAGAGGGAGTGTGCCACTGTGGGGGTGGGCTTTGAGAACCCCTTAGCCACATGGGAGACAATCTTCTCCTGCTGAGCTTCAGAACAAGCTATAGAGCTCAGCTCCTCCAGTGCCATGCCTGCCTGGATGCTGCCATGCTTCCTGCCATGAAGACAATGGACTAAATCTCAGAACCTGTAGGCCAGTCCCAATTAAATGTTGTCCATTATAAAAGCTGCCTTGGCCACGGTGTCTCTTTACAGTACTGGAAGCCCTCACTAAGACACTAAGAAGTGCTGAGAGCAGGAAAATCATCTTTGATGCCTGAGGCCTCTATCCTGCCTGGCATCCCCCTTGCAGGCAGTGGGTGAGAAGGCACGGAATCAGCAACACAGACTCTGGAAGCAGGTGAGAATGTGGCACAAGCTCCTTTATTAATTCTTAGGAGCACCCTTTATACCCTCCGCCCACGTCCCATTGGTTCCAAGCAAGTGTGCCCTCCAAACGGCAGTTCCCAATTGGCTTTTGTTATCCGCATCACCAATCTCTAGGCTCTCGGGAAGGCTTCAGTTCCACCTTCATGGGGAAGTCACCTAGCAGCCACTGCCCTGGTGGTGGGGCCTTTCTGTTCCTCCTGCAATCCTTCTTCAGGGAAGAGTACACCAATGGCTATCCAATGCCAAATGGCCTCCTCTAAAAATATGAATACAAGTAATATTATACAGACTAAGCAGGTTGACTTACGTAATTAGGAATATATATGTGTATGTATGTATGTATGTATATGTATGCATATATTAACAGTAATGAAATGAGGCCATGAATTTGAAAGAGAACAAGGAAGGATTATATGGAAGGGATTAGAGGGAGGAAGAGAAAGGGGGAAATGATGTAATTATATTTTTTAAAATAAAAGAAAGAAATAAAACAGTTCTCATAATAGCTTATATGAAAGACTAAGAAACATGAATCTAAACATGAATAGAAATATGTTAAAGCTATGATCTCCATAATGGTGTACGAGTAATTTACAAACTACCAAAAAAAATTTTTTTTCTGTCTTTATGTCTCCCTTTTCATTTCTGATTTTGTTGATTTGGATACTGTTTGTGTCCTCTAGTTAGTTTGGCTAAGGGTTTATCTATCATGTTGGTTTCTTCAAAGAACCAGCTCCTGGTTTGGTTGATTCTTTGTATAGTTCTTTTTGTTTCTACTTGGTTGATTTCAGCCCTGAGTTTGATTATTTCCTGCTGTCTACTTCTCTTGGGTATATTTGCTTCTTTTTGTTCTAAAACCTTCAGATGTGTTGTCAAGCTGCTAGTGTATGCTCTTTCCAGATTCATTTTGGAGGCACTCAAAGCTATGAGTTTTCCTCTTAGCACTGGTTTCATTGTGCCCCATAAGTTTGGGTATGTTGTGCCTTCATTTTCATTAAATTCTAAAAAGTCTTTAATTTCTTTCTTCATTTCTTCCTTGACTAAGTTATCACTGAGTAGAATGTTGTTCACTACTAAAAAATTTTAACAAGGCAGTCTGAAAAGGTAATTTCTGCTTTTGAGCTCATTCTAGGTTCTGGGACAAGTAATTAATTTCATAAGTACAGCTTATGTTTGTTGAGTTTTAGTACATACATACATTTATACATATTAAACAATAGGGTATAATCTTAAGTATGTTAGCATTTCTATAGGCTGAACGGAAATAGTGTGTTTCTATGACATTAAACTTTCTAACTTAGAACTTTTAGACTAAAATTGAATTATTTTGAAAAACATTAAATTCAGTTAAAAAGACTTTTTTACTTTCTTCTTCTTCCTTCTTCTTTTTTTTTTTTTTTTTTTTTTTTTTTTTTGAGACAGGGTTTCTCTACGTAGTCCTGGCTGTCCTGGAACTCACTCTGTAGACCAGGCTGGCCTCGAACTCAGAAATCTGCCTGCCTCTGCCTCCCAAGGATTACAGGCGTGCGCCACCATGCCCAGCCTTAGCATTTACTTTCTTAAGAGTCATTTAATTTTGTATCATTCATTATGAAATTAAGATAAAATTAATTTTGGCAGCTGACAGGCCATGGAGGTAAGGTTTTTAGAATTCTGAGGCAAAATTGCACATGTGACAACTTAGGCCAGTGATCAATTACAGGATAGAAGACCAAACCAAAGCCTTTTTTGGCATGAAGAGTCGCCAGAAACAATTTCTGTGTGCTAATTCATAAGGACCCTGATAAGCGTGCCATGCCAAAAATCAAGAATGAGTCAAAAGTGAAGGCAAAGAGAGTAAATCCTCAATAAGATAGAAATCAGATAATGTGTAAGAATGGAAAAGAAACACAGACTAGTCATTGACTTTCTCTAATTCACAGTCCTTTACAGACCAACAAATACATCTTGAAGTATTTTATAACTTCTCAAAAATGATGTGCCTGTTTGAATACTATTGCCTGGAAAATAAATTTGCAAAACAATCAGTGATTCTTGTAGACTTTAGAAGTAATTCATAATTGTCCATGGGATTCACCACATATTTTCATGTCTGAGTATTTAAATTCCTTTGTATCTGCTGTTTTAAACAAAAAACATGGTGGGCAATTATATTTTTATACAAATCTCAATCCTGGAGGGGAGGGTGAAATTGTCCTGCTGTAAACTTCCTCCAATCATCGTTTAATCAGAGTAAGTTTCACGATGTAGAAAAGTATCTACTTAGGCAAACGTGATGAATGAGAGACCATTTTTCCTTTTGTATTTTCCTCAGATTTCTTTCATCAGCTGTTAGGAAAGCCAAAAGTATTTAAGGCAAAGAACTGGAATTCCATTAGTCAGCACAGGGGAAAAAAATAATTAGCAGGCCATTGTAAGCCAAAGCTTGTGTTATGGAAATTAAAGGCAGAATGTGATTACTCTAAAATAAACTGTGGGACACATGGTATTTTAGTACTCAGGATCCAGAAAAAAACAGAGTCCATCATTCAACAAGAAATGAAGACCTCGCTGAAGAAATGATGAAAGTATATTCGTAGGCCAATGAAAAGGAAACTCCTGATGGCAGAAATGCCGAATTTCTAGAAAATTAATGGTCCAGTTTGGTGCAAAGGGATCAGTAGATCCCACAAGAGGAAAGACATAGATTAATTACATCAAATGTCGTGAGAATAGAATGGTGCAGTGAGGAGGTGAATTTGTGATAGGTATATCAGTAATTATGAAACTAAAAGGGAGGTATCTTGATTACTTTTCTATTGTTGTGAAGAGATACCATGACCAAGGCAGTTTATAACAGAAAGCATTTGATTGGGGCTTGCTCTCAAGTTCAGAGTTTGAGGCTATTACTATCATGGTGGAGAACATGGTCGCAGACAGGTAGGCAGTCATGGAACTGGGGAAGTAGCTAAGAGCTTATGTCTGATCCACAAGCAGCAGGAAGAGAGCAAGTGAGATTGGGGCTGATGTGGGCTTTTGAGACCTCAGATCCTACTCCCACTGACCAACCCCTCCAACAAGGACACACCTCTTAATGATTCCTCGACAGTCTACCAACTATGAGTGAAACATTCAAATATACGAACCTGTAGGGATCATTCTCATTCAAACCACCACAGGAGGTTTTAAAAGAATTTTATGATGCTATCTTAGCTGATTGGTGGTGCTACACACATTTAATACCAATACTCAGGAAGCAGAGGCAGGCAGATCTCTGCGTTCAAGACCAGCCTGGTCACTGAGTTCCAGATACTTAGGATTGAGTTGAAAACTACTAAAGTTGGGCAGACAAATACTTAATATTATTACTTTTATTCTTTTTCCCAGAAAGTTTAGTGGGAAATGCAGATTGAAAGGAAGGAAAGATAGGGGGTGAATATTGGTGCTATTTCCAAAAATAAACACATGTTGAAGACCTTGAAGGGTCCCTGATCTCACTAGTGACCCACCTCAAGGAAGTTCTGCAGCCCTCGGAACCTAAATCAGTTATTTTAATCGTCCCTGATGTTCACCTCCAGAGTTAAAGACCTCAGATGGACAGGTTAGTTCCTCTGTCCATATATGTTCTGATTTTCTGTGGCCATCCCCTTGCCTTTGTAACTTGAGTCTTATCGTTCATGTTCCTAACTTTGGCCTAGAAACCTGATCCAAAGCTCTGCATGCTTGGCTTTCCTCCAGTCTGTTGCAGTTGTTACTTCCCAAAGCTAACTGATTTATCTCAGACTCAAGTTTGGCCTGTGGTCACCCTAGTTGATTGAGGACTCGCTGTGCCATATATGACACTAATTTTGTCAGCAAAGCCACATAGACCAACTTTTCTCCTGTATCATTACCAGTATTGATTAGCTGCTGTTTAAAACTAGCTAAGTATGTATTTGTAGGTAAACTATGGCTGGACAAGGAAGATCAGGTGTTAATGATGACAATAAAGCAATTTAAGTTGAATCTAAGATAAGTAAAACACAGATAGATCTTATTGCTTGAATGTGAAACTTCCTTCCTAAGTTCTTGTGCTTGACTACTTGGTCTCGAGGTGCCAGCACCATTTGTGAGGTTGTGGACCTGTTAGCAGTTAGAGCATCGCTATGAGAAGTGTGTCACTAGGCACAGGCTTCCTGGCTTTACAGCCAGCCACACTTCCTGTTCCTCTCTACCACCTCATATGGATTCATTGTGACCAACTGCACCTGCCACTAGACCATCTCTGCATCCTCAGAAGCTGCCAGCCAAAGTAAACCAAACTTTCCTTAAGCCAATCTTTCAAGGTGTTTGTCACAGCAACAAGTCAAGTAGCTGATACAGAGCCCTCTTTATCGTTATTCCAGAGTCAGTGCTGAGATTTTAAGAAAAGGAAAGGCATCCAGCAAAAAGGCTCACAGAGACCTTGCAGCTCCAGGGTCCCTGAGGGCAAGAAAGCATCTCCCAGGACTCACACAGAGACCAACTAAATAGTGCCATTTAAAAATTAATTTAGGCATCTGGGTTGTTGGCAATCCCTTTAAACAGCAGCACCACAAAATGAATGGCATGTGATGAATTAATTTTCATTGTATTGATGTCAACACACTCAGGTTTGGCTGCGAGGGTTATTTCGTTATAATGAGATTGAGAGGAGAAAGTAACAGGTAAAGGAGGAAGTCAGAAACGTGCTCCACACGGAAAGGGGACCTGCATAGTTGCCAATGGTCTTATGCGCTTCTCATCCCTTCTTGGGAAAGCAAGAGTGAAAAGAATTGCAATGAATGCAAATCGTTTTTAGAACTCAGTGGATTCTAGGGCTCAGTCTCCAAATACATTCATTCAATTAGTGACTGTATCAGCTAATGATATGGTTTTGCTAACCCCATTTAATGAATGAAGAATGTGAAATCCTGAAGTATTATATAATCTGTCCATGGTCAGTCTGCTATGAGTTAAGAAAGACAAAATGTAACTTAGGAGACAATGGTCCTGTATTCAAAGAAGTATTCCCTTCTCAGAGACACCAGAGACACCCTAGGAGGAAGGAGAAGATAACTTTCTCAACTCTGTGGGCACCATCAAGATCTGACTTATACAATTAAGATTAAAAATGAAATGATCTCTGTTGTATCAGTCAATGGGGAACCAAAACTACCTCTCAGATGATGAAGTAAGAATTCCTGTAGAATCCCACTGACATTGTCTTGAGTGCTGATTAAAGTGAGATCTGCTGGGCTTGGGAGACTAGCAGTGGACAGGGACAGGCCTAATGTCCACCTTCCTCAGCCTTTAGACAGTTTATAAGTGTAAGGAGAATAAGCATTATGAGTATGACAACAGAGCAAAAACCTGTGGACAGAAAAGACAAGCACATTTCATGATCTATAAATTCAGCAGAACCCTCGGGAAATGATGACTTGTCTGAAATTTCAATGATAAGTACAACTGGGAGTAAAAGCTAAATTCGACTTTACAAGCCACTCTAATGACCATCTGGAGGCTTACAGTTTTCTCTCAAGAGCAACAGCCCACATGACTGCTACTCTTAAAGAAATAATAGCAAATTGAATGCAGCAATATGTAAAAAGCACAGGACAACACAATGAATTGAGTTTGGCCCCAGAATATAACATTTATTCAGAATATTCAGAATAACTTGTCACATTATTTTACTTAAGAAAAATCCCTATGAACACTCAGTACATGCAAAAATTCATTTGACACAATGCTTTTTTAAAGCAAATGCTAGAAATTTTAAAATAAAAATGTAATATTAATAGATTAGATTTTCCTTTCCTTAACCTGAGAAAGGAGCAAAAGATGACATTCCGACACACTCTTATTAAAAATTTATGCTTAAGTTCATAGATTCTGTGGCCAGACAAAAGAAAATAATTGTAGATTTAAAAAAAAAGTGTTCTTGAAGTTATAAAACTTCCCAAGTTGTCTGTGAAAGGACCACCAGAATTGATAAGTGGTATATCCCAATGTCGTGTAATATAAAACCAATATATAAAACTGAATTGTATCTCTATTGAGTAGTTTGTGTAGTCTATTGAGTTTTTTTAGCAATTGATTTTTTAAAAAGATAATGTTAGACAATGCTATTTACAGTAGCATCTAGAAATACGAACTTCTTACAAATAAACCTAGTAAATGATACGTAAACCTTCTTCTCTACAAAGTGTTAAACACAGAATGAAACCGAAATACACATAAAGCAATGGAACCATACTGAGCACATCAAAACATTATTTATTCTCTTTACCCTGCCATATTGATCTTGGCCCAAGACAATCACAATCACAATTACAGCAGGAGTTCGGGGGTTGGAAGTGATGGTTCACTGGATAAAGGGTAAGGACCACAAAGTCCAGACCTTAGATACCCAACAGAAACAGAAACACAGTGGACACAGTGTCTGGGGAATGTAGACTAAAACAGAATGCTTGAGGAGGATTCCAACCTTCAGCTTTGAGTTCTACACACATGTACACATATGCATACATGAACCTGTATAAACACACACATGCATACACACACACATATTCATATGCAAACACACACACACACACTCCACAGAGACACACATAAAAGTTACAACAGGGCTTCCCTATACTAATAAATAACTATATCTATAAAAATCAAAATATCAAAAATATGTTAAATAGTCTTAAAACCAATATTCAACAAGGTGAAATGACTCACTATCCCTTCAGCTATAGCCATAATGATGGTGTGCTATCAGTGACACAGTCAAATGATTTTTATTACTAACTAAAGCAGTTCAATTTGAAATGAGAACTCTCTTCAGCAAATGGTTAGGGTAGCTGGATATTCATATGTCAAAAATGAACCTGGATCATACACACGCATGAAAAGTCAATGTGATACAGATTATAGACCAGATGGAAAAGCTCAAAATGTAAAGGTTTAAGGAGAAAACATGGGGTAGTGTCTTTCTGATATTTGTTGAAAAGTAGTGTTTAGAGTAGGGGGAAAGAAACATAAGAAGAAAAATTAGTAAGCTTGGATTCATCAAATTAACAACAATTTCTGTTCAAGAAAGATATTAAGCGGGGGCCTTAAGAGATGGCTCAGCAGTTCAGAGCACTGACTGCTCTTCCCAAGGTCCTGAATTCAAATCCCAGCAACCACATGGTGGCTCACAACCATCCATAATGAGATCTAACACCTTCTTCTGGACTGTCTGAAGACAGCTACAGTGTACTTACATATAATAATAAATAAATCTTTTTTTTTAAAGAAAAATACTAAGCAAACAAAAATCCAGTCAATGAATAATATCATATGTATATGTGTGTGCATATATATATAGATATATACACATATGTCTTCAATAAAATTACACAGAGAATGTACAAAAGGCTGCATATAACTCAATGATAAAAACAAAACAAGCCAACACATAATGATCAATAGTTAACAAACTACTAGGACATATAAGCAGCTGAGTAACACATGCAGGGATCAGGAAAGCATTAAAATCACAGTGATATGATGGTTGTCATAAAAGAACATTTTAAAAAACAGAAATGACATAACCATCAAGTGTTACAAAGGAAGATACCACCTGGCAATGCTAACTTACATAAAATCACAAACTAGTCTCTGCAGAGCTGGGTTAGACATCTATGAGGTGTATCAGTGTACAGCAGTGTTCTATTTCATTTTTTGTTGTAGTTGTTGTTGTTGTGGGGAAGCTTCAAAGAATTCACAGTGGATAGAATAGTCCCATTCTCAAATTGTCTGATCACAGCAGCAAAGAGCAGCAGCAGGGAGTGACACACCCAGCCGGCCTCACCTCACCGGAAGAGCTACTCACCTCACCGGAAGAGCCTTGCTGCCACTCCACTTCAGCTGTCACACTGAAGCTGGATGAGGCAAACCAGCCCAAAGAAAAGAGCCCAAGGGAAGTCACAAGAAACAAAGATTTACTCGTTTGCATGCTCAGGAATCCTACAAAAACACTAAGCTGGAAGCCGTAATATATACAACTGAGGACCTCAGCATGCTGCTTCAGTCCTGTGAGTAACAAACTATGGGCAAGGGAGGGTGAGCAGTCAATCATCTCAGGTTGGAGGATCTTTGTCTCATAATGTCATGTCAGTGCTTTTTATTTTTACTTTTATTTTGTCTTATTTTTTTAACCTACATGTTTTGCTTATATACTATGGTTTCCAGCTTTGGGGGTTTTCTTTGGGGGGTAGGGTAGGGAATTCCTGAATCTGGGAACAAATGATTCTCTCCATCTATATCTGTTTCTTGTGGCTTCTCTTGGGCTCTTTAGCTTCAGTTTGTTTGTATTGTTTTATTCTTATATTTGTTTGGTTTGGTTTTGTCTCATTATATTATACTTTATTGTCATCCCTTAGAAGCCTAATTGTTTTCTAACAAGAGACAGAAATGGAGTGGATGCAGGGAGAGGGGAGGTGGGAAGAAACTGTGAGGAAGAGAGAAAGGAGAAATCATGATCAGAATATATTGTATGAGAAGAAATTCTATTTTCAATAAAAGACAAAAGAGACTGGTTCTTAGAATCAAATGTAATGATATTCTAGGTAGAGAAAAATAGAGCATGCCCACTTATAAAACTATAAAGCAGCATCTTTTTTTAAATTTTACATGTATGTATATGTGTGTGTGTGTGTGTGTGTGTGTGTGTGTGTGTGTGTGTGTGTGTGTTTGAGTACCATGCCATGCTGAGGTCTGAGGAGAACCTGTGGAAATCAGTTCTCTCTTCCCTGTCACATTCAGGAATGAACTTCAGGTCATTATGCTTGATGACATCAAGCACCTTTACCTCCTGAGCCATCTCGCTGGCCCAAAACAGCAAAACAGCCTCTTTCATGGGAAGATAAATACATACTTCCCAAGCAGAGTATTTAGATGTAATTGACCATAAGAGATGAATATATTTAAAATAGCACATATGGGCCCACCATTATTAATCTATTATAATGAACTTTATATTTTCTCAGTTTATATAAGCACTTCTAAACAAATCTGACCACACTGTTTACTTATTTCATAAACTTAACAAGTATTTTTAAGGCAACTAAGAAAAAATGTAGAAAAAGCATTCAAAATGCTAAATGGCAAAATGATCTTAAAGAATCAATATGGGTTCTAGGAGAGGACTGAAGAAATGTCTCAGTGGTTAGGAGCACTGGTTGCTCCTCTAGAGAATACAAATTCAAGTTCCAGTGCCCACATGGAAGCTCACAACTGTCTGTTACTGAAATTTCAGAGGTCCATAACAGACATCCACATGGCGCACATGCATATGCATGCAGGCAAAATAGCCAAACATATAAAAATAGCCAGAAGCTGGAAAGAACCAAGATGTCCCTCAACGGAAGAATGGATACAAAAAAATGTGGTATATATACACAATGGAGGACTATTGTATTTAAGAGATAGAACCATCCTGATAGATGACTCATTTGTACAAGTCACGTGTCAAAGCAAAAGGAATCAAACATTATTCTGTGACATCTAATTTGGTTAAGATAAAGCATAATATTATTGACTGAGAGAAAGAATTCAGATGGGGAGGAATGTGTCATCTAAAGAGAACTTAACTAGAAATAAGCAAGAGAAGAAAATCAAGGAGAAATGCTCAGAGGTCTGGCAATGACTGGCATGATTTACGAAATGATTTGAAAGATGCATGTGTGGCACAAGAATCAGGGCTGAATGACTACCTGGGAGTTCTAGGGAGTGTCCTACAGATGTACTTCACTCTCAATTGAAGAAAATTAAAATAATTTCACTCTTCTTTATTTGTATGTGTGTATGTGTGTTGTGTGTGTGCAAGTACCAGTGGAGGGTAGAAGAGGATGTCCAGTCTCTGAAGTTGGAGTTACAGAAGGTTATGAGCCACCTGATGTGGATGCTCAGAAGAACTGAACTCAGATACTCAGGAAGGAAAGCAAGCCCTCTATCTGCTAAGCCACTTCTCCAGTCCCACAATTCACTTTGTACCGAGTACTCTTTCCAAAGGCTCTTCTGGAAAAGAATCCAAGAGATGGATGGAAAGAACTGGCTCAAGCTAAATACCTTAATAATGAGTGTGACAAAGTGGCCTTCTGGTACATGTGTGGTTGTGAAGAGAGCCTCCCTTTGTCAGCTATAGCTCTGAGGGTCTCACATGGGATTGCAAGCTATGTTGCATAGATGACGAGAAACATGATTCCCCTGGAAAGACTTGAATGATTTCTTCTACAGAGAAAGTGTATTCTTTGTTAGTGTTGCTTTCATTGTACAAAGTTGGCAGCTTCAGTAAAGACATTTACATGCAATTATATCATGTATCATGTATCATGTCACTTTGATCTAACTCACCCACTATTGCCCGTCTCTGCCTCTCCTATTATTGCTACTCATCCCCCTGAGAGTCTACCTTCTACTTTCATGTCTTATATACATACATGATTCGGTGTGTCTTGATATGTGTGGAATGTATATGTGTGAGTGCATATGTATGAAGGTCAGAGGTCATCCTCCAGGTGTAGGTCTCAGGAGTTATCCACTTGTTTCTTACTGTTGTTTTTTTTTTTTAAAGACAGGGTTTCCTCAGTGGTCTGGGAATTGCTATGTTCAATGGAATCTCTCTGTCTCTGCCTTCCTAGTGTTGTGATCACAAGCATCTGCCACCATGACTAGCTTTTTATGTGGATACAGAGGATTGATCTCAGTTTCTAATAGTTTTACAGCAAGCACTTTACCAAGTAAGCCATTTTTCCAGCATATAACACATATATATGATTTGTGTGTCTATATAAAAGGACGATATAGAGTGGTGGTGGTGTGGTGCTTTCCTAGCATGAACAGGGACCTGTGTTTGATTCCCACTACCACAAAAAGATATTCTTCAAATCTTAAGCCTATGAAATTAACTCCAAAATCTCAGGAGACCTAACATGTACTGACTATAGTGATAAATAAGTATCAAAAATACATAAATAGAGCTATTAACCTTGAATGCAGTATACTGATTATTTTGAGTATTTAACACCATTTAGCCTTTTGGTTAAAGTTAAATGCTTTTGAAGTGTGTGAGTTAAAATTCATAGGTTGAAGGCCTAACTCCCAGAGTGAATATAATTTAGAGATAGTAACTCCTCCAAAAAGTGATTATACTGAGGCTGGAAAGGTTGGGGTTCTGACCTATTGCTTGGTATCTGCATAACTATCACACAAGAGCTCCCTGTCCCTCCTTTTCTTAATCTACACTGGTACTGAGGCAAATGTGTGTGAGAATACAATGAGAAGCAGGCGTTTATAAGGCATAAAGAGAACTCTAACCAGTAAGCTACAACTTTTAGCCTCCAAACCCATGACAAAATTAGTCTCAATTGTTTAGATATAGTAATGTACACAACCTAATGTAGCATATAAGTAAAACAAATTAGTATATGTGTGCTTGCATCCATTGTCCCTAAATGTTAAGCTTTTTATAGCAGTGATAAAAATCCAGTGTTCATCCAGTCTTTTAAAATACATATAAAATAATATTCTGTGCAGTCCTCTCATTGATCTGATGATAGCTCTGTTTCACTTTGATCCTGTGAGTTTACTAAGTATGTAACAAACAAAAGTTTTAAAAGAACTAGCAAGTAGCAGACAACAAAATTTTACCAAATCAGATGTCCATAGCGTCCTGCAGAGGCAACTGGTGTAGCTCAATTGAGACAATAAAATCATCAAGACTGCAAACATCCAGCAGAAACTGACTTGGGAAGTCATCTGGAGTTTCCAAGCAGAGCAGAGTGTTCCCCCAGGTAAAAGACAAGAGTAGCAGCAGTAACACCGCCATACCTGCCACCCAGCACTTAGTATGAACCTAATAGAGAAGTTAGCCGGAGCTCCCGGTTGAGCTTCCTCTCTATGAGTGGCCTTCTCATGCTTGGAATTCTGGCTTCCCACTCACACTGGGAGAATTTTCTATTGTTGCACATATAGTAACCTGTGCTGAAAACAGTTTGCCTACTATCTGTTCTCAAGGACGTAATTCATAACCTTAGCCACTTGTTCCTTTCTGTTTGTTAAGAGTAAGGGGTCCATCATGCACGGTGACAGGGAGCTCTGGAGGAGACAAACAAGCAAGGGTCTTCTCAGTCCCAGAGAAAACTTTCAACAAATTTATACAGTGCATGACAAGTTGACAATATATGGTTCATTACAAGCAGGAAACAACACATTACAAAATGTTCAATTGAATATAATCAAATTCAGGAATTGCAATCACTGATAAGTGGATATTACCCTAGAAGCTCTGAATACTCAAGACACAATTAGCATATCAAATGATTCCCAAGAAGAAGGAAGGAGAGGGCCCTGGTCCTGAAAAGACTTGATCCAGGATTGTAGGGGAGTACCAGGACAGAGAAATGGGAGGGGGTGATTGGGGAATGGGCGGAGGGAAGAGGGCTTATGGGACATATGGTGAGGGGGAAACCGGGAAAGGGGAAAGCATTTTGGAATGTAAACAAAGAATAAAGAAAATTTTAAAAAAAGGGAACGGAGGAGGGAAGAGGGCTTATGGGACTTTTGGGGAGGGAGGGAACCAGGAAAGGGGAAATCATTTGAAATGTAAATAAAGAATATATCTAATAAAAATAAAGAAAGAAAAAATGATGCTTTCAGGCAAATTGATGGTTACATTTAGTCATCAGCTAATTATGGGAACAAAGTCTCTCCTGATCCCAAAGAACCCATAGGTCAAAAAACTCAGGAAAAAAAGCAAAATTTCCATACCAAATGCTATCTATAGAGTGTATGATAAAAGAATAGAAAAGAATCAGAAGGTAGTCTGATCCAGGTCTTGTACATCTAATATATAAATATACATTATATATTAGATGTACTTGTGTCTTCAAATACCTTATATGTGTCTTTATGCATCTATATTGATATAAACAGTATAGATACAATTATTAGATTTTCCCCCCACCCTTTGTTTTTCCATTTTATGTTAGAGGCCACAGCACCACCAGGCCATTTTTGGATAGCTGTTACATTACTGGGTGAACTGTTGCCCAAAGTATTATACTTTCAGAAATTTATGAAGTTTTCTAGGTCTAATTATATTACACTGGATACGGTAATTTACCAATTCATGCTTTCCTCATGGGTTGAAATAATAAATCTGCCTCCAAAGCTGGAGTTATTATATTGAGGTATCAGTTTTCTGACTTTCAGGTTCTGGCCTAGTAACTTAATTTTGAACGTATATTTAAAACAGACACGGTTTTAAATCATGTTCCATTAATGGGCTCTGTTTTAAATAAGTTTCTTAATATAAGTAATACTACTTTGTGCTTGATTTGTTCAAAAGCTATTTAAAAGCCCTTGAACCTCAAATGTGTGACTGCTTCAATGTCACTCCCATTTATGACAATATATGTAAAGGGGATGAAGTATTTCAACTTCTTTTTCCTTCTTTTACTAATTCCCCAAAGAGACATAATTGTGCTTCTTTAACACAAACTGACAATTTCTTATACAAGATTATTTAATTTTGTTAAAAGTTACATAAAGCAATCAAACATGAGCATTAATTAGAAGCATATGTAAGGTACCATGCGTTCTAGAAATGAAGCAGACCAGTAGTCCAGTAAATGTGGGGCCATGTTTCCTGGCCTGGTTGAGTACACACGAAATCAGAGAGCACAAGAGGCTACAATAGGTATGTGATCATCCATGCCTAGGTGTGTCTGTCTATGATGTACCAGGCCTGTTTCCACTATGCTTGCAGCAGCCTAGAGAAGCCGCTGTCTCTTTCATCCTGCAAGACACATGCCAGGATATTAACACTCTACATTTCCAAGAGCCTCTGTTCACACCAGCCCCAGAGTAAACACCATGAAAGAAGGAGACTTGAGCCATAAAAAAAAAAGCACACAAGCAACAAGGCAAGAGTTCCTAATGTCATAAAAGTGGCAAGTGTTTCAAAAACAACTGCCCGTTTGTTCTGAAAGTGTCCACAGAACAGGAGGGTAAATAAGACTCAGTACCTGTTAGGTTTATAGGCAAATAACCATTATCTACAATGTGTAAGTGAGTGAAGAAATAATTTTATGCAAGCCACGATAAGTAAACTTGAGAAGTGTAAACTAAGTCTTCACAGTGTGAGCAGGAAGTGAAAGAGAGGAAAGAGAGGAAATGGGATTTTCTGGGTGGCACATCACCAATGTGGGGGGATCCGTTGGCCAGCAAAACCTGGAACAGGATTTTATAAAGGGAGTGCCTTAAAGTCGAATTTTTGAGGCTGTGTGATGAATCTGACTCTTGATAACAGCTCTGCTCCCCAAGATCAAATTACTAATAGGTTGTCTATAGCATAGTATGGAAACATACATCATAATTTTTACATACAGAGCACAGACTATAAATTCACTGGGAGTTTTTAATGAAGTTAATATTTTTTAAAAAAAAGAAAATGAATCCCACTCAGTTAGTCATAACCAGCAGCCAAGAATTTCAACTAAAGCAGCTTAAGATTTTAGGAACTTGTGTCTCACTCAGAGCATAGCTAACTCCTAATTATAAAATGTTTCAAAATCAAGTCATTTGACTTTGACCAAGTTTAAAATATCTTTAAATCCTGAAGACTCTAAATTTGTCAATTAGAACAAAAATTCTTCAGGTTTAAAATTCTTCAATATTTTGCTTACATTTCATTTATTTTGGGTGTATGTGAATGTGTATGAATGGGTGCATATGCCAGGGCACACATGTGGTGGTCAGATTATAACTTGCAGGAATTTGTTCTCTACTTCCGCCATGTGGAGTCTGGGGATCAAACTTGGGGTGACAGTCTTGGCAGCAAGCTCCTTTACCTGCTGAGCCATCTTGCCAGCCCTCACATTTTGTTTACTTTGTACCCCATGTGATTTTCTGAGAGGTACTGAGAGGTGTAAAAGAAAATACTTAATGAACTATAAAAAATCCTCTGTGGTTTCATTAAATTAAAGACATCAATTTAATTTTAACAGAAAATATTTTGATGAGGAAGGTGTCACAGAATTTGACATGAGTCACTTTTGTTTGAAAACCCATATGTACTTAAAAATTAGAAAATAGCGTTCTTACAGCAGGACTAGGATACATTGTGGTGAAATGTGAAATTGATTTTGCTTAAATATTTTTTTAATTAACAGTTTCAGCGACTTCGCATTATATAGTAGAGTACAATATCAGGTTTGTAGAGGCTTTGAAATCAGAAATAACTAGTGTCTATATAAACTCTGGAGAGTGAGAACTGAAAGAGAAAAAAGAAAAAGAAGAGGGAGAGTAAGGAAATAGCATAATTGCTGTATCTGGGTCAGACCTGGATAGATGCAACGGCTCATGTTTGTCTTTAGGTATTAGCTAGGAGACCTTGGGAATCTGTACACACACACACACACACACACACACACACACACATTGAAAGACAACAAAAATAACTATATGATAAACCCACTGACAATATCATAATAAGTGAGGAAATTCTAAAAGTATTTCTGGGCAAAAAAAAAAAAAACAAAACCCCAAGGATGTCTACTTTCATCATTTCAATTCAAGATAATAATAGAAGGCATATCCAGAGAAATTAGGTAAGAAAAATAATTAAACTGTCCAGTCACAAAAGATGTCAAATGTATCATCAAAGCAGACCATACAATCTTAGACATGAAAAAGCCTTAAGACATCACATGTACCAAAAAAAGATAATTTTTAAAAGCTCATATTAAAATAAAAATTTTAAACCAAGAAAGTCTCATTTACGGGAAGACATTCTGCTTGGGAGCTTTTGTTGTTGTTGTTGTTGTTTTTTATCAAGAACACCTGATTGCTGCCTCAGCTTCCCTAGTCAATTTCTGCAGGTTCCTAAGCCCCTGGTTTAACGATATTAGCTTTGATTAGTTTTCCCAACCAAGCTACTCCCCAGTTTTTTCTGCTGAATATTGTGAGCATTGGTTTAGTGATGTTTTGCTATTTATACAATCTATTCCTTGCTATTTATTCTTTTACTTTTGCTGACTACATAGTTGATCAACTGATTCAAACTGAGAAATAAGGATATCAAAAATTAATCTGTGGAATGTATAAAATAAAAACACTTGATAGAATGCTACTGGCCTACAAGATAAGACAAAATCCTATGACTTATAACATGGATCAAATTGGAGGGTATTTTGTTGAGGGAAATAAAGAACAGAGAAGCAAATGTGTTCCCACTTATTCATGGAAGCTTAAAACACTTGATAGGTACTGAGAGTAGACTAAAATTTACTAGAGTAGGGAGAGCAGGAGGAGGGAATAATAAGAGGGTAGACAGTAGACATCAGAGAGAGCTAGACGGAATAAGTTCTAAACCTTCTTAGCACCATGGATACCTGTGTCTAAAACTATGAATTATATGTATAAAAATCACTAGAGAGGAAGTATTTGAAAGTTCTCAATACATGAAAATGAGGATACCCGAGGATTTAATCATTATACGTTGTATATGTGTATTGAGCTACAAAACCAAATACTACAAAGTACAAATGTCATAAAAATGAAATTTTAAAATAACCTATTCTAGTGTACACAGACATGACTAAATAAAAGAAAAAATGAAAAGAAAAATCATGTAAATGAAGGGAAAAGGTAATAAAAATTAAAGGAAAATGATAATTAGCAAAGAGAGACAAAGTTTACACATTGAAAACGATCTTTCCGATCTGCGGTCATTTCCATAACAAGTTCTGCCTATCACAGGAGAGGGGAGTAATTAAAGAGGAGAAGGGGGAGAACAGAGGAAGGAGGAAGGGAGGGAAAGTAGAAATGAGTGGGGAAAGGAAAGGAAGGGAAAGAAAATAAAGTTAAAGTCTTAAAGTCAAATTACAGATGACAAGGTTTTGGCTCCTTGGGTAAGCCGTGATTACGTTACTCAATGGAAAATAATTTATGTCAATCCTGGAAATATAGATTAGTTTTTCACCTAACTCCAATGTTCTTTCCAACTGGCAGTTAATAGGAACTAACTGGAACGAGTTGGCTGTTCTTGTTCTGTACTTAATGACGCAGAGGTTATGTCACAAACATTCATGTCGCAGCAGTAACTTTCCTTACAGAGGTGATGAGGGAACCTCCTTGGTCACATTGCACTTTTCAAGTCATTCCAGGAGAGATGTCTGGCAGTTCTCATGTACTTCCCGCATTAAATTCTTTCTAAATCCTGCTACTAAAACTTCAGAGGAAACACCTGGATGTTAATATGGCCATAGCTTAAATTTTCCCCAAGTGGTCACATGATCTTTGACTACTTCTTTACCTATTACGTTAGCTCTGAAGTGTGCCTAAAGTATGAAATATGCTCTAACAAATATGTAGTAAGTTTTGGTGTCAGTGAATATTGAATTCAAATGGTATTTGTGTGAGATTGTGGAATTGGAAACCACAGAGAGGCAGTAAGAGAGGGTGCACCATCTTTCATGAGGATTTCATGATTAATAGGTTTTAAAAATTCAGTAGAACAGTCAAGGGGAAAACAACACCTAAAATTGAGATGTAGATGTATGGAAATTATGTCTTACATAGCAGAAATATTGATTGCTTGTCCCCTACTTGTTGAGGTCACTAGCTAGTTATTATAGCCTCAGTTCTTTGGAGAGTGTCCTGTGCCCTCAACGGCCTCTCAAAACCTAAATATTGATTCTCCAGTGACATTCTCCTTAGCTTTATGGAACTACATTTTACTTCTATGTAGAATACATGGCTATTAATTTTATCCACTTCTTTGTTCTTATTCTGCATTTAAAGGTACTCTCTAGAGTCAGAAACTATACCTACCCACAGGTATGCCTCTCCATAGGTAGACTTGCCTTCCCAAGACTAAAGAAATACCTGCTTATACATTTTGAAAAAAATTAATGAATCAGTTTATCATAACCAATGTTCAGATCCTCTCTTCCTTCATTATTCCAAGTACATTTCTCCGAAAGGATACACATGAGTAACAGTATCTATACTCTCTTGTAACTTCTACTTTAACACATAGATCTGCATATATTAAATTGTAAAGACAAGTGTCTGTGACTAAACGCTTATCTCCTGTGTATAAAAACAATACATTCATTTGGCTGTATCAAGTCACAAGTATCATGAGGCTGGCATAACACGTGGCTATTAAAGCATCATTCATACTATAAGAGAAAAATCACACTCAAGATTCATTATTCTTATAGGCCACTTCTCTCCCTGTTCTGACACTTGGACTCACCCAGTGATGTCATAATTGTTTACTATGTCATACTGGTTGTCAATAGGGATTGCCACCATCAAGAATAAGATGCATTGTAAAGACTCCTTTTAACTGAAATCTCCTTTGTATTAAGATGTGTATCATGAGCTCAAATTAATTTGAAAAGTGAGAAGATGACTGCACTAATATCCGGTGGTTGTGGACTCTTTGGACCACAATGGCCATTTGATGATGTCCCAAAGGCAGTCACAAGGTAAGAAAGAACTATACAAAGGTTACTGAAGCAAATCAGGATGGAAATTTTTAAATAGTTTATTTAAACTATTTTATTTTTTTATTTATTCACTTTACATCTCGAACCATCCACCATCACCTCCTCTGAGAGGCTGGGGGCCCCCATGGATATACTCCCACCCTGGCACATCAAGTGTCTGGGGGGGGCTAGGCACATCATCTTCCAGTGAGGCCAGACAAGGCCACCCAGCTAGAAGAACATATTCCCACAGACAGGCAACAGCTTTTGAATAGCCTTCACTCCAATTGTCAGGACCCTCATAGAGATCAAGCTGCACCTCTGCTACTAATGTAGAGGGGGGCTAGTGTCTAGCTCATGTATGCTCTTTGGTTAGTGGTTCAGTCTCCGAGAGTCCCCAAGGTCCAGGTTAGTTGCCTCTGTTGGTCTTCCTGTGGAGTTTCTATACCCTTTGGGGCCTGAAATCCTTCACTCAACTCTTCCATAAGAATCCCCATGCTCAGTGGTTGTACCAGCTTACAATCCCACCAGCAGTCTAGCGGTTCCTCAGAAAACTGGGCATGACACTTCCAGAGGACCCTGTTATACCACTCCAGGGCATATACCCAGAGGATTCCCCGGCATGCAATAAGGACACATGCTCCACTATGTTCATAGCAGCCTTATTTATAATAGCCAGAAGCTGGAAAGAACCCAGATGTCCCTCAATGGAGGAATGGATGCGGAAAATGTGGTATATTTACACAATGGAATACTACTCCGCAATTAAAAACAATGCATGAAATTCTTAGGCAAATGGTTGGAACTGGAAAATATCATCCTAAGTGAGGTAATTCATTCATAAAAGAACACACATGGAATACAGTCACTGATAAGTGGATATGAGCCCAGAAGCTCTGAATACCAAAGACACAACTCACATATCAAATGATTCCCAAGAAGGAAGGAAGGAGAGGGCCCTGGTCCTGGAAAGGCTTGATGCAGCATTGTAGGGGATTACCAGGACAGAGAAGTGGGAGGAGGTTGATTGGGGAATGGGAGGAGGGAAGAGGGCTTATGGGACTTATGGGGAGGGGGGAACCAGGAAAGGGGAAATCATTTGGAACGTAAACAAAGAATATAGAAAACAAACAAACAAACAAACAATGAATTCATGAAACTTTTAGGCAAATGTTTGGAACTGGAAAATATCATCCTAAGTGAGGTAACCCAATCACAAAAGAAGAATACACATGGAATGCAGTCACTGATAAGTGGATATTAGCCCAGAAGCTCTGAATACTCAAGACACAATTAACATATCAAATGATTCCCAAGAAGAAGGAAGGAGAGGGCCCTGGTCCTGGAAAGGCTTGATGCAGCATTGTAGGGGAGTACCAGGACAGAGAAATGGGAGGGGGATGATTGGGGAATGGGAGGAGGGAAGAGGGCTTATGGGACTTATGGGGAGGAGGGAACCAGGAAAGGGGAAATCATTTGGAATGTAAACAAAGAATATAGAAAATAGAAAATAAAAACAATAAATAAAAATTAAAAAAAGAAAAAAGAATCCCCGTGGGCCATACACTGGCTGTGGGGCTCTGCATCTAAGTCAGTTGCTGGGTGGAGCCTCTCACAGGACAGCCATGCTGCATTCCTGTCTGCAAGCAGAACAGGGCAGCATTAATAGTGTCAGAGGGAGGTCTCTACATTTCTTGTACACAGGTTAAATTCTGGGTCAAAAGTTTGGGGGATGGGTTGGGGATGGATGTTGCTCCATGACATTCTTGCCCGGCTGCAGGAGGTGGTCTCTTCAGGTTCCATATACCCAGTGCTGTGAGTCACAGCTAAGGTCACCCTCAGTGATTCTTGGGTGCCTATCCCAGGTCTCTGGCATATCCCCTAGACATCCCCCACTTTTCCACCTCTACCAGTTGCATATTTCCATGCATTCTCATAGCTATCTGGTCATCTCTCCTGTCCCTCCCCACACCTGATCCTGATCTCACCTCCATTCCCCTATCCATCCCCTCCCCCACCCTACAACTATTTTATTCCCCCTTCTAAGTGAGAATCAAGCATCCTAACTCGGGCCTTCCTTCTTGTCTAGCTTCTTTGGGACTGTGGAGTGTAGCATGGGTATCCTGTATTTTATGGCTAATATCCTTTTATAAGTGAGTACATGTCATATATTTTTTTAGTTCCGTCCATCTGGCTGCAAAATTCATGATATATTTTTTAATAGCTGAATAATATTCCATTGTGTAGATGAACCACATTTCTTTATTCATTCTTCAGTTGAGAAACACCTAGGTTGTTTCCAGTTTCTGACTATTATGAATAAAACTGCTATGAACATAGTTGAGCAAATGTCTTTGTGGGATGGTGGCACATCTTTCAGGTATATGCCCAGGAGTGGGCTAGCTGGGTCCTGAGGTAGAACTATTCTGTTACTTTGAAACCACCAAATTGATTTCCAACATGGTTGTGTAAGTTTGCACTCCTACCAGCAATGGAGTAGTGTTTCCCTTGCTCCACATCCTTGCCAACATGTGCTATCACTTGAGACTTTTATTGTAGCCTCTCTGACCCATGTAAGATGGAACCTCAGAGTTGTTTTGATTTGTATTTTCCTGATGACTGGGGACTTTAAACATTTCTTTAAGTGTTTCTCAGCCATTTGAGATACCTTTGTTGAGAATTCTCTGTTTAGCTCTATGCCCCATTTTTAATCTTATTAGTTGGTTCGTTGGAGTCTAACTTCTTGAGTTCTTTAAGAATTCTAGATATAGCCAGGAGGTGGTGGCGCATGCCTGTAATCCCAGCACTGGGAGGCAGAGGCAGGAGGATTTATGAGTTTGAGGCCTGCCTGGTCTACAGAGTGAGTTCCAGGATAGCCAGAGCTACATAGATAAACCCTGTCTCCAAAAAAAAAAATTCTAGATATTAGTCCCCTGTCAGAAGTAGGGTAGGTAAAGATCTATTCCAAATCTGTAGGCTGACACTTTATCCTATTGACAGCGAGTGTTCTTTGCCTCACAGAAGATATCCCATTTATCAATTGTTGATCTTAGAGCCTGAGCCATTGGTGTTCTGTTCAGAAACTTGTATCCTGTACCAATGAGTTCAAGGCTATTTCCCAGTTGATATTCTATTAGATTACATGTATCTTGGTTTATGTTGAAGTCTTTGATCCACTTGGACTTGAGTTTTGTGTAGGGTGATAGATATGGATCCATTTGCATTCTTCTACATGCAGAAATCCAGTTAGACCAGTACCATTTGTTGAAGATGATTTCTTTTTCCCATTGAATGATTTTGTCAAAAATCAAGTTTCTGCAAATGTATGGGTTTATTTCAGGGTCTTTGATTCGATTCCAGTGATCAAACTGACTGTTCCTATACCCATACCATGCACTTTTTATTACTATTGCTCTGTAGTATAGCCTGAAGTTAGGGATAGTGATGATACTTCCTTTTATTGTTCAGGATTGTTTTAGCTATCCTTGGTTTTTTGTTTTTCCATATGAAGTAGAGAACTGCTCTGTCAAGGTCTGTAAAGAGTTGTGTTGGAATTTTGATGGAAATTGCATTGAATCTGTAAACTGCTTTTGGTAAGATGGCCATTTTCACTGTTAATTGTACTGATCCATGAACATAGGAAATCTTTCCATCTTCTGATATCTTTCTCTATTTCTTCAGTGACTTGAAGTTCTTATCATATAGATCTTTCAATTGCTCAGTTAGAGTTATACCAGGATATTTTATATTATTCGTGGCTATTGTAAAGGGTCTTATTTCCCTAATTTTTTTGGCCTATATATCATCTGTATAATGTAGAGCTGTAGGAGGTTTTGTTTGTTTGTTTGGTTTGGTTTGGTTTGGTTTGGTTTCATCTTTATTTGGTTAATTTTGTATCGAGTCACTTTTCTGGAGGTGGTTATCAGCTGCAGACATTCTCTGGTAGAATTTGAGGGGTCGTTTATGTATACTAACATATCATCTGAAAATGGTGATACTTTGACTTCTTCCTTTCCAATTTGTATTGCTTTGCTCTCCTTTAGTTATCATATTACTCAGGCTAGAACCTTAAGTACTATATTAAATAGATAGAGAGTGAGAAGCCTTGTATTGTTCCTGATTTTAGTGGAATTTAAGTTCTCTCCATTTAGTTTATATTAGTTATTGGCTTGCTGTAAATTTCTTTTATTATGTTTATGTATGTGCTTTGTATCCCTGATATCTCCAAGAATTTTAGCATGAAGGGATGCTAGATTTTGTCAAAGACATTTTCAGCATCTAATGAGAGGATCATGTGGATTTTTTTTCAATTTGTTTATATGGTGGATTACATTGATAGATTTTCATATATTGAACTATCCCTGCATCCCTGGAATGAAGTCTACTTGATCTTGAGGATGATGTCTTTGATGTGTTTCTGGACTTGGCTTGCAAATATCTTGAGTATTATTTTTATCAATGTTCATAAGGGAAATTGGTGTGAAATTTTCTTTCTTGGTTGTGTCTTTGGGTGGTTTAGGTATCAAGGTGACTGTGGCTTCATTGAATGAGTTTGGTATTGTTCCATCTTTTTCTATTTTGTGGAATCATTTGAGGAATATTGGTACTAGCTCTTCTTTGAAAGTTTGGTAGAATTATCTACTAAAACCACCTGGCCCTAGGCTTTTCTTTATTATTATTATTGGGAGACTTTTATTGACTGCTTCTTTTCCCCTGGGAATTATATAAATACTTAAATAGTTTAGCTGATCTCAACTTTTGTTAAGTGGTATCTGTCTGAAAATCATCCATTATTTAAGATTTTCCAATTTTGTGGAAAACAGGCTTTTGAAGTAAGACCTAATGTTTTTTTTAAATTTCCTCAGTGTCATTGTGTCTCCCTTCTCATTTCTGATTTTGTTTATTTGGATACTGTCTCCATGTTTTCATTAATTTGAGTAAGGGTTTGTCTATCTTGTTAATTTTCTCAAAAACCAAAAAAGTTTTGTCGATTCTGCATTGTTTTCTTTATTTCTAACTGATTGATTTCAGTCTTGAGTTTGATGATTTCCTGCCTTCTACTCCACTTCAGTGTGCTTGCTTCTTTCTTTTTTCCCCTAGATCTTTCAGGTGTACTTTTAAATTGCTGATACGGGGACTTTATAATTTATTTATGTAGGCACTTAGTGCTATGAAGGAAGTTTTCTCTTAACACTGAATTTGGATATGTTGTACCTTAATTTTCATTGAATTCTAGAAAGTCTTTAATTTTTCTCTTAATTCTTTCCTCACCCAGCAATCACTGGTTAGAGAGTTGTTAAATTCACATGTGTGTGTAGGTTTTCTGGTGTTTCTATTGCTGTTGCTGTACAGCTTTAATAAATGGTAGTCTGAGCCGGGCGTGGTGGTGCACGCCTTTAATCCCAGCACTTGGGAGGCAGAGGCAGGTGGATTTCTGAGTTCGAGGCCAGCCTGGTCTACAGAGTGAGTTCCAGGACAGCCAGGGCTATACAGAGAAACCCTGTCTCGGAAAAAAAAATGGTAGTCTGAAAAGGTAAAAGACATCATTTCAATTTTTGTGTATTGGTTAAGGCTTGCTTTATGACCAACTATATGGTCAATTTTCAGTAAGGCTCCATGAGGTGCTAAGAAGGTACATTCTTTTTGTGTTTGGGTGAAATTTTCTATAGGTATTTATTAGGTCCATTTGATTTATGTTTCATTATTTCTCTGTATAAATTTTGTCTTGTTGACCTATCAGTTAGTGAGAGCTGGGTGTTGAAGTCTCCCACTATTAATGTGTGGGGTTTGGTGTGCAATTTAAGTTTTAAAAATGTTTCTTTTACAAAGCGGGTGCCTTTGTGTTTAAGGCATAGATGTTCAGAATTGAGATATCATCTTGATAGATTTTTCCTTTGATGAGTATGAAGTGTCCTTCCCTGTCTCTTTTGATTAATTTTGGTTGAAAATATATTTCATTAGATATCATATATATTTTATTAGATATTAAATATGGCTATTCCAGCTTGCTTCTTGGGTCCATTTGCTTAGAATTTTTTTTCCAGCCCTTTACTCTGAGGTAGTGTTTATCATTATTGCTGAGGTGTGTTTCTTGTATCCAGGAGAATGTTGAATGCTGCTTTCAGATCCATTCTGTTAGGCTGTTTCTTTTTATTGAGAAATTGAGTCCATTGATGTTGAGAGTATGCTCTTTGGTGGGTAGTTTAGTCCCTGGAAGTTCTGGAGGGTCCAGTTAGGAAATGTATCATAGAGTGTTATGGCAAGCTGAAAAGATGCTCACATTACATCCCCAGAAGCTTGTGACTGTGTTACCTTATGAGACAATAACATATTTGGTTAAAATTAAAGACCCACCGTGACATTGAGAGGTTGTCCTAAAGTTTCCAAACAGTCCATATATGGTTTTGAATGTATAAAATATTGCCTGGCTATGGGGAGACAAGTACAATGAAACATGGCTCAGCAAGAGATCAAGATGACAAAGGTCTCAGGTAAAGTTGCCAGCTGTGGACACAGAAGAGGCCACAATAGAGAACCATAGGGCTCTTTAAGACAGGAAAGGAGAAGATGTAAAGAGCATTCAGAAAGGGATAAATCTTTTGATCACATCCTAGCTTTAGCCTTGTAAGGACTCATTTGATATTTATGACTTAGAGGACTGCAAGCTAAGAAATGTGTTTCAAAATACTAAGCTCAGAGTACTTTACTCCTAAGCATTATGGATATAAACTAGTATCAGTGCATGTCATATTGTATCATGGGCTACATTTCCATGACTAAGAACATTGAATCAATATGAGTTAATAGAGCTTGTTATTTGTAAAACAATTTTTTGCTTATTTCAAGTTTTATAATTGAGTTATTTTAAAATTGTAATGCAGGTAATTGATCTCATTTACTTATCAAAAATCCTTTCTGTCATAGTCTTCCCTTTTCGTTTTTAATGTATTTTTCTAAAGAGAGTCAAATTTATATTTTTCTTTGCAGTTAGTTCATTTGGTAATGACAAGACCTTCTGCAATGCTATATTGGAGATCATATGGGAAGCAATAATGGGGCACACTGCCCTAAAGGGTATCAAAAAAAAAGAATCCAGAATTTTATCTCTATCTAAAAACAGGCTCAGAACACATCTGGTTAGATGACATTTTGGAAATGATAAAATTCTGAGAACAGAACACAGACCCATATTCCCCTAAACTGTTAATACAGGATGTCACTAAAAGAATGCATGGAATTTTGGAAGAATGATAGTGCTCTAATTTTTATAATTCTTGGAATTATATAACTTATGAATTTTCAAAATCTCATAGAATCATAGACCAGGAAGAATTCATATTATTACGAGTAAATTATCTGAAATTTTTTTAAAAACTTGTATGTACTTTTCAGTAGTCTTTTGGTCTTCACATCCTTATTGTATAGACATTCCTGGCTAATTAACTTGTTTGCATTGTCTAAAGTACTTCAGATCCAGTTTTTAAGTTGCTTTTTTACAGTTCACAACACATCGGATCATTCTTGAATAGTCTTCATTGGACTGAGACACTAGGATTTTTCTCTAAGACACAAAATTAAGAGCAGAATAGCTGACATCCAAAGTATCTATTTAACCTTAAAAACAATTAGATATGTTAGTCTCACGTGATTGTTCTGCTGCACAATCCGCTGAAAATGTGAACCAAAAAATGTCTAGGACTTCTCATTCCTACCAGATACAATGACAGGTACTTTTGCTCCTTGGCTACTGGTAAAGTAAAAAACTTTTACCTCATTCTTTTCTCCTTCCCTCCCTCCCTCCTTCCCTCCCTCCCTCCCTCCCTCCATCCCTTCATTTCTTGTTTCTTTACTTTGTATTCCCATTTCCTCCACTCCCCATTTTTCAAGTAAGTTATGTTTTCTTCTTTGTATAGCAGAGGATCATAACATAGCCAGAATGGTAACCCGTTCTTAGTTTGTATTTGATGCAAATGGCTTACACCATTTTGACTCATCTTTTCGCTTTGATGTCTTTTTTTGAGAAGCAGAAGTTAATTTTTTTAATGTTCATGGCATTTAATTTTTACTTTTAGCTGAATCACCATTTTATAATTAAATTTTTTTCCTGCACTGGATCTGCACTGAGAATTTCTTTAAGGTAAAGCTGTAACACTGCCTGCTGTCAGAGATGCAGAGGCAGGCATCATAATAAAGCCACATACTTTATTCAATCTGACAGCAGTGGTTTGTTGCTGTGATAAAATACTGACCAAAAGCTATCTGGAGAGAAAAGGGTGTCTTTGGCTTGACAGTTGCAGTTCATCATTAAGGGAAACCTAGACAGGAACTCAGAGCAAGAACGTGGAACTAGAACTAAAGCGGAGACTATGGAGGAATACTGCTTGTTGGTTTGCTTCCAAGCACATATTCAGCTACCTAATCCCCCTCCACATACAGACTATATATATGTATGTATATTTATATACATACATATATGAATTGACGTGTGTATGTGTGTGTGTGTGTGTGTGTGTTGCTGTGGTTAGTTATGTCCTTTTAAAGACAGGCTCCACTCTTTATCCTTGGCTGGCCTGGAACTAGCTACATAGACTAGGCTGCCCTCAAACCCTCAAACTCATAGAAATCCTCCAACCTTGGCAAGAATCTTTATTTATGCTCATTTGAATGTAAACTATATTTTGATCTTTTAATTTTAGGTATATGAAGGGTTTATATTAAAAAGATATTAAAAAGTTATTTTGGGGTGTGTGTGTGTGTGTGTGTGTGTGTGTGTGTGTGTGGTGCCACTGGACACATGTGTGTAAGTTGGAGGACAACTTGTTGGTTCCTCTCCTCCCATAGTTTGGGTCCCAGAGATAGAACTCCCATTATCAGAGGTGGAGGCAGGCTTCATTGCCAGCCTCTACAGAAGCTTTAAAGCAGTGGTTCTCAACCTTCCTAACACTACGATTCTTTAATAAGTTCATCATGTTGTGGTGACCCCCAACCATAAAATGATTTTGGTTGCTACTTCGTAACTACTGTACTTTTGTTAGTTAATAATCTTGATATAAATATTGGTGTTTTCCAATGACTTTAGAAGACCTCCATGAAAAAGGGTCCTTCCACTCACAGAGGGGTCGTGACCCACAAGTAGAGATTTTTTTTTTTTAGTTTAAAGTAATGTGCCTTAGCTGGGCACACCTTTAATCCCAGCACTTGGGAGGCAGAGGCAGGCAGATTTCTGAATTCAAGGCCAGCCTGGTCTACAGTGTGAGTTCCAGGATAGCCAGGGCTACACAGAGAAACCTTGTCTTGGGGGAAAAAAACCAAAAAGTAATGTGCCTTGATTTTATTATTGTTAAAAATGTTGTGAGCGATATTTTGTGCAGTTTTGCCTGGGTTTGAAGAATCAATATTTGAAATAGAAAGTCCAGTTAGGAAAAATTCCATATGCAAACTGCTTAGACCAATCATCCAAGTGTGAGGAGAGGAGAAGCTGAATATTATGACTACCTTAACAGTAAGACAGAATTGTGTGACAGTTCATTAAGAAGACTTTGACAAACACAGAGAACTTAAAGTTTGTTCAGAATTCCTTTCTTGATAGATTAAAAGAATAGTTACAACTTTATCAGAAGTAAATTTAATTGGTGTGAACTGGTAGGGGCATAAAACATCTCTTTAATGTCTCTCTGCATGACATTTTTATGCATGACATTATTGATAAAATAATGACATCATTGATAAAGATCAATTACTATTAACTCATTTGAGGGAGTGGCTAACTGTGATACCAGAAGACAGGGGAGGACAGGTTAAAGGATTCGCTATCTCAAAGCAGGACAGACAGCTTGCTACTGCTGAAAAGGGACTCTTTTCTCTCTCCAAATTGTCAACAATTACTTGCCTTGGAAGAAAAAAATTCTCAAGAATCTTGAGTTAAAGTTAATCAGTGGACGATTAGGAAATTCAGTAGTCGGCTTGTTATAATGGAAGGGAGTATTTTTCTACTTTATGATTTTAAATGCCACTTTCAAAGCGGATCCATTCCACATCACAGACTATTTCCACCAGCTAGAATTCAGTGCAATCCATGCAGAACCTCTTCCATGTTCCAAAATAGAAGCTCCACCGTAGACGTTGTTGTCAAAGGTTAGCCTGATGACCATCATTAGTTAGCTGAAAGGTTCCCTAGTTACATTGCCTCCTTTCACGCTAAGGACTTTAAATCCCAATTTTGCTGCTTGCAATGCTTCTTCCTTTCCCATCCTCCAGGGGGCAGTGACCAGGAATATGCCTCTGAAGCACAGGCTCCCAGATCAGCGTCAAACCCTTCCCGCAGCGCAGTTCCTGGGAACGTCAGATTTGTCTCAGGAACCAGGGCCTCAAACTGAGCCTGCGCAGACTGTAGCTGTCGCGTGAGCGCATGCGCCTTGAGGAGAGTCCGGCCCTGTCGGCTCTGGGCGGGTCTCGGCTGCTCCAGTGTTTTGGGGCCCAGGAGCTGTGGGAGGAGCCGGCGGCCTCACCGTGGTAACCGCTGTGCCGCCGCCGCCCGCCGCCCCGCCTTGCAGGCCTCGGGACTGTCACCGCCTCTGCTTTGAGGGTACTTTGGCCGGGTCCCCGGAAGTACCCCTCCCCGATTCTCGGACCCTCCCATTCTCCCCACGCCGCTGCCGCCGCCGCCGCCGCCGCCGCCGCCGCCGCCGCCGCCATGCAAGGCGAGGACGCCAGATACCTCAAAAGGTGACGACCGGGGCTCCGCCCTGAGCAGGTCCTTAGGTGTTTCCCAGCTGACCATGGGATGTCCAGGGGAAAAGCTAGACGTGAGAAGGGGTAGGACGCAGGGAAGGAAAGAAAGATGAGAAAATGATGGGTGGAATAAAGGATGGGCCCTGCGGGGGCGCGAGGTCCACCTAGGCTTGGAGGCGTCCTGACAGCTTCTGATGATGTCCTTGCTACATTAATCTATAACCTCATTAACAGGCAGGTTAGGCTAGATAAACCCCATATTTCCATATTTCGTGGGGTTTCTTTTCTTTTTCTTTCTTTCTTTCTTTTTTTTTTTTTTAATGTCCCAGTCTCCTGGATTTCTCAATAGATACATCCCTTAGAAGCTTGGAAATGAATTCTGTCACATCACCGAATTTTGTGTTGAGTTTGAGATTTGTAAACCGTGGCAGGGGTGTGGAATAAAGACGGACGTGGTAGGTTTTGCTTTATGCAAGACTGGATTGAGATGTTCAGTCAGCTGTTCTTGGTCGATTTTACTCATTTGAAGGTCACATTCACTGTAGAATTTCTGTAGGAAGTTCATTATTATTAAGATCTTGGCATGCAAAAGCCTACTATTTTGTTTTGCATATGTATGATATCAGCTACATCAAAGTAAAAAGAAATTTTGTGAGATTCCTTAATGTCTGTAAAAAAAAAAAAAAAGAATAAGACCACCCATGGTTAGAAAAATATACCTCTCACTGGACCAAGAGTGAGCAAGCAGTGAATAAATTAAAGAACATGCTAATTTGGAGTCTATTTTTAGCTAAATCTCTGTTGCTAATCCACTTGCAAAAAAGCACATAGGTTTGGCTTTTGGACATAATTACTTCATTTGAAAATGAGAGACAGTACTTTCTGAAGGACATAAGGAACAAAATATGAAAATACTTTTGAGAGAAAAAAAACATGCATGTTAGTTGGTGACATTATTTTAAGTCCTAATAAAATTGTTGAATATATTTTCCCTTACTTGATAGGGTTCTAGCCATCACAGAAATATCTTACCAGTGTTAGTGGACTCTTAAATATAGTCAAACAATTTTAAGATAAATCAACTATACTGCTTGTACAATGCAAGGGAACATAATGCTTTGTCTTTTTCATTTTATATCTTAAATGAGAAGACTTTCAGTAGAGATTTGTAAAAGGAATATGTAATCAAAACATATAGTCAGTACTCATTTCCAACATCATTTTGTTAACAACATACACACATGTACATTTTCCCTCACACCTACACACACACACACACACACACACACACACACACTTCTTTTTGTCAAATATATTTTCTAATTTCAGCTTTAAACCTAAGGTTATTTTAAAGAAAGTGTTTTTTTTTTTTGTAGCATTAGCTGATTTTCATATAATATGGTTATGTCAGATGTGGTTTTAGTTAGGATCATTGTACTAGTGTGGACCCTCTTTTAAAACCACATCATCTAGAAAACAATAAATACAACTAATCTAGTCATTGTGATGTTTCAGTCAGAATCTAAAGAAACATTGTTCAATTTTGTCTAATTTTGACAAAAGTTTGCATTGCCTTCACATGTATATACTTATGCACATACACACATATATGATATATATATAATGTGCAGACATAATGGAAAAGACAAGGACTTGATGGATATGATATATGATGCTTCGTTCAGTTCTTTTCACAGTGTATAGTTATGTTCCATTTCTGTTATTCTGTGCTGTACTATAGATACTGTGTTAACACTTTATTCCCTTTTTTGTAACTGAATAATATATATTCATTGAACGGATATATTACAAACTGTTCATGACCAAGTGTTGATAGATATTCAGAGGGTTTGTGCCTAATGCCTTTTAGGAATAACGTTACTGTCATCGTAACAAGATTTTGTTGAACACTTCTCTTCAGTCACTTAGTGTATACATAAGCTTGGGATTACAGGAACATGAAGTAATTCCTTGTTGGATTCATTGAAGACCCAGCAAGGAGCTTTTCCCAGTGTCTGTGCCTCATATGCACCCCCTTATATGAGGACCCCAGTTTTCACCACATTTTGCCTGTTATTTTCTCTTTGTGTTTGCTCTGTAATTGTAGCTATTCTAGGGGCTATAAAGCGGTGTCTTATTCTGCTTTGATTTGCATTTCCTAATTACGAAGTAAATAGAGCTTCTTTCATCCTCTTTGGTCACTTCTTTCTTTTTTAGGAAAAAGTGGTTACTGAATATAATATATATGTTATATGTTATATACATATATTAGGCATTATTAAATATGCAATTTAGAAACATTTGTCCTAAGCTGGACAAATGTTTCTTTTAACTGTGTTGAGTATGCCAATACTGTCAATTTTGATTTGTCGAAGTCTAATTTATTAATAGTTACTGTGGCTTTTGCAAAGTAATCGTTGCTAAGTTCATGAAGCTTTCCCTTATGTTTTATAGCTTTAGCTCTTAAATGCTGGCCTTTCCCCCACTGGAGTTAGTAGTGTATATGGCGGTTAAGAATATCTGATCTTCTTAGCATCCTTTGTCAGAGATTGTTCTTTCTCTGCATGGATACTTGGAGCATCCTTGTTGAAGATTAACTGACTGTAAACATAGGTCGTTTCCTGCACTTGCACTGTCAGTCCCAATCAATAGACCTATTAGTATGAATCTCTCTTTGAGTTAATAACTTTCTGCTTAAATTGGGAGTGTTTAAATTGCTGGGTGTGAGTCCTACCACATTGCTGCTCTTTATCAAGATTATGTTTGTTATTTAGGGTCTTTGTTTCCATGTAAAATTTAATGTTGTCTTTTCCTTCTCTAGGCTGTCAGGGCTTTGATAGGGGTTCTGTTGACTCCGTGAGTCATCTGGGGAAAATACTACTATCTAAATAATAAGTTGTCCAGTTATGTCCTTGAACATAGGATGACTTTCTCTTTTTGTAGTTCAAATGTGGAAACAGGGTAGAAGTTATGGATGTCCTGTGAGACTTTAATCTTTTTTAAATTTTTGTAGGAAAGTTAAAGGGGGGAATATTGATGTACATCCATCAGAAAAAGCTCTCATTGTTCAGTATGAAGTGGAAGCCACCATTCTTGGAGAAATGGGGGATCCCATGTTGGGCGAACGAAAGGAATGCCAAAAAATGTAAGTTTTCTTCATTTTGTATACATTAGGAAAATAGGGGACTTTATATAACCTTTATACAAATGATATTATTTTAATATTCATAAGTAATAAATGGTAAACATTCTTCTGGACTATTTCATCTTAGTCAAGAAAAGATTGCATTCTTCAACTATATAAATATGGAATGTATTCTAGAGAAAGTAAAACTTTTGTAATGTTAAGTGAAATTAATCACAAAAGAAATGTATATATGGGACTTTTTGCTTAATTTAGAAATTTTGAGTCTTAGAAAGTCCTGTATTCTTTTTCCCACAGAATTAATGGGAGTGTGGTGTGACATTCAGATGTTCCTAAATGGGGCACAGATCTTGAATTAGCTCCTGAAAGCCACCTAGTCTTCTGAATAATGCTAGTATATGACAAGCTCTCTTTCAGACCGCACTTAGATCCTGCTCACTTTCCTTGACGGATTTAAGGGAGTCCCTTGAGACCTGTTCTTTTTTCATTATTCTGAAGTTTTGCTGGTAATTTTTCTACCTTCCTTCTATAACTTTATGTTAGTAGAGAAGATTTGTTATCACTTAGTGTTCTCTCTCAACTCTCTTCCAGCTACACAACATTGACTTGGTGACTAGTTAGAAAGAATTCCTGCTTACACCATGTTGTGTTGGATGGAGGGTGCTCGGGCTGCTAGGAGCACACGTGAAAGTACTGCTTTAAGTACATGGCATCCACTCTGGTACTTAAACACTCTGGGGATGGTTTTGTCCCACAAGGAACATTGTTTCCCATAGAGATACCGTAGGTTGACATTGCAAGACGGTCACATTGGCATCTAGGGTGGGATACTAAGCCTAAATTTCAGGGATGCTGTGGTTGAGAAGCCCTGGCTTGCTTCATCCTGTGAAGAGAAGCTGCGTGGTGTCTCAGTTCGTGGTCCTCACTGGTTTTCTATTAGCATCAGAAGGAGACTTACTTAATGACTCATATTAAAGATATGCATTTCTAGACTGTACAAGTCTAGAAAAATGTGTGTGCATGCTCACACTGCAGTCCAGCTAGCTCACACTTTGTTGTTCTCTATGTTTTTTTCTTGTTTGTCATTGATTACTTAAGATTTTATTATAGATTTTCTACAGAAAAGTTGTCTTTAACTTGAGTCATATGACCTACACTTCAGGAGAGGAATTTAATTTTTTACTCCTAAAGGATATACTCCCTAGCAAAAGGTGTGCCATACTTAATAACAAAAACTGTTTCACGCTCATTAGAAAAAAGGCATGTCATGTTCACTAGCAAAAGGTCTGTACCAAAATACATTACCAAAAGGAAAATGTGTTTTGATAACTCAAGAGGTTTTTTTACTGATGAAGAAGAGGAAATCTATATAAATTTAGATAGGTGTGGCATAAACTGTCATTACGTTGGAGAAGTCAGTGATGTCCTAGAACCACAAACATGGCATTTCAGCCTCTTGCATTGCTCAGAGGAATGGTATAAGCCATTCTCAACTGAGTTCAGCTTTCTGAAGATCTCATTTTGAGAAGGTGATAGTTATGGTATAGAAATCATACAGGTGGTATTTTGTCAGTTTTTAATAGATGTTGGGTGCCTAACAAAAAGTAGGCATGCTGATTAAAAGCAGTCAAGGAGCCACGAGTGTCATTTCAAAATACAAAATAAAACTTGTTTTTCTCCAGTTCCCTTTTAATAGATGCAAGACTGAGGAGTCTATACACTAAAACCAAAACTTCTTGAGTTTATATAGGCCAAACTGGGTTGCTAATATATAGGGTGGTAGAAAGTAGACCTAGAAGATGTTGAAAATCATATGTATGTATATATGTATGTATGTATGTATGCATGCATGTATTAAAACAGATAGGAATCACCACACCCACTATAATAGCTAAAGCCCATAACACTGGCAACAGCAGATACTGGCAAGAATGTCGTGACAGGAATTCTCAGTCATAGCTTGTAATAATATAAAGTGTACACCATACCATAAGATGGCATACACTTGTATTATCTAAACACAGGCTCATGTAATATCCAGTAATTGCGTTTTTAGATACTCAAATGTGTTAAAAACTTGCATGTACATAAAAGTCTAACACATATATTTATAGAAACTGTCCAAAATAGCCAGCAATTAAAAGCGACCAGACTGTTATTTCATAGTGAGTGGATCAGCTATGACACCTCCATATTATAAAGCATTATTCAAAAATGTAAAGGAAATTAATTATTAAGTACAAAAAGACATGGAGGAATCCTACATGCATATTGTTAACCAAAAGAAGTCAATCTGGAAAATCTACATACTCTGCAATTCCAAATGTCTGACATTATAGAGGAGGCAGAACTTCAAGTATAATAGTTCGAGTTCGAGATTGTCATGATCAGGGGATCATTTTAGAGAAATAAACTTTTATGTATGACACGATAAGACATTTATAAATGCTCATAGAATACAGAGTGAATGCTATGTAACTAACTACAGCTCTTAGTTAATAACTAGATGTATTAGTATTAGTTCTTGGCTTACATTAGGATTTACTTTGTGTGTTCTATGAGTTTTGATAAAGATAATAACTATGCCACACAGATATAAGATGGAAATAAGCTTACACAGTAGAAATGGGGAGAGAGCTGAGCATGTAATCTGTACTTTTGTGAAAACTTTTTCTAGAAATGAATCTACCCCAAAAGCCTAATAGAAATGTAAAGATATGTTTTGTGAGTTTATTTTCATTTTGTTTGGAATAGTCTCATTTTAGAGACTAGACTGACCTTGAACTCATGGTCCTGCTTCAGTTTCCCTTCCAAGTTCTAGAATTGAGTTTTCTTATGCCTTGCTAGTGACACAGCTAGCGTCTAAGAAGAGGTCTCCTGTGCCTCTTCTCAGTCAGATTTATTGGGAAACACGTTTTCTAGATTGTCCCTTTTGGGGTTATTTCTGTGACCCATCCTTGCTATGTCTGCCTTATAATGTTCAGCTAGGACTGTCCAAAATAAAGTCAATTATTTTAAATACTTAAAAGTGATCAACAATAAAGCCAAGCAGATTTAAGACAAAATAAGATAAAGAATGTCATCCTAGTGGATCTAAACTGGGAAGAAGACCTAAGATGTGCTACTGGACTAGATTCAGGAGGGGTCATCGGCGTCTAAATGCCGCTGCTGTGGAGGTCAGAGTGTTTCTGTAGAGTCTCATCCACGGTTCCCTGTAGTAGCTTGCTATCTTCCTACAAGATAACAAAAATAACTATCTTCACAGAGAAATAATTCTGTACAGTGTGGCCTTGGTCATTTTCTCCTGCTGAATGTAAGTCTCGCATAGGAGGATTTGCTTGACAATCCTGATTTTATATTTTCATAGTTCTCTCTCATGCCATGAATCCCTGTGAACAGGCCATTGTGTTCCTCGGCACCATCTTTTTCTTTTAGACTCATAGTAACTATCCTGGGCTCAATTGAAGAGGAAGCAAGTCTGAGTGCCTTGTAGGTGCCAGGTCCTGGGTTCCAGTCCCAGCACTGCAAGTAAAGAAAAACTTGGAAATGTTGTTATATTTAAGCATAAATTATATCATTTGTGGCAGTATGTATTTCATATTCATTAATAAGATTGCTTTATATCAGAAGTACTGCCTCAAACAGGACTTCTGAGTATCACGTCTAGAGGACTTCTGAGAATCATGTCTAGAAAGTCTTAAAAGATTTATGTTGCTTTCAATTTATATAAGCCTAGATATATTTATTATATCTAAATCTTTACTTTGGCCAGAAGGTATAGAGTGTGATAATTTACAGATCATCTTAGAACAGTATTATTGAATCTGTCATGTATTTCTATAATGTCTGAACTGGAAACGTGCATGTGCTTCCAGCATCCGTCTGAAGAGCCTCAATGCTAACACAGACATAACCTCTCTGGCCCGGAAAGTGGTTGAAGAATGTAAACTCATCCATCCCTCAAAGCTAAATGAGGTAGAACAACTTTTGTACTATCTGCAGAACCGCCGTGACTCATTGTCAGGAAAAGGTAAGTGGAAGGGGTCTGGCTTTTTTAAATTCAATACCAAAGGCAAGCATTTGTCATCTTCAAAATATTATATTTACTTTATAAATATATATGTAATATGGTATCATACAGTACAGTACAGTATAAAAATACATAGTCTGAAAGCTGTGCTCATTTTGGTGGTGGTGAATTCTTACCAGTGTTAGGATAAACAAGCAGGTGAATTTGTTTCCTACATTGGAGGTTTTATGCTCCTACATACACCATTGGATGTGCGTGTGTACACTACACTGGAGTAAGGAGATGCGTCTGTCATAACAATTGTAGAATAATAAAAGGCATATTCAGGGCAGAAAATATCTTCTCTGTCCTAATTAGCCTTATATTTTCTAAATTTGCTATTTACATAAATTTACATAATCTATAATTTGAGTTGAGTTATGTAAGTATTTTAAGCATTACTATGCTTACGATGCATATCACTGCTTTGACGGCCCTAGGATATCACTCTCCTCATGCCTTTTCCTTAGGTCAGTGTATCATTCCTCATCGTTACCTTCATTCTTGTCATTTTCCTGTCCTCAGTTCCCACAAAAGAACTGGGCTGTTAATGGTTCACAACTCAGAAAATATAAAAGATAGTTTCAAATAAAAATGGAAACATGTACAAATGGATTATTGAAAGTTTAGTGATCAGAATGTACTGTATGAAAAAAGAAATATAAAAAAGTATCCATAATATATGGATAAAATAATTTAAGTCAGTATTAGTCTCTTTCTGCAAATTAATAGTTGGACTTTTACTGTATATTATAACTATATTTATGTAAATTAATTTTTTGTAACTTTTTATACTTTGATAATTTAGAGCTGGAAGCCTCACCCTAAAGGCAGGGAAAGAGGACTGTAGTGCATTTTAACACTGTGATTCATCACCTTAAATGATTTTTTCCTTTGCTCATCAAAACTACTCTTATAATAAATTATGTGTTTGAGACAGAATTTAGCTGTTGATGATACGCCCTTATATTTCATGGATACTGCCTCTGAAAGAAGTAAGGGCTAATCCTGTTTTAATTCATTATTTGTTTCTATCTCCTTGGGAAAACAGGCTTTCCTAACATTATTTTCAAGAGCATGTTTCTCATTTCCCATTGCTCATACCGCAGAGCAGTTGTTCTTATTAGCGTGTATTAATTGTATCTTAATTGTATAGAGCTGTGGTTTGCATTATGACAGTCATCTCTAGCATCCTATCACAATCCCTTGCCCTTCCCCCTTTTCTTACCATGAAGTCTCAAGTAAGGGTCAAATCTCTTACATGTATATTTATTTGTTAATTATACATCTTTTGATAATACTTTTATAATTAATTTATTTTAATGTATACATGTTTTTTTTAGAACATGAAAATATGCCTTAGCTGAATAGTGTCATAAATGTCTGTATACCTTTGGATGCCTCCTTGGCAATAGATGAGGATTAAGTTGATGGAAATCAAATATTTATTTTTTAACTTATATTACTCACTCTTACTCATTTCAGCTTATAATTTTGCTGTTATTTCTTAATCTCCATGTGTTTACTTTAGTTTATATATTATTTGTTTTTGTATTAGTCATACCCTTTCTTTGTCTTGTTGGTTTACCTGATTGCAATATTAGAACAAAATAACTGATTTTTATATGGAAATATTTTATTTTATGCATTGAGAAAATTTCCATCAAATAATTAGCTTTATATCCCCAGCTTAGACAGCATTAAACTCAACTACTTAAAATAAAGAATCACTCTAAACCCTTAAAAACCAATTCTCAGAGTTTTTAAAAATCTTTTTACAGAAAAAAAAGAAAAATCAAGCAAGCCTAAAGACCCACCTCCTTTTGAAGGGATGGAGGTAAGACTGTAGATTCTGTTCTATTGAATGAAGATGGTCAGCTTTTTCTGTCAATAATGCATATAGCCATGTTGTTCAGATACAGAATTTGAAGTGGTTCAGTTTAGATAGAACTGAAAAAATCAATGCTTAATTGATAAAAAAAATTGTTTGTAGTACTTTAGAACATATAATTTTAATTTTATTAAAATAAGTGGCAAAATATTCCGAACATTTTTAAATAAGTTTCAAAATATTTAATCTTTTATAGTAGGTGTAAATTACATTAAAATACATTGAGAAACAAATTGTTGAGTTTATACATATTCCGTTTTATTTTGCTTATACTTTCATATCAGCATTCTAGTACAACAAGGCACAAAATTTCTTTATTTTTATTTTTTATTTACTTTACATCTCTACCACAGCCCCCTCCCTCCTCCCTTCCCAGTCCCATCCTTACAAATCCCTTCCACATGGGTACCACCCCACCCTGGGGTATAGTCCCAACAGGACTAGGCACATCCTCTCCCACTGAGGCCCAAGTCTCCATTTCACTTGTTAGGGGCCCCACATGAAGACCATGCTACACATTTGCTACTAATGTGAGGCATCTAGGTCCAGCTCCTGGCATCCTCCCTGGTAGGTGGCCCAGGCTCTGTGAGCCCCATGGTCCCTGGTTAGTTGACTCTGTAGATGTTCTTGTGGTGTCCTTGAAGCCTCAGACATGCTAGTTTCTATCTCCCACTCTTCCACAAGAGCTCCACCTGAAGTTTAGCTGTGGGCCTCTGCATCTGCCTTCATCTGCTAGATGAAGCCTCTCAAGAGGCACTTATTACAATGCTCCTATCTGCAAGCATAGCATAGTATCATTAATAGTGTCAGGGATTGGCTCTCTCACATGGGATGGGTCTCAAATTGGGGCAGTCATTGGTTGGCCGTTCTCTCAGTCTGCTCCATCTTAATCCCTCCACATCTTGTAGGTAAGACAGATTTGTGGTTGAAGGTTTTGTGGAGATGTCCCCCTAAAATTTCTATCTACAAAATGATGGCTATTATCTGTTCTTTGTTTGTTGCTATAAATAATATATTGAATCATAAAATATCGTCATCCGGGCTGGAGAGATGGCTCAGCGGTTAAGAGCACTGACTGTTCTTCCAAAGGTCCTGAGTTCAATTCCAGCAACCACATGGTGGCTCACAACCATCTGTAATGGGATCTGATGCTCTCTTCTAGTGTGTCTGAAGACAGCAACAATGTACTCACATACATAAAATAAATAAATCTTTAAAAAAATATTGTCATCTGACAGCAATTCTGTCCGGAGAGCTGCTGAGTGCTTCCTCCCTCTATTTCAGATTGATGAAGTTGCCAACATTAATGACATGGACGAGTACATTGAGCTCCTATATGAAGACATTCCAGACAAGGTTCGGGGTTCTGCCTTGATCCTACAGCTTGCTCGTAATCCCGATAACTTGGAAGAGCTATTATTAAATGGTGATTTCTCTTTCTAAATATTAAAAGTAGAAAAATCATGTAAAATAAGCCACTCTTGAAGTTTGTACTGAGATCTTAAATATTTTATGTTTGCAGATGCATATATTCATGTTTTTCATCTTATTTAATTTTGAATTTTAATTTTTTCTTTTATGTATTATAAATATGTTCAATCTATTATTTCTCTTCCTTTCCTTCTCTTTTTACATGGTAGATCTATTTCCCCACTCTTTTCACCCTGCTTGTGTGTTTGAATCTCAAGAATTTTTCTTAGAACTATGACTTATAACTTATGACTGGATCACCATAGGTTCTTTAATCCATTTCCATTTATTTGTGTGTTTAGTCTGTTTAACATTGATGTAATGCTTATAAGGAAGTCTTTGTAATTTTGTATTTGCTATGAATGACAAAACCTTTAACATGTTTATATATTTTTAATTAAGAACAGTTTTTTCATGATTCTTAAACTTTTTTACTCTGTGTTTTCTTCTATTATTGTTTTTCTATGCTAGGTATTTTCTAGTTTACCATTTGAAGCTAATTTTCTATAATTATGGTTTCCTGAGTTATTATCTTAGTGATGCCTTGACATTAGACAGTTTCAAACAATCTTGTTCAAATTACTACCAACCTAATTTTAACACTATTCAGACATTTGTTCCAATACACACCCTCTGACTTTCTTCCCTTCAAGAGTGGTTTGTTTTTACATGATTTTTCTCTTTTGTTCTATAATACTAATGACATACTTCTTGCATATGTATGGGGTATGTGCATATCTGTATGCATGTTCACAAGTGCATGAGCACCCATGTTCATAGAAGTATATACATTGTCATATGTGTGTAGAAGCCTAGGGTTAGTAGCAAGAGTCTTGCTTGGTGAATGTCTACCATAGTTTTTGTCTCTCAGTTGAACCCAGAGCTTGAAGATGTGATCAGCTAGTCAGCTTGTCCCTGTGATCCACCTTCTAAGCTCTGGAATCATAGGCAGGTTACAGAGGGAGACCTTGCAAGGGGTCTGTGAAGAAGTGAGAATGAAAACTCAGTTCAGATTGGCTTCATCAGCCTGGATCAAACCTGGGGAGTCTGACACTAGGCAATTCATTATCAGCATCTTTAAAACAGCATAATTTGGGAAAAAGTTTCCAGGCAACACTCATTCCCATTCTAGGTATACAGAAAAGCTTAGGTGTGACTTCCTAGAAACTCCTTTACAACGTTTATGTGAACACAAGGTGGGTAAAAGCTCCCACCTTTTAAAAGGCCTAGAATCTAGTGTGGTCTGTGAGTGAAGTTTCATAGAGGTCAGTGGTGCGTGTGACATCTCTCCCAAGGGTGGGTTCCATTAGCTGGGGGCTAAGGAGAATGGTCTAGGAAGGGAAGAGTCTGGGATAAACGTTCTGGGTGAGGCCTGTCTCTGCAGATAGCCAAATTGTCACCAGGTCATTAACAATATCCATTCCCAGCTTTCTGGGTGGAAATTCCTTTGAGGAGAGGCCCCTGTGTTTAGTATCCTGGTCCCGTGGTGCTCTGTGAACTCAAGGACTTTTGTGTCCTCAACAGATGACAGAAATTCTCTTGTAGTTTCCATGTGAGGTTCTTCCATCTTCGTGTCTGCATGTTCCAAGGTGAATCTGCTTATCTTATTGATGATGCTATGTAAACAGAAAGTTTCTCTTCAGGCCTTTGGCTCTCTTGTCCTTTGTTTTGTTGCTGGCCACGACCATGGAATGTTGAAATGTTGATGTCATTCAGTGTGGTATACTTGGCATACTTGGCGTGTGTAGACCCTTAGGTCTTCGGTGAGCATGACCGCTTTAGCTAGTATTTCATTACGTCCTTGCTTTGCCCCTATGCGCTCCTTGTTTTCATTGTGTGCACTGCTGTGCTTTCCTCTCCATGACCTCTGAAGGTCTGCTCGTTTCCATTGCCTTCTCTTTTTCCTTCAGACTGACTAATCTAAAATGTTTCTATTAGCTTTTTCTGTGTCATGTCTGCCGCTAAGGTTCCCAGGGTATTTGTATTTCAGCTTTTGTACCCTTCATTACAGGTTTTCTGGTTGTGTCTTTTTTTTAATAATTGCTGTCTCCTTGATAAAAACTATCATTCCCTCGAATACCTGCCTTTAAATCTGTAGAAATAGTTCATGCATCTTTGTATATATCTAACGTGTTTAAATGCTTATACATGTGTGAGTTTGGAGATCCTAAGAGGGCATCCATCAGGTGTCTTACTTTTATCATTTTCTACCTATTCTTTGAGGCAAGATCTCTGCTTGAGTCTGGAACAGGTCTTCACAGTCCAGCTAGATTCCCACACATCTCAGGGATGCGCCTGTTTTCACCCCCTTGGTGCTGCTGGTCAATGATGTGTGACATGACTGGTGGCATGCTTGGGGGCTGGAATCTGAGCTGTGGTCCTCATGATTGCACAATAAGTACACCTCACTGCCACCCCACCTCACTGCCACCCCACCTCGCCAGCCCTTCCTTCACTTTTCTGAATATAATAAAAACTGAGTTAAAATACTTGTCTCATAAGCTCAGTGTCTGTGCTTTTTCACAGACAGTCTCTATTGATGACTTTACCTCAGCATAGGTCATACAGTTCTGTTTCTTCCTATGATGAGTTGTTCCGTTGAAACTATATGTGGCAACTGTAAGTCAGGCTCCTGACACCCCAAGGCTTTTTACTGATGCCATTTGTTTGTTCTGTGTTCTGTGGTATCCCTTCCCTTATAGAGTCACTGACTTCTGTGCTCCCTTAGCTTATTTTAGTCAGCAGTGATTGGGCAAAGACTTTATTAAATGCCTGATGATAATGTCTCCTTGCCCTTGCTGAAGAACTCTATGTCTGTTACATGTTGAAGCATTTTACACTTCACACTCTGCTTCTCTCCTGACACATTATTTCAAATTCAGCAAGAACTGATGGATTAGTGGCTTTCTAGGTCTTTCTATAGTAGACATAGAATTTTGTACCTTTGTGTGGCTTTATAGACTTGAAAAGAATATGTTTGACCCCTTTGAAGCTCCTGAAAATACCTGATTTTTACCTTTGCTTTAAAAAATTAATAGCCTTTTTGTTATTCCTACTAACAAATGCTTAAGCCTGTGTCCAGCATTCTGATGCTACCACAGTGCTTTGCTCCAGATACCCTGAGAAGAAGGCTGTTTGCACACAGCAAGCTCCAGCTCAAGTAGTGATGATCGAACCCAACTGGTGCACCCAACTTTTAACAAGCAACTGTGTTGAGCATTTTTTTAAAAAATTTTTTCCACTACTTTTTTTTAATTTGATATATTCTTTATTTACATTTCAAATGATTTCCCCTTTCCTGGTTCCCCCCTCCCTGAAAGTCTCATAAGCCCTCTTCCCTTCCCCTGTTCCCCCATCCACCCCTTCCCACTTCCCTGTTCTGGTATTCCCCTACACTGCTGCACTGAGCCTTTTTAGAATCAGGGGCCACCCCCTTCCTTATTCTTGGACATCATTTGATATGTGGATTGTGTCATTCTAAGGGATGCTTCAGATCCCATCTTCCTTAGCTCCTATACCATGCCTGCATGCATGCTGCCATGCTCCTGCCTTGGTGATAATGGACTGAACCTCTGAACATGTAAGCCAGCCCCAATTAAATGTTATCCTTATAAGAGTTGATGTGGTCGTGGTATCTGTTCACAGTAGTAAAGGCCTAACTAAGACAAGTGGGTATAGAGATGTAAATTGAGGTTTCTCTATGTTGTTCAGTCCTTTGTTCTCATGTAGTTAGTGATCAGAACATTACCTTACCCAGGTATCCAATTAGTGATCAGAACATGACCTTACCCAGGCATTGAGTTAGTGATCAGAACATGACCTTACCTGAGTATCCAAATTCCTCTTGTTACTGTTCCTGTGTGCTTGCTATTTCTTCATGGACAGATGTTGTTTTTTCAGGAGATTCCTTTCCAGGTACACTTCCACACCGTGGCGGGCATGCTGTTTTCTTCCTTTCATTGTTCTACTTGATAATGTCTGTACCAATATAATACTGTTGGTGGTTGTTCTACAGTTTTATTTGTGCTATGTAAAATTAAATCCAAGGCCAGTACCCACATGAATATCCCACTTTAATTCCAGTACAGACACGTGATTCCCGCAGCAAGCTGGCTAGCTAGAGGTGACATTTAGGGATCTCTGGATTCAGCAGAGGGATTCTGGGGCAATGAGTAAGGTGGTAAACAATTGAGAAAGACTCCTAGTAACAGCCTCTGGCCTCTGTGTATGTGTGCATACCCATGTGCAAACACATAGGTACCACAAACATATCCTCATGAAAAAAAATAAAAAATCTTGCAACAACTCATTAAAAACTAACCTCAATATCTCCAAATATTCACCTTTTAACAGAGATACTCATATACTTCCAAGAGCTTATTTTCTGAAATTTCTACTTTTATGTCTTTTGGTATGTGATATGGAAATATTACTTTCCTTCACATAAATTTAATTTATTTACCTAAGTTGGAGCTAAGTTGGCTAAACTGCTCATTCATATTCTGGGTATAGTCTAGTCTGTCCTAATAGAGAAACTCAGAGGTTAAAAGAAAAAAGCAAAATAATACAGTGCTAAGATTCCAAGCAGAAACAAGTCAAGAAATGGACAGCCTCGGGTGATTTTACTGTCGCATTTATCTGATTCACAGCTGATCTCTTACTATGTACACATGTATGTCAGGTGTTTTGAATTAAAGTTCTTCTTCTAAATTAGCTTTCCGTATTGGAAAAAGACATCCTACTTTTTTGTTCCAGTTCCATCTTGGCTTTGTTACTTATTCATAAGTAGACATTTAAAACCAGCCTCCCTTTATATCAAAGGAGAGGTAAATGATCATATCCGTATGTTTCCTTCTCTTTAGAAACTGCCCTGGGTGCGCTAGCAAGAGTCCTGAGAGAAGACTGGAAACAAAGTGTTGAGTTAGCTACAAACATCATTTACATCTTCTTCTGCTTTTCTAGGTAAGTATAGACGCTAAGAGGACGCTCGGCCCCTCTCGCTGTCTGCCTGTGTCCGTGTTGACTCTCGGTCTCTGTCTGTTCAGCTGTGCTCTGCATCTCATGCTGGCTGTTTGCTTTGTTGTTCTTTCCTTCAGTCCACACTTCCGTCTGCTGCACACACGCACACATGTGCACACACATTCACATATACTCCATTTGGCATAATGGTTTGGCATGTTATCCTGGCTCTGGAGGAAGATGATCTCAGTTTGAATGCAATGTCTGCTGTTTACTCGCTGTGTACTCTTGGTTATTTTACTAATCTCTCTGTGCCTCACTTCCTTCCTATATAAAATTGTAATAGCCATGTTTTCTTCAGTACACATACTTCTGTACTTCAATTTTTATTAATTTAGTATTTACTTAGTGGATACAGTGTAATTGTTTGATTATATATAACAATATATAAATGATTAAATCAAGGTGATTGGCATTTCTAACTCTGAACACTTACCATTTCTTTGTATTGGGCATGTTTGAATTCCTCTCTTCAAGTTCTCTCTAAAGTATATTAAATTGTTGTGAATTGTAGTTACTGTACTGTGCTATAAAATTAGAACTTCTTCCTCCTATATTACTGTATGTTGGCTTTGGTACTCACCATCCAACTGCCCTTTATTCTCCCTAAACTAGTGCTAGAAGGCTTTAGTCTACTCTCTCTATATGAAGTCAACTCTTCACATATCTGAACAAGGACATGTAACATTTGCTTTTCTTTGTTTGGCATTTCATTTAACATAATGCCTTCTAGTTCTATTCATGTTTCTAATAAATTATAAAGTTTTATTCTCTTAGTGGTTAAATATATTTATTTATATGTTTATGTTTTTAATAAGGATATTATTGAGATTTTATGAAAAATTTCTAACCAATTAGATCTGAATAAACCAGGCATTAACAAAGGAATTTTATTAAATACTTAAATTATTTAGCAAACATATATCCAATAAATAAAATGAGTACTTAGTATTATAATAGTTATTTGTTTTGTTAGACAATATTCTAAAATGTATTATGAAACTATTTTAGTAGTTAATGTGGTGATTAATCATAAAATCATACATATAATGTTATTTAAGGTAAGGGTAGCATGTTAACACATATTTAAGATAATCTTGTAATTTTAAATTTTATTTAAATTAAAATTTTAATGTATTTAAATTTATTAAAAATGTTTATATTGTGGTTATATTCGTCCACTGAAATGTATGTCAGACTTATGTTTTATATGTTTTATGTCAGTTTAGGCCAAAACCACGATTTCTCCTATATGAACAAAATATACTCTTTCTAATGTATATTAAAATCTCTTCTTTGAAGCTTTTCTCATTTTCATGGACTCATCACTCACTATAAAATTGGAGCACTGTGTATGAATATCATTGATCATGAGTTAAAAAGACACGAGCTTTGGCAAGAAGAACTTTCTAAGAAGAAGAAAGCTGATATCCTTTCTGTGCAGTTTGGCCAGTGCCTGTGCTTACGCACTTGGACGCTAGGGTGGATTTGCTGGGGTGGCTTTGTTCTTTCTGTTTTTAACTTCTGTCACATTATTTGGAAATCATGCACGACCATGTCAAAGGTAAAGATAGAGGTTGGAATTATCAGAATAAATACAGTTTGACGTGGTCTTTTGTCTCTTCCGGTTTTGCCCAGTTAGTGGGGAGAGGAGTGAAGCAGCAGTGCTGGGTGATTGAGTAGAGGAGTCTCAGTGGCGGCACGTGTCCACTAGGGCATGTGTCTGCCGAAGTGTGGCTGCAGCACGTGTCCACTAGGGCATGTGTCTGCCCAAGCGTGGCTGCAGCACGTGTCCACTAGGGCATGTGTCTGCCCAAGCGTGGCTCACCGCTGCGTATGGACGTCCAAGTGACTGGATGGGAAGGGATTACATTTTTCAGGGAAACTAACTTAGAGTTTTACTTTTCTATGAAGTTCAGTTTTTCTAGTTAAGTTTTTCTAGTTGAGAGATGTATAGAGTTGCTAGAACTCATGAGATGAACTTTGGAAATTCTCTATTTTAATGAGAAAATTTTCAATTTTAAAAATTGTTTTTTGGTTCTTTAACAAATGCTTTCAAACACTGTAAGTGTTATTGCCCATTGGCTTAAAGCATTTTGGGGGTGGGACTTTATTCACTTTAGTGTTCCTTTGCTTTTTGAGCTATCATCTACATTCAGATAACTTCTACCTCTTGATTCTAATCTTCCATACGGAATACAGTATAATATTCTCTTCAGCATTACAGTGATCTCATCTGAAGCTGTTTATCGCATGGTCTTTACAATTTAATTCTAGCTCAGAGGTCCTGGACTGACTATTCATACCTGTCTTTACATGAGATGTTTTATAAATCAGCAAGCCATTGTAGGCAATAGCATTATTTGAGTATACTGTGTATTCGTGTCTATTAGAAATGGAAGCATCATTCCTGTCAGCAGAATGAGAGAGCTGAGGCAGAGAGGCAGATGAGCAATCATAACAGACTGAGACTGCTTTATTGAATCAGTGAGCGGCTTCCACTTTTCTACAGGATGAAAGCTAGTGTGTATACACACATGGGTAGCTATCGGGAAATTACAGGTATTTTTATTTATTTATTTATTTATTTTGTATTTTTCTGGTTTGAATGGAAGCAGGATAGGTTGTTTCCCATCCCTAGGCATATAGTTTCTACCAGAGGAGCTGACGTCAGGCTGGCACTAAGACACTCTTTATGACCAGGGGCTATTGCCCAGGACCTAACTCAGGTCTTCTTGACCTGAGGCTATTTACTCATTGAGTCGTGTTTGGCCAAGGGTGGTACATTACTTAAATCTTCTTGTGGAACTCGTGGGTCTTATTTTTTAGATTGTCCTTCTCTTGGAATCTCCAACCTGAGCAAGGTGCTAAAAAGCTTTAGAATTAATCTGCATATTTGAATCTCTTGGCTGTCTGTCTGAAGAAGAGTTTATTATTATTAGCAAACACATGAATTTCTGTAGAAAGTAACCTTTTTAATGGACCCACTTATAGTCTGTTACAGACTTGGCAACTTTCATAATATATTTGCATGTAATTACTGAGAATCCAAGTATTTGGTGGAGTTCAAACATTTCCTCATACTAGGACTACAAGGATATTATGGGGCCTTTGGCTAACATGTCCTATTTTGCACAGTCCTGCGGCTAAGATTTTAGATGGGTGGGAAATACAGCTCAAGTTGCAGCCAGGCTTGGTAGTGCACGCTTTTAACCCCAGTACTTCAGAGGCAGAGGTAGGTGGGTCTCCATGAGTCTGGGCCCAGCTGAGTCTATAGAGTAAGTTCCAGATCAGTCAGAGTTACATAGTGAAACCCTGACTTAATTAATAATAATGATGATGATGACAGTAGTTTGCATATAAAACATAATAGCACTGTTCTCAAAGTAGTCTTTGAGTCTTTGAGAAAACCTACCTTCAGTAGGTTTTCTTCACTCAGTTCATGGTTGTGATCCTTAACTTGACTTTACTTGATGAAGACCTTGAAAATCAAACCTTGAGAAAGGATTATGACAAAACCTTTAAGAAATACCAAGGACTTGTGGTAAAACAAGAGCAGCTATTGAGAGGTATGAGCTCCTGATCACTTCCTGTAACCTGACACTCAGAAACTAATGTAAAATTATTTTAGCTTTCAAATCCTGTTTCTAAGATTTGTTGAATAACAAGAGACTTTAATATTATATAGTTTGCCATCACTTAAGATGCAGAGACTTAAGATTTAGTTACTTTTCAGTGAGTACCATAGTCCTGGCTTATAGTCAACTATGAATTTTGGGTTAATTCTTTGCTTATTTGATGACCTTTGTACATGGAAATGTTTTTACATGGATACATTTTTATTCCCTGATAGTTCTTAGCTTTTCTAACTATACTGAATTTTTTGAGTTTTGATGTTCTGTTTGTTTTGGCACTGCTTGGAACCAAACCAAGGACTGCACTGCTAGGCAGATGCTGAACCCTGCCTCCCAGCCTGTTTTAAAGATCTGAAGCTGCATAGTTAAGTTCAGCCTATTGGAGAAGAAGCCAACCCCTTTTCTTTTTTTTTTTTTTTTAATTTTTATTTTCTATATTCTATGTTTACATTCCAAAGGCTTTCCCCTTTCCCAGTTCCCACCCACCATACTTCCCATAGTTCCTCTCCCCCCCAACTATTCCCCAATAATTCCCCCTCCCCCCTCGGTTTCTTTACTAAACTGGATGCAATCTTTACAGGCCCAGGGTCCTCTCCTTTCTTCTTCTTGGGAATCATTTGACTTGCTATTTGTGTCTTGAGTATTTAGGGCTTCTGGGCTCATTAATATCCACTTATCAGTGATTGCATTTCATGTGCATTCTTTTGTGATTGGGTTAATTCACTCAGGATGATATTTTCCAGGTCTAACCATTTACCTACAAATTGCATGAATTCATTATTTTTAATTCCTGAGTAGTATTCCATTGTATAAATATACCACATTTTCTGTATCCATTCCTCCTTTGAGGGATATTTGGGCTCCTTCCAATTTCTGGCTATTATAAACAAAGCTGCTATAAACATAGTGGAGCATGTGTCTTTATTGCATGCAGGGGAATCCTCTGGGTATATGCCCAGGAGTGGTATGCCAGGGTCCTCTGGAAGTGACATGCCCAATTTTCTGAGGAACCGCTAAACTGATTTCCATAGCAGTTTTACCATTTTGCAATCCCACCAACAGTGGAGGAGTGTTCCTCTTTCTCCACATCCTCGCCAGCACTTGTTGTCTCTTGAGTTTTTAATCTTAGCCATTCTGACTGGTGTGAGGTGGAATCTCAGGGTTGTTTTGATTTGCATTTCCCTGATGACTAATGATGTTGAACATCTTTTAAGGTGTTTCTCGGCCATCCGAATTTCTTCTGGTGAAAATTCTTTGTTTAGCTCTGTGCCCCATTTTTTGATAGGGTTATTTGGTTCTTTGCGGTCTAACTTCTTGAGTTCTTTGTATATATTGGATATTAGCCCTCTGTCGGATGTGGGGTTGGTGAAGATCTTTTCCCACTTTGTTGGTTGCTGTTTTGTCCTTCTGACAGTGTCCTTTGCTTTGCAGAAACTTTGTAATTTTATGAGGTCCCATTTGTCGATTCTTGATCTTAGTGCGTAAGCTATTGGTGTTCTGTTCAGGAACTTTTCCCCTGTGCCCAAGTCCTCCAGGGTCTTCCCAAGTTTCTTTTCTAATAGTTTCAGTGTTTCTGGTTTTATGTGGAGGTCCTTGATCCACTTGGAGTTGATCTTAGTGCAACGAGATAAGAGTGGGTCAATTCGCATTCTTCTGCATGTTGACCTCCAGTTGAACCAGCACCATTTGTTGAAAAGGCTATCTTTATTCCATCGGATGGTTGTGGCTCCTTTATCAAAGATCAAGTGACCATAAGTCTGTGGGTTAATTTCTGGGTCTTCAATCCTGTTCCATTGATCTGCTTGCCTGTTGCTATACCAATACCATGCAGTTTTTAACACAATTGCTCTGTAGTACTGCTTGAGCTCAATATCCCTGACCTCAAGCCAACCCCTTTTCAATGTTCAGTGTTTACAAAGACTAGAAGATAGTAACTTTGACCTGGGTCGGCATATAAGCCAAAATACATTAGATCTTTAAAGATAATTATTTTGTTAGAATTTAAAAACACATGTCTTTTTAACATGTAAAATAGTAAGCTCTATTCTTAACCAAATACTTTATTTATGCAAATGTTTTATGTTCTGTTCACCCAGTTTTATTGAGAGATAATTGATAAGTAGTAAACATAATTTGGTATATTTTAATTTATGGAATAATTACTAGACTGTGACATATTCGAGGTAGATATATCCACCATTTCATAGTTGCCTTCTATATCTGTGGTCATTCTGTCATTTTTTCTTCTCCCTCCTCCTCTAATAACTTAGTGGAATAAGTGGAATTATACACTATCTTGTTTGGTCAGAATAAGGATATATTCATGTTGTTGGATTTATCAGTATTTTTTTCTTTTAATTAGTCATATCTGATAATTTTTTATATTCTCTTTTGGATTCTTTCTAGATTTTGGCAGTTGCTTTCCTGTGCTATCTTGAGTATTCATCTCAAGGCCTTGTATGGGCAGATAGCACTTCATGTTTATATCCTCAAAGAAGGCATAGAGAGCAGTGTTTAGCTATATAGAAGAAAGACTATCACTGCATAGAAGTGTTCTCCTTATAGCCCTCCTATCTGATGTCCCCACCATTAGTGCATAAAAGTCCCAAGTTACTGAAAAAGACAGAAAGGAGTTGGGTGGTAGCACACATCTTTAATCCCAGTACTTAGGAGGCAGAGGCAGGTAGATTTCAGAGTTTGAGGACAACTTGGTCCACAGAGTGAGTTCCAGGACAGCCAGGGCTACTCAGAGAAGCCCTGTCTTTAAAAAAAAAAAAAAAAAAAAAAAGTAAGAAAAGAAAAAAGACTGGTATAATCAATAAAGTAACTTTAGTTGGCTTATAGTTTAATATATTTGTATTTTTCAGTTCTTTTTTCTTCTTTTTATTATTATTATTTATTCTATATTCTTTGTTTACATTCCAAAGGCTTTCCCCTTTCCCAGTTCCCCCCTCACCGTATGTCCCATAAGTCCTCACCCCGCCCACCTATTCCCCAATCACCCCCCTACCATTTCTCTGTACTAGTACTCTCCTACAAAACTGGATCCAATCTTTTCAGGACCAGTCCTTCTTCTTGGGAATCATTTGACTTGCTAATTGTGCCTTGAGTATTCAGAGCTTCTGGGCTCATTAATATCTACTTATCAGTGATTGCATTTCATGTGTATTTTTTGTGATTGGGTTAACTCACTTAGGATGATATTTTCCAGATTTAACCATTTGTATGCAAATTGCATGAATTCATTATTTTTTTTTGATTTTTTTTATTGTATATATTCTATATTTACAATTCATTTCCCTTTTTCTGGTTCCCCACCCCCAAAGGTCCCACATGTCCTTTTCCCTCCCCCTGCTCCCGCATCCAACCCCTCCCACTTTACTGTTCTTGTACTCTCCCACCATGATGTTTTGGTCCATTCTAGCACCAGTGTCCACTCCTTTCTTCTTGTGAGACATCACTTGATATGTGATTTGTGTCTTTGGTGTTCCAAGCTTCTAGGCTAATATCCACTTATCAGTGACTGTATACCATGGGTATTCTTTTGAGACTGGGTCACCTCACTTAGTATAACATTCTCCAGCTCCATCCATTTTTCTAAGAATTTCATGAATTCATTGTTTCTAATGGCGGAATAGTACTCCATTGTGTATATATACCACATTTTTTGTATCCATTCCTCTGTTGAGGGACATCTGGGTTCTTTCCAGCTTCTGGCTATTATATATAAGGCTGCTATGAACATAGTGGAGCATGTATCCTTATTGCATGCTGGTGAATCTTCTGGGTATATTCCCAGGAGTGGTATGGCTGGGTCCTCCGGAAGTATCACGCCCAGTTTTCTGAGGAACCGCCATACTGATTTCCAGAGTGGTTGTACCAGCTTGCATTCCCACCAGCAGTGGAGGAGTGTTCCTCTTTCTCCGCATCCTCGCCAACACCTGATGTCTTCTGAGTTTTTAATCTTAGCCATTCTGACTGGTGTGAGGTGAAATCTCAGGGTTGTTTTAATTTGCATTTCCCTAATGACTAGTGATGTTGAACATTTTTTAAGGTGTTTCTCAGCCATCCGAATTTCTTCAGGTGAAAAGTCTCTGTTTAGCTCTGTACCCCATTTTTGGATAGGGTTATTTGGTTTTCTGGGGTCTAACCTCTTGAGTTCTTTGTATACATTGGAGATTAGCCCTCTGTCGGATGTGGGGTTGGTGAAGATTTTTTCCCAATTTGTTGGTTGCCGATTTATCCTTTTGACAGTGTCTTTTGCCTTACAGAAACTTTGTAGTTTTATGAGGTCCCATTTGTCTATTCTTGCTCTTAGAGCATAAGCAATTGGTGTTCTGTTCAGGAATTTTTCCCCTGAGCCAATGTCCTCAAGGGTCTTCCCCAGTTTCTTTTCTATTAGTTTTAGTGTGTCTGGTTTTATGTGGAGGTCTTTGATCCACTTGGAGTTGAGCTTAGTGCAAGGAGATAAGAGTGGATCAATTCTCATTCTTCTGCATGTTGACCTCCAGTTGAGCCAGCACCATCTGTTGAAAAGGCTATCTTTTTTCCACTGGATGTTTTCAGCTCCTTTGTAAAAGATCAATTGGCCATAGATGTGTGGGTTCAATTCTGGGTCTTCGATCCTATTCCATTGATCCGCTTCCCTGTCACTGAACCAATACCATGCAGTTTTTAAAACCACTGCTCTGTAATATTGCTTGAGGTCCGGGATATTGATTCCCCCAGAAGTTCTTTTGCTGTTGATGATAGTTTTAGCTATCCTGGGTTTTTTGTTATTCCAGATGAATTTGAGAATTGCTCTTTCTAGCTCTATGAAGAACTGAGTTGGGATTTTGATGGGAATTGCATTGAATCTGTATATTGATTTGGGCAAGATTGCCATTTTGACTATATTAGTCCTGCCAACCCACGAGCATGGAAGATTTTCCCATTTTCTGATGTCTTCTTCAATTTCCCTCTTCAGAGACCTGAAGTTTTTGTGATATAAATCTTTCACATGTTTGGTTAGCGTCACTCCAAGATACTTTATATCATTTGTGGCTATTGTGAAGGGTGTCATTTCCCTAATTTCTTTCTCGGCCTGCTTATCCTTCACGTATAGGAAGGCTACTGATTTACTTGAGTTGATTTTATAGCCAGCCACTTTGCTGAAGTTGTTTATCAGTTGCAGGAGTTCTCTGGTGGCGGTTTTTGGGTCACTTAAGTAAACTATCATATCATCTGCAAATAGTGATAGTTTGACTCCTTCCTTTCCGATTTGTATCCCTTTGACTTCCCTCTGTTGTCGAATTGCTCTAGCTAGTACCTCAAGTACTATATTGAAGAGATATGGCGAGAGGGGACAGCCTTGTCTAGTCCCTGATTTTAGAGGGATTGCTTCGAGTTTTTCTCCGTTTACCTTGACGTTGGCTACTGGTCTGCTGTATATTGCTTTTACTATGTTTAGATATGGGCCTTGAATTCCTGTTCTTTCTAGGACCTTTAGCATGAAAGGATGCTGAATTTTGTCAAATGCTTTTTCAGCATCCAATGAGATGAGCATGTGGTTTTTTTCTTTGAGTTTGTTTATGTAGTGGATTACGTTGATGGATTTCCGTATATTGAACCATCCCTGCATCCCTGGGATGAAGCCAACTTGATCATGGTGAATGATCGTTTTGATGTGTTCTTGGATTCGGTTGGCAAGTATTTTGTTTAGTATTTTTGCATCGATATTCATAAGAGAAATTGGCCTGTAGTTCTCTTTCTTAGTTGGATCTTTGTGTGGTTTTGGTATCAGGGTAATTGTGGCTTCATAGAATGAGTTGGGTAGTGTTCCTTCTGTTTCTATTTTGTGGAATAATTTGAAGAGTATCGGTATCAGGACTTCTTTGAAGGTCTGATAGAATTCTGCACTAAAACCGTCTGGTCCTGTGCTCTTTTTGGTTGGAAGACTGTCTATGACCCCTTCTATTTCTTTGGGGGTTATGGGTCTGTTTAGACGATCTATTTGATCCTGGTTTAATTGTGGTATTTGGTAACTGTCGAGGAAATTGTCCATTTCCTCCAGATTCTCCAGTTGTGTTGAGTATAGGTTTTTGTAGTAGGATCTGATGATTTTTTGAGTTTCCTCAGTTTCTGTTGTTATATCTCCCTTTTCATTTCTAATTTTGTTAATTTGAATACTGTCTCTGTGCCCTTTAGTAAGTCTGGCTAGGGGTTTATCTATCTTGTTGATCTTCTCAAAGAACCAGCTCCTGGTTTTGTTGATTCTTTGTATGGTTCTCTTTGTTTCAACTTGATTGATTTCAGCCCTGAGTTTGATGATTTCCTGTCTTCTACTCCTCCTGGGTGAAATTGCTTCTTTTTGTTCCAGAGCTTTCAAGTGCGCCATTAAGTTGCTAGTATATGCTCTCTCCTGTTTCTTTTTGGAGACACTCAGGGCTATGAGTTTTCCTCTAAGCACTGCTTTCATTGTGTCCCATAGATTTGGGTATGTTGTGCCTTCATTTTCATTAATTTCTAAGAATTCTTTGATTTCTTTCTTTATTTCTTCCTGGACTAAGGTATCATTGAGTAGAATATTGTTCAGCCTCCAAGCGTATGGGGATTTTCTGTTGTTTTTGTTGCTATTGAAGAACACTCTTACTCCATGGTGATCTGATAAGAGGCATGGGATTAGTTCGATCTTTTTATATTTGTTGAGATCTGTCTTGTGTCCAATTATATGGTCGATTTTGGAGAAGGTACCATGAGGGGCTGAGAAAAAGGTATAGTCTTTTGCTTTAGGGTGAAATGTTCTATATATATCTGTTAAATCCAATTGCTCCAAAGTTTCGATGAGTTTCTCCGTGTCTCGGTTTAGTTTCTGTTTTCCTGGTCGGTCCACTGTAGATAGTGGAGTATTGAGGTCCCCCACAATCATTGTGTTAGGTGCAATGTGTGCTTTGAGCTTTAGTAAGGTTTCTTTTACAAATGAGGGTGCCCTTACATTTGGAGTGTAGATGTTTAGAATTGTGAGTTCCTCTTGGTGGATTCTTCCTTTGACTAGCAGGAAGTGACCTTCTGTGTCTCTTTTGATGACTTTGGGTTGAAAGTCAATTTTATCTGATATTAAAATGGCTACTCCAGCTTGCTTCCTGTGACCATTTGCTTGCAAAATTGTCTTCCATCCTTTTACTCTAAGGTAGTGTTTGTCTTTGACTCTGAGATGTGTTTCCTGTAAGCAGCAAAATGTAGGGTCCTGTTTCCGTATCCAGTCTGTTAGTTTATGTCTTTTTATTGGGGAGTTGAGTCCATTGATGTTAAGAGATATTAAGGAATAGAGATTATTACTTCCTGACATTTTTGATGTTATTTTTGTTTTTGAGTAGTTATGTTCCTTTGAGTTTGATGGAAGAAGTTTACTGTCTTGCTTTTTCTTGGGTGCCATTTCCTTCCTTGTGTTGGAGTTTTCCTCCTATTATCCTTTGTAGAGCTGGGTTAGTGGAAAGATATTGTGTAAATTTGGTCCTGTCATGGAATATTTTGATTTCTCCATCTATGTTGATTGAGAGTTTTGCTGGGTATAGTAGTCTTGGCTGACATTTGTTTTCTCTTAGGGTCTGCATGAGGTCTGCCCAGGATCTTCTAGCTTTCATGGTTTCTGGAGAGAAGTCTGGTGTGATTCTGATAGGTCTTCCTTTATATGTTACTTGGCCCTTTTCTCTTACTGCCTTTAATATTCTTTCTTTGTTTAGTACATTTGGGGTTTTGATTATTATGTGACGGGAGGTGTTTCTGTTCTGGTCCAGTCTGTTTGGAGTTCTGTAGGCTTCTTGTACATTCATGGGCATTTCTCTCTTTAGGTTAGGAAAGTTTTCTTCCATAATTTTGTTAAAGATATTTGCTGGCCCTTTAAGTTGTAGATCTTCACTCTCATCTATCCCTATAATCCTTAGGTTTGGTCTTCTCATTGTGTCCTGGATTTCCTGGATGTTTTGGGTTACAAGCCTTTTGGATTTTGTGTTTTCTTTGACTGTGGAGTCAATGGTTACTATGTTATCTTCAGCATCAGGGATTCTTATTTCTATCTCTTGTATTCTGTTGTTTATGTTTGCATCTACGACCCCTGTTTTCTTCCCAAGGTTTTCTATCTCCAAGGTTGCCTCCTTTTGTGATTTCTTAGTTGTTTCTACCTCTGTGTTCAGATCTTGGATGGTTTTGCTCAGTTCCATCATTTGTTTGTTTGTGTTTTCATGTAATTCTTTAATATATTTTTGTGCTCCCTCTTTCATGACTTCTGCCTGTTGTTTCAAGTTCTCCTGCATTTCTTTAACTGATTTTCTCATTTCCTCTTTATTGGTTTCTGTCTGATGGCCCATATTCTCCTGGAGTTCTTTAAGTGTTTTTTGTGTTTGGATTGTAAGAGCTTCTACTCTATTGATGTTCCCCTGCATTTCTTTAAGAGATTTGTTTATGTCTTTTTTGTGTTCCTCTAGGAGCATCATGACCTGTGCTTTTATATCTAACTCTTGTTTTTCTGGTGTGCTGGGGTATCCTGGACTTGCTGTGGTTGGCGAATTGGGTTCAGATGGTGCCATTATTGCCTTGATTTCTGTTAATAACGTTCCTACGTTTGCCTTTTGCCATCTCTTTATCTCTGGCGTTAGTTGGTCTTATTGTAGATGGCGCCCTGCTGAAAGCACAGCACGCCTGTCCCCAGGAGACAGATCCCTTCTGGCAGCTTGTCTGTGCTGGACTATGCTCGCTCTGAGTCCAGGCCCCTGACTCCAGCTGCTAGAGTTCCGAGCTGTGCCCCGAGGCGGCCCGGTGGCCCCTTGCTGCTAGTCCCTTCAGAGAGCTGGTCCCGGCCGGTAGTCTGCACCCGCAGCTGAGCTTTCTGTGCCCGGATCTCCTGCAGAGCTAAGCTAAGCTATAACTCTGGCCACGCACCTGATTCCAGCCGCTCACTGCGTCCAGTGTGCCCACTGTTTGCGCACGGGGGTCTGGGGCAAGATGGCTGCCCCAGCTGAAAGCACCGCGTGGCCTTGGCTGAGCTCGAATTCATTATTTTTAATTGCTGAGTAGTATTTCATTATATAAATATACCAAATTTTCTGTATCCATTCCTCCTTTGAGGGACATCTGGACTCCTTCCAACTTCTGGCTATTATAAATAAGGCTGCTATGAACATAGTGGAGCATGTGTCTTTATTGTATGCAGGGGAATCCTCTGGGTATATGCCCAGGAGTGGTATGACAGGGTCCTCTGGAAGGGTCATGCCCAATTTTCTAAGGAACCGCCAGACTGATTTCCAGAGTAGTTGTACCATCTTGCAATCACACCAACAGTGGAGGAGTGTTCCTCTTTCTCCACATCCTCGCCAGCACCTGTTGTCTCTTGAGTTTTTAATCTTAGCCATTCTGACTGGTGTGAGGTGGAATCTCAGGGTTGTTTTGATTTGCGTTTCCCTAATGACTAATGATGTTGAACACTCTTAAGGTGCTTCTCAGCCATCCGAATTTCTTCTGGTGAAAATTATTTGTTTAGCTCTGTACCCCATTTTTAATAGGGTTATTTGGTTCTTTGGGGTCTAACTTCTTGAGTTCTTTGTATATATTGGATATTAGCTCTCTGCCAGATGTGGGGTTGGTGAAGATCTTTTCCCAATTTGTTGGTTGCCGTTTTGTCCTTCTGACAGTGTCCTTTGCTTTATAGAAACCTTGTAATTTTATGAGGTCCCATTTGTCAATTCTTGATCTTAGAGCATAAGCTATTGGTGTTCTGTTCAGAAACTTTCCCCCTGTGCCCATGTCCTCCAGGGTCTTTCCCAGTTTCTTTTCTACTAGTTTCAGTGTGTCTGGTTTTATGTGGAGGTCCTTGATCCACTTGGAGTTGATCTTAGTACAAGGTGATAAGAGTGGGTCAATTCTCATTCTTCTGCATGTTGACCTCCAGTTAAACCAGCACCACTTGTTGAAAAGGCTATCTTTTTTCCACTGGATGGATGTAGCTCCTTTATCAAAGATCAAGTGAACATAACTCTGTGGGTTCATTTCTGGGTCTTCAATCCTATTCTATTGATCTACTTGCCTGTTGCTGTACCAATACCATGAAGTTTTTAACATAGTTGCTCTGTAGTACTGCTTGAGGTCAGGGATATTGATTCCCCCAGAAGTCCTTTTATTGTTGAGAATAGTTTTAGCTATCCTGGGTTTTTCGTTACTCCAGATGAAATTGAGAATTGCTCTTTCTAGATCTATGAAGAATTGATTTGGGATTTTGATGGGGATTGCATTGAATCTATAGATTGCTTTTGGCAAGATGGCCATTTTTATTATATTGATCCTGTCAATCCAAGAGCATGAAATATTTTTCCATCTTCTGAGGTCTTCTTCAATTTCTTTCTTCAAGGACTTGAAGTTCCTGTCATACAGATCTTTCACTTGTTTGGTTACAGTCACGCCAAGGTACTTTATGGTGTTTGTGGCTATTGTGAAGGGTGTTATTTCCCTAACTTCTTTCTCATCCTGCTTGTCCTTTGAGTACAGGAAGGCCACTGATTTGCTTGAGTTGATTTTATAACCAGCCACTTTGCTGAAGTTGTTTATCAGCTGTAGAAATTCTCTGGTGGAGTTTTTTGGGTCGCTTAAGTATACTATCATATCATCTGCAAATAATGATAGTTTGACCTCTTCCTTTCCAATTTGTATCCCTTTGACTTCCTTATGTTGGCTAATTGCTCTCACTAGAACTTCAAGTCCTATATTGAAAAGATATGGAGAGAGAGGGCAGCCTTGTCTAGTCCCTGATTTTAGTGGGATTGTTTCAAGTTTCTCTCCATTTATTTTGATGTTGGCTACTGGTTTGTTGTATATTGCTTTTACTATGTTTAGGTATGGGCCTTGAATGCCTGCTCTTTCCAAGACTTTTAGCATGAAAGGATGCTGAATTTTGTTAAATGCTTTTTCAGCATCTAATGAGATGACCATGTGGGTTTTTTTTCTTTTAATTTGTTTATGTAGTGGATTACATTGATGGATTTCTGTATATTGAACCATCCCTGCATTCCTGGGATGAAGCCTGCTTAATCATGATGAATGATTGTTTTGATGTGCTCTTGGATTCGGTTGGCAAGAATTTTATTTAGTATTTTTACATCAATATTCATAAGGGAATTTGGCCTGTAGTTCTCTTTCTTTGTAGGATCTTTGTGTGGTTTTGGTATCAGCATAATTGTGGCTTTGTAGAACGAGTTGGGCAGTGTCCCTTCTGTTTCTATTTTGTGGAATAGTTTGAAGAATATTGGTGTTAAGTCTTCTTTGAATGTCTGGTAGAATTCTGCACTACAACCATCTGATCCCGTACTTTTTATGGTTGGGAGGCTTTCTATAACCCCTTCTATTTCTTTAGGGATTATGGGACTATTTAGCTAATCTAATTGATCCTGAATTAATTTTGGTATTTGGTATCTGTCTAGGAAATTGTCCATTTCCTCCAGATTCTCCAGTTGTGTTTAGTATAGACTTTTGTAGTAGGATCTGATGATCTTTTGAATTTCCTCAGTTTCTGTTGTTATGTCCCCCTTTTCATTTCTAATTTTGTTAATTTGTATACTGTCTCTGTGTCCTTTGGTTAGTCTGGCTAAGGGTTTATCTATCTTGTTGATTTTCTCAAAGAACCAGCTTCTGGATTCATTGATTCTTTGTATGGTTTTCTTTGTTTCTATTTGATTGATTTCAGCCCTGAGTTTGATGATTTCCTGTCTTCTACTCCTCCTGGGTGAATTAGCTTCTTTTTGTTCCAGGGCTTTAAGGTATGCTGTTAAGCTTCTAGTGTATGCTCTCTCCAGTTTCTTTTTGGAGGCACTCTGGGCTATGAGTTTTCCTCTTAGCACTGCTTTCATTGTGTCCCATAGATTTGGGTAGGTGGTACCTTCATTTTCATTGAATTCTAAAAAGTCTTTGATTTCTTTTTTTATTTCTTCTTTGACCAAGGTGTCATTGAGTATTGTTCAGTTTCCATGTGTATGTGGGCTTTCTGTTGTTTTTGTTGCTATTGAAGAACACTCTTACTCCATAGTGATCTGATAGGAGGCATAGGATTAGTTCGATCTTTTTTTATTTGGTGACATCTGTCTTGTGACCAATTATATGATTAATTTTGGAGAAGGTACCATGTGGTGCTGAGAAAAAGGTATAGTCTTTTGCTTTAGGATGAAATGTTCTATATATATCTGTTAAATCCAATTGGTCCAAAGTTTCAACACTGTGTCCCTGATTACCTTCTGCTTTCCTGATCAGTCCATTGAGGAGAGTGGAGTGTTGAAGTCACCCACAATTACTGTGTTAGGTGCAATGTGTGCTTTAAGCTTCAGTAAAGTTTCTTTTACGAATGAGGGTGCCCTAGCATTTGGAGCATAGATGTTCAGTATTGAGAGTTCTTCTTGATGGATTTTCCCTTTTACCAGCAAGAAGTGACCTTCTGAGTCTCTTTTGATGACTTTAGGTTGAAAGTCGATTTTATCTGATATTTTAATGGCTACTCCAGCTTGTTTCCTGAGACCGTTTGCTTGTAAAATTGTCTTCCAGCCTTTTACTCTAAGGCAGTGTTTATCTTTAACACTGAGATGTATTTCCTGTATGCAGAAAAATGTAGGGTCCTGTTCCATATCCAGTCTGTTAGTCTATGTATTTTTATTGGGGAATTGAGTCCATTGATGTTAAGAGATATTAAGGAATAGTAATTATTACCTCCTGACATTTTTGAAATAATTTTTTATATTTGAGAGGTTATCTTCCTTTGGATTTGATGAGAGGAGACTTCTATCTTGCTTCTTCCGGGGTGTAGTTTCCCTCCTTGTGTTGGTGTTTTCCCCCTATTATCTTTTGTAGGGCTGGGTTTGTGGAAAGATATCCTGAAAATTTGGTTTTGTCATGGACTACCTTGGTTTCTCCATCTATGGCGATTGAGAGTTTTGCTGGGTATAGTAGTTTTGGCTGAAATTTGTGTTCTCTTAGAGTCTGCATGATATCTGCCCAGGATCTTCTAGCTTTCATGGTCTCAGGTGAGAAGTCTGGTGTAATTCTGATAGGTCTTCCTTTATATGTTACTTGGCCTTTTTCTCTTACTGCCTTTAATATTCTTTCTTTGTTTAGTACAATTGGGGTTTTGATTATTATGTGACGGGAGGTATTTCTGTTCTGGTCCAGTCTGTTTGGAGTTCTGTAGGTTTCTTGTATATTCATGGGCATCTCTCTGTTTAGGTTGGGGAAGTTTTCTTCCATAATTTTGTAGAAGATATTTGCTGGCCCTTTAAGTTGTAAATCTTCCCTCTCATCTATACCTATAATCCTTAGGTATGGTCTTCTCATTGTGTCCTGGATTTCTTGGATGTTTTGGGTTACAAGCTTTTTGCATTTTGCATTATCTTTGATTGTTGAGTCCATGGTTCCTATGGTATCTTCGGCATCTGAGATTCTTTCTTCTATCTCTTGTATTCTATTGTTGATACTTGCATCTATGGCCCCTGATTTCTTCCCAAGGTTTTCTATCTCCAATGTTGTCTCCCTTTGCTATTTCTTAGTTGTTTCTACTTCTATTTTTAGAACCTGGATAGATATGCTCAGATCTTTTGCTTGCTTATTTGTGCTTTCATGTAATTCTTTAAGAGATTTTTGTGTTTCCTCTTTCATAGCTTCTACTTGTTGACCCTCGTTCTTCTGTATTTCTTTAAGTGATTTTTGTATTTCCTCCTCATTGGCTTCTGTTTTTTTATCCATATTCTCCTGAATTTCTTTAAGTGATTTTTGTGTTTGCCTTGTAAGGGCTTCTAACTTTTGATACTTTTTCTCCTGTATTTCTTTTTTTTATTAGAAATAATTTTATTGGTATATTCTTTTAGCATAGTAATAGCAGGTTTTCTTCTAGTATCCCTAACCTATCAATTCTCAGGTTGAGAATTTTACCAGTCAATTTTACCAGTCATTTGGATACCATAGATCACTGTGGTAGATCCCAAGATTTGAAGTTTAGAACTATTTTTTATTGATTTTTTTATATTATTATTGGATATATTCTATATTTACAATTCATTTCCCTTTTTCTGGTTCCCCACCCCCTAAACGTCCCACATACCCTTTTCCCTCACCCACCCCTTCCCACTTCCCTGTTCTTGTATTCCCCTACACTGATGCTTTGATCCTTTCCAGCACCAGTGTCCACTCCTTTCTTCTTCTCAGACATCATTTGGTATGTGAATTATGTCTTTGGTGTTCCAAGATTCTAGGCTAATATCCACTTATCAGTGACTGCATACCATGGGTATTCTTTTGAGACTGGGTTACCTCACTTAGTATGATGTTCTCCAGCTCCATCCATTTCTCTAATAGTTTCATGAATTCATTGTTTCTAATGGCTGAATAGTACTCCATTGTGTATATATACCACATTTTTTGTATCCATTCCTCTCTTGAGGGACATCTGGGTTCTTTCCAGCTTCTGGCTATTATATATAAGGCTGCTATGAACATAGTGGAACATATATCCTTATTGCATACTGGGGAATCTTCTGGTATATTCCCAGGAGTGGTATGGCTGGGTCCTCCGTAAGTATCACATCCAGTTTTCTGAGGAACCGCCAGACTGATTTCCAGAGTGGTTGTACCAGCTTACAGTCCCACCAGCAGTGGAGGAGTGTTCCTCTTTCTCCGCATCCTTGCCAACACCTGATGTCTTCTGAGTTTTTAATCTTAGCCATTCTGACTGGTGTGAGGTGGAATCTCAGAGTTGTTTTGATTTGCATTTCCCTGATGACTAATGATGTTGAACATTTTTTAAGGTGTTTCTCAGTCATCCGAATTTCTTCAGGTGAAAAGTCTTTGTTTAGCTCTGTACCCCATTTTTGGATAGGGTTATTTGGTTTTCTGGGGTCTAACTTCTTGAGTTCTTTGTATACATTGGAGATTAGCCCTCTGTCGGATGTGGATTGGTGAAGATCTTTTCCCAATTTGTTGGTTGCCGATTTATCCTTTTGACAGTGTCTTTTGCCTTACAGAAACTCCAATTTTATGAGGTCCCATTTGTCTATTCTTCCTCTTAGAGCATAAGCAATTGGTGTTCTGTTCAGGAATTTTCCCCCTGAGCCAATGTCCTCAGTGGTCTTCCCCAGTTTCTTTTCTATTAGTTTCAGTGTGTATGGTTTTATGTGGAGGTCTTTGATCCACTTGGAGTTGAGCTTAGTGCAAGGAGATAAGAGTGGATCAATTCTCATTCTTCTGCATGTTGACCTCCAGTTGAGCCAGCACCATTTGTTGAAAAGGCTATCTTTTTTTCCACTGGATGTTTTCGGCTCCTTTGTAAAAGATCAATTGGCCATAGATGTGTGGGTTCAATTCTGGGTCTTCGATCCTATTCCATTGATCCGCCTCCCTGTCACTGTACCAATACCATGCAGTTTTTAACACTACTGCTCTGTAGTATTGCTTGAGGTCCGGGATATTGATTCCCCCAGAAGTTCTTTTACTGTTGATGATAGTTTTAGCTATCCTGGGCTTTTTGTTATTCCAGATGAATTTGAGAATTGCTCTTTCTAACTCTATGAAGAACCGAGTTGGGATTTTGATGGGGATTGAGTTGAATCTGTATATTGCTTTTGGCAAAATTGCCATTTTAACTATATTAACCCTGCCAACCCATGAGCATGGAAGATTTTTCCATCTTCTGATGTCTTCTTCAGTTTCCCTCTTCAGAGACCTGAAGTTTTTGTCATATAAATCTTTCACTTGTTTGGTTAGAGTCACACCAAGATACTTTATATTGTTTGTGGCTATTGTGAAGGGTGTCATTTCCTTAATTTCTTTCTTGGCCTGCTTATCTTTTGTGTATAGGAAGGCTACTGATTTGCTTGAGTTGATTTTATAACCAGCCACTTTGCTGAAGTTGTTTATCAGTTGTAGGAGTTCTCTGGTGGAGTTTTTTGGGTCACTTAAGTATACTATCATATCATCTGCGAATAAACTACAAGCCAATTTCCCTAATGAATATCGATGCAAAAATATTAAATAAAATACTTGCCAACCAAAATGCAAGAACACATCAAAACGATCATTCACCATGATCATCCATCAACGTAATCCACTACATAAACAAACTCAAAGAAAAAAACCACATGTTCATCTCATTGGATGCTGAAAAAGCATTTGACAAAATTCAGCATCCTTTCATGCTGAAAGTCTTGGAAAGAACAGGAATTCAAGGCCCATATCTAAACATAGTAAAAGCAATTTACAGCAGACCAGTAGCCAACATCAAGGTAAACGGAGAGAAACTTGAAGCAATCCCACTAAAATCAGGGACTAGACAAGGCTGCCCCTTCTCACCATATCTCTTCAATATAGTACTTGAGGTACTAGCTAGAGCAATTCGACAACATAAGGAAGTCAAAGGGATACAAATCTCCTGTATTTCTTTAAGAGATTTATCTATGTGTTCCGCTACCAGCATCCTGACCAGTGATTTTAGATCCAAATCTTGTTTTTCTGGTGTGTTGGGGTATCCAGGGCTTCCTGTTGTCGGTGAACTAGGTTCAGATGCTGCCATGCTGCCTTGATTTCTGTTAGTAACATTCCTACATTTTTCCTTTTGCCGTCTGGTTATCTCTGGCGTTAGTTGGCCTTGTTGTCACTGGCTGGTGTTTGAACCTCCGGTGAGGCTGGGCCCGCCTGTTGTTTCTCTACTGATGACCAGGCTGCAAGATAGAGACTGTCTCTGCGAGTGCTGAGGGGACCTCAGGGAAGGCGGTTCCCAACTGAGTTGGTTCAAGGCCGGAGGGCATAAAGTAGTCCCACCGCCGCCGCCCTGGCCCTGGCTGGTGGCAAGAGCCTGGTGGATCCACCCGAGCGATGGTAGATGTTTCTCAAACCGACAAGACAAAATTGCTTGTGCCAGTCCTCCCAAAAGTGACAAATGCCAAGAGGTTATGAACAATGGTTCTCTTGCATAGGCACCTGGCACTAACAAAATGTGCTCTAACCTTGGCCATTATTTGTTTTTTGTATATTATATTTGTTTCAGACATGGAAATGTTCCACATCAATACTGAGGTGCTAAAACACAAAGTGGGGACATATCAGAAGTCTGGTAGAAATGATGACCATTCCAGCCTTAGAATTCTTCTTGGTTCAGCTTTCCTAGTGCTGGGGTGCATGCCCACCATAAGTACTTGAGTTCCAAAGCCTCCCTCCCTCCCTACCCTCCTTGTCTCTCAATACTTTCTGAAGACATTGTTGATTAACCATCTGGTGGTTTGTTCTCCATTGTCCCACAATGTTGGGGAAAGATTCATCCTGGTTAGTCTGGTCTGGACCCACACTGGGGGAAGAAGGGAAGGAACAGATGGAGCTAGTGGCAGTAAGCCCTTCAGGGAATTTAACCAGTGGAATATAGAAGAGATGGCTCTAGGTCGGGTTTACATAGGGTCCATTCTGCTTCTTTTGTGGGAAATATCCTAGCATCTCAAAATGTTCAGGTTTCTTTGTCAGAACTATACATATATAGACTGTTAACAGTTTACTTATAAGACTTTATGAAAATACAACTACCAAGTAACACAACAGTTAGCTAGAAGGCTTTACAAAAACACAATAAAATAAAAATAAGACCATTTTGAAACTTAAGTAGCTGAATCCAAGCCTGCAGATATCCAATGCTTCTCAGTCTTCACAGGCTTACATAGTATGAGCTGTCTCACTGTCTCACACAGGCTCCCTTGTGGCTTCAGAATTAGCTAAAGCTATATTCATCTGGCCCGTGCCCAGGGGAAGCAGGGCAAGTTCTGGCCTGCCATGCTGCTAGCTCTGGCTGGCTGAAGCCAGGGTTCGCTGCTGTCACCCCTTTAGCCACAGCTGGTCCCTGCAAATGCTGAGAAGTAACTCTTACCTACTTTGCATGTATGAACTTTACATGCTCTTTGACTCTGTTAATTTTGCATAACATGTAAATTTTAGATACATGTTTAGTCAGATGCATTGTTCATCAAATACATTAACATCAGTTTAAAATAGTTACTTTCAACACAGTAATTTAAAGCCTGTAACACAAGCTGATCCGTTTTTTATGTTTTATTAGACTTTAATTTGCTCTGTTTTGTTGTTTTAAGATGGAAGCTGAGGTCATTTGAGTTTGGTTTAGAACACAAATGTTCCCGCTGACTGCAACCCACATATTTCCATGTTTTTTATTTATAACTTTATTTTTAACTCATAGGTTATTTACGTAGTCATTTTGTTCCAGGTAAGTGGGGATTTTCTAGAGATCTTAGTGCCACTGATATTTCCTCTTGTATGCTTAATTTCCGATGGTTTATGGTTTTGTCTTCACGTTCACTAATCTTTTCTTCTCTGAGTCCCTGGCAGTGTGTTTATATTCCATTTTATTGCTAAGAACTTTTTGGATTTTTTATTTTTATTTTTATTTTTGTCTCCCACGTGTCCCCCTGCTTTTGGGTTGTATCTCCTGTGCCTTCAAATGGGTCGAAAATCTTTGGCTGTCGGCCAGATGGTATGAAATGTACATTATTCCTTATTCATGTAAGTGATCCTTTATTATGGGACGCTGGAGAGATGGCTCATCAGTTCTGAGTGCTTGTTGCCCTCACAGAGGACTAGGGTTCCTTTCAGTGTGCACATTAGGTGGCCACATCTACCTCTGAGTGCAGTATTGAGCGATCCAGTGCTCTCTTCGGGCCTCCATGAGCAGTGCATACATTTGGGAAGCTTACAGACAACCATAAAAACTAATTAATCAAGTACTCAGTTAATTAATTAATAAATTACTAATATTCTTGAGTTTTGTTTTAGGAAATATTTTAGTTACCTAGAAAGACTTGAACCTTTTAGGTCTTGGTCTTGATTTGTGAATATAAGCAGCATTTAGTCTAAATTTCTCTACTACTAAGGCAAGACACTTAGAGAATTCCTCAATTACGTATACATTATAAGATTTCCAGTGTGTGCTATTTCTAGTTTCTTGTGTAGCACCATGTCCTTTTTCTTCCAATCCTTTTTGTTGTTGTTGTTCTGTCCCTGGGCTCAGTTGGATCCTAAATATACTTGTGCCCAACTGTCCCGTACTCTGTACACAGGGAGTTTATAGAACTGCAGTGCTCTCTCAGTTCGCTCTCCCTTCTCCAGTGCTCTTCTCTGGGACTTGGCTTCCAGCAGACCCTTCAGTCCATCTCCATTGCTTGGAGACTTGACAGGTTCTGCCTGGGTTCTTCCTTGTGTGGTAATGTGGAAACTTTGCCTAGGCAGGCACATGGCTCTTTCCTTTCCTTCTTACCTGAGATATGACCACAATTCATTGTTTGATGTCTAGTATTATAAAAGTCTTAGTTTGCATATTTTAATCTTTTGTTGTTTGTTTTTATGAAACAAATCTCTTCTGTAATGATGTTGTTCAAAGTGGTTTTCTTTAAATTATTCTCACATAGTTCTGAAGCCTAGAAGGCCAAAATTAAAGTGATATCAGGACCATGTTTCTTCTGTTGGCTCTAGAGAGTAATTACTACTTGTTTGTCATTTTGGTATCTCTCAGCTAATACTTCTTGGTTTGTTGCAAATCACTGCCAGCTTCTGCTTCCATTTCAACCAGGGCTTCAATTATTAGATTAATTGATTATTAATCTCTCTCCTAATTGATAATTGCAATATCTTATCTTCTACAGATGCAGAGTATGTTTCCAAATAAAGCCCAGTACTAAGGTCCTGTTCAATTTTAGTAGGTGCTGTTCACTCACTACATCTACTCTGGCTATACACAGAAGGCTTCTATATGCTCTCAGCACAGCTCAGAGGTCTTCTTGCATTATTATCTTGCATGGAAGCTCTCAGCAGGACGCAGCAGCATAAATAACTGAGCTTGAGACTCTGCTGGGCAGTGTTTTCATTTCGTTCAGCCTCCTACCTGTGTTGATAGGGCGAATTACTAAGTTATGTACACTAGTTTTTCTGTCTATAAGATGTTTGTGCTACATTGCTTATAAATACTTTAAAATTACTTATTTTTGATGAGTGGCACAATAGCTGTCATACATGCAAGTATAATTTACCTTTCTATGGCAAATTTTGCTAAATAAATATTTGTCAATTTGTACTAATATAAGTATGCAGACATATTTACATATATTTCCATCTGCTTTGCATTAAGATTTCAAAGTGGATAATAAGAGTGTGTTAAAGGAAGGCTGGGGAAGTGATGTATGCCATGACATTGGGGTAGCTCAGATGGGAGAATCTCAAGATCACAGTCAGCCTGAGCTACAGGTCCACTCCTGTCTAAACAGACAAAGCCATTAAATGAAATGCCAGAAATAGGAACATGAAGGCATTAAAGAAGACAAAAAAGATTATATTCATCAATAGCCTACCTGATTTTGACAAAGTTTTTTTCAAGCCACACTCTGAAACTTACAGAATGTAATCTATTACCTATTATACAATTCTCACCTTCAGAAAGGAAGATTCTTGATTTCTGTGGGGAACTGATATCTTTATTACAGGTGTCTAAAGGACATTTCACTTAGAACTAGTAGAGTCTGTCCTTATCCCCATCTGGCATAACTGTTATTGTCAGGAGCCATCTAGGAAAGGCTAAGGATACCAGGTGACCTTGCTGGAGGGGACCCACCATTTTTGCATGGCCTAAGATAGGTGAACTCTGAGAGGCAAGGTCCCAAGAAACTTCATCTCAGAATGGCTTCTTGCAGCTGATACACCTTTCCTGTCGCTCTTCCACAGCCTAAGGATTCCTGGGCATTAGCCCAACCTATTGAGCAGACTTCTTGCAGATGAGCATAAAGATGAACTTTCATGAACAATGCTGCTTAGATGAATTAATAATTTTACAAAGTTCTGATTTGATTCAAATAATCTTAGGAAGAAAGTTTTAAAAGATTGTTTTAGTTGTTACCAAAAAGAAGTAATAAAGTTAAAATCAAGAATAGAACATCCTTACTTCTCATGATAAGGCTGTACAATAAGGAATACAATGAGCTTTCACAGTTACACTAAAGAGATATAGTCTTGGGACAAATTTGTATTCAAAGAAAATTATTCAGGTCCAAGGATGAAGCTACAGGTGTGCACTATGATGAGGATTAAGGAGCCTCTCACCTGGCCAGGGAGGCGGAGCACTAACAGACAGCTTGCCTGCTTTTCTTTCTTTCTTTTCTTTTCCTTTCCTTTCCTTTCCTTGCCTTGCCTTTCCCTTTCTTTCTTTCTTTCTTTCTTTCTTTCTTTCCTTCCTTCCTTCCTTCCTTCCTTCCTTCCTTCCTTCCTCCCTCCCTCCCTCCCTCCCTCCCTCCCTCCCTTCCTTCCTTCCTTTCTTTCTTCCCTTCTTTCTTTCTTTTTCTTTCTTCTTGAATCTCCTGATGCTACCAGAGTTTATTACCAGAATCCAATGGCTTTTTTCCTTGGAATAGCAAAGAATTATAGACAGAATTGCCAAAGATAAAGTTTGGCCTCGCCATTGATTCCATACTCCAGGTTGCCTTCCTCAAAAAACTGGTGCTGTGGCAGGCCTCCAGCAAGTTGTACTTCTCAACTCTTACAGTGACTAGTGGAAAATGGATTTGAATATGAGAAATAGATGCTTCTGTGTCTTCATATGTCTCAAATTACCCTTAGTGACCGCATGTCTCACAGCAGCCACGGGAAACTGAAATTCTGTGTAATGATATCTTCCTCTTTTTTTTATTTATAAAATTATTTCCTCTGTCTATTGTTTGCTAACTTATAAATCATTAATTGCCATTTAATTACTATTATGCTCTAAGCTCATGGAGAATGTGAGCCATTATGTGCATTTTTATCGTGTCAGCTTCATAAGAATATAGTGCTCATAGAACACTTGTGTCAGGCAAGCAGAAATGAGGGTCCTGGGGGTGGGACGGGGGTTGGGGATGAAGCAGAGGGAGGAGGAACGACAAAAACAAAGGACATATGAAACTGCACGGTGACGTTTAAAATGTTGTGTGCTAACCAAAAAGTAATAAAGCAGAATAGCTAGAGGAGTATGAGTCTCAGTGTGTTACATAATATCTCTGTTTCATCTGATAAAGCTTGAATGTTTTAATTATGTTAAAAACTTAAATAATACAGAACCTTTTAGAACTGTGTTTATGACCTTGGTAAGTAGAACTGATTTACAGTTATTGATTCCATATGCCATTCATTCAGCCCCGGTGTATTTTCATTTCCTAGTTGCACTCTACTTGCTTCTGAACCTGGCAGAGGACACGCGTACAGAACTGAAGATGAGGAACAAGAATATCGTGCACATGTTGGTGAAGGCTCTTGATCGGGACAATTTTGAGCTGCTCATTCTGGTCGTGTCATTCTTAAAGAAACTCAGTATTTTTATGGAGAATAAAAATGACATGGTAATGTACAAGCTTCTTCAAGTAGAGGCTACATTGGTCATTTTAAAGTTAAGATATTCAGATAAAACATATTTTCTACCCCTACTATGGTGATTGTGAATATTTTATAACTATAACAGCTTCATTAGGAAATATAGCTGATATCATTACTATTCTAGATAATTGAAGCTTTCTGAGTAAAAATATTTTCTAATATGCTATAGAATAGATATACATGATGTCTTTTAGAAAATAGCTTGTATTTTCAGATTCACTTGGTGTTACTAAAACTATCTTACTTCTTGTATTTCTGATCTTACTGTATTCACTAAATGCTTATAATTATGACCATCTTGAAGTAGTTAATATATCAAAAAGTTCTGAATACTAATATTATATACATTTAATTTCCAGTGATATCATAGAACTGGAAGATAGAAAATAACTCATCTCATCAAACATCATTTTTATTGGGGAAGAAAAAATGAGGCTCAGCAAAGTTAATTACTCACCCAGAGTTATAAGAAGTCCTTAATTTTGTGAGAAGTCAGATCTTTACTTTAGACGTATGTCCTTCAGATTTGCATGGGAGAAATGCCCTTGTAAGTGGCACCTCCTTATGAAATTAGTTCTTTCAGAGCTCAGCTAGACTTGTACATACATGATAAAAACCAGCATTGTAAGGTCTTAAGAAAAGAGACCTCAGGCCCTTTATCTACATGGTTAATGATGCCATTAATGAAGACTAGTAAATGCAGTCTGGTGGCCTCTCCCAATTTTATTAAGGTTTCAAAATATTATCTTGAATTAAGCCTAAAAAATTTGATGTTTTACCTTTAATGTCTTAGACTCTGACTTATCACCACTTGGATTTACATTTGCAAAGAAAAGTCTGCTACATATAAGATAATGTTGACTTCCTTACCTGAACATTAAACACCTCCATAATCTGCCAAAGATTTATCTTTACGTTTCTGCTAATCTATATACTTTATCCTGTGGTCATAGCAAAGCAATTGCAATTCCCTAAATAATGTTTTCCTACTGGCTTTTTTTCATTCTCTACTAGCAGTGCTTTTCTTAACCAGAACATGGTTTCATATTCTTTAAGACTTTGTTCTGAATTTGAAGTCTTCTCTTCTTGATGTATTAATGACTCCTTCCAGACCACTTCCAGAGCTCTTCTAGGCATCAGTTTCTTTGTTTGTTTATCGTTTATTACACTGTATTGTTATTACTTGTCTTATTCGTCCACTCTTTGTAGACAGAGGAGATCTCCTGTAGGACGCCTGGAATGTAATGGTAGTATTCAGTTACACAGGGTTTTCAAGACTCAGTGCTGTTTGTTTTCCAGCTGGTGGCAGCAAAGTGAGGGAGGAGAGTGGATGATGTAAGAGTGTGATTTAAAAGTTGATGTTGATATAAAAGTTTGAGTTATAGGTTGAAATGAGAATATAAGCTAATTCGTACTTATAAAGTAGTTATACATTCGAATAGACACAGGCTATGTTGTATCCTTTTATATCTTATTTTGTAATCTAATGCAAGTATCTTTTCACTATAGGTAGAGATGGATATTGTTGAAAAACTGGTAAAAATGATACCCTGTGAGCATGAAGATCTCCTGAATATCACCCTCCGACTCCTCTTAAACCTCTCGTTTGACACAGGCCTGAGGAACAAGATGGTACAAGTTGGACTTCTCCCAAAGCTCACTGCACTCCTGGGTATGCTTTAACATTGATGATGCTGTTTCTTGACATTTGCCACGCTATTGGAAAGTTCAACCTAGTGTAGAAAAGATGTCGATGCAAAAATCATCCCTTATGGATGAATTCTTAACTGAAAATTGAAGAGTAAAAAAATAAGCATATTAATAAAATATGACCTATCCCAGGATTTCCTAGTTATAGAATGAACTGTAATAGCGCCTTAAACACCTTGACTTCATTATCCCTTTGTAGGTTTGAATGTAAATGCCTCTCCCAGACTCATGTGTTCTAACATGTAGTGCCCTGGCACCGTTTGGCGGGGCTGCAGAGCCCATGGGAGGTGGAGTCATGCTGAAGGACGCTGCCTCTGGGGGCAGGTCGTGAGGATTTATAGCCCAGCTCCACTTCCCATCACGCACTGCCTCCCACCTGCCAGTGCATGGCCAGCTGTCCGAGCCTGCCGCCCTGCCTGCCTTTAAAAGAAATGTCTGCTGAGGTCTGTGGCACACTTTTAGTTGTATTATTTTACTAACTACTACTGAAATTTTAGAGTTCCTTCTGTGTTCTGGATTTTAACCATCTATCCAACAGAAAGTTATAAATGTTTTTTCCATTCTGTAGATTCTCTCTTTACTCTGCTATTGCCTTTGCTCTGTAGAAGACTTTGAGTTTTATATATTACTACTCTGTTTGGCTTTGTTCCCTAAGTTTTTGGGAACTTTTCCAAAAGTTCATATAACACTATGATGTCTTGAAATGTTTCTCCTGTAGTTTAGTCCAATAGTATTATAGTTACGGATCTTATACTTAAGTCTTTAATCTATTTTAAGTTGATTTTGTATATGATGACTAAATATGTCTAATGTCTTCTACATGTATCTGACGATCTTGCTAGTGCCATTTATTGGGAAGCTATTTCTTGTCTAATGCCTGTGCTCGGCCCCTTTTTTTTGAGAATCATGATAGATACATGGTTTGCTCCTAGCTCCTCTCTTCTGTTCTATTTTTCTCTTTCTTTTATTCCAGCACCAATACTCTCTATTACTGTACCTAATAGGTTTTGAAAGCAAGTAAAGTCTCTTGCTTTTTATTTCCTCAAAATTACTTTGATTGGCCAGAATGTTATGATTTTATATGAACTTTACTATTATTTTTATTAGTTCTATGAAGAATGTCATTGATATTTTGATAATGATTATACAGAATCTGTAAATTTAGATAACATGGCTAATTAGTAATATTTGTGTTTCCATTTCATGAACCACAAGATGCAGTGTCTGTGTGTGTGTTGTGTGTGTGTGTGTGTGTGTGTGTGTGTGTATCCTTCAGTTTCATTCATGAGTATTTTATAGATAGTATGGAGATGTTTTACTTTGGTTAAACTTCATTACCAGGCATCATTTTACCTTTTTAAAATAAGATTGGATCATTCGTGTCTGTAATCTTTTTATTATTCACTCTGTATATAAAGTTTATTGTTCATTTTGTATATTGAAAATTTGCATTTGCTGTATTTTTAAAATTAATTTAAGTAAGATAGAATGTTGGGAGCTTTCTACATATGTGATCAAATGATTACAATATAGAAGGAAACCAAGCTGGGCAGTGATAGTATATGCCTTTAATCCCAGCACTTGGGAGGCAGAGGCAGGCAGATTTCTGAGTTCAAGGCCAACCTGATCTACAACGTGAGTTCCAGGACAGCTAAGGCTGTAGAGAGAAGCCCTGTCTGAAAAAAAAATAATAATAATAATAATAAAAATACTTTTTAAAAAATTAGAAGGAAACTTAGCTGTTGTGGATTCAGTGTATTATCTGGGCTTATATATGGCTTTCATTATCTTTAGGTACAGTGCCTCAACACATAATTTACTCATTTTTCTTCTATGAAGTGATATTTTATTCTATTAAATGTTTTGACTTGGTTTGGGTTTTGTCTAACTAGATAATGGATTTTTTTTCCATTCTATTTATGTGGTATATCATCTTTATCAATTTGTGTACATTGAACTATCATTTCTGATATGAATACTAGGTGATGGTGATGAATGCTTTTTATGTGCTAGTGAATTACTTTTATCTGTGTTCATTGGGATTATGAACACAGATAAAAACCAGGAATTTGTTGTTGTCGTCGTTTTAATATTGTGTATTTATCAAGTACTCAACTCAAGTCAACACTGAATTTCCATTTCTGTTTTTGTTGTTTTGTTCGTTTTAATAGCTTGGAAGGAATTGGTTTGAGTTCTCTATGTCTAGTAATGTTCAGCGGTGAAGCCATATGGTCCTGGGCTTTGTTGATGGGAAAAAAATCGTATTCCTTAATTGATTCTAATTATTAGTCTGTTCAGAATCTCTGTGTCTTCATGATTTAATTTAGATAAAACATACATGTCCAGGAATGTATCCATTTCTTTTCAGTTACCAAATTTGTTGATATATAGTTCATACAGATATAACAAGTCCTTGTATTTCTGTGTTGCTGTTGCAATAGTTCCTCTTCTATCTTTAATTCTGCTTAAATCTCCTCTCCCTTTTTCCTGGCCTAGCCGGAGAGTGTAAATTTTGTTTTTCTTTTCACAAAGTCAATTCATTATTGTGTTGATCCCTCTATAATTTTTAATCTATTATTTCATTTATTACTAAAGTGATGATCTCTTTCAGTATCGGTTTGATTTGTTATTTCTTGGATGCAATGATAGGTTGTTTAAGATTTGCTGACATTTTTGATAGAGATACTGATTGCTATAAAATTCCCTCTTAGAACTGCTTTATCATGTCCCTTGGATTTTGTTTTGTTACATGGTTTTGCATCTTGTAAGGTTCAAGGGATTGACCTGACTAGGGCAGAGAGAGTAATGGGAAAAGACACATTCATAAACACAGGAAAGCTGGAATCATGCCTTCTGTGGAGTTTCTGGGCAGGGTTAGGGGTACTGGAACTATGGTGGGCATTTTCTGAACACACTGTCAACCTGTCAACATTCACATTCAAACCACATGAAGACTTTATCATCCACCTGAGCCTTACTCACCGGGAGAAGGCTTTTCCAGCTTCTCATGGGTCTGAGGCTTTGGTTCTAGACATGGCTGGCTCATGTGGACAGCACACATCCACCCAGGACTTCTTCACACACTCAGGGCTCTGCCATGCTCCACAGTATGCTGTGTTTGTGTTTTCATTTATAATTGATTTGAGAATCATTTTAAATTTCCCTCTAATTTTCTTCCTTGACTGTATTTCACACGAATAGATTCTTAAAAGCAGTTATCATCTACATTTACATCAGAAGAGGCAATTTTTTTATTCACTTTACATCCTGATTGTAGGCACTCCTCCCTGTACCCCAGTTGATTGGATGTATATGTTAAATTTCTATGTCAATGTATGGTTTCTTGTTATTTATTTCTAGTTTTATTACATTGTGTTAAGATATAAGTGTTTTCATTTGCCCAAGGTTTGTTTTGTAGCCTATCGTATGGTCTGCTGTGGAGTACTCCAGGTGTCAGTGAAAAGTATGTGTACTCTGCAGCTCTTGGATGAGTTGTTCTAACTGTGTCTCCTAGGCCCACTGGTTGTTGGGCAGAATTGACTCTTTCGATTTTATCTCTGTGTGTGATAAGGTGCTCTGTTTCTCCCTTGAGGTTTTGATTGTCTTATGTGTTGAGTTCTTTCAGTGTCGGATGCTCATGTGTTTCTGATTGTTTTTCTTCTTTGTACAGGTTATCCTCTTATCATTATAGAATGACTTGCTATGTTTCTTTTTATTGCTTTTGATTAAAATTACTTCTTCTGGGGGAGAAGGGGTGGAGGTGGGTTTGTGGAAGGGGGGTACAGGGAGGAGTGCCCACAATCAGGATGTAAAAGTGAATCAAAAATTGTCTCTTCTGATGTAAAATGTAGACAATAACTGCTTTCTAGAATCTATTCATGTGAAATACCCATTTCTTCCCATTAGCTTTTAGTATACATGTATTCTTAGAGGTATTCATCACATAATTGAACCTTTTTTTATTACGTTATTTTAGCATGTGTATATATGTGTGTGCACACACATGCATACGTAGAGTATGCAGATACATTCCACACAGGTGCATATGGTGATCAGAAGACATTTCCAGGTGTTGGTTCTCTCCTTCTGCCATGTAGGACCCAGAAATTGACACTGGGCTGTCAGGCTTAGTGACAAGTGTGTTTATCCACTGAACAGTCGTGTGAGCCTTAAGTGGGACTCTAAAATTCATCCATTGTCCTGGCTGGGAGTTTGCTCAGCAAGTGACTCACAACCACACGCACCTCCAGTCCCAGGGATCTGATGCCCTTTTCTGACCTCTATACACGTGTGGACAACAAATATACACAAATGCAGATAAAACACTCCTACACATAACATAATAAGTTCCATTGTCCTCTGTCCTTTTCTTGGAAAGTTTACTTGGTTTGAATTTAATGTCATTAATCATGTCAGGATGACCTGGAGCCATTATATAACTTTTAAAATTGAATTCATGTTTTTCCTTTGTAGTTTCTTTCTTACCTTCAAATAAGATAGTATGCTTATATTCCAACCCTGCCTGCATTTTGAATTTTTTGATATCCCATTTTACCTCTTTTTAATAGTTCCTAGCTCCTGACATGCTAACATAGTTGGTTTTTTTTGCCAGTTTTTCTTTCTTCCAATACCATATAAATGTCCTGCTGCCCATTCCTGCTTTGTCTTTGAGTTCACCCCTGCAGGATGTCCACTGTCAGATGACTGGGATACCTTTGAATATTATTTGTTTCTTTTTATAATTTAAGAATGTCTTTAACTTTTATAGCTTTCATACATGTTTTATGTTATAATTTTGTGATTTTGTGAACTTGACTTGTAATCTAATCTCTGGCCTTTGTGTCTGTAGCTATCTGAATTTATTTCTACATTTAGGAGTTTTCTGTTACTATCTTTGAATAAACTTTCTGTGGCTTTGGCTCCTCAAGTCTGCGTGGGTCTGAGAACAGTTAACTGCTCAGCAGTTCCTCCATGCCTTTCTCCTCTCAGCCCTCTGTCTGCCCCTGAGGCTCTGTCTTCAGGTAGCCTTCTTTGAGCCCTGACGTGATTTGCTGTTGCTGCCTTCTGTCACACTTTCCTGCCGTTTAGTGTGCTTTCCAGCTCAAGGATTTGTTTGTGTTTTGTTACTTTCTTCCTCCTCTTCTTTGCAGGTAAGTGAGTGCTTATTGACTTCTTCCTGTGTGTTCACATGAATTTGAGTTCTCAGTAACAATTTTAAGTTTTCCATGACTTCATAAACACTGCTCAATTTCTGACCCTGTTTTGTGCTTGCGGTGAGATAACAGGTCTATAAATTTCCTGCTGTTTGTTGTAATTGCATGGATACCTATGCTTTTAACAATTAGATGAAAGCCATTCTCTGTAATTTGTCCATTTCTTCCGGGACTTATAAATCGGGATTCTAATTCTCTCTAGCCTGTGGTCACTATTGCTGTGTCACCACTAGATGGCACCCTAAGGATGAGTTTGCAATGCGTCCCAACCTGATTTACTTGCCTTCAATGTTTCTGCTGTAGAGGCCCAAAGTCAAATTGGTGTAAATGTGATATATTGTTTAAGATGGAGTTTATGAATGCCTAAAAAGGATACTTTGCCACTTCAAGCCTTCATCGGAGCCAAGAGACACAATGTTCATTTTTATCCATTTCCTGTGTTCAGGATCAGAGGATCTTACTTGGTACTTATCTCACCGTGGAAGGATCAGTGATAAAACTCTGAAGTAACAGTTTGATACCTGCTTACTTCTTCTCCCAAGTAGACCTTGGTTCTCTTGTTTATGGTGCCTGTGTTGGGAGAGTATATGGGGCTGGCAGTGTCCTGAGCACCTACAGCACAATTCCAGATTGTACCTAGAGCCCAGATCCTGTTGAGTCAATAGTGTGACCAAGACCCACCTGAGACTCCTGTCGCCAGCTGCAGGTGATGTTGGTGAGGACACAGTTCTGTCTTGGTATCAGTATACCAAGTGGCATGTCTAGAGGTTCTGTCTGTAGGTACTAGCCTGGGGCCAGGAACTGTTTGGATCTACTGATGCTGAATTTCATTCACTTAGCACTGATCTGTGCTTAATTTACTCTTCTGCCATCCAGAAAGCAGAGCCTTGTTCTGTGTTCTATTGCACAAACCTGAGGAAAGGACAGTAGAAGGCATCACTTGACTGTCAAGATAGTCTGGAGGGCCAAGGCCACTGGCCTGGTGATACCTGCCATGGAGCTCTGTTCAGTACTGTTTCACTGTGGGTTCACGTGGTGTGGATTCTTGCTGTATGGAGTGAATTCTCTTTCTCGCCCAAGTGGAAGGTGTTTCCTTGGATGCTATGCTGCTTGTGTTTGGGGAAACTGAGACCCTGGCACTTTCCTTCTTGCTTTCTTCAGTGTATCTTTGTCATTATTACCCTAAAACCATGTGCTGTGATCTCTTACCTGGTTTCCTTCACTCTGGGAAGTGGGTTCTCACATGAGTATGTGCCTGACCAGTGTGTAAGTGGGAAGCCTGCCACTGGAGTCTTCACCCACATTTTGCTCTACAATCTTGTTATCTTTCATAACAGACATGGTGCTCACTCCTAATAATATATTCACCTCCCCAAAGTCCCGAGCTGACACATCTTCACACTGAAGATTAGGTTTCAATATCTGATTTGTAAGGGGATATATATAGCCTTTCAGTTTGCAAGAAGTCTCTTAAAATCAGTTACAGATGTATTTCCTAAAATATTTTTATGTACAATTAAAGTAGTAGTGATATGATTAAAACATAAACTAAAGTGACTGCACTTAAGTCTGTTACTGGAGTGTTAGGGCAAGAACCCTGGCTCTTCAAGATGTCACTGACTGATCGTGGCCACCTGCTGTTCCAATTAGAGAGAGAGAGGTAAATGGCGAAAGCCACAGAGGGATGTACTCAGTGGAGCACACTGTGAAGGACATGCATAGATAGGGGTTCAGTGGCCCCAAAGACATATTTAGAAAGAGAAAGAATTAGGGAAGGGGAAGAGATATACATAAATAAGCAGTCTCGGACAAGGTATGTCTTGTTGATCATTGTCTCACTTCTGGTTCTGTGAGGTTATACGGAAAGGTTTCAGTGGGAGTGGCATAGTTCCCACAGGATGGTTTCTCCTGCCCCAGTGGGTGAAGGTGGGAGTTCTCACCATCATAGGAAATAGTCCTCATTAGATGGCAGTCTGTTGGCTCCCAGCGATTCCGGGGAATTTGGGAGGTTCTTAGCCTATCATAAAGGTGATTACTGATTGATAATCCTGTTCCTACAATCCCAAGTAACTGGGATTTTAATCCCACGTTTTTTAGGACAGTAACTAAATTCTAGACTTTTTATCCAGTTTTTAGTTACCTTGTGGGCTGAGTTCTCCATGTGGGCTCTGCTGTGAATGCATACCTATCATTGTCTTTCATTCAAGTTTACAAATATGAAGATAAATTATAAATATTATTAATATGCTCAAGAATGTACACTTTCTGAATTTATTTCCCTTTAATGTTGTTTCCTTTCCCCTCTGCTAAGCCATCGGGTCTCATTTCTTTTGTACCAGCAGCATGTGGAGAACAGCGATTTCCCTCCCCTATAATGATGTGTTAGCTCCGATCTCCTGAGATTTTGGAAACCGACAACTGAACTTATTTGAATTGTATATATTTTAAAATTGAATTCCAAATAAATCCCCCAAGGGTTTCCACCCTGGTAATAATGTTCTTAAGCTCTCCACGTGGGACTTGCATTTTTGAGTGAACTAACCTGCTTTCCTCCATTGTCCTGCTTTGCTTTGCTTACAGAAATTACATTCCAAGTATACTTGATTTTCTAATATGACATTTGTTAGTGTATGGTTATGTGTATAGAAAGTTGACTCTTCAGTTCCTAACATAAGAGCTGACCTTCCCAGTGGAATCTTTCAATGATCTATTCAACATGTTTGATGCTTGGCCATCAAGTTTATGTAAAAAGTGTAGTAAGAAACTGTTAACAAAGCTGTGGGTTCGGAAAGGTTAGGGCTTTGACTCAGAGCAATGTGTATTTAATATTGTTGCAACACAATGCTCACAAGAATATGTGATATATGTGTGTAATTGTATATATCTGCATGTATATGTATGATATATATTTCATTTAGTATATGTAATTTAATATGCTTACAACACTGAACTTATCTTTTCTATATGTAATGTGTGTTTTTCTTATCTCTGTATATAATAATTATTTTATGCTCATTAATTTTATGTTCTCTGATTGATTTACTGTTCAGCTCCAAAACATGTTTAACAGGAAGTAGTTAGACCTCTTTTCCTCCAGATCTTCAGAAATATCACTGTTTCTGATCTTTCCCTAAGTTTCTTTTTATTTTCAAATGATTTAATGTGTTGAACACATTACACTAAGTTATTATAGGTTTTGTTTTGGCTTATTCCAAAAGTGATTTCCATGAAATAGAAATTGAAAGTAAAATGGAAAAACCTTGCTTTTGATACTTTTGTAGGGCCATGTTTGTAGTGCAAGTTTTCAGAAGTGATTTTTGTGCTGATCCAGTGGAAGTGTTATCAATTTTAATTGTATTGTCTTCATTTGACGGCTCTATAACTTCTTACTTTAAACTTCTTATTGTTAATAATAGGTGACTTGACTAAAGTACAGTGAACTGTGGATCTTAGACTTCTGCGGACCCTTCTTTGTTTCCAGGGCATAGGACTGCTGCATTGCTACCCCTGCTGTTGTGAGATTGACCTTAAAGGGCATGCACATTTCAGTGTCTTTTTTTGATCGCTGTCAGACTTACTGAGGTCTTTTTTCTGTTACTTTCCTGGTATTTTGTAAGGGTCCTTTGTCGGTTTCTGTCGTCTCTGTACTTTCACCCGGAGCTTCTGTGTCTGGTTACTTGGCCATCTGTAAGGTGTATCACATGCTGCTGTCAGTGAGTCTGACTATGTGCAAACCGAATCAGACTTAGACACCTTGGTTTAATCACATGGCATTTTTAGGCTTTCAGTGGTGCTGACTTTCTTAGTGTTTAAAGGTTTTTATGGTTTTTTTTTTTTTTTTTGGTTTGTTTTGGTTTGGATTGGTTTTCTGTCTCATGTTAAGAATCAGACTATCAAAAAAAAAAAATCTGCCAAAACTCCTTAAGACATGTGGCATTGATGTGTCTTGAGAGTACTTCCTGATGTCAGAATCGTCAGGTCGGGAGATGACATGGAAATTCCTTGTCACTGTGTATTCATTCATCAGCACCCTGGGGAATGTATGATGCTGTTACTGAAAAATAACTTGAAAATATGGTTTGAAGTTTTACTGATGTACCAGGCAAGCGTTTGTTGAGATTCTCTGTGGCTTTGCATAGATGCTTTGTAAGTTTAAGACTAACATCAGCACAGAAACAAGCCTGGAGACCCAACTGAAACGTGATCATTTGAAGAGGCTAGTTGATCGTGACACTGGTTCCTGCAAAAGGTGCTGACACCTGACCCAGCCTCAGCTATGTAATGGAAAGTGTACATTTCATAATGTACCACGCTTTGAAAGAATTACTGTGCTTTGGTATACCTTTTAAAATAAGCAATGTTCAGAATTTTAACATCACCTTTTAAAATATTAACTTAATTTTAAAGAAAGTTAAATTCAAGTAAACATAAACAAATATACAAGTCTCATCTTAAATAAGTGAATCTTTGCACTTGTGACAACAAATAAACCTGCCATCTTTTAGCATAATTTTCACACCCCTCCCCAGAATAGTGAGAAAAATGGCCCAGTTTGCATTTTACATATCTTAATAGATTCAGTCAGCTTCATTAAACAGATGCTGGCTCAAATATCTCCCTTGAAAATCTTCTCTGGCATCAAATATTATATAAACTAGCTTTAACCCTATAAGGAAATGAGAATTTAAGAACCAGAAAATACTTTTAATAAAGTAGGAAAGTACTTTTTTGTTTTTATTACATTTATTTGTTCTTTAATATCCCCATCCATGGTCTTACTAATAATTCTATATTTGTATAACTAACACCACAAACCCTCTCATTTGTTCCAGACATTTCACTTTTAGACATTTGTTAGAAAACCTGCCTTGTTCTTTGTGTTTTTCCAAATTACTTGGTTGCTGCATGGAATTGAAAGAGCCATCATGACATGACGGAGGAGTCAGGAGGTCCTAAATGCAGTGAGGTCAGCCTCGTACAATAAACTCTGGTGATGAACATCCTAGTAGATGAGAGTTCTGTTCCTCTACCTTGTCTTCAGTATCCCACCCTGAGCAGGTGCCTGGAGTAGAAGGGACAGGACCACAGGGGAGAGGAGGGAGAGGAGGGCTGGAGCATGGGGAAGAAACCAGCCACACACACGCATGGCAGGTGCTGCAGCAGGGAGGCTGTGGCCGCTTTTGTTCTTAACCGCTTCTCCCTTTCAGTAGCACAGAGGCAGTGAGCTCGGAATGAAGATGAGGACACTGTTACCTCATTTCTGCCTGCTCCCCCCCCCCCGTCTCTCCTCCTTTTCTCCCTACCCTCGTTGTTCCATGTACTTGGATGTTCTCACCTCCTCTCTCACCTCTGCACAACCTCCCGGACACACCTTCATCACAGCCCTAAACTGCAGATCCAAGTTCTGCAGTTGCCTCCTCCTTGAATTGTCCCCTGCTCTCCAGGCTGTGGCACCTTTAGGCTTTCCCTGCCACCCCTTCCCAGTCATGTCCAGTCTCCTGCTCCCACCTCCTCTCCCAAGCTACACGCATTAGAAGACAGCCCTGTGTTTGTCTTCAGCTTTATCTAGCCGTACAGCATCTCTGGTGATCATCCATCTAAATGCTCGCTGTATGGTCCAAACATAAATAAACTAGCTCACGGTCCCGCCTCCTCCACGGTGCCCCTACTCCAAACATCGCGATTTATCAGCTTTGTTAGCATTGAAGACTTAGTGCATTCAGGATCAGAGCAGAGCTCCCAGGCTCTACCTGACCTGTGCATAAACAGTATTCCTAGACTTTTCTCTTTTCAGTAAATGCTAACTTCATCTTTTTAGTTAAACATTCTCAAACGGGGGGGAGGGGGGGGACTTGGCCTTGACTCTGCTGTTCTCTCCTACTCTACATCCAAACTGTCTGCTCTGTTTTTAAAATATGACACTACTTCCTACTCCCAGCCACGGCCCTCTCTCCTGGCTTAACTTAGTAGCATCTTAACCAGACTTGGGTTTCTGCTCTTGTCCTACAGTCTGTTAGCTCAGATGCAAAAACGACCTGTGGACAAGTTCCATCCTCTACTCCCCACCACTGGGGCTCAGTTCTCTGCACCCTCATAGTGCCTTACAACTGTCTATAACTCCACTTCCAGGGAATCCAGCACATGTTTTTGACCTCCACAATCACCAGGCACACATGGTACTCACACATGAAAACAGCCAAATAAAATAATAAATAAAAACAACAAACAAAGGAGATAAAACACTAATTTTGAACAAAACCTTCCAGTAACATGTCCAAGTCGGAGCCCTTGCAGTGCCCTCCAGAGATGCGTGTGCTGTGTGTGTGTGCTGCCTCCCAGCCACTGTTCGTCTCCTGCTGTGCTCTCCCTCCCTGCTGTGGAGGCCACAGTGACTTCCTGGGCAGAACTCAACAGGAAACACTCCTTCTTCACTGGTCCTCTTTCCCTTTGCCTGGGATGTCAGCTCCTACTATTTTGTGTGGCCAAGTCTCTTGTCTCCTTCCTGCTTCAGTGTCTACTTTTAATAACAGTCTTAAACCTTGGATCTTGATGTCACTTTACTCTGGCTTTGTTTTTCCTTATACTTTGTAATTGTCATATATTTTATATAATTACCTTGTTCTGTCTTGCTGCACTATCAACCTGCGACCACCACCACCCATCAGCCCTCAAGTGCTGTAAGCTTCATGAGAATAGTTCTACCACCCCCACTGTTCCTCACTTCTGTGTTCCCAGGGCCTAGAGCATGGTCAGGCACTTTGTAGGCTGTCAGTATTTGGTACGTGGTGGGATGGGTAGGTGGAGGAGAGACGCGGGTGGGGAGGCCTGCTCCACGTTCGCGCAGCCTGTCATCCTGTTTAGAAAGTAAGAAAATAAACTAGGACCCGTCACAAACATTATTCCGACTAGCGGATGTGAGAAGCATTACATAACGATTCTGTAATAGGAAAGCCCTACAAATGTTCATGGTGATAAAGATGAGGAAAGGAGAGAGGGCGATGGTAGCACAGTGACATCTGGTAGGACCACACCCATCCGCACCGTCTATGTCCACATCTTATTGTCACAGTAGTGCATTAACCTTACTCACATGTTTCACTAAATTCACTTCCATTGATGTATTGTGTAAGGACAACAGGAGTCATAGCCCAAGTGTGGTTCACGGACAGTGCTTAATCTATTATTAATATTTACTGAGCAAGTTCAGAAAGGGAAAGCACACACACAGAGGTTCCTACAAAGAAAGACGATGTCCTGAATGCATTAACTATTTTACATTTATCTTCTTAAAAAACGTTTATTTTTATTATACTTTACTAAAGTATTGGTCCTTAACACATTGGGGGGGAATAAAAGCACAGTCCTCCCCCCATAGGTAATTCAAGAGCACTACTCAGATATATAAAATAATAGGGTTATTCCAGACTTGGCAAAATAAAAGTATGTAAAAGTGGGGCTGGAGAGATGGCTCAGTGGTTCAGACCACACACTGTTCTTGCAGAGAACCCAAATTTCACTCCTAATTCCCATGTCAGGTGTCTGACATATACCTGTAAGACCAGCTCCAGGAGATCTGATGCCTCTGTCTCTAGGCACCTGCACTCTTATGCACACAGCCCCACAGACACAGAATCATGTAGGTAAAAATAAATATGGAAAACAAATATTTAGAAGTTACAATAAGTAACCAGTGCCCTAGGCTAAGTACTTAATTCATTTTTTAAGCAAAAATTAAAGTGTTGCTCTTAAAATTGAAGAATTGGATTTATATTTTACATAATTTGTGATTAGCATGTATTAACCATTTTAATATACAATTTATGAACATATATGTAAATTAACTTAAAAATTAACTCATACATTTCTCCTGTAACCTTGAGAGCCACACTCTGACTCAGGTTGGCTCTCAGTACTATTTGTATGAAGCTTTTCTATATATAACTTTACATACATTTGGATTTTTTTTCTTTTTCTTACTTTTTTTTCTTGTTTTAAAGATGTGGTCTTGCTTTCTGCATATGCTAGCCTAGCCTCAGACCTCTAAGTGTTAGATCACAGGATATGCCATTGCACCCAAAAAAAGTGACTGTTTTGCCTCTCTCTCTTTTTTGCTTCATAATTTAAACCTTGAATCAAACTTCTATCTGCGCAAACCTTCGTTTTACAATTTAAAGTGTATAGCCAGGCCATCGTTTCTTTGGTTGGCCTATGCATGAACTAAGGTTATTGGGCTCTCTAGGTTCCAAAGGTTTTATGTTGAACCTGTTGGATGGTCTTAGTGAGAGTGCTGTGGGGACAGTCCTCGCTGGCAGACATGGTACTTCCGGAGGGTTCCTAACTGACGCGTGACTCTCGCTCTCTGAGCAGACCCAGACCTGACTGAGGGAGGCGCAGTCCCTGGTTTATCTTTGCCTGTACTGCATTCAGGCAGGCTGCATTTCAGGGCATTTTACTGGGCTGTAGAAAGATTTCATCAGCAGGTAGGGAGTTAGTTCATTCAGCTCAAGAGTTAAGTGATAAATGATTTTTTCTGGTTTAGACAGATCTGATTTCACTTACTGTTGGAGATGACCAGAAGGTATTGTTGGACTGTAAACTTTGACTATATATATATATATATATATATATATATATATATATATATATATGGTTCTTTCTTTTTTTCTATATTCTTTGTTTACATTCCAAAGGCTTTCCCCTTTCCCAGTTTCCCCCTCACCATATTATATGGTTATTTCTTATGACCATTCTGCAATATAGCCTTAAAAAAGCTGACAAAGTTATAGTCCAACCATCTTTGAAGTTCTTCCACTAGGTTAAATTTATACAGGCTGTCTGTGTGTGTGTGTGTGTGTGTGTGTGTGTGTGTGTGTGTCTTTAATTTTCAGTTTACCAACCACATCACAAATGAGTAAATAAAATGTATCTATTTTGTAAAAGAGCAAAAGTGCTTCGGAAGTAGGCTTTTTAGATTTGTTTAATAAAAACTGGAAATGGTCAGATTAATATCTTCCCATTCAGTTATTTGAAATTAGTTTGCTCTTGTGATAGTATTCTTTAAGAAAATAAGTTCATTCTTAAAAAGAGTTAAGTTGGTTTTGTCTGATTATTACCAAACTGTTAGGAAATTTCACACATCTGCCTCAGAAGGCAGCTTCTCATAGACTGCATTGTTCAATTTGAATAGGCCTCATTTATCGTGTGAATAAACCTACATTTTCTTACCTGATCAAGTGAGCTAACAATCAGGTCAGATGTGGCAAACACTTTAACAGAAAGCACATGTCTGTGTCAGGCTGCGGCACAACCATATCAAGATGCTTGAACTTATTAATGGCAGTAAAACTTACGCTTCCTCCTGTTTTCCCAGTTAAGTCAAGGAGCCTTTTTTCCTAAGATTCTTCTATCACCAGCTGGTTCCAATACTGTGTGTGAATATTGCCTGGGGTGTCTCCACGCTACATGGTGAAATTTGGCACATTAAGTGGATAGTTTCGAATCTGAGCTAGAAAGCAGTTCTTTTAAAGGGATTTATTTTGCTCTTTATCATTTGTATCTGAAGTCTTTTATTACAAACAACTTGCTGCAGTATTCTCTGGACATAATAAAAAATTACAAACAAGGTAATAAACTAATCGAAGACTGGTTGAAAATAACTAGTTGAACATATTTAATCTGTTTAAACTGTCTGTTTTGAATATTAGATACTTTTTTGAATATTAGAGGCCTTGGAATAATTAGTGTAAAATTAGCTTAAATTAAAATTGGTAGATTTACCAATTTTATTTCTCATTTTAATATGTTAAGCTTGGTTTGTGCTGACCATGTAACCTGTAGGTGCTTTCAGGTTTCCCACTGAACTCTTGCTTTTGAATTGTTATGTTGATTTCTTCAGTTCCTCATCTAGCTGCTGTCAGTAAGCCTATTATAAAACAGACCACCCAGTAGAATTGCAGTCTTAAAATTGGTTTGTCCAAATTCCATAGTAACCTACTTAATAGTAATTCGTATATATTTGCTATAATAAACTAAGCATAAAATTATATGGACGTATCTAGTAAGGATGCTCTAGGACTGAAGACGTGGCTCGTTGATAAAGAGCTTTTCAAGCATGCCTGAGGCTCTAGGTTCAATCCCTACCACCAGAAAAATAATTTTCAATAATAATCTTAAATTCATTTTAGTACATTTTGATACAGAAGATATTTGTATTCAATATGCTGCAGATAACTTTTGAGAGGCTGATTTAGCTGGTGGCGAATTCTTCATACTATATTATTAATTGGCATTAAGGGCTCTAATTTGGTATTAGACTTAGACATGATAGTTGCAGCATGCTGTATTCACAGGCGTTCTAGGGGTGATGTCGCCTCACTGCTATGCTGTTCCAGTAGAGATACGCTTCTGTCTCTGTTTCTTTGCGTGGATTGTTCTACTTTAACTGAGAGGACTTGGGGTGTAGAAGGGAAAGAAAATCGGGCTAATACTTTGGCTCATTATGTGGGTTTTCACTGTGCTCTACTGTTGAATTGGGAATGTAACAAGAACAGAACTTTGATTTTATATTCTAATGCTCAAAATTCACATTTCTGTTTGAGGGATCTATGAATGGAAAATCTCCAGTGCCTTACAAAATTAGTGGCTGAGTGACGTTGCTCCTAATCACTTCAGAGATGAAAGAAATGAGGACATTTTAAAACTCAGAAATGATCAGCACGTGTTTTGCCTCTCGCTTGGCGGAAAACCGAATATAAGAGCAGCCCAGAAAACTGATTGTCTTCCTGCTTTAGCTGCTCCAGCTGAACTATAGCTGTAAATTTCTTTAAAAAGAAAAGGGGAGCAATACTTCATATAAACTCTTGAATGTACTTTATAAGTGCAATAATCCCCACAAAATCAGTTATTGGAGTTAATGACCAGTTTGTTAAGGCATTAACTGCCCTCAGCTGGGAATGGCCAATTTTGGAGGAAACGGCTGCACAAATGCTAAGATAATTCAGTAACACATTCAAGTAATGACCCTGCTAGTTAACGCTGAAGTCCTGTGGAAATCCTGTCAAAGTGCTTAGACCTCTACATTTAATAGCCAGTGAGTTCATCATGATTCATGTTTATTGCCATAAATACCAAAGGAATCATAAGGAGTGGGCTGTTTTTTTCTACCCTGCTTTTATTGCTTAAACAGATTTGACTAATTCACATCAGTTATTAAGACATACTTCTCAAAATAGTCCATCTGTCCACTGCTCTGATCAAAATACACAGACCTTACCAATGCCCTATCTATGAATTATAGATTGTTCTGATCTCAAAATGTTGGCATCAGGAACACCTACTTTATTTTTAAGTGTAGCATATTTTACACCATACTTTGCTTCAAATAAAATTCATGTCCTCAAATAATAGATATACATACATGTTTTGTACAGCTGTTGGCTAGCTGGCCTCCATCTTAAGATTACATACTCTATTATTATTATTCTTATCTTTACATTTAAGATGATGGCCTGTATTTATACCACTTCTCTCTCAAGGTCTCCTTCAGCTTTTCTCATTTTCAAGTAAGAGACCTGAAATTTACCTTTAAAAAAATCAAACTGACCTGTTGTAGCGACACACCTTTGACCCCAGCACTAGGAGATAGAGGCAGATGGGTCTCCGTGAGCTTAAGGCCAGCCGGCTACGTAGTGAGTTCCAGGACAACCTGGGCTACAAAAAGAGATTCTATCTCAAAACAATAGCAACAACAACAAAAAATGCAAACTGTACTCTCTCCTGAAGTCAGGTTTTGACTTCTTATAAAGAAATATATATTATAAGTTCATATATAAAATTCTTCCCCACATATATTGTATTCTAAGTAATTGAATTATTCATGATTTTATTTACTTTAAAAAATATTTACTTGTCCTCATATGTGAAGTATGTAGTATTATGAATCTGTTTTGTTTCCAGAGCAGTGATTTTCATTGCTGACACAAACAGTATGCCTGTAGACCTAACAATTGGCTGGGGTTTGTTTACATGTGAAGTGAAGCAAGCACCTGAACTTGGAGCTAAACTGCCAGGCCTATTGTTTAGTTTGTTTGTTTACTTTGGGACCGGACTAAATTGCCAGGCTGGCCTTGAATTTATGATGTAGACCAGGCATTGAATTTGTACTCTTCCTGCAAAACACCTTCCTGGAATAGCTGGGATTATACATGACCTTGTCAGAATTGCCACGCTCAGCCGATTTTAAAAGATATGTTGTACCAGTTTAGAGTAATTTTGCTTGAAAATGTACTTGTTTTTATCGTCTAATAATGTTTAAAATTCTTGACACCTGATAATATCTTATACAGCAAAATGTTCCTCCCTATGACATAGGAATGTTTAAGACCACTATAACTGGGAAGAGCTTTTGAGAGCAGACAGGCCTGTGTTTACATCTCTGCCCAGCGTTTCCAAAGCTATATGACAAGTACCTGCTTTTTCTAAGCTTGAGGTTCTTCATCTAAAGGTGATAAGATCTATTTGAAGATTTTCTGAAGATTCAGCACTGTGCTATCTAATGTATGGCTCCTTTGCATAGTAGATGCTCAGCTTGTGGTTACTGTTAGTCACTACTGTTATTAGTTACCTTGTTATACTTATCAATCGTGGCATCAAACTGAAGCACTTGAACATACTGGGCAATCCCTCCACACTGAGTGAAATCCCTGGCCTAGAGCAATATTACCTCAGGACTCCAGGGACACTCCCTAGACTAGAGCAATATTACCTCAGGACTCCAGGGACACTCCCTAGCCTAGAACATTATTACCTCAGGACTCCAGGGACTATCTCTAGCCTAGAGCAATATTACCTCAGGACTCCAGGGACACTCCCTAGACTAGAACATTATTACCTCAGGACTCCAGGGACAATCTCTAGAGCAATATTACCTCTGGACTCCAGGGACAATCTCTAGCCTAGAACATTATTACCTCAGGGCTCTTGGGACAATACCCAGACTACAAAGAAATTTTGACTTTTAGTAGTTTCTGGTGACATTTTAGTTTTTTATGTTCCTGATGCCATTCTGCTTGTTTCAGCAATTCAGTGATGTTCCAGGTTTCATTACTTAGAACTCAAATATGTTTGTTTATGATTATATATATATGCAAATCAACTGTATTAATTTATATTTTGATGCAGTTCTAAGAGAGGGGAGGTTAAGGATCCAATCTGCTTCATTCTAGGTTATTGAGGACAATAAAGTTTTAGGAATTAAGTTATTTCCCAAAAAATATATCAACCTTTATAGTTAATATAAGTGTGATTCAAAATTCAGGCTTAAAATGATGAGTTCAACATGTGTTCCTGATTAAGATTATATAAATATTTGACTTATCAGTTTTAAAAGTTTTTAGTATATAACTTCACAAACTTGAGCACGGTATATATACATATATGGCATCTATCATTATCTCTGTGATTTGTTTATTTTGTTCCCAGGCAATGAAAACTACAAACAAATAGCAATGTGTGTGCTTTACCATATAAGCATGGATGACCGCTTTAAGTCAATGTTTGCATATACTGACTGCATACCACAGGTAAGAAGCTGAAGTGAGGAAAACATCTGAGAAATATGCTCATCTCTAAATTAGATATCTGTATTGCATCTCTCTTATGGAAGAAGACTGTAGCAGTCATAGCAGTGAATGACTAAAGGGATACAGAGTGCTCCAGACACAGCACGGCACCTATACCAATGAACTCACAGTTATGACACGATATGCAAGCCCCATGCAGTCTGAAGCTAGACCAAGCATAACTATGGAGAGGAAGGTAGAGATGAAATCCTGTCCCTGGCCGGGAGCTCTTAGAATAGATAGGTGCTAGGAGAAAGCTGGTTTTCTTCAAGAATGTTGCCCCTGGGCGTCCACACATTGAAGAATACATTCACACCACAGTTAGACTTGTGAAAATCCAATTCAGTGAAAGCAGAGGGTAGGGACCGGGTGTGGTCTGGGAGGAGTTGGAGGAAGTAGAGGAATGTGATCAACACAAATTGTGCAGAATCCTCAAATACCTAGTTTAAAAAAATAAAATACTAAATCTTTTTTAAAAGATTGATATTTTCACTCTTATTTCTAGATCTCCTATTCCTTAAACTAATAATATAATTATTAGTTGTATTCTTAATAACTATTTCTTAATACTAGTAATATAACTATTAAAAATATTGGAAGTAAATTTAAAAAAAATAAAAACACTGAATTGTAGCAAGAAAAAAATTGGAAGTACAGAACTAGGGCTGGACATAGAGCATAGTGGCTAGATGTGCTTTGCCTAGAGTGCTTGATGCCTGTCCCAACAACAACGGCACAGTGGTCAGCCATATTCCGGTGGTAGTCAACACCTTGGTACCCTTCCGCATTTTTTTTTTGAGTTTTTAAATGTGTATGAGGTCTCCCTGACTGTCTGTGCAGCACATGTATACAGTACCCACAGAGGCCAGAAGGGGGTGTCCAATCCTTGGAACTAGAGTTACAGACAGTTGTGAGCCATCACTGGGGTGCTGGGAATCAAATACAGGACGTCTGAACGAGCAGCCTGTGCTCCTAACTGCTGAGCTATCATTTCACCTCCTTATGCATCATGAAAGTAATAAAGTATTAGGTTACATCACATACAACATCATATGTGGCTTGATTTACTGAATGGATCATACGTGTACTCATGTAGTTGAATATTCTCCACAAACTGTCTCTAATGGTTGTATAATATTGTATTTAATAAACACAATTAAATTCTGTTAAATTATATGCTTAGATTTTTCCAGGTTATCACATAAAGCATCAACATATGTAAGCACATGATAAAATTAGTCATAAGTGCTTAACTACATCTTTGTAGTCATGAGTGCTTATCCACTTCTTTGAGTTTTCTTTAACTTCAGTTCATAGCAGCAGGATACCTAGATCAAAAAGAAAGAGCCCAAGTCTTTGCATATTGGCCCAGGCACCCTCTGAGAAGGATGTTTATATTTCTAGCCACCATTTCACCCTTAACAATAATGGTTTACCATTATTTCTATAAAAAATAAAATTTCTATAAGATAAAAAAATAAAAATTTTGATGTATTTGCATTTCCAGAATGTTGGTTAAGATGAACATTTTTCATCTGTATGGTGCCTATATTCTATTATAAAATTTTAATTCAACTTTTCTAGTGGCACATTAATATTATTTATAAATAAGATTGATTTTGTACTGTTTTAACTGTCATATATTTCCCAGGTTTGTCCCATGCTTTTTGATTTTGTTTATAGTTGACCGTTTTAAGTATTATGCATTCTTTGGTAGCAAAATGTCTCATCCAGATTCCTTTGTTCTTATGCTGTTTGAAAGAATGACTTTCCATGGTTCAGCTCTGATATATTTCATACGTTAGATCTGTTGGTCTTAAGGAAGTATACTGATTTTAACCTTATCTTATAAGACTACAGACTTATAAGGCTAGAGACTTAGTGATTATATTCTCAGGGATATTACATTCATGGACTCTATCTAATTAGTCACCAGTAAATGAAGCTCTAATAACATGAAACTAGCATGGTTGAAACACTGGTTGGTATTTTACTATATTATTTTTATGGAAGTTTTCAAAAATAACAAAAGGAAATTCAGACGGTATGCACACATAAAATAAATGTGAGTCTGTGAAAACAGTGAGAACAAGACTCTTTCTGCAGTAACTCCTAACACTCTACTGGGCCACTCCTTGTCCCTTAATAAAGGTGGCTCAGGCTTCTTCCACTCTTTCTACTTGATGTCCTTTGTTCATTCTGATTTAATGAGTCAGAATTAAATTTGCTTTTCCAGAATTTTAACCTTTTTTCCTTACATGCATTTAAAATTGATGCTATTTCAAAGAATTGTTTCTTAGCCTCTGTGTTAGAGAGTAAGCTCATTGAATGTTTGTAGCAAATAGAAGTCCTTCAGAGAAGCCATAATACATCTTATCAATAGGGCATGTCTTCATAGTGGTAACCTGTCAGCTGATAGCCCATTCAGTGTAATCAAACTGTCCAGCATGTTTACAGTAGCCATGGCCAAGCGAGGGCACAGGTGATTCACTACGGCCTGCCTCCATGGTCTCCAGAAGTTTCCGCTTTGCAGGGTCTGAGCTTCATTGACTGTGAGATATTAGTAAGAAAGCAGTCCCCCCAAAATGTATTCTCTCAAAGAATGACTTTTTACCCAGATGTAGATTTTTGAAAACAATAACATTAAAAGAGAAATAAACAAATCAGGAATAGGTAGAAAACTTTTTACATTGATGTTGAATTTGGAGTTATCCTACTCTTGTAGAATGTATGTTCTCAAATATAAAAAGAAGAAACTGTAAATGGCTAAAAGAAGAGCCTGTTTAGGTTGATTTTTTTTTTTTTTTTAGACATGGTTTTGATTGCAGCTTAAAATTTAGTGTGTATGAAGTCTCCATCCTATGAAAAACACACTTCCTCTGGGTTTACTGACAGAGAGTGTTCTGATATCACACATGTTGATGATAGAATTTTAAAACATTTATCATGTATACTTCATGAGCCAAATCTTCCAAAACCCATTTAAGTTTTGACAATTTATGGGTTTTATTATTTATTTGTTCTCTTAGTTCTTTATCTTTCTGAAATTTTGATTTTTTAGAGGAATTGTGAAATTATGCATGCCAAATTATATTGTAAATATCTTGAAAGTGTTTAAGACGAGGTAATATTTTGAGAAGACCAAGTGATACTATAGAATGTATTTATTCCTGAGTATCGTTTAGCCTATAACCTTTATTTCAGTGTTCAGGTTTGACCTACTTAGGGAAAAGCTAGAATGCTTCTGTTGCCACCCACTGTTCAATGCAAAATAAAAGGATAATGGAAGGCAAATAAAAAATAAAACAAAATTAGAATATTTCCTTCAGAAATTGAAAATATACTCATGTCAGGGCAGCGTTTATGGTTCTAGTGGGGCTCGAAGCTTACTCGTGACAGCACACCAATTGACCTATGTATTAAAAATCCCTGTTTCAGTAGCAGTGTCTGTAGGTCAATGTGAGTTTGTTTTTCTTGAATTATTGACGTTCATTTTTATTTAAAGATTAAAAATAAAGATATTCAAGAATTACAGCTGAATGTTTCAGAGACTAAGTACCTTTGAAGACAGAAATGCAATGGCTCAGCAGCGATTCCGATCTATTTAGTGATCAGAGAGAATGTTTAGTGTGATTATATTCTTAATTATGTAAGATCTGTCTCTCTCTCTCTCTCTCTCTCTCTCTCACACACACACACACACACACACACACACACACACACATACACACACAAACATGTTATCTAGAGTGCAAATGAATAAAAGTATAACTTTTAGCAAAATGTGAGTCTTTCTTACTTCTTCTCAGTCACAGTGCAGTATAAGTGCTTTAAGGATAACCCTGTAGTTAGATTAGAGTTCACTTTCTGAAAATATTAAATGTCCAGAGCAGGCAATCTTTCATGTAGCATTCCTCATAATCTCACCCAATATTGCATCGCTTTGCTTTCTTTGTACTTTATTGCCTGTAATTATTCAGTGTGTTCTCATTTTCTTCCCCTATTTGTCATTATCCCTCACAATCTGAGTTCAGGTCATCGTTTTTTATGATCTTAATGGGCTCAGTGGGTGGATTGTTTCAGGTAAGCACATTTGGATAACCAGGAGTTAATGGTTGTAGTCTAATAATAGTTAAAAGTACACATTAACAGTTCATTGTTATTTAGACCTCTGAGCTGCATGTTTTGTTTAAATAGGTGCAAATTCCATCCAGATGCTTATAAAAGTATTTATTGGTAATAGAATGGCCAATCAAAGCACATGGTTAGGTAGTGATGTCATGGTGTTATTTAATATTTTGCCCTAGAACAGCATACAAGAGTCTTGAGAGTGGTCCACATGTTTTCCACTGCAGTTGTCCTGCTTGGCCCTACTTTGATCTGCATGCTCCTTTTTAGCTGAATGCTGGTAAACGTCCTTTCTGACAGCCCTCTTTGCTCTTGCTGCCATTATCTGCTGAGTTCAGAAACCAGAGCATCACTTCAAACAGGAGGGCTAGGGAGTAGCCAGTCAGCGGAGATTCCTGCGGCATGCACAGTTCTGCCATAATCATTCAAAGATGTTTGGGCAGGGGGTGGGCTGGTGAGGTGTAGAGAAGGCAGAGAGCCGTGGGGGTTGGCCTCTGGTCACTGGTAAATAAGTGAAGGCAGGTGCCAGAGAGTCTAGACACAGTGATTTCAGTCTTGGGTCTTTGGTATCTGATACTCAATATGGGACTTGTCTGATTGAACACTATTGCTTCTTCATTGCAGAGGCTGAAGACCTTTCAGTGCTTTCCTGTTAGATTAGTGAAAGATGAAAACAGACAGTTAAAACAGAACAAATCTAGTTTTAATATTTCCTAGTTGTCAGTAATTACCTTTGTGTTTGAAGTACCATGGGTAGCAATCAAATTAAAGACAACTGCAGCAAGGCTCTTGGAGTTTGAATTAAGTTGGTTTTAAATTTGAGTGTTTTTAATATGATGAAACAATGATTTTCTATTAGGATACATTTCACTCATTCACTCATTATCTCAGTTTTGGGAATGAGGTAATATAGTTTTCAAACCATACATTCTTTTAAAAACCTGATTCTTTCTACAAGAGATTTATCAAGGAAATTTTTTAAATCCATAGATTGTAAACATATCACCTGTAACCTCATTTTTCAAAGGTAATTTTTATACTTCAAAGGCTAATTTGTTACAATATATAGTTTGCCTTATTAAAAAGCACTGCTTCAGTGGAATAGATTTTCATTATAAAAGTTTTGAAGATAGTAATAACCCATTTTGAATTATAGTATGGAATAGTTATATTAATCAATGAATAATCACCCACAATTTTTGCTAATTTATTTTTAATTGGCTGACAGCAAATCTGTTAAATATATAACAAGTAAATTGAGATCATTTTATGTTTTGTATAGGGTCTTTTATAGTATAACATAACTAAGTGTTAATTACCTTTTACTCAGATTCATTAGTGACACATTTGTAGTCTGTGACCTGCCCTCTGGGGAGGACATGATGCATGTCAGTGCCCCAACTGTTAGAGCGTTCCTGCCTGCACATAGATCACTACCATCTTATTACAAGTGTGTATGATGGTTGGAATTGAATAGTTCTTAATTTTGTTTTCAAACTTTTTTGCTAAGAAAAAAATTATTGATTTTGGCCTTGTTGGAGATATCTGAAGCTAACATGGACAGTAATTAAAACCGTAGTTTGCAGAATGGGTTCTAAAATAAAAACATATCAATATATATAAAACAATAATTTAAAAAAGAGGCTGTGAATTTTAAAGTGTTTTGGGGAAAACACATGGAAGGGATTGGAGAGAATATGAAAGAAACAATGCAATTATAATCTCAAAATTTTTAAAAATGTTTTAAAAATAATAAAGCTGTTTAATGAAAGTGTATGATTCTAAAAGGTATTATCCTAAAATATAACATGAAAATATTTAGATTATATGCCTTAGAGTATTTTATATGTTATAACTTTATTATATATATCTTATATAATTTATATATTTTTATCATATCTTTACCTGTTATAAGCAACATTGATTTACCAAAAATATCCTTACTTAATATGCACTAATTTAACTTGTTGATTTCTCCATATTAGATGAATGTTTCTAAATCATACAAATTTGCTCACTTCTGTTTTGTGGACAGTGTCTCTCATAACTAATCTAAATTATGGCTGCAGGCTTAGAGCTGGGGAGATAGTCAGTAAAAATGTCTGCCCCACAGTCATGAAGTCCCAACTTTGACTCCTAGAGCCGTATTTTAAAAAGGAAAAGGTGAGGGTGATGGTGCTTGAGTAGGGAGGCCTGGGCTGCTCCTCAGCTACGTGGCGACTTCCAGGCTCCAGCGGGAGATGCTGTCTCAGACATCAGCGTACACAGCACCTCCCCACACATCTACACACGCCCACAGAAACGTGCATATGCATATAATAAATAACTAAATCACCATTGGCATATATATGCACACATACACACACACACACACACACACACACACACACACCTTACCTTTTCTTTCTTTACTTCTCTTTGTTACTATTCAAGGCCTCTCTCCATCTCTATCTGAACATCTTTTCTCATTTTACGTTTGTGCACAAGTTTCAGTATCTAGTCTGCAATTTTAGAAATCATCCATACATGACAGTTCCTAACATTATACCTCCAATACAGACATAAGCTTAGGCCTCTACTGTCGCTTCCTACTGAATATCCATACTTAGAGTCTCATTGCAGCTTAAACTCCAACGTATCAAACCAAAAGTACAATTGTCCCGTTTTAGCTTCCAGTCTTCTTACTAGATGTCGGCGGCAGCAGCATCCCTGTCATTGTAGGGCAGGACCCCAGGAGTCCTCTTCAGCCCAGTTACTGAGTCCTGCCATAACTATATCTGTCCTCACTCCTTTTATTTCTGCCCCAATTGCACAACACAGCTCGCTTGGGCAGCTATCGTTTTAGTTGGACTTTTCCTCTGTGTACATGGATTTCTACTTTTTATTATTTTTGTATAATCTTTCTGTGTAATTTTAAATAAAATATGACTGTAATCTCTGTACGTCACAAAAGATTGTTTGTCCTGACATCCCTTTTTCTGACACCTTTCCTCCTCAGAGACTTAGAACGTCTGTGTGTCCTTAGGATGACACACAGAGGCCCTAGGCATTCCAGGCCCGCCAGGCTCTGGCTTCCCCTTCTCAGCCTGTCTCTTCTGCAGCCGTGCCTGACTTCTTCAGTTCTTGAGACAACTGTCGTCTTTGCTGCTCGGTCACTTCTGCTGAGCTGTCTTCCTGACCTACTGCTCAGCTTCCAGGCAGTGTTTTTAATTCCTTGGAAGTATTGAGGTGTTATTTGATATTTCCTAACATTTCCCACTCTCTTTGGAAATTGGTATTTAATACTTGCCACTTAGCTATTCACTACCCATTTACGCATTTGCTTATTTTATAGCTAAAGCCTTTGAGTCCGTTATAAAGTAGAGATTACCTTATTTCCAGAATATAATTTAAGAGACTTCTTAATACATTCTGCTTCTGGGCTTTGTTTTGGTCTTTTGATTAAAATATGGCCTGTGTTTCTTGCTAGTTAATGAAGATGCTCTTTGAATGTTCAGATGAGCGAATTGACTTGGAGCTGATTTCTTTCTGCATAAATCTTGCTGCTAACAAGAGAAATGTCCAGCTCATCTGTGAAGGTCAGTGCACAGAGCTTCATGGGGAGCCACGTTAGCAACTAATAATGGGCATGTAATAACAGATATATCTGTATATCTCTATCTATATAGATGTTATATCTAATTTATATCTATATAAAAGTTTCCATGATAATCTTTAGTTCTAACATGTTTTTCTACATTTTCTACAATTTTATCAGAAATATTTTCCACTTAAATCTTTAATTCTATCATAAAATGTTTCTATTCCATATTTTAATTAATTTAGCAATGTTTTACATGTCTACCACTTCACTCTTTAATTTTCCATGAAAATTGTCAATTTTAATGTTTTTCTGAAATACTTTCCATGTAAATCTTTAATTTTATCATAAAGTGTTTTTATTTCCCTTTTCAATAAAAAAAGAAAAAGAAAATAGGAATAAATAATAAAAGTAAAAAAGAATACGATGTAAATATAAAATCTCTTAAATAGTTTCTTTAGTATGCTTATAATTCCTATGAGTCTAATAGGGCACCCTTTTCTAGTAGAGATAATCCTTATAAATATTTTATACACAAATCAGTTTACATTTATTTTCAAGGTAATGAGATGTAAGTATACAAGGTTATTATTTCTATAGTATCTTGAAAAAATGACTTATCATTTTTTGTACCTATTGTACAGTTTTAACCTATTTGAGGAGCATATGTTCATTATGAAAAATACAGATGAGCAAGTAAAAAAACTTAGGATCTTTATTCTACCACTCAGAAATAGATATAATAAGTTTTTGTATAATGCTTCTATAAAAGTGTGCTTCTTTTCTTTGTGCCTTATAAAATAGTCTTCTAAAACTAATATTTTGAATATCATTCCACATGACAAGATACTTTTATTAAAAATTAGGTTAGCAGGATGGCTTGGAGATGAAGGAGCTTGACGCAAGCCTCGTGACTTTCGTTCAATCTCATGAAACCATATAAAGGGAGACATCTGACTATTCATACTGTTCTCTGACCTCTGCGTGTGTGATATGGCTTGTATGACACACATACAGCATCTCTCTCTCTCTCTCTCTCTCTCTCTCTCTCTCTCTCATACAGCATCTCTCTCTCTCTCTCATACAGCATCTCTCTCTCTCTCTCTCTCTCACGCACGCACGCACACACACACACACACACACACACACACACTTTTGTCGTGGTCTGTTCACTCTTTTGCGTAGTTAACTTTTTTTTTTTTTTTTTTGCGCACGACTTTTCAAGCATAAATGGTGCTAAAGAAATTATCCTGTATCTTAACCCTTTATTTATAACTTTGTAGACTTAAAATAAATTTCTAGAAGTATAATTTTTTTCAAAAGAGTTTTTTTTTCCTTTGTGGGGTAAAATCCAAACACAGAAAACATATTCTGTTTAAACCTCTCTTGATGAAGCTGTGGGTGATAAAGCTCATCTGTGTTTGAAAAGATAAATTGTAGAAGTAGGCTCTTGCCTCTCTCACTCTCTTAGCTTCTCTTGTGCTCTCCCCTTCCCCCTTTCCCTCCCCCTCTCTCCATGTGGTCATGGCTGGCCTCTACTTCTCTACTCTCTGCCTGTCTCTGCCTTTCTCTGTCTCTACTATCCCCTTAACTTCCCTCCCCATGCCCTGAATAAGCTCTGTTCTATACTAAAAAAAAAAAAAAAAAAAAAAAAAATGTAGAAGTAGAAAAAGAAAGGGTGAAGGAAAAATAGTTGTTGGGGAAAATAAGATTGACAGGTAGGGCACAAGGGGAGCTTCTGGAGCAAAGGGAATGTCTATATGGTGTGTGGTTTGAGTTACAAAGCACATATGTTTGTCTGATTCAAATTGTATACTTAAAGATTCTGTAGTGTAATAGATGCACCACAAGCAACATGCTGTTTAACTTAATGTAACTTCCCACTTTTCTGTTTTAGGAAATGGACTGAAAATGCTCATGAAAAGAGCTCTGAAGCTCAAGGACCCACTGCTGATGAAGATGATCAGAAACATCTCCCAGCATGATGGACCCACTAAGAATTTGTTCATTGTGAGTAGCTCCTGGCCTTCTGTCTGTTAAAATAGACCTGAGACCATAGCTTTAAGTTGCTGCATTTGGAGGCGGATTTCTGAGTTCGAGGCCAGCCCAGTCTACCGAGTGAGTTCCAGGACAGCCAGGGCTACACAGAGAAACCCTGTCTCAGAGAAGAAGAAAAAAAAGTTGCTGCATTTGGGAAGACAACTTAACTGGGCTCTCTTCAAATGTTTCCGGGAGACCCAAACACCTCTTGTCTTGTGAGAATCTTCATGCGCTTAGCTCCACAGCCCTGGAAAATGAAAGGAAGTAAAGGAGAAAGAGTCAGAACCGGGTCCCATAGTGAGAGCATGTGGTGTCTATGTATGCCAGGCTTACCTCACTCCACTGGACTTGAAAGAAGAAAGAGCCCTTCGAAGAGCCTGTTAGGAGGAGGAAGTGGGCAGAGGGGCAAGGTCTGAGGGTTGTGAATATGATCAGAAGTTTATGTATGTGTGGCGGTGTTATAACGAAGCCCATTAATTTGAACCATTAATTAACAGTGACTACATATAATTAGATACGTTCTGACAACCTGAGTTCAATACCAAGATCCATATGGTGTAAAAAACTGATTTCCTTAACTTGCAGGCATCTGCATCCATGTGCACACACATATTTCCATATTAATATTTTGTATTAGTTTGGTGCATTTTCTCCTGCAAGTTGTCTTCAACTTCCATCATACGGCTCCATAGCATGAGTGTGCGTGTACACACACACACACACACACACACACAGTGTAATAAATAAACAAAATGAAAATATAGGACAAAAACAAAGGAACATTCCTAAAAGTTTCAGCAAGTGGTTAGAGCACCTGGTTGCTAGCCTCTGCTCTGGTGGACGTGGGAGCATGGCAGGCACTGATGCATCACCAAGCCTGTGCTTCCTGTTACCTGTGTCACCCTTTGTTCCCCAGAGTTCTGAAGGACAAAGCTAAGGAAAATAAGAGTAAGGAACACAAGCTCTGGCACAGATGCTTGGGCAGGTCATTTAACACCGTGAAGCTCACTGTCTCACCCGGGAAATGCAGAAAGAGCTCTTTCTCAGGGTCGTAATAGTAATGAAGTGTTGAGAAACTCCTGATACCAAGTGAGTGCTGAAACAAATTAGCTGTCATGATTATTCTACTTAAAATTCATTCCAGAGGTAAGGCTGTACTCATGTGCCTGTTATAGAACTCACATCATCAATTTGTAAATACTTCAAAAAGATGAAGCAAACAAAGAGAAGACAAAGGAGGTAATACAGATAACCCCAGTGCTGAACTTCTCTGATCATGAACTGGCCCAAAATAGGGAATTTGGACTCATAGTTTTAAAAAAAAAAAAAATACAGTTTAAACTACAATAAAAAGTTGCTGTGTATTTGGCATACTGCTGAAATTGGTAGGATGGTTTCTGATCCTTTATCCCTACTGTAATGTAACGTTATAAGACTCAGGATCTCTGAGGTAACTTAAGACCCAGTAACTCAGATGCAGAAGGCCAGATAGGCCTGTGCCCAGAAAGTTCTTACTCAAGCAAAATAGTATTCTATTGGTCTGTATCAGTAAGCCTTTAATTTACTTGATACAGGAGGGGATCAACTGAACATACTATTTTCAAAAGCTCCACAAGTGATTGTAATGCACAGCAAGAAACTGCACCACTTCTCTAAGGGAATGCAAGACCCAGCGTTATAAGTGCAAGAAAATGAGAACAGAAAAATTAGTCCTTCAGAGATCATCAGTATCTATAATGCCTTCTGGATGCTCCAGCCCAGTTCACTGCCTTGAAATTGTCTTCTCTCTTGACTTGAGAAAAGGCCAAACCACTTTCTTTCCCATTTTTGGACAGTTGCTCCAACTATTGCTTAAGTGATGCTTCCCAGAATGAAGGTCATTTTATTTTCTGTTCATCTGAAAATTCATCTGAAAATGTGTGTAATGTATCTGTGTATCAAGGAATACCCAAGAGCTTGTGTGAATTCCATATCTTCTAAAGTGGGAACCTAAATAACATATCCACATTCCCATATCCCAAGCTTATTATGGTCAGATCTTTTGTTCAACTTTGCCTGCTTGCTACAAAATTATTTCTCTATTACCTACTGCAACTTTCCAGATAACATACCCCTATAATCTGTAGTAGTGGGTTATAAAATCATAAAGATGTTGGATCAGGTGGACACTTCTATTAGAAGTAAATTATTCTGACTGTTCATGATTCAAAAGCCTCGATAGTTTATCCAGTTGCAAAAGTTGAAAACATGACCATCTTGACTTCTCCATCTTCTTCTGCTTGTCATATAACCATAACAGAGCCACCAAACTGTTAGTAACTGACAAAAAAGCACTCTGAAAACATGTTTTATATTTTCCCAGACATTTCTGCTTATTAACAATGTTATTCACAATTATCAGGTATAAAATATTTATTAAGTATTTTAGTCATAGACTTGTTATTAAATAAATTCTCTCTGACTTGAAACCTAGCTTCCATCCCAGATATCCTAGAATTCAGTGAAAATGAATGCACAGCATAATCAAACATATTGGACACAATAGAAGCAATGCTAAGAGGAAAGTTCATAGCACTAAGTCCCTTCTTAAAGAAATTGGAGAGATCTTATTCTAGCAATTTAACAGCACACCTGAAAGCTCTAGAATGAAAAGAAGCAAACACATGCAAGAGGACTAGACAACAGAAAATAATCAAACCAAGGGCTAAAATATAAAATAGAAACAAAGAGAACAATACAAAGAATCAACAAAACAAGTTGAGAAAATCAACAAGTTTAACAAACCCTTATCCAAACTAACCAAAAGAGAAACTAGCCAAATAGTAAAATCAGAAATGAAAAGAGGAATATAACAACAGACATCAGGGAAATCCAAAGAATCAGTAGGTCATACTTCATAACCTGTATTCCACAAAACCGAATCCAAGAGAAGTAGGCAGTTTTCTCAACAGCTGCCACTTATTTTATGAGGCCACAGTCACCCTAACACCCAAACCACACAAAGATTCAACAAGAGAAATAATTACAGACCACTTTCCCTCATGAGCATTGATGCAGAAATAATCAATAAAATACTCACAAACCAGATCCCACATCAAAAAGATGAGCCGCCATGATTGAGTTGGCTTCATCAGGGAGATGCAGGGGTGGCTCAACAAACAAAAATCTGTCAATGTAACTCACCATGTAAAGAAACAATAACAGTTGCATGATCATCTCATTAGATGCAGAAATGGCATTTGGCAAAAATCCAACATCCCTTCCTGACAAAAAGACTTGGAGAGATCAGAAATAAACAGGGCATGCCTAAATATAATAAATATAATTTACAGTAAGCTAATAGCCAGCATCAAATTAAATGAAGAGAAACTCAAAGCAATTTCACTAAAATCAGGAACCAGACAAGGCTATCCTGTTTAGATATATCTATTCAAGATAGCACTTCAAGTTCTAGCTAGAGCAATAAGACAATTAAAGGAAGATCAGGGGACACAAACATAAAGGAAGAAGTTAAACTATTGTTATTTGCAGATAACATGATAGTACACATAAGTGACCCCAAAAATTCTACAAGAAAACTCCTACAGCTGATAAACACCTTCTGCAAAGTGCCTGGGTACAAAATTAACTAAAAATTAATAGCCCTTCTTTATACAAATTATAGATGGGCAGAGAAAGAAGTTAGAAAAACAACATTTTTTAAATAGCCATGAATAATATAAAATATCTTGGGGTAACTCTATCCCAGGAAGAAGGAAATTGAAGAAGATATCAGAATATGGAAAGCTCTCCCATGTTCATGGATAGGTAGGATTAACATAGTAAAAATAGCCATCCTCCCAGTAGCAGTCTACAGATTCAACACAATACCCACCAAAATTCCAACATAATTCTTCACAGACCTTAAAAGAACAATATTGAACTTCATATGGAAAAACACACCCCATGATAGCTAAAAACAACCCTGTACAATAAAAGAACTTGTGGGGGATATCAATGTCCCTGATCTAAAGCTGTACTATAGAGCTGTAGTAATAAAAACCACAGAGTATTGGTATAAAAACAGACACATTGCTCAACAGAGTCAAATTGAAGTCCCAAATGTAAATCCTCACACCTATGCACACCTGATTTTTGGTAAAGAGGCCAGAAATATGCAATGTCAAAAAAAAGCATCTTCAACAAATGATGCTAGTCTAACTGGATGTCTACACGTTGAAGAGTAGAACCACATTATGACTCTGTACAAAACTCAAGTCCTAGTGTATTAAAGATCTCAACATAAAACCAGATACACTGAACCTGGTAGAAGAAACAGTGGTGAATAGTCTTGAACATATTGGCACAGGAGCCAACTTCCAGAACAGAACACCAATAGATCAGGCACCAAGAGAAACAATAAACTGGGCCTTATGAAACTGAACAACTTCAAAGGACTCCATCAATAGTGCAAAACCACAGACTACAGAGTGGGAAAAAATTCACCAACCCCACATCTGACAGGGGGCTAATATTCAAAATATGTAAAGAACTCAAAAAAACTAGACTTCAACAAACTGAATGATCCAATTAAAAAAATGGGGTATGGTACCTAAACAGAATTCTTGACAGAGTAATCTCTAATGACAAAGACATGTATGACATCCTTAGCCATCCAGGAAATGCAAATTAAAATAACTTTGAGATTTCATCTGACACTAGTCAGAATGGCTAAGATCAAACTCGAGTGACAGCTCATGCTGGCAAGGATGTGATGCAAAGGAAAACACTCCTCCACTGCTGGTGGGAGTGCAAAACTCATCCAGGCTCTATGGAAGTCAATATAGTGCTTTATCAGAAAATTGGAAATTGACCTACCTCAAGACAGTTATTCCACTCCTAGGCATATACCCAAAAGATAATTCATCCTATCACAAGGACACTTGCTTTACTATGTTCCTAGCAGCTTTATTCATAATAGCCAGGAACTTGAAACAACCTAGATGTCCCTCAACTGAAGAAAGGATTAAAAAATATGTGTACATTTACATAATAAAATACTGCTCAGCCATTAAAAACAAATTCATCATGAAATATGCAGGCAAATGGATGGAACTAGAAAATATCATCCTGAGTGAGGTAATCCAAACCCAAAAAGGCAAACATTGTATGTACTCACTTATAAATATTAGCTATAAAGTAAAAGATAACCATGCAACAAGCCACCAACCAAGAGAGGCTAAGTAACAAGAAGAGGCCTTAAAGACTCAAAGGATTTTCTGGGGAAGAGAAAATAGAAGAGATTTTGCAAGTGGACTGGGACAGGTGGAGTTGGAAACAGGAGGAATCCGATTCATGGGGAGGAAGGAAGAAAATACTGGGAGAAAAGACTGGAATTAGAGACCATTTGGGGAGGGAGCGAGGTGAAGACCCAGTGCAATGGAGACTCAATGGATTCTACTAGAGTAACCATAGCCAAGACCCTAGTAATAGGGGACACAGAGCCTAAATCAGACATCTGCCTTAACTAGGCAAGGCCTCAGTCAGGTGGAGGAATTAGGACACCAACCGAGCCACAAAAACTTCAGTCTACAATGTGTCCTGCCTGCAGAGTGTGCTAGGACAACAGCCTAGCAGAATCATTATTAAGAGGCCAGAGAGACTTCATCCAGCAACTGAGAGGAACAGATATAGAGTCTGACATTCAAACATTGGGCTGAGCTCAGGGAGTCCTGCTGAGGATGGGGAGATGGAGGGATTGGAGGAGCCAGAGAGTCAGGAACAGACCAGGAGACCATGGCCCTCAGAATCAACTAACTGGGACTCTGGGGACTTGCAGAGTACAGGAGGCCTGAAGGGGGTCTGACATAGGTCCTCTGCATATGTGTTATGGCTGAGTAGTTTGTTGTTATTGTGGGAATCCTAACATGGAAGTGGGGGCTGTCCCTGGGTATATCTTGCCTACTTGTGGGACTCTTTTTCCTACTGAGCTGCCTTGCCCATGATATGATGGTAGGTACTTAGTCATATTGTAGCTTGTTATGCTGTGTTTGGTTGATGTCTCTGTGAGACTTGTTCTTCTCTGAGGGTAGGTGGATCAAGAGGAGGAGAGAAATGGGGGGAGAGGTGGGAGAGGGGGTAGAAAAGAAAACTGCAGTTAGGATATAATAATATATGAAAGAAGAATACAAATTAAATTTATTTTCAAGTAATGACAGTAATAGCTCTAATGTGTATAAAGTGTTTACTGTATAGATAATAGTTCCATTGTGTGTCCTTTTAATTATATTCTTAAAGGCAGCAGCCTGTTTTCAGAAATTGAAATATCCTTAAGGTTCACAGCAAGTAAATGATGGAACTGTGACTTGAGAACAAGACTTTCCGAATCTGGGATCTATAGCTTTTGGCCACAAAGGAGAAAATAGCCCTTCTTTCTTTATCTATGCACCTTTGTACACAATTACCACTATAACTTATTTCAACATGGGGGAAGGAAGGGAAGAAGGGAGGCAGGGAGGCAGGGAGGGAGGACTCCCTGGATCTGATCGTCAGACCTTAGTAAGTTAACTCAATTACATGGAGAACTATGTTTCTGTTTTGCTTCTCTTTTTTCTTTTTCTTTTTTTAACAGTATGTTGAATTATTAGTTTGGATCCTCTCCAAGATTCTAACTCCATTGAAATTCTTCTGTCCTCAGGATTATGTTGGGGACCTTGCAGCACAGATTTCCAGTGATGAAGAGGAGGAGTTCGTAATCGAGTGTTTAGGAACACTGGCAAATCTGACAATACCAGACCTAGACTGGGAACTGGTTCTGAAGGAGTACAAGCTGGTTCCCTTCCTCAAAGATAAACTAAAGCCAGGTCTGTGCTCACTGTAGAGCTCTGCATAAGCTCTAGGTTTTGGATACCATTCTAGCACAGCGTCGTGTGAGTCCACTGTTATAGGTAGCATACTCTTCTGATAGTTTTGCTTAGAGAAGGACTGTTTGCAAGCTCCTTATCTTCTCTAAATTCTTATTTGTCCTAACAGTGATTTCTTAACATTAGTTTCCGTCTCCTGTTTATTTTTCTATGTTTACCATATGTTTAATAAGTGCCCCCCATGTATATATACAGATGTGGAAGCACAAACACAAGGTTCTTTGAAACATTGACGAGAGGCTTTTACCGTCTACTTTCATTATCTTTCAGTTGCATTTTCAAAATATATTTACACCTTTCTATTGTCTCACCACTTCAATAGGCTGTCATGGATTTAAAAAAATGGAAAAAGAAAAAAAAAAGACAAGTGTATAAGCATGTCAAAGATTGGTCGATCCGTAGGATGGATTTGACATCTTTGAGTATTTTTTCTGTGCACTCATGTTTGACAGAACAAATGGGTTTGCTCAGGACACTTCAACAACAACCTTGCATGCCTTGATCTCGCCAGGTGCCGCAGAAGATGACCTTGTTTTAGAAGTGGTTATAATGATTGGAACGGTATCTATGGATGACTCTTGTGCTGCACTACTAGCTAAATCTGGGATAATCCCGGCACTCATCGAACTGCTGAATGGTAACTCTCATTTTCATGCCAATGCATAAAGAGTATTATTATAAATTTCAAGATATAAAATACAGTCTGCAATGTTATATAATGTTTGTTCCATAGGTTTAACTAAATTATGTAATTACAAAAAATAAACTCAAATAAGCTGCTAAGTTGGATTGGATACAATAATATGAAAGGACTTCAGGTTGCTGTTAGGAATGTTACTGTGAAACAGTTCTGGACTGACTTCATGAGCTCTTCCCTCCTTTAACCAATTCCAACACATAATACGGAAGGAGGCGCTTCTCTCTGCCTCGTTTATCTCGGTTTGAGTCAGGTCTTCTCTATTATGCAGTCCTTGCTTCTTATATCTTCACTTCTAGGTAAGGATGTTAACTTGAAAACTGATTTTGGCCAGGCAGTGGTGGTGCACACCTGTAATCCCAGCACTCTGGGAGGCAGAGGCAGGAGGATTTCTGAGTTCAAGGCCAGCCTGGTCTACAGAGTGAGTTCCAGGACAGCCAGGGCTACACAGAGAAACCCTGTCTCAGAAAAAAAAAAAAAGAAAGAAAGAAAGAGAGAAAGAAAGAAAGAAAGAAAGAAAGAAAGAAAGAAAAAGAAAGAAAAAAAGAAAACTGATTCTAAACATCATATTCTCTTCTAGATGTACAGGATTTTGTCCTGTGAACTTGCCAGGAAAATAAATGTCATATATCTGCCCTGCCCAATTTATGTGACCACTGAACACTTGAAATGTGGTTGTCAGGACTAAGAACCTGAATTTTCAATTTAATTTAAAATGGATTAGCTATAGCAGTGTGTGTGTGTGTGTGTGTGTGTGTGTGTGTGTGTGTGTATACCATATTTCTGGCTTCTACTTGCGGTGCACGTTACACATAAGAGTTCAAGCTAGGATCCATATCAGAGAAAACATACTTATCATTTTGGTATTGAATTGTATCACTGGTAAGTTGGCTTTGCTTGGGTTTTAACTGTGTAAGTGAAATCAGGCTGATTTTATCCTATTACATATTTATGAGCTCCATCTATGTTACATACAGACTTGCTCTTTCATCATTGTATGTAGTATTGTATTATATATATATTCCTATCTTTTGTACCATTGATGGTTTGTGCTATGGGGCACTGGGAATAACTATTATAAAAAAATGTGTTTAAACCTTTCCTTTGGTCATTAGCATAGTTGCTTATTTGCACTAGATGTGTACTTCAGAGTAGAGTTGCTGAGTCAGAGGGTTGGCGCTGTGTTTGGGGAACTAGTGCCGATCTGTTTCCCAGTGCGCTTGTGCCGGTCACCAGAGCAAGTCAGGCAAAGCTGCTCTTTGTCACCACCATGCTAGGCATGCTGAGTCCATTAATTGCAGCCTTCCTACCTTAATTTTCAGAATAGAATCTCCTTGTGGTGGTAATTAAAATCTCCCCACAATTAATGCAATTGAACTCTAGTTTGTGGTTATTGGTCATTTAAGTCAGGCATGGCCAATAAAATGAATTACCCGTGTAAGTCTTTTGCATATTTTCTTTTTTGAGATTTTTTAAAATTTGCTTTGTAATTTAATTTTTTTAATTTTTTAAATTTGTTTAATTTTTTTCTCTTTTTTTCTTTTTTTTTTATTGGATATATTCTATTTTTACATTTCATTTCCCTTCCACCCCCCAAAGGTCCCACATGCCCTTTTCCCTCCCCCTGCTCCCTCATCCACCCCTTCCCACTTCCCTGTTCTGGTATTCCCCTACACTGATACTTTGATCCTTTCCAGCACTAGTGTCCACTTCTTTCTTCTTGTCAGACATCATTTGGTATGTGAATTGTGTCTTTGGTGTCCCAGGCTAATATCCACTTATCAGTGACTGCATACCATGGGTATTCTTTTGAGACTGGGTTACCTCACTTAGTAGGATGTTCTCCAGCTCCATCCATTTCTCTTAAGAATTTCATGAATTCATTGTTTCTAATGGCTGAATAGTATTCCATTGTGTATATATATACCACATTTTTTGTATCCATTCCTCCGTTGAGGGACATCTGGGTTCTTTCCAGCTTCTGGCTATTATATATAAGGCTGCTATGAACATAGTGGATATAGTCATATTTTAAAGTATTCCATCTCAGAGGTGTAGTAGATATGTATTTACTTTCCTGGACCCTTTTCACAGCCAGAAATTTTCAGAATAGAATTAATTAAAAGAAACTAGGTAGTTGGAAGGGGTGAAAATGAAGGCAGTGTGGTGGACAGAAGATGATCTTGTGAAGCTGCAGGAAGTTAGAAAATGGCCCAAGTCCTAAAATGTTGTGCTGTAGTTTGACTGAGAGAGCTGAGGTATTTAAAGTGAGTTAACAGCCAGCTCACAGTTTTGCTGTTTACTCTCTAATGTGAGCTTACCCCCAGGAGATCTGTGTATAATTGTTTTAAGAACTATATAGGGAAAAAATAATTACAGACATGTTCAGTGTTTAAAACTTCTTAGAGCAAACTCTGAAAAGTGACTGATTGATAACCTGGGTAGTTTAGGAAATTAGTAATGGAAGTCATTTGAGGCAGTTTAAACTTCAGTCCCACAGTTTAGTTCACATGGCTAGTTAGATGCTGTGTTCACTGGGAAATATGTTTTTAACATGTCATTGAACTGTTGCCAAGAGTTGATAACAAAATTACTATATCAATAAATCACATTTCAATTAGGTTTCTATAAGTAATTGTGTTAAGTTACAAGTGTATAATATTAAGTATTGTTAGTCACAATTATTAGCATAAAATATACCTATATATAACATTTTATTATAAAAATTGAATTGAATCTGAAATACCTCTTTTATGCCAATATATATAAAGTTAAACTTGTGAATATTATTCAACAAAATACCTTTTTATACTAGTCCACTTTCTTTTCCTGTGCTTCTGGGGGTAAATCCAAGATTGTTGTGCATACTAGGTAAGTGCTTTACCACTGAGCCACATTCAACCCCAATAGTCCAATTCCTAATAATGATTTAGGACGTTAGAGGGTGTTATTTTTCCATGTGAACTCAATATGGGGGTGGGTAAATCACGTGATGTTATTTGCTTACCTGTCACCATCACTCTGGTGTTCCCAAATGCTTTCGGTCCAGTGTGTGAATAGACAGTTCTATCATGCACACTTTTCTTTCCTTTCAGCTCAGCAAGAAGATGATGAATTTGTGTGTCAGATAATATATGTCTTCTACCAGATGGTTTTCCATCAGGCCACAAGAGATGTCATAATCAAGGAAACTCGTATCCTTTCGATGTTTAAAATACATAACAACAATCTACAATATAGAAACATTCATTCTTGGTATTTTCTTTCATGTGCTGAAAAACTAGAAAACAGCAAACACTGAAATAAAGTTAGATGTCGAGCTCTTCTGTGGGAATTAGCTGGAGTTAGCATGGGATTAGAAAGACATCTGAAATCTGCAGTACTTCAGAATCAGAGCCTTTGGGAATGCTAGCATGCCACCAGTGTAAAGCTCACTTCTCCTAATGGACCATAAACAAAACTTATGTACACTAAGAATAGTCTAGAAAATGACGGTTAGACTACGTATGAGAGTTCTATGTATGTATGTGAGACATGTATCTGTAGCACTCCTGGCATCTCCACCACCCTAAGGGTCTCCATTTCAACTTCACACTCACAGCTTCTTATGTGAGCCTTATAGGGACTTCCTATAGGAAATCCATCACATCTACACAGTGCCTATCCTTAAAGACTTTCTCTGGAACCTTGGTGCAACTCTCCACAAACTCCTGCACTATTATTCTGTTGTCTGACTGAAAATTACTTCACTTTTGGGTGTTAATCTCTTTAATGTCTACAGCCTTCTTACCTTAAGCTTTAATTGCACTTTCTGGCCAAACCCATGTGTTTTACATCTTTTTCTTTTAGCTTTAAAAACCTCAGTTAAAAGAATCCAGCAGAATATTATGCTGTCTTGAAATCTCCTCCATCAAATTTATTAGTCCATTAATTTTGAATTTCACCTCACTCAGATTTTCAGGACACAGATAAAGCATTAAAAATTCTTGCAGTTTTGGTAATGACCCTTAGCCTTTAAAGACTGAGGTGTCTCTCTAGCTCGTAAAAAAACTCCTCATGAAAAGTCATTACAGAATGACTAACAAAAAGAATGACAGTGTTTTGATACGAGTGGATCTCCATGTCTTCTTTGAAAGGCAGCCCACTCCATCTTGAGGATTTCTTGTGAATACTAAAGAGGTGCTTCACTCAAGTGGTGGGAGTAGCGTTTACCTGTGTGTTAATGTAGCTGCTTAGAAGGCAGTTTGATGCTACAGAGATTTAGCTACACAACAGCAGTCAGTTTTCCATAGGGCCTGTAACCCTTCCAGGTGTGGGTTTCCAACTGAGTTTACAGTTCAAGAAGAGCGCACTGGTTACCCCCATAACAATCATGCCACAGTTGCATAAATGGACACATCTTGCCTGGCAGGTTGGTGTTGTAGTTGATAGTGTTCAGCTCAGTTTTCTCTCTCAGCAGCCATCATAGAATCTTCTGGCACTTTTAAGGCTAACCAACAAGGAGATGACTCCCAGGTCAATTGTCACTTAATGTTTCTATATCTCGTAACCAAAATCTGTTTTGTCTTTAGCAGTAAGGTCTTATCATCTGGTTCTTGTGAACAACCAACAGTAATGACAAGAGCATATATTGTTTTGTGGTCTTTCTTCCTGACCAACAACAAAGGAGGAGATAGCCCATATCTGGCACTGGGGATTTTTTGTTTAGTAACTCGGAGCCACTAGAAGCAATATTGTATAGATGTCAAAATATTTCCCTTCAAGTGTGTGTGTGTGTGTGTGTGTGTGTGTGTGTGTGTATGTGTGTGTGTGTGTGTGCGCACGCGCGCGAGCGCACACGCACGCATATTACACAATAACATTTTCATGCAGCTTGACATTTTAATTATTGCCTTTTAAAAACGAATGCTTTCTTATAATTTATATATTGTTCAGTTTCCTTGGCTCCTATCTTTTCTTGAATTCTATTTTGGTATTCTTTTGAAATGACTTCATTCATAATGAGGCACTTTTATATATACTAATATTATATCTAAACAAAAAAAGGTTAGAAATTTTTAAATGCCATAAGAATAGACAAGGAGGCCAGAAAGACAGCTCACAGGAGAGTAGTAGCCTTGCAAGTATGAGAACCTGAGTTCATTGCCTTGAACCAAAATAAAATGGTGGTAGGATGGTGTTGAGCATCTGTTCTCTGAACCCCAGAAAGAGGTAAGTGAACTCTGGGTATCAGTGGCATTTGTATGAGTGTTGCAGTTTTAGCCTGGCTAGCTCACAAATAATTGAGACTGGATTATTAGGTTGATTTCACAGCTTTAAGGCACAACAGCTGAGCAGTGTTAATCTATTTTAATCCTCTAAACTAATCTGGCTCACGCCCAGCCAAAATCCCTGAGATACTTGCATGTTATGGCTTTCTCTGCTCCATGTGTTTTTCCATGGTGTCTCCTGCACCCGCCCTCTACCTGTAGTGAATCTCCACTTACTTTCTCTCTCTTCCTCCTCCACTGGCTGGAGGAAGTTCTGCCCTATTCACTCCTCAGCTCAGCCATTAGCTGATCAGATTCTTTGTTGACAATCCAGGGAATAATTGGGGAGCAATGTTGACACCACATTGAGACAGGAGATTTTCAGATCAAGGATTGAAGCTAGCTGGGGCCCAGAACTCAGCCTTTGACTATTACAAGGACACTCCACACACAGTGCACAGTAACACCATGCCTACACGGGGACTCAGTGGCTAGCCAGTGTAGCCTACTTGCTCATGAGAGGCCCCATATGTAGTTATCTTATTCTTGGCCTTGTACTTCTCTTAGGAGTCTATTGTGCTTATTTTATGTTCAGTTTTCACTTTTGTGTTCTTTGTTGAACTATTTTTGTTTCCTGGGTTTTATAATTCTGAGTTGCGTATATTTTTTTTCAAATTCTTCTATTTTAAAATGCTTTGTTATTATAAATGACATATTATGTCTCCAGTTTTTGTTATTATTATAGCAATTATATGAGATTTGACTGATTCAATATTTGCTCATATTCATTGTCATATGAAATATGCTATCCTGAATATCATGGCCAAAAGATGTAGAAAGCAATTTTAGCTCTTTCTGACACTCTCTCCCCACCTCCTCCCTTGTATGCATGTGTCTGTGAATGTGTATATATGTGTGTGAATGCATATGTGTGTGAGTGTGTCATATGCTGCCACGCTATGTGTAATTTCTCTGACTGAAGAGCTACAATCTCAATTCACTTTGTGTCTTTAACCACTTTTATTCAGAAGCTCCAGCATATCTCATAGACCTGATGCATGATAAAAATAATGAAATCCGGAAAGTCTGTGATAACACATTAGATATTATCGCAGTAAGTACTTTCTCTATAAAACCTATACTGATTTTATTTTGAGAAAGAGAAGACATTGTAAATCTAATTTGAATTATTGATATAAACACAACTTTGGTGTTTTGTTTTGTTTTGTTTTGTTTTGTTTTGTTTTGTTTTGTTTTGTTTTGTTTTGTTACGATCTAGAAAACTCTTTGATCCAAGTTAGGTCTTTTGGCTTTCAGCTTTTAACCATAGGCTCTTTAGAGACGTTTGTACAGAATTACAATATACAGTCTGATCTTTGCATCATCCTAGAATCATTTATTTTTAGAAGCATGTATAAAAGAAAGGAGATTAATGGTAATGTCTATAAAATGCATAAAATTTTATTTAAACTATTTTTCAATTATTTGGTCATTTTATTATATGCATAGACTAGTCTTATAAGGTACTTAAAAATAATAGGAAATACAAAAGTTTTCTTGGTATTGTTGATACTGGGGCATTTTAAAGTATACATGAGTAAAGGGATGAGCTAAGTCTTGGGTTAGAGACTGGCTGAACTTAAAGAATTTGCTCCAAAAATTAAGATCCCACTATAGAGCTCTGCTTGGACTTGAGCTATAGGCTGGGGGATGTGCTTTTTAACTTTTGCTGTATACTGATGATACAGCATGCATGCTACCTTCTTTGAACTGCATTTCAGCCATGTTTTACGGTTTCTTGATGGTAGCCTATTCAGTAGTTTTAGGAGCTTACCAATCTCTTTAAACAAATTGGTAAATATTCTTTGAAAACTGATTGCGTAGTTCATTGAAAATAAGCTGAGTTCTTTTCTGTTAGTGATTTCATCACAGAGTAGAAAATTAACAACAGAAACTTTCTTGTTGATTTCCTTGCCCCTGTTTTGTTTTAGAAATTCATCTTATTTAATGTTAGCTGCTTTTTAGTCTGAGCTAAGTACCTCATAGTGGTTTTGAACTAAATTGATGAAATGCTGTTTTAGCTTTGATCTAAGTCAGAATAGAGAATATATGTATAAATGAATCTTTACCAATATATCATAGCTTGATAGAAATGGCCATGGAGGCTATAAATATAAAATATTTAATACTCTGGGGAATAATTTAATGGCATATACACCATTTTCAAATACGTCACCATGTCACTGCATATAAAATATATACTGTAAGAATAAGGGACAGCTTAGTTGCACGTGTGAACTCTGTAAACAGAGGACAGCAGTAAGCTGTCAGTGTAGTGCACCACTTCCTGTGCTCCAGTTCCCTCTGAGAAATGGAAGGCACAGTTAGGTTGGCCTGGCAGGGGTTTTACTTCAGAGTGTAAATAAATGCTAGCTCTAAAGATGACATTAATGTAAGAATATTTGGCGTAAAATATGAAGATGTTGCAGGATAACACTTTACCCCAATTAAACACACACCCTGAGTTCCCCTTGCCATCTTTCACCTCGAGCTGCCTCCGCCCCATGCAGTCCCTTCCTGGGTGCGGCAGCCTCCCTTCTCTGCAGCCACAGCTCCCACTGACCTTACATCAAGGTCTGTAGTCCATCTTTTCCCTCACTTCCTCTAATATCCTTTCAGTTTTTGTTTTTTTGTCTTTTTTTTTTGTTGTTGTTGTTGTTGTTGTTTGTTTGTTTTTTTGGTTTTTGGTTTTTGGTTTTGTTTTGTTTTGTTTTGTTTTGTTTTTTTGGTTTTTTCTGAGACAGGGTTTCTCTGTGTAGTCCTGGCTGTCCTGGAACTCACTCTGTAGACCAGGCTGGCCTCGAACTCAGGAATCCACCTGCCTCTGCCTCCCAAGTGCTGGGATTAAAGGCGTGCGCCACCACCGCCGGCTTATCCTTTCAATTTAATCTTGACTTCTGCTTCTACTACTGTATAAAAATGATTCTCTCTGAAAAAGCAAAACAAACAACAACACAGATGTTCATTTCCCTTCAGCCAGATTCCTCAGCCTTCATTGTATGCTGTTGGTCACATTCTCCCTGAGGAGACTTAAAGCTTTTGCTAATTATTGGGAAGAGCCTTCTTGTCATGAAAATTTCAGAGTTATTTGGAAGGAAGCCCCACTGTCCTGTTCAACTGGCTCAGATCCTGATTGTGTTTCCTAGAAGTGAAATCCAGTAAAGCCAATGGAGAGGCACGAAGAATGGAAACAAGCCCTGTTCTACAACAAACATACTTATTTTCCCTTTCTGCCATTAGACTGTAAGGTCCAGCTCCAGCTACAATAGAGATATTAGCAGACTCTACAAACATGATTCCCCTTACTTAGAAGCTGTGATCATAATTCAGCCTTTGACTTTGGGAAAGTGGTCACTTGATCTCCTACATCTATAATTCAACTGGTTTTTTTAAACATATATTAAAGAATCTCGGTGAACCCTTTAAGATTATGACCACTCAGTTTGCAGTGACATTTCTGGTCCTTAGAGATTTTCTGTAAGGACTAGCAACAGTGCTCATGATACGTTTAACCTGAATGAGCAGTCAAACCTTGCTTGGAATTTATACTTGTTATTTGAAACACCAGTTCCCTTCTTGAGGACAATCAAATATCCATGTTCTTTGCTTTTGTTTTGATTTTTAGGTGACATGAGAAGATAACCTGCTTATTGTCTTGATTAATCTCAGAGTGATTCTGAGTATGTACTTCAGACAGAGATATTATTGCTCATAGTTTATATTTGAAGTTGCCCCACAAACTGATAAATTTGGATTTTTTTAAAAAATTCATGCTGTAACAATTTACAAAATAGGACAATTAATTAACTAAAAACTATGTTTTTTAGGGCCTTTAAATAATAAAAAGGAAACTGCCTTTTCTCCTGTGGAAATAACCTTGTTAGTTAAATGATCCATGTTCTAATTTTATAGTAACTTATTTTAATTTAAATTTAATATTATACTCCCAGCTTTCTGAGCATCCTTACTTGGGGGAAATTTGAAGAGCAAAGCATCTTTTTTTAATTCTTATTATTTGAATTTTTCCTCACTTTTTATTTAAATTTATTTATTTTTATGCCGCATATTTTATTCCCCACCCCGCCCCTGCCCACCCTCTGACTGTTTCACATCCCATACCTCCTTCCCATCCCCCTGTCTCCATGTGGATGTCTCCACACCCCACTCCACCTGACCTCTAAACTCCCTGGGGCCTCCAGTCTCTTGAGGCTTAGGTGCATCATCTCTGAATGAACACAGGAAAGTACGGGTTCCAGGCAGCGTGGCAAACAGAACACCAGGACACAGAAAAGGGTGTAGAATCTCCGTGTATTTGGTGTCTGAGTGCGACCAGTTACACTCAGCCAGCAGTTTTTAAACATGAGATCTTTACATATCAAAGGATGTATCCAGTACAGCAGGCACAAAAGACAATTAGCAATAACCATTTGCCATGAGGAAATGTAAAATCAGCCAGGTAGGAAACATTTCTGGGAGACATCCGTAAACGGACTACAAACCTGACTCTTTAGGTCTTAATGAGATTCAGTGAGTAACCTAATTATCACCTGGCTCTCTCTGAGGGAACCTGAGATCTTTGTGTTAAATCAGAGTCTCCCAATGTCAGTGCCACTCTCATTAGCATAGCCACAAAAGATCAATAGAAGTATGTAGACTACTAAGCAAAGCGATGGCGCCTAGAACCGAGGTGTTTTGGCCAGTACTGTAGTTTAAGGAATGAATCTTTAATAAACATTCTTGCCTGGTTGTATATAGCTCCGGATATCAGAAATACCTGAGAAATAGATCAAAGAAAAAGCAAAGATAGGGTTGCCCTGAGATTAGCATCCTTTCCAGCCAGGGAAATTCACAGCTTTGTTCCCTCAGGGACTGCGATTACTCAGAAGGTATACACTGAAACGTGCACTTTAGACAGCGCTTATTCAGTGTCTCCTTGAGACTTTCGCTTTACCTGTGGAATTCACAGTGTCCGCGGGGGTCCGTGATACACAGACCCGGTAGTCCTCTACTGTATTTGTGTTGGGGACCTCATATCAGCTAGTGGTGAGAGATCTCAGGGATCCAGATTAGTTGAGACTGCTAGTCCTCCTACAGGGTCACCCTTCTCCTCAGCTTCTTTCAACTTTCCCTAATTCAACAACAGGGGTCTTCCACTTCTGTCCATTGGTTGGGTGCAAATATCTGCATCTGACTCTTAAAAGAGATTTAACCAATCCATTTTGATCATAATCCCTTTTGACCACTTCTCCATCTCTTCCCAGATCCACCTCCCTATTCCATACCAACCCAACTTTGCATCATTTGCTTTCTTTAAATTAATCAATCTCATTAGTGTTACCTGTGTACTCGTAGGTGTAGGGCCATCCACTATGTGTGTTAGACCTAACAGGGCCCATACCCTTAAATAAATCAAATTCCTTCTCTTGCTTTCTGTCTCTGTGTTATGCTCACACCCCCATGCTGCTTTTTGTCTGACTTGAACTTTTGTAGGTCCTGTTGCTGGTGTCACAACCACTTGAGCACCTGAGTGCAAATGTACATCTGTGCTGTTGTGTTCTGAGAACACGGCTGCCTGGTAGCCGACCACCATCTCTAGCTCTTACTAGTTCTCCTGCCCTCTCTTCCTTGATGATCTACAGCAAGCCATCTTTTTCCTGGAGTTGAAGTCTCTGATCTTTTCACTTGTTGTTGTTGTTGTTGTTGTTGTTGTTGTTGTTGTTAAAGTATTTTATTTATTTACATTCTAAAAGTTGTACCCCTTCCTGGTCTTCCCCCCTGAGTTCTTCACCCCCCCCATCCCACCTCTTAGAGGGTGCTCCCCTACCCACTCACCTCCACCTCAACTGTACCAGTATCCTTGGGCATAAAGTTTCCACAGGATTAAGTTCATGCTCTCTCACTGAAGCTATACAAGGCAATCCTCTGCTCCATATGCGCCCTGGGCCATGAACCAATCCATGTATGCTCCTTGGCTTTGGCCTAGTCTCTGGGAGCTCTGAGAGGTCCAGGTTAGTCGACACTTGTTCTTCCTATGGGGTTGCAATTCCCTTCAGTTCAATCAGTCCTTCCTCTAACTCTTCCATAGGGATCCCCAACCTCAATCCAATGTTTGGCTGTAAGTAACTGCATTTGTCTGTCAGTTGCTGGTAGAGCCTCTCTAAGGACAGACATACCAGGTTCCTGTCTGCATGCACAATGTGGCCTCAGTAATACTGTCAGGATTTGGTGTGCGCACATAAGGTAGATCCCAAGTTGGGCCAGTTGGGTGGCTGGTTTTTGTTTTTTGTTTTGTTTTTTTCAGTTTCAGACAAACCATCTTAACATAGTGTTCTGCCTACACAAATGTTGCCAGTCTTCCATCCTTTGAGTCATTATTATTAATCACAATAGAGGATACAATTTTCCATCTGAAATCTGTTTCAGGAATAAAAGGAGTTCAGTGTTATTTGAAGCAAAAGAAACATTGATTGTAAACAGCAAAGTTGAAGGGCACTAAATAAAGACATCAAGGGACAGTGTAAAATTGCTGGCCATGCTGAGTAATGATGGCTAAATAGTTAATTCTGTAAGGACTTTGTTAGAAACGTACCTGTGATAGGAGTGGATGACCTTTTAAGATGCTTTTCACTGGTAAATTTTGGTTTCCTACAATAAATATATCATAATTTGAAAAACAATATAGATAGGACCTTTGTAGCTAAAGGTCATTTGTACTTTTTTTTTTTAAAAGTATATGCCACTCAAGAAAGATAATGTGGAATAATGGTAACAAAAACAAAGGGTGAATGCCGTAGGGAAATATGTCATCTTCAGTAAAGTATTTGATCCCCAAATTTTGCAAATACTCTTACCATGATGACTTATTTAATATAGTTGGGCCAGAGGCCTAAAGTCACAAATTGAAACAGATGTGAGATAGTTCTTTGTGAAACAAAGAGTGTTGCATGCATTGCATACGACAGTCTCACTGGGGATACCAGTAAGTTGTTGCTGTGTGACCAGGGTTGCTTATGGCTGAGAGAGACTTGGAGTGGTGGCAGTGCAAGGAAGAGCAGGGAGCCCTTGTGAGAAGATGAGCAACCTGGGCTTGTAAGGTTTTGATTCAGTGGAGCATTGCTTTTTCTCCCTGGGCCTTGGGAATCCTGAAAGGAAGAGAACTTACATGTCTGGCTTCAGAACTTCTAAAACCCAGGAACACTTGTGCCCTGAGTATTTGCTCAATTTCCTGTGGAGTAAACTGTGAGAACCTTAACAATTCCTTGCAAACTTCTGAACAAATACATCTTCAGACATGACTGCGTTGTCATTCATTTAAATCATGTTATCTGTGCACATAGTATGTACAAGACACTAAGATATATGTAGGCATATGGAACTCAGTAGCACAAAGCCCATAAATATATAAATGTACAGTCTAGACTCTGGAGAACCTTGGGATCTGTAATCGAAATACAGGAGCTAGTCATCCCAGAACAGAATGTGAAATGGCCTCAGTGGATGTTGTGTGTCAACTACATAGCGCTAACAAGAGAAGGGGTAATAAGGTTCTCTGGTACAACCCCATGTCTTTTGTCTTTCTGACCATGGGTGTTCTGGATGACTGAAAGTTTGAATGGTATTTCTTCCTTTTTCAGTAACTAATTATGATCATGGACAGAATGAATGTGTTCAATAATCATATTGATACCAGGTCTAGTATTAACTTGTAAAAGTAAGGTATTATCTTATAAGTTCATAAAGTTTTATATTACATAGGGCTGACCTATTTAAATGAGATAAACTAATAAAGGTACAAATGTAGTCTTTTTATACATTGTTAACCTTCCTCACAAAGATTTCCAAGAAAACCTTGATCAGATTAAAAAGCTAGTTTGTTTAATAATCTTGCTACCAAGGAGAACACTTTAAATGTATCTGACAATACTTATATTACAGAGAAAAGCATATTGGGTTAGGATTAGAAATCAAGCTTTCAAAAAGCAGAGATTGCCTAAGAGTTGAATAAAATGGGTAGTCACCTTTAAAAATCTTTCCCTTTACCTCCCACTAGTATGTATATGTATATGTGTATGTTACATGAGCTTGTATGTACTGCATGTGTATCTGTGCCCGTGTGTGGGTGCGTGTGTGTGTGTGCGTGTGCGTGTGCGTGTGCGTGCGTGCGTGCGTGTGTGTGTGTGTGTGTGTGTGTGTGTTGGTTAGAGTGTAACCTAAGCTGTTGGACCTCACTTTTCACCTTATTAGAGACAAGAGATTTTTGTTCTCTATATCACACGCCACACTAGCTAGCCCTTGAGCTTCTGGCTATTGTCCTGTGTCTGCCTGCCGCCACCTTGCTGCGGGAGCATTGGGAGTGCAGAGGTGTGCAGTGGCAGCCAGCTCTGTGTTGGCTCTGCAAGCCTGAAGCTGGGCTCTCACACTGGAGGAGTGAGCCCTTCACCACCAGGCCATCTCCCCAGCCTCGCTCTCATTTAGCTGTGGGAGTAGACACAGCACAGAGATTTTTTTCAAATGAATTGTTGATAGAACTTGTAAAATCATCTTGCCAAACAGCTAGAGCTGGCTTCTGTTTATAGGCATAATAAAATTTAATTTATCAGTGTAACTACATTTTAGAATTTTTTCTTAATTCTATAAAATGAAATTATACTTAGTGCCAAGTTTGTTTGGCCTTCCTTTGTAGTTCATTTTTGTATAACATAGAATTTGTTAGAAAATAAGCAAAAGAAAATATTTGTATGTTTCCTTTAATGACTCTTACATGTCTTGCTTTATTTTTATTTAATTGACTACAGTTAGACAAATCATAAACATGAAAATTTATGGTTTCTTAATTAAATAAATGTCATATAATTATATATTTTACTATCAGGTCTATAGCGGCATATTTTAAATGCTATTTGTACAGGTTAGTCTTATCATTACTTTTTTAAAAAATTTGTCTGAGGAGATAATCATACCTAAAAGTCTGCTTTAACATTTGCCTCAGTTGCGACCATAGAACGGTCCACACTAGGAACAGTCACGTTGAGAGAGAGGTAGTGTATTCATAAAGACCCACAACTTTATTAAATATGTTTATTAGGAATATAAGTACATATGTATTTTTGAGAAAATATTTTTAAGATATAAAAAGACTCCCTTTTTTGGAGCTTCTTAGCCTTAAAAAAAACTGGACTATTTTAGACTTGTTTTAATTAAGTATAAAAATTTTTATTAAATAAACTGTATTACAGTTTCAATTAGGGGTTTGCCAGATTAAAGAAGGGGAAAATCTGTTTTCCATCAATTGCTCCAGGACACAAAGCAGACCTGTACAGCTCTGTGTTATCCTAGAGTGTGTTAATCAGGTACAAGGTGTGACGGAAGCCAGTGACAAGAGCTTCCCTGATGATGCCCAGACGCTGCTGATGGGCTGGGTGAGCCTTCAGAGTGTTCCAGTGGTTAAACAGTAAACAACGTGATGGAGAGCTTCAAAGGGGTGGCACAGTCCATGTAAAACCAAACCATAAGTCTTTCGTGACGTGTCAGAGTTTATGGAACCTAAGTGCCTAAGAGCATAATGTCAGAAGCTGAGAAGAGGGAAAAATAAAAGATAAAACATGTTTTCCTTTAAATACAGGATAGAATCAAAACTTAAAGACAGAGCCCAGCAATACACGCCTCATGAAAAGTGTTCAGCAGTGAGAAATGTCTCCCTGTAGGAGTGCTACAAAGGCTGGATGGAGTTGGAAATTTCCTAACTGGGATTGAACTGCTTAAATTCTCACAGCTGCTTCCTGGTGTAGGATGGAAACTGGGCATATGAGAGCATTAGGAATCCAGAGGGATGCCATGGGGAAGTGACATTAGTGTGCTGAGTTTATTTATTGTTGACTCGTGGCGATGCTCGGCTGGGCACTTCCAGCACTCTCAGTTATTTGGGATAATTCTTTAACTCTAATGAAGTAAAAGATATTTATGGTAGGATTTTATTTACAGAATGTTAGATGTTGACTAATTCCTAATTTTTTTTTTTACAGATGAAAACTCTGAGACTAAATATAACCAAAATTTCTTTTAGCAAGCTAGATATTTCAATTAGCTACAGAAATATAATTGGGATTAGATCTCCTGACTGCCCAATTGAGTGTCCTTTTTATTATATCATATCACATTATTAACTCAGACTCTAAGAAACAGAGAAAGGATGATTTTGCTATGACTATTAAAGTGTATTCTTGGGGATTTCTGAAAAATTGGCTAGCGGTTACAACATGGTAACCTTTTGGAATATAAGGCATTTTAATGCTTTTCAGTGAAATGAAAGAAAGGATATAGAAAGAGGAGGATAATTGTGTGTTTGTGGGACAGGGAACTGGGCTGTGATAATGGTTCTGTTGTCTGTGGTGACTAGACTGTAAAGTTCCCTATGTCTTTAAGGTTGTCACATTTCTAGTTAATTGATGTTAGTTGATTTAGTTTGCATTTCATTGTCTAAAATCATGCTCTTGAATACTCCCACAATATAAAACTCAGGGCCGCTGCTTAGCTTGCTAAGTACACTCTCAACAGACTTAAGTTAAATCTTATATTTTCACCAACTCCAGTAAAGCTTTTCAGATACAGAAAGTTAGTCATCAGAATCTATAGCAAAATAGCCCTCACTTTTTTCTAGCTAACATTTATTACCAAGGAACAGCATTAAAGTATTTAAGTAAATAGCATGTTATAAATTAGATATTTCATTCTAAGATGTTTTATTTGGTAAATACTTGAAAGCTTCAGTTAGGTCAACCCTCACTAGAAGGAACTGTAACACAAACTCAGGATCTGTGATCATGTCATACTTAGCCTCTAAATCAAAATGATGGTAATTTCCAACATTAGATACTACACTTGGAGTTTAGGTGTGACAAATGGCTCACATAAAGGCACTTGCCACCAACCCCAGTGATCCGAGTTTATCTAAGGGATCCATGTGGTGGAAGGAGAGGCAGAAGCAGAGCTGGCCCCGCCTCTGAGCACACCCCACAGCATTCATGTGCCCCACGCCTCAGTAAATGAAGACGTGGGTAAACCTGAAATGTAGAACCTCAATAAAAACCACACACACACACACACACACACACACACACACACACACACTCACACCTGGATTTAGATATCGTGAGTGGTTTTGAATAATGTTCAGCAATTAAAAGTAATTACTTTTATAAACATGAGATCAAAAAAATTTCAAAAAATAATGTTCTAACTCATTTAGATTTTAAGAAGAATCTTTTAAGAACTTCATCAACTTGAGTAAGATTTCTTGCTCAAGTTGTTCCAACAGAGAAATAAAACTATTAAATCTCGAGGGTCACCTTTCATGCCAACAGTGCTGAGCATGGTAGTGTGATTTTGATAACAGGATTCTGTAAATATTGCCGAAGCGTTTGTAAAATATAGTTTCTGTTTCCTAGGTGATAAGAGGTTCCTGTTGAGTAGCCTTCCTCCTCACACCTTCTCATTTTCCCCTGTGTAGCGGCGCCCTCCTGTCAGTCTACACAGTAGTCATGGAATCAGACAGTTGTAGGTGCAGTACTGATGCTCAAAGCTCATGTTAGTTACTGCGAATGCAGTCTGGAGACCAGAAGACACTTCTTTTAATTTTATTTCTTTTGTACATGTATGTGTGAAGCATGCACTTGTGACAGTGCACATGCAGAGGTCAGAGAACAACAGGCAGCGTGCAGACCCCTTCAACTGTATATATTGCAGAGATTCAACTCGGGTCTTCCAGCTTAGCTGCAAGCACCTTTCACCCAGTGAGCCATCTCGCCAGCCCAAAGGTTACTTTAAATGAAAATAGCAGTACACTCTGTCATTGCTGCTATTATATTAGCCTTGTAATGTTGTGATGCATCAGGCCTAGAGGATGAAAAAACAATCATAAACTGATAGGAAAAAAAGAAGGATTTTAAAGGAATGCATGGTATGAGTTTATCATATGTGCTATATTCAATGTACACTCCATAAAACTTGTTTTACTAGAAGAGTTTCAAGTCAGCCATGGAGTCTTCTGGATGTTTTGGGTTTCTTTGCTTGGACTCTTAACAGTCTTCTTTTTAAAACTCACGTTTATGTGCAGGTTCATTACTTGTTGTTGAGCAGGAAGGATGAAGATATGACTCAGATAACATAAGGACCTAAATTCAAATAGCTAATATTCATTTTTTTTTTAAAGCAGAGCAGTGACACCTGTAACCTCACCCCTGGGGAGGCAGGAACAGGAGAGTCCCTGCAGCTTACAGGCCCACCAGCCTAGACGGTTCCCTGAGTGCAGCCCAGAGAGTGGTCATGGCTCTAAAACAAGGGAGAAAGCATGAGGCACAGCACTCCAGGCTGACTTTCCACATGCCCATGAATGCAGTACACCCACACATGTGAACATGAGGACACACAGAAAACACATCTGCATACAAATACCATTAAGAGTACATAGAATAAAAGGAGAACTGGGTTTTTAGGGCTCATTATGATGAGCCGCCTGCTTATACATTATTAGATGTTTTTTAACTTTTAATTCTGTGTGTGTGTGTGTGTGTGTGTGTGTGTGTGTGTGTGTGCGCGCGCGCGCCATAGCTCACATGGAGGTCAGAGGATAATTTAAAGTAGCCATTTCTTCCCTGTCACTGTGGGTCCTGGTGATTACACATGGGTCACCATGTGCTGGTGCAAGTGCCTTTACTTATGGAGCCATCTGGCCAGCTCAGATGTATTTTTTATAGAGGTAGGATAATTACATCTTACAAATGGTATAACAACTGAGTAAGTAGGGATTTTTTTTTTCATTCAATAGAACTAGGGTAAATATACTTTATGGATATATTAGGGGCACTTTTTACCTATATCTGTAACATTTCACAAGTGCTATTGGGAAGCAAGTTGTGTTTTTAGTGGGATGGCTCAGCCCCTGGTTTTATATGCCCTGAGCCATGACTAAATTTTATTTTTTCACCAACAATTCAACTTATGTGGTTGAAACTTAAATTCTAATAATACAATCAGATTGTACATTTCCCTTAAATGGCTCCTTGTTCAAATAATTCATATTTCTTTATTTTTTACATTCCAGTTATTGTCCCCCTTCAGCCCCCCTCCCACAGTTCCTCATCCCATTCCTCTTCCTCCTCCTTGCCTAGAAGACAGTGCTTACACACACACACACACACACACACACACACACACTACACATACCAGGCCTCCCCTTCCTTGAGGCCTCAAGTCTCTCAAGGATTAAACACACCTTCTCCTACTGAGGCCTGGCCAGGCACACCTCTGCTACATATGTGCCAGGGCCCTTGGACCAGCCCATGTATGCTCCTGGTTAGTGGCTCAGTTTCTGGGAGCTCCCTGGGGTCTGGATGAGTTGAGACTGTAGGTCTACCTATGGGGTTGCAATCCCATTCAGCTTCTTAAATCCTTCCCCTGATTCAACCATAGGGGTCCCTGACTTCAGTTCAATGCTTGGGTATAAGTATCTGCTTCTGTGTCTGTCAGCTCCTGCTAGGGTCTCTCTGAGGACAGCCATGCCAGGCTCCCATCTGTGAACACATCATAGTTTAGTAGTGTCGGGTCTTGATGCCCTTCCATGAGATGGATCCTAAGTTGGGTCTGTCACTGGGAAGCCTTTCCTTCAGTCTCTTATATTTTTATCTCTGACATTCTTTTAGATAGAAACAATTCTGGGTCAGGAGTTTTGACTGTGGGTTAGTAACCCTGTCCCTTCACTTGAGTCCCTGTCTATCTACTGGAGGTGAACGCTACAAGTTCCCTTTCCCCAATTTGGGAAAGAGTCCTTAGGGTGCCTCACCTCCTGGGTCTCTGGTACTTTGTAGAGGTTCCCCCCACCTACCGAAGGCTGCTTACTTCTATTCATTCTCTTGGCACTCTGAGCTTCTCTCTTCTCCCCCCCCCCATAGCTGATCCTGATACTTTTCCCCTCCCCCAACCTCCTCCCCTCTTACATCTAGGTCCCTCCCTTCCTCTGACTCCCCTTTCTAAGTGGGATTGAAGCCTCCTTACTTGGGCATTTCTGCTTGTTAGACTTCTTACAGTCTGTAGGTTGTATCCCAGGTATTCTGTACTTATTGACTAGTATCTTATCAATGAGTACATACCATGCATGTCATTTCAGGTCTGAGTTACCTAGGCACAACTTATGCAAATTTATGGGACACAATGAAAGCAGTGCTAAGAGGAAAACTCATAGCCCTGAGTGCCTGCAAAAAGAAACTGAAGAGAGCATACACTAGCAGCTTAACAACACACCTTAAAGCCCTGGAACAAAAACAAGCTAATTCACCCAGGAGGAGTAGAAGACAGGAAATCATCAAACTCAGGGCTAAAATCAATCAAGTAGAAACAAAGAGAACTATACAAAGAGTCAACAAAACCAGTAGCTGGTTCTTTGAGAAAATCAACAAGATAGATAAACCCTTAGCCAGACTAACCAAAGGGCACAGAGACAGTATCCAAATTAACAAAATTAGAAATGAAAAGGGGGATATAACAACAGAAACGGAGGAAATCCAAAAAATTATCACATCCTACTATAAAAGTCTATACCCAACACACTGTGGGTTAGTAAAATCTGGAGGAAATGGACAATTTCCTAGACAGATACCAAATACCAAAATTAAATCAGGATCAAATAGATCAACTAAATAGTCCCATAACCCCTAAAGAAATAGAAGGGGTCATAGAAAGTCTTCCATCCAAAAAAAGCACAGGACAAGATGGATTCAGTGCAGAATACTATCAGACCTTCAAAGGAGACCTAACACCAATACTCTTCAAACTATTCCACAAAATAGAAACAGAAGGAACTCTACCCAACTCGTTCTACAAAGCCAGAATTACCCTGACACAAAAACCACACAAATATCCAACAAAGAAAGAGAACTTCAGGCCAATTTCCCTTATGAATATCGATGTAAAAATACTAAATAAAATTCTTGCCAACTGAATCTAAGAACACATCAAAACAATCATCCACCATGATCAAGTTGACTTCATCCCAAGGATGCAAGGATGGTTCAATATATGGAAATCCATCAATGCAATCCACTACATAAACAAACTCAAAGAAAAAAACCACATGATCATCTCATTAGATGCTGAAAAATCATTTGACAAAATTCAGCATCCTTTCATGCTAAAAGTCTTGGAAAGAACAGGAATTCTAGGCCCATACCTAAACATAGTAAAAGCAATATACAGCAAACCAGTAGCCAACATCAAAATAAATGGAGAGAAACTTGAAGCAATCCCACTAAAATCAGGGACTAGACAAGGCTGCTCTCTCTCTCCATATCTTTTCAATATAGTACTTGAAGTTCTAGCTAGAGCAATTAGACAACATAAGGAGGTCAAAGGGATACATATTGGAAAGGAAGAAGTCAAACTATCACTATTTGCAGATGATATGATAGTATACTTGAGTTACCCCAAAAAAAACTCCACCAGAGAACTCCCTACAGCTGATAAACAACTTCAGCAAAGTGACTGGTTATAAAATAAACTCAGGCAAAACAGTAGCCTTCCTATACTCAAAGGATAAGCAGGCTGAGAAAGAAGTTAGGGAAATAACACCCTTCACAATAGCCATAAGTAATATAAAGTATCTTGGTGTGACTCTAACCAAACAAGTGAAAGATCTGTATGACAGGAACTTCAAGTCTTTGAAGAAAGAAATCAAAGAAGAATTCAGAAGATGGAAAAATCTTCCATGCTCTTGGATTGGCAGGATCAATATAGTAAAAATGGCCATCTTGCCAAAAGCATTCTACAGATTCAGTGCAATCCCCATCAAAATCCCAAATCAATTTCTTCATAGATTTAGAGCAATTCTCAAATTCATCTGGAATAACAAAAAACTCAGGATAGCTAAAACTATTCTCAACAATAAAAGACTTCTGGGGGAATTAATATCCCTGACCTCAAGCAGTAGTACTACAGAGCAATTGTGTTAAAAACTGCATGGTATTGGTACAGCAACAGGCAAGTAGATCAATGGAATAGAATTGAAGACCCAGAAATGAACCCACAGAGTTATGGTCACTTGATCTTTGATTAAAGGAGCTACAACCATCCAGTGGAAAAAAGATAGCCTTTTCAACAAATGGTGCTGGTTCAACTGGAGGTCAACATGCAGAAGAATGCAAATTGACCCACTCTTATCACCTTGTATTAAGATCAACTCCAAGTGATCAAGGACCTCCACATAAAGCCAGGCACACTGAAACTAATAGAAAAGAAACTGAGGAAGACCATTGAGGACATGGGCACAGGGGGAAAGTTCCTGAACAGAACACTAATAGCTTATGCTCTAAGATCAAGAATTGACAAAATTCTTAAAATTACAAAGTTTCTGTAAGGCAAACGACACTGTCAGAAGGATAAAACAGCAACCAACTAATTGGGAAAAGATCTTCACCAACCCCACATTCCACAGAGGGCTAATATCCAATATATACAAAGAACTCAAGAAGTTAAACCCCAGAGAACCAAATAACCCTATTAAAAAATGGGGTATAGAGCTAAACAAAGAATTTTCACCTGAAGAAATTCGGGTGATTGAGAAGCACCTTAAGAAATGTTCAGCATCTTTAGTCATTAGGGAAATGTAAACCAAAACAACCCTGAGATTTCACCTCATACCAGTCAGAATGGCTAAGATTAAACACTCAGGAGACAGCAGGTGTTGGCGAGGATGTGGAGAAAGAGGAATACTCCTCTACTTTTGGTGGGGATTGCAAGCTGGTACAACCACTCTGGAAATCAGTCTTGGCAGTTCCTCAGAAAATTGGGCATGACACTTCCAGAGGACCCTGTCATACTACTCCTGGGCATATACCTAAAGGATTCCCCTGCAGGCAACAAGGACACATGCTCCACTATGTTGATAGCAGCCTTGTTTATAATAGCCAAAACCTGGAAAGAACCCAGATGTCCCTCAATAGAGGAATGGATACAGAAAATGTGGTATATTTATACAATGGAATACTACTCAACAATTAAAAACAATGAATTCATGAAATTTGTAGGCAAATGGTTGGAACTGGAAAATATCCTAAGTGAGCTATCCCAAGCACAAAAGAATACACATGAAATGCAATCACTAATAAGTGGATATTCATTATCCCAGAAGCTCTGAATACTCAAGACACAATTAGCAAATCATATGATTCCCAAGAAGAAGGGAGGAAAGGGTCCTGGTCCTGAAAAGACTTGATTCAGTATTGTAGGGGAGTACCAGAACAGAGAAATGGGATGGGGTGATTGGGGAATGGGCAGAGAGAAGAGGTCTTGTGGGACATATGGTGAGGGGGGAACTGGGAAAGGGGAAAGCATTTGGAATGTAAGCAAAGAATATAGAAAAAATTTTAAAGTTAGTTTTAGCTTTTTTGACAAATAAAATAAGCCAAAATCAACTATTTTTAAAGAAGCCACTAATTTATTAAAAATAAAAGATCAGAAATACTTAGTTCTGACATTTCAAGTGGAATTAATAGTATTTCTAATGCTATAAGGTATATTCTTGGACTATAGGTAACTTGTGACTAACTCATCTTTAGGGGAAAAAAAGCAAAGTCATCCTTTCTCTGTAATGGTTTATAGTTAGACCTTTGTGAATTATCTGCCTTCTAATATATTATCTTCTTGCAAATAACCTTCATTACAGAACAGAAAACCTGATAAACCTGACAGTTTACTCTTGAGGTCCTATACAGTTAAACAGGTTCAAGGTTATATTTAGTTAGGACTTTGGCTAAATTACATAGAATCTGTGATGGAGCAGACTTCATACAGGAGCAGCAGTCCAAGGGGAACAGGGTGAAGGAGCAGTGGGCAGGGATTTGGCGAGAGACAGACACTTCACAGGGTTGGAGCTGAAAGTGTTTTTACTAAGTCAAAGCAGCAGATTATATAGACCAAAATTTGACAATGATCACAAGATTAAATCAAGTGATTACATAAAGGTCTATATAAAGGTTACATAAAGCTTTATTAATTCATGTGAACTTCAAGCACTTAAAGGTAGAAAGATTCCTGACCTGTGGCTTTTACTTTCTGTTTCCTAATCTTAACTGGCACAGCATCTTTTCATTCTGTGTCTTTGTTCAAAGACCTGAGCATCTGTTTTATACCAGCCTAAAATCCACTCTTTTGCACTCCCTTCTGAATGCCATACTCCATCCCTAGATTGAAGCTTCTCTATACAATAGCTATGAGTTTTAAACAATTGCTCTTTGAGGCCATCCTGCCATTCTTTGCTTAATAAGCACAAAGGAGGACAGGACCTTCCTAATCTAAGAAAGGCAGACTGAACCAAGAGACGTGTTTACCTCTGACTATCTCTTTTATGGGAAAACTCATTTGCCTTTTTTTGGAAAAGAGTCTTTTTAGGAGTTTTTGCAAATAATTCCTCTTGCTGCAACTGGTCCCATATACTTATTTCCCCGCTTGGGTTTTGCATATCCTGTTTTAATCACTGCTTGAAGGACAGGAGGAAGTATAGCAACAAAAGGAGGAACTGCTCTTAAACCTCCTCAATATCTAATTTCCAAGGAGCATGGCCGTCTCGAGCATGGAACCAGTCTCCATTGTCAATCCCAATAGTAGCAGGGCCAGCACAAATCATTGTAATCATAAGAACTGCAACAAAGCTCAAAAAATACTCAATGCACACTTAAGAACTGCAACAAAGCACATAAAGGTACTCAGTGCACACATCTTTTCAGGAGGCTGAGTTTCTTGAACTTTATGCCTCAATCTGGTGACCAGGTCATACAGACTCCACTAGAATTGGAATGGAACAGTCTGTCCCTAATACCTATATTATCGCTTAGTACTTTGTTACATTTTAGATAAACAAGTTGAACTACCCAAATCTGTAGCCAGTAAAACTCCATGCACATTATTTTTAAGCTCCCTCTCCAGTACTCTCTCACATATAGCTGTAACAGAGAGGACATAATTAAGAATAAAATATGACTTAATGCACTTACCAGACTTAATAACACTTAGTCAGCAATTCAACTCATTTACAAAATCTTCGAGCTGAAAGTTGACCCTCTGGGTCATTTACTGTATTCTTCTTCAAAATAGGCTGGACTGTCCAGGGGCCTGTGTATCCCATCTAATTGCTTCTCTCCACTCCAAGAAGGCTGCAGTTCTGCCATAACCCTCACAGCTTTGTCCCAAGCCAAATTACCTCAATGTTCTAGGCCTCATATTTTGCCTATGTAAAACAGGAACAATTACAGAAACTACTTCCAAATGTCGTCACAAGTCATTCCCCACTGTCAGACATGTACCAAGTATCCTCAGGATAAGATTTGTTTTTCATTTCATTTATTGAGACAATCTGTGTAATCATTGAATAGATGAGTATATAAATTGCCATCACTTCTAATCATTGTAGCCATATCATTAATACAAACAAAAGCTTAGCATTTGGACTTATTGTTGATATCTGAGTATGGGTTCTAATGTAGTTATAACAGGGGATAAAGATCACTTTCAAATAATATTAAAATTCTGTCAGATGAATAATAAATGATTATTATTTCAAAAGTAAAAACAATAATTAATGTTTATGAATAGCTCTTCGTTTTGCATAAAATACATTAGGAAACAAATTGGCACTATTAGAAGTGTAAATGGATATCCATTAGAAAAGAAGGAAAGGGATTGAAGAGATGGTTGAGCGGTTAAGAGCACACTGGCTGCTCTTGCCCAGGGTTCAATTCCCTGTACTAACATTGTGGCTGACAACTGACTAGAGTATCCAGTTCTAGGGTATCTGATACTCTTTCTTGACACCCAGGAGCACCAAGGTCACATGTGCTATACATACATGTATGAGGCAAATCATCATCCTTATTTAAAAAAAAGTCTAAAAATTTATTTAAAAAGAGAAGGAACCTATGGTGGGTGGGAACTGGGAAAGGGGAAAGCCTTTGGAATGTAAACATAGAATATAGAAAATAAAATTAAAAAAAAAAAAAGAAAAAAAAAAGAAAAAAAAATTAAATTAAAAAAAAAAAAAAAAAAAAAAAGAGAAGGAACACCTAATATTTGATAATAAAATTGCCATTAGCAATACTGTCCTCAAAAGTGCACCATCTTCTCCACCTTTATTTGAAAGTAAATGTTACATACTTTTTCAAATAAATTCATTGAATTTTATTTACATATCAAAGAAAACACCATAGTTTTCACAAAATTTGTTAGCCAGTAAGTCAGAGAAAAATGAATTTAATCCCTGGCATTGTTGCTTGTTCACTAACAGTACATGGCATATATTTCCAAGTAAATGTGTTTCTTAGCAGAGATAGTAATGGCTAAGTTATTGTTAATATGTATGGTAAAAAATTGTGACATTTTAGGTTTAAATCAATAAGCAAAGGCACTTGTCAGAATTAAAGATGGAAATGAGCACAGGAAGGTTCAAGGAAGAATCACTGGCAGGCTTTAGTGAATACCGTAGTGGAGAAGTTAGCTTTAGAAATCCAGCTGGTAATTCAGATAACAGAAACTTCGAGACACATCGATCACATGGTAGCTAGGTAGATAAATATATAATAAAAAATCAATACATAGACAAATGGATATGCACATATGGAGATAGAGAATAGAGAAATTGATGGAAGTTTTCCTGAAAGTCACTTTCAGTTTGCCTACCATTGAACTAGCAATTATTAAAAAAAAAAAGTTGTTGCCAAATTAGTTTTACATATCATTTACATAATTGCCTGTATCAAAAGATTCCATAGAATATAAATGGATGCTTATCATGGACACTTAGAACATGTAATGAATAGCTAGGTCACACAATAAGTTGAGAAATATAACCAAACTATGCAGGTATTGAACATATATACTGTTGCCTTACCAAAGGTTAAGAGGCAAGAGAGGAGAACATTTTTTATGCTCTGGCTAGTTTTTAGGCAAACAAACAGAAGGAACGAGCTAGAAGGGTCAGAAGCCAGGCATGGCATAGACCTCTTAAGGTTTCCTGGGAAAGCAGAGAGGAACTAACGGCATCAGTGTCTAAGGGGCCATTCCCAGTGCACGGCAGTGTGTTGACGTAGTTGCTCAGAACTACAGATGGCTTGTTATGATGTCAGATGACTGTCAAGTCTGCTTGTTGTGTTTATAGCACATTCTGCTTCTCAAGTCAGCCTTCATCAGAAAGGCATAGAAGGAATTCATATGTATATTTTATTGGAGGCTCCAAATGTAATTTCAGTAGTAATTCACTTACAGACAATACATACTTTTAAAAATACAATATGAAATGAAATACCCAATTTGACACTTTTAAGAGATTAATTGACAGACTAAAGCTCAAAATTGAATAAGTCAATTTTAATCCAAAATTATTACTATAAAGTTTCAGAGGGTTTTTTTGTTGTTGTTTTTAACACAGGGTTTCTCTGTGTAACCTTGACTGTCCTAGAACTTATTCATGTAGACCAAACTGGTCTAATATTCTCAGAGATTCACCTGCCTCTGCCTTCCAAATTCTGATATTAAGGGCATGTCTTTCTGATTTATTCTTATATTCTGTGTTAGTGATTTTGTACTTGAAAATCACCTTGGTCTTCAAAGTGTCTTTTTTACTTCACCTCTTATTTCTCACGGTCATTGTGGCAATACCATTGCAGGGCACCCCAAGCTCATTTCTAGTGAGTTTTAACCAAATATATTGAAAACTAAGATAAAAGAAACCAGAAGCTCTGGGGTTCAAATGAGAAGCTGTGTTTTGAGCACCATTTTATCGTCATTTCTCCTGTCCACTTTTCAAATTAATTTGCCCATCAGAAATGGCCTTCAAACACTTAAAATATATATATCATGCTTCCTATAGTCTCACTACCAAATAAGATCCAAAAGAAATGAGGTTAGTATATGAAAGCATCTGCATTGCTAAGATAATAACCAATGGAAACATCCTAACTGTCCATCAGCTAATGCGTAGATAAGGAAGAATACAAACACAGCATGCTATTCAGACACTGATAATGAAACTCTGTTGCTTGCAGTTGCATCGGAAGGACCTGGATAGTGCTGTGATGCATGAGTTAAACAGACACAGAACAGCATGACCTCAGCCATGCAGGATATAAATATTTTACCTCATAGAGGGTGAAAGTAAATGGAAGTACAGGGTTTAGAGAGTTCAGAAAAGATGTGGCCACTGCGTATTGAGTTAAGATAGAGCAGGAGGTCTAGGGTGTTATCATATGGTTGAATGGCTACATAACTATAATGTGCTGTGCATCTTAAAAGACTAGAAGAACAGAAGTCAAATATTTTTTGCTATAAAGAAGGGATAAGTGAATTACATGTGTTGGCTTATACCTAAAACTGTACAATTCAGAATATATATATGACAATTCCCACAAGGTCAAGGCTAACTTGATCTACCTAAAGGTGTTACAGGACCTAGAACCAAAAAACATTAAAAATAAAATTAAAGAGAAAAATTTGAGGAAATATATGTGAACTTCATGTAAGAGTTATATATGACTCAAATATCACATACTACCCAGAAATGCATATATAATTTTCTATATCTCAGCAAGAAAAAATTTAAAAAGAAATAACTACATCATATGAAACAAGTAGCAACATTAAATTCTTTAAGAAACTAACCAATTGCTAATATGTACTTCATATTTCTTTAACCAGGAACTTTCCATGCATCAAGTGTTAGAAACACCTGCCAGTGAATAGACCATAATCATTTCTCAGAAACTTATAGTCAAAACCAGATGAGCATTAAAGAGTTATAACTACTTTCATAGTTAGAATGAAATTAAATTCAACTGTGCTGGATATATTTTTTGAAGTGAATCTTGTCATCAGTTAAAAAACAGTATTTTAGAGGTGGTTTTCTCCCCTTACTATTATCTGAACTAAGAGGTCATGCTAATCCCTGTCATGATTCCCACAAATAATAATGGACATAGACCTCACTGGAGGCAGAGGCAGACTCTTCACCTAGGATCTGGCAGCAGAACCCATTTAAATGTGAGTTTGTGCGGTATAGACTTGTGGCGCCTGTCCTGCCTTTTGTGATGAGTAATCTGTTCGGCCACTTGTTTGGCATATGCTACATGCTCTGTATGGCTGAGACACACTTCTGCACAGGTATTTTAAATGTTCCCTCTGAGCCTAGTGAAGGCCCTGAACATGCTCTTCTCATGGCAAAGTATTACTGAGCACCGTGCAGGTGAACTTACAGAGTGGCTGTCGCTCTTTGTGATAGGAATATGATGAAGAGTGGGCCAAGAAAATTCAGAGTGAGAAGTTTCGCTGGCATAACTCCCAGTGGTTGGAGATGGTGGAGAGCCGTCAGATGGACGAGAGCGAGCAGTACTTGTATGGTGATGATCGGATTGAGCCGTACATCCATGAAGGGGACATTCTTGAAAGGCCTGACCTTTTCTACAACTCAGGTAAGGTGATGACCAAAGCAAACACATATGCTTCCTTAGTGTGCTATAAAAAGGGATCTCATCTCCTTATCATGCAAACTCCCAAACTCTAAGCACACTTTTAGTATCTAAGTGGTCTTCTGTTAATAATTTCATGTAATAGCAACTATGCACACCAAACAAAACTAGTAACATTATTTTTTTCCAAGTTAGTCTTTGGTGTTATCTCCATTTAAAGTATGTATAGCCAGGGCAGTCAATGGCTGTTAGATGCTTTCTACTGTGTAAGTTAAACAAATGTCTTCAGGATGTCTGAATTCTAATCAGAGTGTGACACTCGTTCTGTGTTCTACATCTGTTAACTATATAACTTTTAAACTTCATTTATTTTTATTCAGTATAAGAAGTTTAATACTACCCTGGCTTTGTTTTAATCATAAACTAATAAACTGTGTTTGGTGATTATCGAGAAGATTTAAAGCTTTCCCTTCTAAACTCCTAATACTTTTAAGATTATAGTCAACGTTACTCAAATGCTGTATTTATTATAACTCTGTTGAACATGGCTGATTACAGGGATGAGTTTGCCACAAAGATGGGAAAGTTTCACAGGTTTTGCTTTTAACATTTCGCACTATCGTCAATATTAGCAGTACTAAATTGAAATCATTTACATTTGAGACAAAAGAGAGGATTTCCAATGAAGTCCTATGGAAGACTCAAAAGGATTAGGCTGAAGGGTATCTTGGGGGTAGGGAGCCTTCCTCACATGCACAAGGTGTGGCTTCAGTCCTGACACCAAAGGAATAAAAGAACTAAAGTAATTATAACTAAATTAATGACAATTTGTGGAGTATGATCAGTAATTGGATGATAATATAATTTGGCATTATATCTTATCACTTATTAATATCACATTAATCAGTAATACTGTTCACATATTTTATTTGTCTCACAAATATACACTATACAAATTTCACATATGTATTATATATCATTTTATATTTAATATAGACATCTGAATTCCAAAGCAATAAGCTCCAGTATGCAAGTGACATCACCTCCTCCCTACCCAGGTCCTACAGCAGTCATAAGGTACTGCTTCTTTCCAGACAGATGCTGTAGCACACTAGCTTCAGCCCAGCAGAGCTTCTGAGCTTAATAGCATGTGACATTTCCTTACATATTCAGAATTCATGAAGGAAAATAATACAAAATATATATGATAATTTTGTTCCCAGGAATCATGATATTCTTAGAATCAAGTTTCTTGCTTTGAAGATTGATAGCTACTTTGTCAGCATCAATCAATTCCAAGTATCTGCAAGACAATCAACTACTCACAGCATTTGTTTAAAAAACTTTTTAACACAGCTAACATTTCAGAACACATCTTTCTTTAAGTTATACCACATTTCTAAAATTATTTAAATCAGTATCTTTGAATGCAAATTGTAACTATTTCACTCTGTACGTTAATCATGATACTGTTAGTTTTATATGTGTGTGTGTACATGTTTTATTATCATAAAAGAATATATGCCTGTCTGTATGTTTATATCTATTACAAACTGAAATCTAGAAACAGTGATCACTGATGGAAAAATAAGTAACTTTTAAATACATGAAGAGTGAGCCTCATCCCTAGACATCCTTTTGTTTCTTTTACACCCACATCCTGACAGTAGATGATGAGCCTTTAACAGTACAGGCTTTATGCTGAGTGTGGAGACATTGATTCCTACAGACAATTTCTCAATACTTTTTATTTCATAGATGTGTACCATTTCCTTCCATGAAATCCAAGAATTGGACGAACCTCTGTGCCACCTCTTTTTGTATCTCACAATTATGTCAACCCCTTACAATGTGCAGTTATGTTTCAGAAACATCGGGGAATTTGGGGGGTTGCCTTAAAATAGGATTAATATCACTCTGGTATTTTAATTTAGTCTATAATTTGTAGGTTTTTCAAAATGCTGGTCTTGAGTTATTTGGTTTTAATTTTGCAGAATTTCTTAGTATTTTAATTTAACTTTGTTAACATTAGCCAGATTTTGACAAAATACTAAATAGAAAATTTGGATTTTTTATCTTCTTAGCTTCTTTCCTGTCCTTCTATTGTGTCTTGGAATTCCACATGATTCTATTTTGTATCTCCTCAATGTTTACCTGGTATTGGACTTATAGAATATTTAGTTTCTAGCAGACATAAAACCAGAACCAAATATTACTTTGACTTTTTAGATTTTAATTGAAGTTCTACTATTTTAAACTTAGTAAAAAAATAATATTAGTACTAGTTGTATACACTACCAATTCAACAATTAAATAATAGCTCAAGACATTAATATGGTTTCTGTCAAGTGGCTAGTATGGAAATTTTATGAAAATACAAAGCAGTATGCTTACACTTTTGCTAACTACACTAATTAGATTGACCATTTAAGCAATTTTTAATATACTTTTATTTCAGACAACTTTCATACATATATTTATTTGTATGGCATGGCATGTGTCTAGAAAGCAAAGAACAACCTGCCTGAGTCGGGTAGGTTTGTTTGACCATGTGCATTCCTTATATCAAACTCAGGTCCTGGGGCTTGGCAGCAATGCCTTTACCCATAGAGCCATCTCACGCAAACAAATGTTGTCATTTAAGTCCTACTAATATTTGCAGACTCAAATCAGTTTTACCTTTGATATCACCTCTCCTCAAGTAGGATAGTCTAAACCCTATTAATGGTAATTCTCCTATATTTTACAGTGCTAATACTCCCTTGTTACATATACTTACTATTGTGTAGTATTTGTAAATAAATTATTTTGTTGTATCCAAAGAGAAATTTTTTCTAAAGGAATAATGTGTATTTATTATGTATATTTTGGGATCACACTATTCTAGATTCAGTAATCCAGCACAGGAAACTCAAAGTCCTCAAAGCCATGCAAATAGAAGGCATATACTAAAGAGTTTGTTTTAGGCTGAGGGCATCCCTGGAGCCATAATACAGATCTCTTAGTGTCCAGTAACTGTTATTCCTCTACATCAGCCTGCATATAGCAGGCTGTTTAGAGTCTTGGGAAAACTGAAAGTGATATAACTCTTAAATCGTTTTCTAAAACTGACAGGCTGAGGGATAAAAACAGAGCTGTCAAACACCACAGCAGTACAGAGCTCTTTAGGAGATCATGCACATCTGACAGCATGATGGTATAGCTATATCATAATTAGTAACTAATGGAAATCAAGTTTTTAAAGTGTTTTCATCTTGTAGAGCTCACCCATTTAAGACCATAGGATATATAAACCATTTCATAAAAAAAATTGATAACAAGTTTGTGTTTTAATGTTTGCCATTTAAATTGTCAAATGGTTTTTATTAACAAACTAATTTTGACATATTCCCAATTATGCTATATAAATGAAGCTATGTGAATATAAAATGGGAAGCATGCTGAAGTATTGCTCTTTGCCAGCGCCGTGCACTCCGTGCCTCCTTTGCCTTTATTCATAATCGTTTGTTAGCCTAAGCCATCACTCTTGTTCCTGCCGCCCCTGATGCCTTTCTCCATTTCTCGTCTTTTCTTGTCCACACTTCTGTAAGTACCTGGAGGGCAGTCTGTCTTGTTTCTGATTGCATTGGCATTACCAAGCACTCAGCAACTGCTGTATTATTATGATAAATCTTAGCATTTCTGTATATATGACCTCCAATGTATACTCCAGGGATAACTGCATGACCTTCTGATAGTTTTATTTCCAGACTAAACAGGTTTATAATGTGTTGCTCAATAAGGTAATTTTTATTTTATTCCCTATAAATGTGTTTCACTAATCACTGCTTTGGCTCTTTGTAGATGGACTGATTACCTCTGAAGGCGCGATAAGTCCAGACTTCTTCAATGATTTCCACCTCCAGAACGGAGATGTGGTTGGGCAGCACGCATTTCCTGGCAGGTAAGCGATGTTCCAAGAAAGAACTAGGAGAGGCATGGCATCTCCTTTGTTTTTTAAAAGCTGGTGTTTTCTTCAGTCAGCCATTTCTCTGCCTATGCCATTACAAGGAGGGTAAAAACCTTTCATCTCTTTAGAAAAATGCTTGTTTTTTTTTTAGCTAATTTATTAAAAAGTAATACTGTGTTGCTTTAGAAAATATTACTTGAAAAAGAGAATTGTTTCCAATAATGAACACAGATTTTTTTTCCTAGTGTATCCAAAGCGAATAAAATACAAGAGGCACATGGCATACGGTTTAACCATGTTCATGTACCACCTTGTTGAAAAGTTGCTATTGTCATTAGTAGAAGACGTTTATAATTGTAGGATTGGCAGTAAGCAAAACTTAAAAGGAAAACAATATCTCATAAGCTAGGATTGTTTTATAGTGTAACAAAGTTGACTGTAGCAGCATCCAGCTTCATTACTAATGTTCTTACAGATTTTTTAAATTGTTGCCAAAAAGTATAGAAAACATTTTCCTCCTGTGCCCTCCCTAGAGGTGCAGTGTTTTCATTCCAGCAGACCATTAGAATCTCACACGAGCTATCAACTGAATAGGAAGAATCGTATTTTCCCTCATGTGTTTTTTTTTTTAAGTTACTGATTTAGCTTCTATTTTTAAAACCCTATTTTTTGTAATATAGGCTATATTTATTTATCTGTAAAATATTTTATACAGTATATTCTGATCATATTTTTCTATACCAACTTTGTTTTTTCACTCTCTCTTAAAAAATAAACAGGCTGGGCTGTGGTGGCGCAAGCCTATAATCCCAGCACTCTGGGAGGCAGAGGCAGGAGGATTTCTGAGTCTACAGCCTGGGCTACAGAGTGAGTTCCAGGACAGCCAGGGCTATACAGAGAAACCCTGTCTCGAAAAAAAACAAAAAATAAATAAATAAATGAAATAAAATAAAATAAAGTCAAAAGAACAAATAAAAGCTCATTAAGACAAAAAATAACAAAATGAAATATACTACACCACTTCCAGAGGACCCTGTCATACCACTCCTAGGCATATACCCAACAGATTCCCCTGCATACATTAAAGACACATGTCCACTATGTTCATAGCAGTCTTATTTATAATAGCCAGAAGTTGGAAGGAGCCCAGATATCCCTCAAAGGAGGAATGGATACCGAAAATGTGGTATATTTATACAATGGAATACTACTCAGCAATTAAAAATAATGAATTCATGCAATTTGTAGGCAAATGGTTGGATCTGGAAAATATCATCCTAAGTGAGTTAACCCAATCACAAAAGAATACACATGAAATGCAATCACTGATAAGTGGATATTAATGAGCCCAGAAGCTCTGAATACTCAAGGCACAATTAGCAAATCAAAAGATTCCCAAGAAGAAGGAAGGAGAGGACCCTGGTCCTGAAAAGACTGGGTCCAGTTTTGTAGGAGAGTATCAGAACAGAGAAATGGGGGGTGGGGGTTGATTGGGCAATGGGCAGAGGGAAGAGGACTTATGGGACATATGGTGAGGGGGGAACTGGGAAAGGGGAAAACCTTTGGAATGTAAACAAAGAATATAGAAAATTTAAAAAAAAAGAAAGTTGCCACAAAAAAAAGGAAATGTAAATAGAGAATAATATATCCAATAAAAAATAAAGAGAAAAAAAACAAAAAAAAGAAACATACACACACACACACACACACACACACACACACACACACAATGTGAGTGTTTTGTATAGGCCAACTACCCCTGAGTATGTGGATTTCCGTGGAGTAAGGCTGTTGACACTGCCTTAGGAAAAACTCCTTTCTTTCTTCCCCAGCAGGTATTACTTGCTCCATGGTTCAGGGTGGGACTTTGTATCCACGTCCCTTCTCCATGCTGGGGTTTTGTCTGGTATAGACCTGTGCAGGCCTTGTGCATGCTGTTGTAGTTTCTGTGAGTTCATATGTGCGTCAGCCCTGTCATCTTTGTATGATCCTGGTCCTATGGAGTTGTTCATCACCTATGACTCTTAAAGTCTTTCTGCCTCTTCTTCCAAGAAGATCCTTGAACCTTGAGAGGAGGAGTTTGATGAGCACTTTCCATTGAGAGTGAATTGCTCCCAACTTAGTCCAGTTGGGAGTTTCTGTGTTAATTGCCATCTATTGCAAGAAAGAGTTTCTTTGAAAGGGTTGAGTGGAGTTCTAATGCTTATCTTTAGGGGTCATTTTATTGCAGTATTTATTTAGCATAATAATAGTGGTAGGTTTTCTCCTAGGGATCATGAACTATCTATTTTCAAGTTCTTGGCCACTTTATCAGTGTCAAGTATGAGTTCCACCTCATGGATGGTCTTTGAATCTGATGAAAAACAGTGGCCATAACTCCTATAACACTTGTGCCTCGACTACGCCAGTATGACTTGGAGGAAGTTTGCTGTTGAAGGCTGCAGTATTTGTAGCTAAGTAGCATTGAAGGTTACTTTTCTCCCCAAGTAGTTTGCCAAGTATTTTCCAGCACCATGAATGCTAGTCAGCTCAGTTCTCTGTGTTCAATGACATAGTGGTGTTTTATACAATACCATCTTACTTTGAGGATGTCGAGGATAACCATTAACAAAGACTAAATCCTTTTTTTTTTCCGGAGCTTTGGACCGAATCCAGGGCCTTGTGCTTGCTAGACAAGTGTTCTACCACCGAGATAAATCCCCAGTCCCAGGCTAAATCTAGTGATGTATTCATCACCTTTTCCTCACTAGTGTTATCTCAGTGATCAATTGAAATGAATTTGATACAACTATAATTATGATAGTTGATATAAATAGTATTGATCATTTATTATATATAATCTATTTTACAAATAACTGTCTTTTTTTAAAATTGTACTTTGCATTTTTACACTTGATCTTAGCCAAAAGGCCGAGAAGCGATGTGTACTTTGCATTTTTAAAGCAAGAATTATATGTTTTACAGACAAAGAAAGCACAGTTAATTGATCCAATAGAGGTGACCTAATATGCATGGATACACTGCATGGAAATACTACCTCTATACATAAAGTCATAGCAAAGCTATCTTTAAATTATGCTTATACTACCTCTTATCTAAGTGATATATTCATAAAATGTGAAGTTTAGTCTTCTATAGTGGCCTCTCAATAACAACACAAGAAATAGTTTCATCAGTATATTTGGTTGACATATTAAGAAATCCCTCGCCTCAAGACAGCTATCACTAAATACTAAAAAAAAATTACTTTGATTTTTTTCTGACGCATCCAGCATTCCAGTTATACATATTTGATTAGCCTGTATAATTGTTATTTATAACTAATGTGAAAATTCACAATACAAATGTTTTCTGTAAAATTAAAAATGAAAGTTGATTTGTGTATATGCTCTTATAACAAAAAATACTTATCATTTATAAATCTAATTGTTCTGCCATTGTAATTACTCTTTCTCTTCTGGTTGACAGTAATTATTGTCCTATAGATGGTCCCAATCTAAATACAGCAGACTGCTATAGATCTTACCTTACTTTCTTAAATAAGACCTGTTTTCATTTTGATGTAATTAAACAGCTTCAAATAAGTTAAACATATTGATTAATACTGAATATGGAATCAGGAGCGTGGGACATGTATGGCCCAGCCTTCAGGAGTATAAGACAGGAAGGTCCAAGGTGAGCCAGGGTCATATGGTGAGACTCTGTCTCAAAATTTTCTAATATGAGAGTAATTGAATGTGTAAGTCAGTAAATCTTGAGACCAATTCAACAAAGTTCATCATTTTTAATTATAGTTTATAAAACAACATAGCTTTATTGAGAGATCTATTTAGTGACAATGGTTCATATTTTAAAATTTCAATATGTTGCTTTTCATTTCTGTTAAATTTTAGTGACTGGAAAAATCCATATAGAACTTCTTTATTGAAAGCTACTGTGATATATTCTTTTATGAAGTAAAGAAGCTACTTAAATATTTTTATTCTTGAAAATGAACCAAAGGTTTTTTTTAAAAAACAAAAGTAATAAACTTACTGTAATTATTTTGATTTGAGAATTGTTTACCCTTTAAAAAACTTTACCTGAAATATTATCTTTAAGAACTTTATAAGCTTTAAATCCTATCAGTGCCGGGCAGTGGTGGTGCACGCCTGTAATCCCAGCACTTGGGAGGCAGAGGCAGGCGGATTTCTGAGTTTGAGGCCAGCCTGGTCTACAGAATGAGTTCCAGGACAGCCAGGGCTACACAGAGAAACCCTGTCTTGAAAAAACAAACAAACAAACAAAATCCTATCAGCATATTGCCTTTTCTTTTTATTTATCGAAGCATAATTTATTGTTAATTTCTCTGAACTTTTGTAGCTAACAAATTAAATGAAAAGGGCTGCTTAAACGTGTCAGTGAGATGTGGTTTACAGCACAGCAGAGGGTGTCTGTGCCTTATGGTGCAATTATTATTCTGGAATAATTCTTAGTTAAAGAAGTTTATTTTTAATTTACTTTTTCATTTGTTCAGATATTTTTAGTTATTTAAGTTTCTCTTTTTTGTTTGTTTTTTTGTGTGCTTGTTATATTGTTTTTTTTTAATTTTCTATATTCTTTGTTTACATTCCAAAGGCTTTCCCCTTTCCCAGTTCCCCCCTCACCATATGTCCCATAAGTCCTCTTCCTGCCCCCCCTCCCCCCGCCCATTCCCCAATCACCCCGCCTACCATTTCTCTGTTCTGGTAGACTCCTACAAAACTGGATTTAGTCTTTTCCGGACCAGGGTCCTCTCCTTCCTTTTTCTTGGGAATCTTTTGCTTAGCTAATTGTGCCTTGAGTATTCAGAGCTTCTGGGCTCATTAATATCCACTTATCAGTAATTGCATTCCATGTATATTCTTTTGTGATTGGGTTAACTCACTTAGCATGATATTTTCCAGATCTAACCATTTGCCTACAAATTGCATGAATTTATTATTTTTCATTGCTGAGTAGTATTCCATTGTATAAATATACCACATTTTCGGTATCCATTCCTCCTTTGAGGGACATCTGGGCTCTTTCCAGATTCTGGCTATTATAAATAAGGCTGCTATGAACATAGTGGAGCATGTGTCTTTATTGCATGCAGGGGAATCCTCTGGGTATCTGCCTAGGAGTGGTATGACAGGGTCCTCTGGAAGTGTCATGCCCAATTTTCTGAGGAACCGCCAGACCGATTTCCAGAGAGGTTGTACCATCTTGCAATCCCACCAACAATGGAGGAGTGTTCCTCTTTCTCCACATCCTCGCCAGAACCTGTTGTCTCTTGAGTGTTTAATCTTAGCCATTTTGACTGGTGTGAGGTGGAATCTCAGGGTTGTTTTGATTTGCATTTCCGTGATGACTAATGATGTTGAACATCTCCTAAGGTGTTTCTCAGCCATCCGAATTTCTTTTGGTGAAAAGTCTTTATTTAGCTCTGTACCCCATTTTTAATAGGGTTATTTGGTTCTTTGGGGTCTAACTTCTTGAGTTCTTTGAATATGTATTGGATATTAGCCCTCTGTCGGATGTGGGGTTGGTGAAGATCTTTTCCCAATTTGCTGTTGCTGATTTGTCCTTCTGACAGTGTCCTTTGCCTTACAGAAACTTTGTAATTTTATGAGGTCCCATTTGTCAATTCTTGATCTTAGAGCATAAGGTATTGGAGTTCTGTTCAGGAACTTTCCCTCATGTGCCCATGTCCTCCAGGGTCTTCCCCAGTTTCTTTTCTATTAGTTTCAGTGTGTCTGGTTTTATGTGGAGGTCCTTGATCCACTTGGAGTTGATCTTAGTACAAGGAGGTAAGAGTGGGTCAATTTGCATTCTTCTGCATGTTGACCTCCAGTTGAACCAGCACCATTTGTTGAAAAGGCTATCTTTTTTCCACTGGATGGTTGTAGCTCCTTTATCAAAGATCAAGTGACCATATCTCTGTGGGTTCATTTCTGGGTCTTCAATCCTATTCCATTGATCTACTTGCCTGTTGCTGTACCAATACCATGCAGTTTTTAGCACAATTGCTCTGAAGTACTGCTTGAGGTCAAGGATATTGATTCCCCCAGAAGTCCTTTTATTATTGAGAATAGTTTTAGCTATCCTAGGTTTTTTATTACTCCAAATGAATTTGAGAATTGCTCGGTCTAGATATATGAAGAATTGATTTGGGATTTTGATGGGGATTGCATTGAATCTATAGATTGCTCTTGGCAAGATGGCCATTTTTATTATATTGATCCTGCCAATCCGAGAACATGAAATATTTTTCCATCTTCTGAGGTCTTCTTCGATTTCTTTCTTCAAGGACTTGAAGTTCCTGTCATAAATATCTTTCACTTGTTTGGTTAGAGTCATGCCAAGATACTCTATATTATTTGTGGCTATTGTGAAGGGTGTTATTTCCCTAACTTCTTTCTCAGCCTGCTTTTCCTTTGAGTATAGGAAGTCTACTGATTTGCTTGAGTTGACTTTATAACCAGTAACTTTGCTGAAGTTGTTTATCAGCTGTAGGAGTTCTCTGGTGGAGTTTTTTGGGTCACTTAAGTATACTATCATATCATCTGCAAATAATGATAGTTTGACTTCTTCCTTTCCAATTTGTATCCCTTTGACTTCCTTATGTTGTCTAATTGCTCTCGCTAGAACTTCAAGTACTATATTGAAAAGATATGGAGAGAGAGGGCAGCCTTGTCTAGTCCCTGATTTTAGTGGGATTGCTTCAAGTTTCTCTCCATTTATTTTGATGTTGGCTACTGGTTTGCTGTATATTGCTTTTACTATGTTTAGGTATGGGCCTTGAATACCTGTTCTTTCCAGGACTTTTAGCATAAAAGGATGCTGAATTTTGTCAAATGCTTTTTCCGCATCTAATGAGATATGACCATGTAGTACTCTCCTTCAAAACTGGAACCAGTCTTTTCAGGACCAGGGTCCTCTCCTTCCTTCTTCTTGGGAATCTTTTGACTTGCTAATTTTGCCTTGAGTATTCAGAGCTTCTGGGCTCATTAATATCCACTTATCAGTGATTGCATTCCATGTGTATTCTTTTGTGATTGGGTTAACTCACTTAGCATGATATTTTCCAGATCTAACCATTTGCCTACAAATTGCATGAATTCATTATTTTTCATTGCTGAGTAGTATTCCATTGTATAAATATACCACATTTTCTGTATCCATTCCTCCTTTGAGGGACATCTGGGCCCTTCCAACATCTGGCTATTATAAATAAGGCTGCTATGAACATAGTGGAGCATGTGTCTTTATTGCATGCAGGGGAATCCTCTGGGTATATGCCTAGGAGTAGTATGACAGGGTCCTCTGGAAGTGTCATGCCCAATTTTCTGAGGAACCGCCAGATTGATTTCCAGAGAGGTTGTACCATCTTGCAATCCCACCAACAATGGAGGAGTGTTCCTCTTTCTCCACATCCTCGCCAGCACCTGTTGTCTCTTGAGTGTTTAATCTTAGCCATTTTGACTGGTGTGAGGTGGAATCTCAGGGTTGTTTTGATTTGCATTTCCCTGATGACGAATGATGCTGAACATCTCTTAAGGTGCTTTTCAGCCATCCGAATTTCTTCTGGTGAAAATTCTTTGTTTAGCTTTGTACCCCATTTTTAATAGGGTTATTTCATTCTTTGGGGTCTAACTTCTTGAGTTCTTTGTATATATTGGATATTAGCCCTCTGTCGGATGTGGGGTTGGTGATAGGAGATAAACTTTAAAACTCATTAAATAACATCAACTCAACGTGCTGATTATGAAAATTTCTATTTTATTAACTGATTTTAAATAAAACTATATTTCCATAAACACCCCATTCACTATCCCGAAATTATCTTCTAACTCTCACCTCTCCTGGGATTTAAAAAACAAAGGACTTAGACTGGGAACAAATAGTGTTCTCCTTGGATTTAAAATCCGACAAGCGGTGACTTCGCGCAACTGTGGCCATCATGGTGGAGTAGCCATTATAATATCAGATAAAATTGACTTTCAACCTAAAGTCATCAGAAGAGACACAGAAGGTCACTTCTTGCTGGTCAAAGGAAAAATCCACCAAAAAGAAGTCTCAATACTGAACATCTATGCTCCAAATGCAAGAGCACCCTCATTCGTAAAACTCTACTAGAGCTTAAAGCACACATTACACCTAACACAATAATTGTGGGTGACTTCAACACTCCACTATCCTCAATGGACCAATCAGAAAACCAGAAACTAAACAGGGACACAGTGAAACTAATTGAAGCTTTGGACCAATTGGATTTAACAGATATGTATAGAACATTTCATCCCAAAGTAAAAGAATATACCTTTTTCTCAGCACCGCATGGTACCTTCTCCAAAATCGATCATATAATTGGTCACAAGACAGATGTGAACAAATACAAGAAGATGGAACTAATCCCATGCCTCCTATCAGATCACTGTGGAGTAAAAGTGGTCTTCAATAGCAAGAAAAACAACAGAAAGCCACATACACATGGAAACTGAACAATACTCTACTCAATGACACCTTGGTCAAGTAAGAAATAAAGAAAGAAATCAAAGACTTTTTAGAATTCAATGAAAATGAAGGTACAACCTATCCAAATTTATGGGACACAATGAAAGCAGTGCTAAGAGGAAAACTCATAGCCCAGAGTGCCTCCAAAAAGAAACTGGAGAGAGCATACACTAGCAGCTTAACAGCACAACTGAAAGCCCTGGAACAGAAAGAAGCTAATTCACCCAGGAGGAATAGAAGACATGAAATCATCAAACTAAGGACTGAAATCAATCAAGTAGAAACAAAGAGAACCATACAAAGAATCAACAAAACCAGGAGCTTGTTCTTTGAGAAAATCAACAAGATAGATAAACCCTTAGCCAGACTAACCAAAGGGCACAGAGACAGTATCCAAATTAACAAAATTAGAAATAAAAAGGGGGATATAACAACAGAAACTGAGGAAATTCAGAAAATCATCAGATTCTACTACAAAAGCCTATACTCAATGCAACTGGAGAATCTGAGGAAATGGACAATTTCCTAGACAGATACCTAATACCAAAATTAAATCAGGATCAATTAGATCAGCTAAACAGTCCCATAACTCCTAGAGAAATAGAAGGGGTTATAGAAAGTCTCCCAACCAAAAAAAGTACGGGACCAGATGGTTTTAGTGCAGAATTTTATCAGACTTTCAAAGAAGACCTAACACCAATACTCTTTAAACTATTCCACAAAATAGAAACAGAAGGAACACTGCCCAACTTGTTTTATGAAACCACAATTACACTGTTACCAAAACCACACAAAGATCCAACAAAGAGAACTATAGGCCAATTTCCCTTATGAATATTGATGCAAAAATACTAAATAAAATCCTTGCCAACCGAATCCAAGAGCACATCAAAATGATCATTCACCATGATCAAGTAGGCTTCATCCCAGGGATGCAGAGATGTTCAATATACAGAAATCCATCAATATAATCCACTACATAAACAAACTAAAAGAAAAAAAACCACATGGTCATCTCATTGGATGCTGAAAAAGCATTTGACAAAATTCAGCATCCTTTAGCCAATATCAAAATAAATGGAGAGAAACTTGAAGCAATTCCACTAAAATCAGGGACTAGACAAGGCTGCCCTCTCTCTCCATATCTTTTCAATATAGTACTTGAGGTTATAGCTAGAGCAATTAGACAACATAAGGAGACCAAAGGGATACAAATTGGAAAGGAAAAAGTCAAACTATCACTATTTGCAGATGATATGATAGTATACTTAAGTGACCCAAAAAACTCCACCAGAGAACTCCTACAGCCGATAAACAACTTCAGCAAAGTAGCTAGTTATAAAATCAACTCAAGCAAATCAGTATCCTTACTGTACTCAAAGGATAAGCAGGCTGAGAAAAAAGTTAAGGAAATAACACCCTTCATAATAGCCACAAACAATATAAAGTATCTTGGCATGACTCTAACCAAACAAGTGAAAGATCTATATGACAAGAACTTCAAGTCTTTGAAGAAAGAAATTGAAGACCTCAGAAGATGGAAAAATATTTCTTGCTCTTGGATTGGCAGGATCAATATAGTAAAAATGGCCATCTTGCCAAAAGCAATCTACAGATTCAATGCAATCCCCATCAAAATCCCAAATCAATTCTTCATAGATCTAGAAAGAGCAATTCTCACATTCATCTGGAGTAACAAAAAACCCAGGATAGCTAAAACTATTCTCAACAATAAAAGGACTTCTGGGGGAATCAATATCCCTGACCTCAAGCAGTAGTACTACAGAGCAATTGTGTTAAAAACTGCATGGTATTGGTACAGCAACAGGCAAGTAGATCAATGGAATAGAATTGAAGACCCAGAAATGAACCCACAGAGTTATGGTCACTTGATCTTTGATTAAAGGAGCTACAACCATCCAGTGGAAAAAAGATAGCCTTTTCAACAAATGGTGCTGGTTCAACTGGAGGTCAACATGCAGAAGAATGCAAATTGACCCACTCTTATCACCTTGTACTAAGATCAACTCCAAGTGGATCAAGGACCTCCACATAAAACCAGACACACTGAAACTAATAGAAAAGAAACTGGGGAAGGCCCTGGAGGACATGGGCACAGGGGGAAAGTTCCTGAACAGAACACCAATACCTTATGCTCTAAGATTAAGAATTGACAAATGGGACCTCATAAAATTGCAAAGTTTCTATAAGGCAAAGGACACTGTCAGAAGGACAAAACGGCAACCAACAAATTGGGAAAAGATCTTCACCAACCCCACATCCGACAGAGGGCTAATATTCAATATATACAAAGAACTCAAGACGTTAGACCCCAAAGAACCAAATAACCCTATTAAAAATGGGGTACAGAGCTAAACAAAGAATTTTCACCTGAAGAAATTTGAATGGCTGAGAAGCACCTTAAGAAATGTTCAACATTAGTCATCAGGGGAATGTAAATCAAAACAACCCTGAGATACCACCTCACACCAGTTAGAATGGCTAAGATTAAAAACTCAAGAGACAACAAGTGCTGGCGAGGATGTGGAGAAAGAGGAACACTCCTTTTGGTACAAGCGCTCTGAAAATCAGTCTTGGCAGTTCCTCAGAAAATTGGGCACGACACTTCCAGAGAACCCTATCATACTACTCCTGGGCATATACCCAGAGGATTTCCCTCCATGCAGTAAAGACACATGCTCCACAATGTTCATAGCAGCCTTATTTATAATAGCCAGATGTTGGAAGGAGCCCAGATGTCCCTCAAAGGAGGAATGAATACAGAAAATGTGGTATATTTATACAATGGAATACTACTCAGCAATGAAAAATAATGAATTCATGCAATTTGTAGGCAAATGGTTGGATCTGGAAAACATCCTAAGCGAATTAACCCAATCACAAAAGAATACATATGAAATACAATCACTGATAAGTGGATATTAAAGAGCCCAGAAGCTCTGAATACCCAAGGCACAATTAGCAAATCAAAAGATTCCCAAGAAGAAGGAAAGAGAGGACACTGGTCCTGAAAAGACTGGTTCCAGTTTTGCAGGAGAGTACCAGAATAGAGAAAGGGTTGGGGGTGATTGGGGAATGGGCGGGGGGTTGGGGGGAAAGAGGACTTATGGGACATATGGTGAGGGGGGAACTTGGAAAGGGGAAAGCCTTTGGAATGTAAACAAAGACTATAGAAAATAGATAGATAGATAGATAGATAGATAGATAGATAGATAGATAGATAGATAGATAAAATCTGACAAGCCCATTACCCTCAGAGGGAAGAAGCATGGCCTCTGTATAGCCTCCAGTCTCTAAGTTCCCTAAGTCAGGAAAACACCCATATGGCCTACCAACTCTTCCCTGCTTCCTTATCATGAAAACTAAGCCTAGCAAAGTTAGGTCGGGAAGAACAGTAAAAGGTTAATGCAGAAACGGTAACAGTGTGTCATCAGCACTCCTTCCAGTGATTGGCAGTGGCATGTGTGATGGAGCATGAGACAAGCTGCAGCAGTGGGCAGTGCCACCGCCACTCCGCTTCCATGGCTCCCGGGCTTTACTGTGGGAGCCTTTCAGACTGAATAGACAAAGCTGTAAAGTAGTTGATCCAGGTGCTGCTAGGTAAAGAATAAATTGCTAATTTGTGTGACATCTGTTTTTTTAATTGTTCAGATATTTCTCTTTTCTCAGTGATGTTTAATAATTAAACATTGAAAAAAGTGTTAAGACCTAATCTATATCATTGCTTTTCCTAAAGCCCAAGTCAAAGGTGCTTCATAGTCTGAGGGTCTGCATTTCTGTAATATGGAGAGTCAGTTTAATTGGAAACAGTGAAAGCTGTTAAACTCATCTATCTCATTCAACAAGAGAGCTCCGACGTTTGATAAAATAGATCCTGGCAGTTGGACAGCAAATCCTTGGCTTTAGACACGTGTCACTGTTGGTTTGAACCTCTTGGCGCCAGGATTTCCCGACATTTAGAGCTAATGCAAAATGCATTAGAGCTCCAAGGCATCAGCTCTGGGGTTGCCCGTCCCAGTGTCAGAGGTAAATCTCCTCTGCTCGGAGCTGGGGTCGGGGTGAAGTGGAACTTGGAATTGAAGCTAATTAAAAATAATGGAGCAAGGCAAGGTTTTGGGGTTGTTGTTTTTAATGTTATGTACTATGTATTCATGCCATATTTTTGGTCCTTTTTTTTATTATAACTCTTACTTTTCAAGACTAACAAGAACCTCATGTTAAGAGTATTCTTAAACTGCTTCCAGCTTTTACAAATCAGTTTTTGTTGCAGTAAAAATGGTCCATTTTCCTTTTATAGGAATCCAATTTTCATAAACTGGAAAAACGCAGTCTGCTTCAGTTTCCTTGGGGCTTTGAAAAATATTTTTCAGAGAGAGAGCCTGGTGCTCTTTGTGGTTGGTAGAATATGTCATCACTGACCGTCTCACTGAGGTCAAAGTGAACTGGACTCACACATGACCTTTTCTCCACTTCCTATGCCTTCATTTCCTGTGTGTGTTAGTGACAACCTTTTGTTTTCTTTCCTGGAGTATTTTACTATTATTTGTTTTGTGCTTAAGCTTATGCATTATGCATATATTCTTTTCAATGTAGCCTCTTTATCCTGTGAACCATTAAATAACAGCTGAAATGTTAGTTTCAGGAGAATAATGAAGTAACAAATTATTTCTCTAAATGAAAGAATATACTAATTTTAACTATAAATTACACTTTCATATTGATTGTACCTGCTGTGGCATGCATGTGGAGATCAGAGGAAACACTGCAGGAGTCAGTTCTTGCCTTTCACCGTGGACTCCAAGTATTAAGCATAGGTTGTCAGGCCTGCTAAGAAGCATCCTTATACTAAGTTGCCTTACCAGGCTCTTAGTTTTTCAAGTATTGTTTTTCCTAACACTAGGATTCTATGTATACAAATGAGATTCACTTCTTTTACTGTAAGGCTGCCTGTATCATCCCCCTTCAAAACCCTAGCTTACCAGGTTTAAGACAAGGTTTAAAAAATAAAATAACTTATTCAGTGCCCTGTATATTTAATGCACTGCTAAACTTCTATACACTGAGTTCTTGATGTGGTTATATGTGTAGGTCCCCAAAACCTCCTTAGTTCTGGACATTTGCAGGCATGTTTAAAAGGACTGTTTGTAGGTTTAAATAGGGTTTCTTAAGCTTTGATTAAAAGAAATATAGAAAAGGGGCTGGAGAAATGTCTCAGCAGTTAAGAGCACCAGCCACTTGTTGAGAGGAGCTGAGATTCAATTCCCAGTACCCACATGTTGACTCACAAACATCTGTAACTCCAGTTCCAAGGAATTTGATCTTTTCTGACCCCGTGAGCACCAGGCACAAACATGGTATACACAGACCCAGGTAAAACACACCCATAAATATACATGAGAAAATAATTTTTTGTTTGTTTGTTTTGCAATACAGGGTTTCTCTGTGTAGCCCTGGCTGTCCTAAAACTCACTCTGTAGACCAAACTGGCCTCGAACTCAGAAATCCGCCTGCTTCTACCTCCCAAATGCTGGGATTAAAGGCCACCACTGCCCGGCTGAGAAAATATTTTTTTAAAACACAGTTTCTTAATAAATACATATGTATGTATATCGAGACTATAACAGCAAGGCTGAATAGCAGTATAGTATCCCATTTACTTTAAAAATTGCTTTGTTTTATACATGATGCTTCTACCTGAAAATATACAGATCTATGCAAACTTTTATAATATATTAAAAATTATGAATATTCAGCTATTCAAAGGATTTTTTAGCTTATGTAAAAACATCTCAAACCCAGTTGTGAATGCTTCCCAGACCTAAATCAGAGGAATAAATTTAAGCTCTTTCTACTTTTGTGAGCATTGATGGAGTAGAAATATGTCACAGAATTTCTTGAAATTAATAAAATCATTCACAAGCTATATGACAAAGGTAATTCTGCCTAGGATAGTGCAGTGATCGTTGTACATGTAAACATGTAGAGCATGGAGCATGGACTGCAGGACGTTAGTCTTGGGTACACTGGGGTAAAGAGAGTCTGTTTTCATTGGGAGACTTAGTCTGTGAAGTAATCCTTATGAGAAATTTTACTTTACATTCTGGATAGTACCATTTGCATTTTTCAAGATAAAATATTCCTAGGAACCTTTGAAATTTTCCAAGAATAAAACGTTTAAGTCTTTTTAAAAATCTAAAGTGCAGCAAGGCTAATAACCCAAATGTCTTTGACCTTCATACCTATACATGTCGCATTTGATCAAAGCCACCTATGTGAAGAGGGTGAAGAGTGAAAATAGAAATTAAGAGTCGACATTTTTAGGGAACCAACTGGAACTGGGCAGTAATAAATACTGAAGCCCTTAGGCTCGGTGTAAGGAGCAGCCTTTGTTCCACATGGTTACTGCATCTAGATGACAAGGAGATACATTAATCCTGATGACCTCTATGTGGGGAAGTAGAGAGAAAATGTTTTTAAAGGGAAGATGTAGCATTCACTTCGTAGCAGGACAAATTATAAATCTATTTTGCTTTAATACATTTGGACATGTTTTCTGGCAGATTGGTATTTCACATTTACTTGAAGGCAAGCTATGAAGAGTTTATTAATGCATTAAGTAATTAGTTTATTACCTTAAATTCTCTCTAAAGATTAAATCCAGTTGTATTAAAGTGAAAGTGAAAGAGCGAGGTTATCTCGGGAGAGGGAATGCCTGTGCATGTCACTTCTTGAGATAAAGGTGCTTCTCTGGTGCCTGTTAAAGGCATCCCTATGAGTTGGCCCCATTTGTCTTACTTGTCATTTTTATTTAAACTTTTTAGAGAGATGGCCTCTTTCTAACAGTGAAAAGGCCTCCCTCCAGTACTTGGACACTAATTATTTGCATTTCCCATGGAAAATTGAATTAGATTTTATTAGTAAATTGGACCTCTAACCTTTAAGGCTAGATTTTATTAGATTATTAAGGCTAGATTTATTAGATCAGCATTAACAAACTAAACTTTACTAAAAAGTAGAAATACAAGCCAAAAATCACTAAAACCTTGGGAAGATGTCTTCCCTAGAGGGTCGCAGTACTCACTTGGAAGGTGTTTTCAGTTATTTACTTTGCTTTACAAATGTGGAAGCAAGAGCGCTTGGCAGTGGCCCTGTCCTCGCTGGGACAATGCCTGTCTTCACCGGGGCAGTGCCGGTTCAAAGCTTTTGGATGCATGCTAGCTGTATATAAAGCCCAAAGATGTTCTCAAAGGAAACCACATTATTGAGACTTTATCAAGACTTTCATTTAGGAGGAAAAAATACTGCTATAACTGAATCTACAAGTAAAATAATAGAACTGAATCCTATAAAAGTGTTAACACATGACTGTGCACAGCCTTGTGTTTAAAGACATGACATGGGTGTTAACCCTGGCTTGGCTAGGAAATTGAACACATCACCACCATTTAAAAGTGACTATCTAATGGTAAAGCTCATATGGTTTTCCAAGTGTACTGGTTACATTTTTGTTAACTGTATAGATACAACAATTGAGAGTGAATTTAGTCAGATATGTGAGTACATATCTGTATGCCCAGAATTTCAGGAAGGTGAGGCAAGAAGATATCAAGGCAGGCCAGCTTAGGTAATCATGATACTCTGTTTCAAAACAAAATAATTGCAAATATAAATTAAAAGAAAGTCTAGAGTTTCTAAGTATATGTGAGTGCTTGTAGGAGATGTTTGGCCTAAGTAATGCTATCATCAAAAGTAGATTTTTGTACTACAATGCAAATTACCATTTCAAATGCTCCCTTCCTTATTCATATTTTAAATAGAATAGCAAGTACTATTCCTTTTAAAATGAGAGAGATAGGGCAGTCCATTTAGGCCTTGAGTCAGAGTGTTAGGATTAGTCCTTAACTGGAGAGGACTGTGTAATTCAAGGTTGAGTTATTCTTTTTAATCCTGTCTGTTTGGATGTGGCCTAACTGCTATTAATAGTCATTAAGTTTTCTTATGTTAAAAATGTTAAACAGAACATTTTTCGATACTGGGCTATAGGCCTTTAAATGTAGTATTAATTAATTGCCGTATTCTCCATGTTGCCCATAGTCACTTGTGATGTCCTGTACAAATAGCTTACTAATCAAATAAAAGCCATGTGGGCTGTGTAGCTGATTTGCATGTAGTTTGAATAGGAATTGTACAGGTTGTATGTAAGTCATAAAAGTAAATCCATATTCCCAAGTTAAGTCTAAGAGTGAAATACTAAGTTATAATGAACGAAGAAAAAAAGTACCAGAGAAGGCCTGCTCTAATGAGCTTAGTGACTGTGTTCAGTTTTAACTACAAGAAGTTTCTTGTTGTTGTGTTAAGTGGGGAGTTAGTCTATAAACCTTCTTGTAGAAGTATCTAAGACAAAAACAAGGAAATATAATGTTCTAAACTCAGCCAGCCCAAACCACTTGAGCTGCTATGACAGCTCATAAAACTGAGAGTAGTTTTTAACTGGGCTCTGTTTTACATTGCCAAAGTGAATTTTCCTTGCAGGAAGTAGCCAGAGGGTTTATTTAGTTTCCAGCCCGTGGCTTTGATCTTGCTATCCTGTCACATCTCGGGTTACATAGCCCTTTTTCACTGCAGTAAATCTGCAACAGTTAATGAGAATAAAATTTCCTCCTCCTTGCTGATCGCATGCTGCTAAATGCCAAACCACAGCCAACTGCCTATTTGTACAGTTTCAGTAGGGTGCATGAAGACAGTGCGATCAGTTTAATCTTGTTGTCTGTATAATTTATTTTATTGGGTTTTCTTCCTTTTCAAATGACCTAGTTTTTACCAAGTCACATGGTTACAAGACCAAAACTGAAAGAAAATTTTAGAAAGTGAATAATACTAAGAGGTGTTCCTGGGGTGGATACAGAGAGGTAGTGGACTTACAGCATTAAGATGAAAATTGGTCACTAAAAGGTTTAAACAACCAGAACCTTTCTGTCTTCTTTGGTTAAGTTATACATTTAGTGAACATAAACTCATGCTTAATTAGCCTAACGAGTAAGAACGTTATTTTTTACTTTAGGTACAAAAAATAATACCATTGCACCAAGGAAATTTGAGGCTTTCAGAAATCTTCATTTCTACATTATAAGAGCTACTCTTAAAACAAAAATAACATTATTAAACCCACTCAGCCATTTTATCAAGTGAATAAAATTTTATCTCTGTACACATAGAGTAAATATTATAATTATTCAGTAAATTTATTAAATTTATTGTTCACTTTTCTATTGCCTTGTTATGACTAGCAGTTAGAATTTAACAAGTTGTCTGAAATTTACCTCAGATGACAATTTTGAATGATAGCCAAAATAAATACATTTTATTATTTGTTCTTATGGACCATATATAAAAATATGGATATAATTAAATGAAATAAAAAACTTAAGTCAGTTTTGTCATTTCTCACCACTTAAGTCACAGTTACTGTTCTAACAATCATATTCCATAGAATGAATTATTTCTCATAAAAATCAGAACATTGGAATGAGGCAGTGTGTAAAGCCCATTCACTGAGTGTGTAATGCCCATACAGCTGATCGGAAAAGCAGTGCTTAAAAGCGGATGGAGAACTGAGGAAAATAGTTCTGAATTAGAGACCATCCAGATCTCTTGGAAATAGAGGATCCACTTTTTAGAAAAGTCTAATTGTTGGTTGCTGCATTTTAAAGGGGGGGGGGAGTTGGCAAGCAAAATGGCTCAGTAGATAACCACAGTTGCCACCAAGCCTCAGAGCCTGTGCTGGATCTCTGAAACCCACATAGAGGCACGAGAACTCTGCCAGTGTCCTCTGACCTCCACATGCATGCCGTGGTATCTGCACACATGTTCTCACACACACACACACACACACACACACACACACACTTTAAAAAAAAAGAGTGACTGAACTTTTTGTTTTGTTTTGTTTTGTTTTGTTTTGTTTTTCGAGACAGGGTTTCTCTGTGTAGCTCTGGCTGTCCTGGAACTCACTCTGTAGACCAGGCTGGCCTCGAACTCAGAAATCTGCCTGCCTCTGCCTCCCAAGTGCTGGGATTAAAGGCGTGCGCCACCACCGCCCGGCCTGAACTTTTAAAAAGAAGTATAATACTGTCTGTGGCCTCTTTAGAGGGTTCTAGGCACAAAATAGAAATTTTGAACTTTGAGCTTTGGCTTATTGTCCTCTAATTATTGCTTTCAGACATGTCTAAGATCTTGTTAAGCTGTTCTAGAATGTATGTTGATATGTCTTTGCAACTTTAGTCCACCAAAAATTCTGGCTTTATAAGTCCACAGAACATTTCAACACAAAGTAAACATTTAAAAAATATCTTTGTAGGGCCGGGCGTGGTGGCGCATGCCTGTAATCCCAGCACTCGGGAGGCAGAGGCAGGCGGATTTCTGAGTTCGAGGCCAGCCTGGTCTACAGAGTGAGTTCCAGGACAACCAGGGCTACACAGAGAAACCCTGTCTCAAAAAACCAAAAAAGAAAAAAAAAACAAAAAAAATATTTTTGTAGCTCTTTAAAAAAGAAAGAATATATCCCAATCAAATGAAATTGCTCAAAAGAGCTCATGTTTGTGTCACATGAGCAATCCAATGCAGGTCCAACGACATTACTGCAAAGCACTAGAAACCATACTGGTGCCGCTGCCTGGCCATGGTGATCTTTATTCTGACTGGGGTGTTGGAAGGTTCCTTCATTAATGGTTTCCAATGTCTGTTCCTGACATATTCATTAGTAACGGGAGTTAGCATTTACTAACAGGCATGCAGTGAAGGCTTAGGAAGCAGAGTGCTAATGTTCATTCATTACTGCCCTTATAAATTTACTGTTCACAACTGAAAACAGCCATTGTTTAAAATGCATGCAGAATGAAGCTGGTTACCCAATCCAGCCTATCCAGAGACTCATACTTCCATCCATCTTTCTTTCCTTCCCCTTGTTACAATGATGGAGGTGACCTTTGATGCCTCTGGACCCTGTCCTCTACCTTCCTGAAGATGTCTTCTATGTCTCCACCCTTTTCCCTCTACTGGCTCATCCTGTCACCATGAAAACTCCATTGGCCTCATGTTGTGTTCTAACTACTGTTCATTCTCACTTCCTCACACACAAAACTTCTCCAAAATTTTAAGTTCCAGGGCTAGAGTGATGGATCAGAGTTAAGGGCACTTGTTGCTCTTGCAAAGGACCTGGCCTTAGCTCAGCACTCGTGATGGGTGACAGCCATCTGTAACTGCAGTTCCAGGAGGTTCGACAACCTCTTCTGACCATACTTCATGTTTATACATGCATCCAGACAAACACAGAGACAGAGACAGAGACAGAGAGAGAGAAACAGAGAGAGAGACAGAGATCTATTTAAAGTTTTAAAAATAATAAAAAAAAATGTCAATTTTATTTTGAACTCCAGTTTTCTTGTGTGACTGAAGCAATAGACTTTTCTCATTTAAACTCGCATCTGTGCTTATCACAGTTGTCTGAGTCTTGCTCTTCAAGGCTCTCTTACCTCACTTCAAAACATGCCAGTCTTCTGATCTCTCTCGTCAGCCCTTCGTCAGCCCTTCCCGTCGGCTGTTCTTTGGCAGATGACTCCTCCTCTCCACCTGTAAATGCTGGTTGCTTCAGCCAGACGCTCCCCTGAGAGCATCTCTTCATTCCCACTGGTTCCAGGACCAGCCTGTTAGTCTGCAGTGCTATCTGTCATCTTAGATTTTCTACCAGAGATTGATTTGAACACAATCCTTTTCTCTCTTCCTGTTTAACATGACTAATCAAATGCTTGTAACATTATCAAACAGTTGCATTTATATAAACATCCTTTTGTCTTTTTTTTTTTTCTTTATCGAAACAGGGTTTCTCTGTGTAGCCCTGGCTGTCCTGGAACTCTGTAGACCAGGCTGGCCTCAAACTCAGACATCTGCCTGCTTCTGCCTCCCAAGTGCTGGGATTGAAGGCGTGCGCCACCACTGCCCAGCCACATCTTTGTATCTTAACAAACCATCCACCAAGCAGTCAAGTCAGAAACTTTGCGGTCTTCCCTCCTATTTGAACTTTGCTTGCAGTGTATACTGTTAGCACGCTAATGCAGACGCTGCAGCCAGCATCACTCAGCTCCCACAGCCTCCTAATTAGTTGCCATGGTGTTGCCTCCCCTCCTGGTCCTCCTGGTCCTCCTGGTCCACTAAGTGCTTCCCCAGTCTTTTTCAGTCAAACCCCAACTCCTTGCACCTTTAGGAGAAAGGGAATCCGTCAGCATGCTCTGGAAACCCGCGATATGTGGCCCCTCTGCTTCCTCAGCCTCGTCTGCAGATGTCCCACTTGGGTCTCCTTCCCTGAAGAAGCGCTCCCACTCCGCCACCCCCTGCCGAGCTGGGCTAGTCATCAGGCTTTAAATAACTAGCTGTGTGGTTCAAGTCTCAGGTCCAATAGCATTTACTCATAGAAGCAACTTCTTCCGCCCATCTGTTCCACTAGGTCATTTCCTTGTGGGTCTGTCGTTCCTCAGAAGTACACTCGAGGAAAAGACCTTTGACAGTCTTATTCAAAGTCGTATCTGTAGAACCTGGCACACACTGGAGTCTCCAGTAGGGCCTGTCTTTAAACTCAGATGAACTTATTCCTCTTCCCATGTTGTAGTTTATTTTCAGTGTGACCTGACTTTTCATAATTTTTTACTTCTATACTTAACCTTTAGCATTCTATGTCATACTTTCAAGTGTGTAATGCAAAGCATACATTAGATACATGTTGCTATGATACATTGTCTTATATATCCTGCATATAGAATTTTGTACTTCTGTTTTTAACTTGTTAACAGATAACTTTGTATATGGAAAATATTTTAATAATCCAGATAAGGTATAATCGTTTTCAATTATTTTAATTTATATAGATAGATACTAGTCTTTATGATTAAGGCCTAGTTAACATTCTTTGTATACTTGTATCATACATCTACATATTAAATTAAATATTCTCAGTACTCATCTATGCTAACTGTAAGCATAATATCCAATGAGCCACCAACTGGGAACTTATACAATCTCCTCCGAGGCCCCTGGCATAAATATAGCCAAGGTCTGCTTGGTCAGACCTTAGTGGGAGAATATGTGCTTAATCCTTGTAAGACTTGAGGCCCCAGGGAAAGGGGAAGCCACCAGGGGGGACACCCTCTCAGAGGCAAGGAGAAGGTAGAATGGGATGAGAACTGTGGGGAAAAGAAAGGGGGGCTATGACAGTAATATAAATAATAAAATAAAGAAAATTGAAAAATGATATCAAAGTAAATTTTACAATAATAATATCAGAACAAAAAATTAGTATATTAAAAATTACTTGCTATTAAGGCAGCATTAATGTAAATATAGCATAGTATATTAGATGTTATCTTGAAATTTTGTTTTTGCTTTTACAAAATTTTATTAAAGTTTCTTAAAGAATAATAAAAAAGAAATTCAGAATACTCCAAATTATAAGCAAAATCTTTAAAATTATATCAGTAGTCCATCTGATTTTATCTACCCTAAAGAAACCTTATAGCTTCACCATAACAGTGGGAGAAATAGTGGGAGAAATTAACAATACCATTAAAGGTATTGTTAATTGTAATAACCAACATTTTAGAATTGCTAAGGTGCCAGGCGTATAGCTCAATTGGCAGAGTGCTGGTCGGATGCCCAAGATTTGATCTCCAGTACTCCCAGCACTTAGGCAATAAGAGGCAGAAGCAGGAGTTCAGGGTCATCCTGGACTACATAGTAAGTTGGAGGCCAGCCTATGCTACACAAGACCCTGTCTGGAATATATACATATTTTTCCAGAGATAACATTTATTTGGAAGATAATTTTTCATGCAGAAAGATAAGTGGAATGTGTTTAGGCCTCACGTGAATTTTATCTGTAGTCAAATCTTAGGGTGCTTTCCCTGAACATCCATCTGTTCAAAGTTGTGTGAGTGCACACTGAAACAGCAGCATGTACTTTAAAGATGTGTTTCTAGGAAATGGTGGTATAGTCAAGGATGTTATAAACGCATGTATTAGCTTCCAGTGTCCGAGAGCAGACGTTCTACAGTGGCCCATTCTACACTGTCTTCCTTCATCCCATCCTGACCTGTTATTGACCAGTAGTTGATTAGTACATTGGAAGACTCGCACGTGCCTACAGATCCCTGTTGTCACTGTTTCTGAGATTTCTAAAGTGTTTTCAACTTAGTTTCTGTAGTGGCATTCAAAGTTAAAAGAATACAATATAAGTATATAATCAAGATGAAGATAAGCATTCAATGTTTTATCATTTAAATTTGTATTTGTAGTTTGTTTAATTGATAAGCATTTGAATATTATCTTGAAGGACAGATATCAGTATAATATAAAATTTATAATTTGTTGGAGCACCCTGATTATTAGTCTTTGCTTCCTTTCTTATTGTGTTAATTTTTTGAGGGTAGTAGTATCACCAGGCCTAAAAGGGGCCTGAAACAGCAAGCACCGAGCCTGCATGGTCTGCCTTAGGCCCTCTGCAGACATGCTGTGGTTGTTAGCCTCCTATCTGTGGGGTGAAGCTGTTTCTGACTCTTCTGCCTGGGCGCAGGACCCTTCATCTCTTCCCGGGTTGCCTCGCCCAGCTCTGCTGTGAGGGTTTGTGCCTGCTTTCACTGCATCTTACTTATGGAGTGTTCAGTTGCTATATCTAGGAGGCCTGCTATTTTCTGAAGAGAAGTGGATCTGGGGGAAAGGGGAGGTGGGGACGGGACTGGGAAGAGTGGGAAGGCTACACTGTGGTCAGGATGTGTTGTATCAGAGAATAAAGAAAAAAGATGAATAGAATTTAATAGAACAGAATAAAACAGAACAGAATGTCTTAGTGTAATTTGGGAAATTATGAGGTTTTGGGAAAGCTACTATATCAAGGTATCAAGGAGAATAATGTAAAAGCTGATTTTAATGCCTCCCATCATGTGGGCAAAGATTTAGTCAATAAAAGCTTATTTTTCACTTTAGATAGGCAGACATACATACAAATATATATGTGTAGACAGACAGACAGAGAGACATATACATTCCAAAGGGAATAAATGGAAAAAATAAAACCCCTGGCTGGCTGGGTGGCTGGGTGGCTGGGTGGCTGGGTGGTTGGGTGGATGGATGGATGGATGGATGGATGGATGGATGGATGGATGGATGGAGCTCAGCAGACAGTGCAACTGACCTTAGGCTTGCAGGCATCATGTGCTGCAGCCTCCTGCCTCCTGGAGCTTCAGGCGAGTCACCACGCCCAGTAGAAAGTTAAACCTAGTTACTGAAGAAGTCTTAAATGTTTAGATTACAATAATTGTATGTTACAAAGTTAGAATGTATCAGGTTCTCATTTTTAGAAACAAGCAGAATACACTACAGTGGGTAGTCATTTAGAAATGAAGATGTCTGTCGATGGGTGAACTGTCTATATTCTTGTAGTTTACCAGTAGGAACAGAAGGCGGCATGCTCAGAGCCTCCATAAATAAGAATTCAAACCGCTTCAGAGGGACAAGTGTTGCAGATACTGCATTGTGTTTTTGCTTGAGGAGAGTAAGTTTTTAAACTTTATGCTTTCATTAAAGATATACATATACACACACACACATATACACGCGCACACACACAATTTCTTTGTTGGTTTTTTTGTTGTGTTGTTTTTTATTTTGTTTTTTGAGACAGGGTTTCTCTGTATAGTCCTGGCTGTCCTGGAACTCACTCTGTAGACCAGGCTGGTCTCAAACTCAGAAATCTGCCTGTTTCTGCCTCCCAAGTGCTGGGATTAAAAGCATGCGCCACCACTGCCCGGCTTTGTTGGGTTTTAAATAAAAGTTTTATATATGGTTTTATTTCAGACTATAGAGACATAACAAATGTGTTCTTGCTCTTTAAGCTCTTAGTTTAAATTTTCAATACTCTTTAGTAGAAACATATCAATTATCTTGTGAACATAGTATTCTGTCTCAAATAGTGAAGGGTAATCACACATACCCATAATTTGTTTGTTTAGCCTTGGAAGAAATTGTATCTAAAATTGGTGTATCCCACTTTTTCAGGAATTTTTTCCATTTTCATGTTTATTTGGATGGTTAACAGGAAAATGTGTGTGTGTTTGTGTGTGTATATATTTTTTCCCTGGGGCCAGGGATTTTATAGATGGAATGCAATTTTATATTTACCTCATTCTCTGTATGGCAAAAAAACTATCACTGTTTGCCTTTTTCTTCCAATACTTGGGAAAAGAAAGTGTTATTTACCGTCAACAAGTAGGGGTTAGAGTTATTTTAAATGGTACCACTATGTTCCTGGCCCTAACACTTGGAGCAACTAATGTAGGTTTGCCTCCAAGCACACATGTACATTTGAAATACAGACCACAGAGCACATCCCCTTCACCCTGAAAATTTCTCATCTTTCCCCAACTTACATATAAGTCCTAGATTCTCAGGCTTTTCTATAGCATCAAAGACAGTAGGTACCACAGAATAAAATATTACACCCTAAATGTTTTCATGTCCTGTGCTTCTGACTAAAGAAGCTTTCACTCTCAGCTTCCTGAGCACAGGTAAGTGTACAGGGTGAGAAGCAGACTGCATAAATGGCTGTAGTCCTCCTTTGACTTACTCCTTTAACATGGGCCAGCCATGGGATAGGAAGAGAGACATTGCCCTCATTTGTCCTAAAGGTGTTCTGTGTTTGCGTTTATCATGCCGTAGAGTCTAAGTGTTTGATTGAATTAACCAGTTTACACAAGCAGTCCACTCTCACTATGGCAAGAGGAAGGGCTGATTGGCTGTGACATTATTTTACTGCAGCAATAATTAGCATGCCTCTACATAGACATAGATCTCCATGACTTATGCAGAAGCCTTGTAAAGGCAAACAGAAAGAGAATGGACTGTCTCTTCACTGTTACTACATCATGTGTACGAGCCAAAGTTTACCAAGCATTTATGGACACATCATTATCATCCCATATAAGGTGACAATTATAATCCAGATATCAACACTACCAAATATATACCTAAGAGTGGGTTATACATGGAAGACACTTGAGACTGGACTCGTCTGAATAAAAGAGTCCACAAAGACAGAACTGACAGGCGTACAGAAAGGTAGCAGTCCTACCCATACCCTCTTATTCTATGTCATTGTCCATGAGAAATCCTCTGCCTCACATTCTTTTCTGCACCCCCATCTGCCTGGCATAGGGACCTTAGCCCTGTGCTCTGAAGACAGTAGTCATGTCCTATCCTAGTATCAGAAGACTTGTAACCAAACAATATGTAGTTAACCTTAACCTTGGGTAGAAAGTGGATTGAGCTCTACTGTTATAAAGTGTGTTCTTGTGGGCTAAGCAAGCCTCTAGAGTGAATGCAGAGATTGCTTTGATACTGGTTAGAGTCTGTACTCCAAAGCATTTATCTGGCATCTGCCAGTACTTACTGCTGAAGTGGCTGAATTCGCAACTTCAGAGTAGCAGTAGTACTTCCCAACAGAAACCTTAAAAACAGCCTAGATAGGCAAAAACGCCTTTTCATATATTTACAACTTAAAATTTACTTATGATCAAATTTTCAGATGTTCTTGCTGAGCTCTTTGCACATAAATTTTAATGAGTTTAGCTATAGTTTTTGTAATCTACATATTTCTGTTCATAAGTTTCAAGAACTATTAGTTTATCTTCCAAAAAGTCTCTACTGACAAACCAGTATATGAGTTTTATCACTGACATGATTTATCTATTATTCAGCAAAATAAAGGAAATTGGTTTAGGTTTTTTAAAGATTCATATCTGTCTGTGTCTTATGTGATGTATAAAGAGAAAAGTTTCAAAACCGTATTAAAAATTTCCCAAACTATATTATTTTAAGGAATTTTAATGAGTTGTCACAGAAAGCTAATAACATTTTTCCATTTTTTTTAAAGATTTACTTATTTATTATATATATGTAAGTACACTGTAGCTGTCTTCAGACACTACAGAAGAGGGAGTCAGATCTCATTACAGATGGTTGTGAGCCACCATGTGGTTGCTGGGATTTGAACTCAGGACCTTCAGAAGAGCAGTCAGTGCTCTTAACCACTGAGCCATCTCTCCAGCCCCAGCATTTTTCCATTTAAGAGGGGAAAGCATTATATCAGTAGGGACAGCATCCATGTTAAATGGCTGTATGGCCTCTGACATTTTTCAAATATCAAATCTCTATTTTATAAGGAAAGGGAGAAATTGATATGACCTGTTATTTTGTATTAATCAGGATGGTTTGAGATTCATTTCCATTTTTAGGACTTACTCATTCAGTAATGTAGTGTAACTGGAATTCTACTTAGTGCTTAAATTACAGTAACTAAATATGGTTATTTACATTTTAACCAGTTAGTCCAGCTAGAGCATTTTAGTGCTCATGTGCTAACTTTGGATTGTGTTTAGGGTATTTGACTTTACAGCCTGTTTAGTTTCTTTTCATTTCTTATTAGTATTTTTCAGTACCTAATAGTCTCCTGCCCCCACCTCCGACAAGAACTTTCCTCTCTGTTCAGACATCACAAACGTTTTCCTTTTTGGCATGTGCTTTCTAGCTCCCCAAGCAGTATAAGCAAATTGGAAAGTTCAGCTGTCATTCTTAGAAGGTCATAGATCACACTAGCAGCCTAAGTAATCCAAGAGGTTTTAAGTATCATAGCATTTAGTTTAAAGTGAAATTTGCTCTGACAGGGCTGGCAGACCAATAGGAAAAAGAAATATTTGTGCTTAGAAAAGTGCATGTGTAGAGACCAAGAGCATAGCTGATGGCTGGAAGTGATTTCAGTCTAAAAAAACAAATCATTAAGAGAGTGCAGAGGGGTAAAACACACAGTTCATATTTTAAAGAGTCTCAAAATGAACCAGCAACTAAGGTTAGCATTACACAGTAATTAGTTTGGGTGTTCACATTTAACTCACTCAGTACCAGACAGTGTGGTTAATCTGTCACTCAGAAAACATTGCTACCGAGGCGATGCTCTCTACTAAACCTCTAACAGTAATTTTGTGCCTTAAGCAGACCAAAGACATAATGACAGATAATATAAATGTCGAGTCAGTACCAGACAAACAGTTATTTAAAAGAGGTGCTAATAACTCAGTTTGTTGATGTAGAAGCTACTTAAGCCACTTGGTAAGTGCTGGGATTCGAGGCATCACTGGACAGTATAGAACCCGCCAGTAGTTTCCAGAAGTTCTCATGCATGATTGAAGACATAGTCAAAGAGAGCTAGATGCTGTGCCCTAACTAAAAGACTTCTCTAGAAGCCAGAGACCATTACAGGCTTAGGTGACTTCTCAGTTGAGTTGTAGCAGGCGCTACAAATAAGAAAAGGCAGCTACTAGTTAGCAGCTGCAGTTTTGTTTCCAAACTGCTGTTCTCTTTGGAGAGCCAGTCTTAAATCAGAACAATACAAAATTTATAAATATTTTTCCTTGAATGCCCAGAATAGATAAAATAAGAATAGAAAGAATAGTAAGATGAGGCTATGAGGAAGGGCTCTTGATGTGCACATTTAAAAAAAAAAAAGACAAATTCAGAAACCACTTCCATGTATGGAAGTGCTTGTGATTTCCTTCATGATTGACAGTCCACTCTTACCCAGACTAGCATTAGCCATTACTCTGGGCTAGTGAAATAAAAGCGTCTAATTCTCCCTCAATTGATGAGAAGAAGACAAGTCTCTAAGTTCCTTTTTTCCCCCTTCCTGCACTGTGGCTGTGCAGGCAGGACTCCCAGGAGTGGGCGTGTAACTGTCTGGTCAGAGGTGTTCTTTATCTTCACCTTGAGTCACTGCAGAATGTGGGTGGAGACAAGCATTCATTGAGTTCAGAGGAGAACCAGTGAAGTGGAATACCATTACCGACTGGAATAAATGAAAGACACTTTTTTACATACGCCCCCTCCATTGGAGTGAACTAGTCTGTTTCTGAAGCACCAGCTAGTCACTAACGGATGAACTGCCCCACAGTGTTTTCCCCTGACGGCCAACAAATGTCCTAACAAAAGCCTTTAATGAATCCCAGATGATGATTTAAATAAAGCTTCCCAATACTTATATAATTTGCCCTTTATTTTTGAAAAAATAAAAAAGAGATTTCATTTTAAAATATTATTTATGGGGCTGGAAAGCTGGCTAAGTGATTAAGAGCAATTTCTACTCGTCCAAAGGACCTGAGTCAGTTCCCAGCACCCAGGTCAAGCAGGTCACGACTGCGTCTAACTCTAGCTTTCGGGAATGCAACACTCTCTTCTGCTCTCTGAGGGCACCTGTGCACACGTGGCGTACACAGATATACACAAGGAAAAAACAAAGAAACTTCCCAAGTGTTATTTATGTTTTACTTTGTTAATAATAAAAAGCAAAATTAATTATGTTTATACAATACACAAAAGTAAATGTAAATTATACATATGCCAGACTCATTAAAAGACTGCATAATTATACTCTTGCATTTTATTTTCTCAATGATAAAGTGATTCAGTTTCAAAACAAAAATTAATACCTTAGAGAAATCTAAAATATATGTGTAATATCATTAAACTTACTAAAAATACATGTTTTTGATGTTGGTTCCATGACGATTTTCAAACTATGCTGTAAAAATAGTACTTTAATATATATGCAGGTTAAATTTTCAGTTGCAAGCAAGCTAGGCATAGTAACTTACACTTTTAATTCCAACACTTGGGAGGCTCAGCGGCAGGCGTAACTCTGTGAGTCTGAGGCTAGCCTGGTCTGCATAGTGAGTTCCAGGTCAGCCAGGGCTACATAGTGATACTAGCAGGGGAAAAAATGTGCCGAAGACAATCGATTTAAGCAACAGGTGACAGAGTTTACACTCAGCGCCAGGTGGTTACTATTTTGTGTGAACTAAATTATTTCATACTTTCAAAATTGAAGATGTTAGTCATCTGAGGAAGCAAAACTCCACTCCATCAGTGTTACAGTTTAAATTCAATTAGCTTTGTTCTAAAGCTTAGTAGCCCATTCTGAGTGCAGCGGTAAGACAAGCTCACCATCTAGTGGCTGGTCTGTAAACTACACATGCCAGTTGTAAGGCCTTGTCAGGTAATTTATGTGTGTGGCATTTCTCTTCCTACTGCAGGAATTTCAAAAACATGGCATTTTCTTACTATTAAAGTAACTGGCTTCCTGACCTGCCTGACTTAGTCCCATGGAACGCCGTTAGCTATTTCATGAAGTATTTTCTATGCTCATGGGAATGGTTCTTCCATTCAGATCATCTGTAGCTAACTTTCAGCTCTCGGTTCTAGTCTAGTAGAGTTTTCTAACTAGACTGTCATCTCAAAGGCTAGAAGAGATGGGCCCACAAGATGCCCATGGCTGCCGGTGCTTGCTGCCACCCCGACAAGCTCAGCTCCTCTCAGGGCCACAGGTGGAGGGAAAGAGCTGTGTCATTCCCACAAGTAGTTTTCTGACTGGGCGCGCACACACACACACACACACACACACACACACACACTGTTGTGAACTGTGACAATCTGCTGACTTGTTTTCAGGGATCCAGGCATCAAGGCTCTTACTTCTCTGTGTTGGGCAGTTATATTCCCTGCTAAATGTTTTCCGTGTTTTGAGCTCTCCCAACACGCTTTTCTACTGCAGATGACTTTCTAAAACACAGAACGGCTTCTTTAAAACTGTCAAGTTCTCCAACTTCGTGCAGTGCTTAGTGGCTGGCATAAGAAGAGTTTTCCATCTAGTCCCCCTGTCACTTTAGACCTGAAGTTCTGGTACCTACTCCCGTCACACACTGGAGACTTAGACCAGCATGCACTGCGCGCTGCTCTCTGACTGCTACTGACCTTTTTTTTTTTTTTTTCAGTTCATCTCATTTTTTTCAACCTTCTGTCCACTTTTATTTTGATTTTTTTGATTTTTTTGATTTACATTTCAGATGTTATCCCCTTTCCTGGTTTCCTGTCCAAAAACCCCCTATCCCATCCCCCTCCCCCTGCTCACTAACCCACCCACTCCTGCTTCCTTGTCCTAGGCTCTCCCCTATCCTGTCTTACTCAGGCCTCTGTGCTGTCCGCATCTCTTTTGACTGGTGCAGTCCTACCTCCAGACTCATCCATCCATACACTGATCCTCCTTGTTCAAGTTACAGTCTATTAAGTACATTATTAGTGCACATTAAGTTACATTAATGAGATCAAGAGATAGGGTCCCATGTGTGCTATACTTGGCTCAGATGAGATTGGGCACATTCAGGGTGGGACTCTCATCTGCTGTAGTGATTTCAGACACATCAAAAGTATCGTCCTTTTGTATCAAAGATCAAAAGAAGTATCCAAAGATTCTTCATTTTAAGGAAATAATGAAAATCAAAATTATTTCAGAGAACATATGAGGCAGAGATTAGAAATTGTGCCCCAGTATCTGAATGAACAGGGTAGTGATTAGAATTAGACTTTGTGTCTGATTGCAAAGAGTAATTCTAGGGTTGCTTGGATGGGTTTCAGAAGAGTGTAATGAAGAACTTTCCAGTCTGACATCTATACATGGAAACTGCTTCTTTGTCTAGGAATCCAGACAAGGTCCACATGAGCTCTGCTGACAGTGTTGTGAGTTGACATACAAACAAGATTGTTCCAAAATATTTTCAGATCTTAGAGTCTGTGAGCTCATGAAAAAAAAATGGATCAAAAGTTTTCTCTTTCATGCTAACGTCCACTAATGAATGTATTACATGTGTGTACTTGTATTGATGACTTAGTAGTTTAAAAGAGGAAAAAGACATGGTTGCTCTGGTCTAATGATAGTGAGATAACAATGATGCTTTTCACTTACGCAGCACTGTCCATCCAAGGATTTCAAAGTGCTTTGCAAATATGCACTAATTAAGCCTCAAACAGCCGAGGTAGGTGCCTGTCTTCCCTTTCTCCAGGAATGTCCCTGCGGCACAGAACCAGTGTGCTGCAGCTTCCTGTGGCTGCCATCCCCCGCACTGTGCTGCATGTCCAGCGCCACCTGCCCTTCTCAGATTTTGTTTCCCCTGAATCATCGCAAGTTGAGAATCTTAGTGAATGTTGCTTGGGGACTTGTTTCAGACCCTATAAATATGGACAGAATTCAGTCTTCTGCTTTCTCTGTGTCAGTGAAGTCTGTAGATTTATAAAACCAGATTCTAAATGTGCTTAATATTATATTATTGTTGAATTATAAGAACAATTTTCACTTTAAGAGATTTTATTCCATTTTCTTCAGGTTCCTCTAAAGTCATTGTTCTTGAGTATAAAACTTAATAGAAGATTTATTTATTGACATTGCCATCCCTTGTTGTCTTTTTATCAAAGAGCCTTTTTCTTTGGACTAGAAGTATCTGTTATCAAGAAAATATATTGGGTTTCAGTAATTAAAGGATTTAAAATATTTTATCTTAATACTAAAGACAAAAGTTAAATATCACTAAACAGTCACAAGACAAAGCAGTGTAGTTACTGCATGTACTAATGTAGAAGGATTTACAGGTTTTATGTAGTTTCAGAGCAGCAGAAAGATAATTTGTACATATAGAGCACACTAAGCAGAGTACACTTAAATACCATATTATAGCCACATGTTACAAACTATGATCTAAATCAGTGGCCAAGCAAAGCTCAGATGTCACACATTACAGCTTAGTTTCCTTGGGTTCCTAGGTCCCTGGTTAGGGCACACAACTGTCGCTGATACTATTAATGCCAAGTCAAGTCCTCCCGAGTCAGAAAGGCACAAGTTTTCTGCATCACTGCACCTTTGTATTTGTGTTTTTGTTCCAGAAGAACTTACTACAAATACTGTCAACTTCCATTTAAAATATACTTACTGTTAGACTCTCACAGTTTTGAGCCTGAATCCACATTAATAACATTGTGTCCTTTTATGAAGAAAGGAAGAAGAATTAATATCAATGTGATCCAAAAGAATATCTGTCTGCAAGTTCTACCATCATGCACAGCCCTGTCCTCCACTACTTTAACCCAAATACGAGATGCAAGAAGACAACTTTAGCTTCACAACTAACTTAATGTAAAAAGGGGCCATAACTACAAAAGGTCTGCAGTGTCATGACACTCTCCAAGCTGGTTAAATGTTTCAGATACCTGTTAAATGCATCATCTATGGTACATGAAGGAGAAATCAGAAAGATACTTTTGAGAGTTAGTTTTGGTTTCTTACTGGGAAACACACACACACACACACACACACACACACACACGTATGTACATATGAATTATCAAAACTCCCAAGTGCTGCCCTACACTTTGTAGCATACACTCAAGGGCCATGAACTCTTGGCCGCAGACACAGAACCTGCTACAGTGACCTAAACACAGGGATACTAAAAGGTTCCACACCTAAGGGTGGGTTTCTTGTCACTTACCTGGGGATAGAGACTCTTATTAGCAATGTTATCGGTGTATTCAGAAAAGGGGGGATGGCGTTTACATAAACTGGAGAGTGAAGCATACAGGCATATCTAAATATTTATTCATTTGACAAGCCACATAGGAAAACAGTGATGAGGAGTTTGCCTGTCCACCATAGAAATATGGAAAAGTCACTCAGCCTGCATATAGAGCAGTCTCAGTCTCTGAGACTCAACTCTGTCCCTTCCTCACTGGGAGCACCGGCCTGCAAAGGTCCAATGGTCCAGGCCTCCGACTGCCAAGGAAGTGCGTCAACCTCTGCTGTCTTATCCTGTACCGGCATGGTAGACTGCCTGCCAATCATCACCCTTCATGTAGAATTTCCCAAAGCCCTCTCATGAGACAGTCAATTTCAAAAGTGCTTTCTTTGCTCAATGATCTACTACAAACCTCTGATTTTCAAATCTCAAAGCAAGGTTTAAGAATGAGAAATGACAACAAATTATCGTGGCCTGATATGTCCACCGCGGCCAGCCTGTTAAGAGGTGCTAAGGAGCATCCGAAGTGCCAAGAAGAAAGATGGTGAAGGAGTGAGTTCGCACCGATGAGCTGTAGTCACCCCTTACATGTAGGGAATTATGAGAATGCAGGAGTGTGCTGTCAGAGTGCTTAGGAGTCGCCAGCAGACACCTGTCCCTTTGACGCTGAACAGATGGACCCTGTGGGTAGAGAGAAGTTTGCTGAATCCACCAATTTCTGGGATATCTTTTTATGAATTAAATTTGTTCCTTGACAGTTTCAAACATGTATATTATACCCCTACCCTCTCTGAAGCTACCTCTACAATAATATTTTCCCTTCACCTCAAAGTTTAATCTCTTCAATGGAGCAAAGTACAAAGGGATATTTATATTTTTACTATTTCAAAATAAGATGCAGACTTACTCTTTAGATATAGTCTGATACATATACAAACACTTGAACATATGTGCTATTAGCATTTTAATACTAGTGCATTTCAATATAATCTTTGTGAGAGGAAGTTAATATAAATGTGAATATAGTTTTAATCAGATTGACATTTTGTTGATGAAATTATCTTTCTGCTTTGTAAAATCTCACATAATCTTAATTCGTTTAAATGCTTTATGTTTTCAAAGCTTTATTTCTGCATTATGAATTATTTCCTTTGGTTTCAAATTGAGCTCAACTAGCATTTGCTGCATGAGCTATGTATGCATGAGCATGCTGACCCTGCGATATTTGCCTGGCAAATGAACACTTTGTCCTTTTCTTCAGCGTTAGGTAATTCTTTGCTAAAATGCTTTTGTAGAACAGATTTTCTTCTAACAGTTTATTCTATAGACAAAACAGAATTGTGAATTCAGAGTAAACTGTATCTGTGCCTCAGGCTTGTCTTTGTGACCCCAGGGCTTCTGTTTGCATAGAGTAAACCAGAGCATACAATTGTGTTGCTTTTACTAAAAAGGAAAAGATACACAATTTGGCTTTTAGAGTTTACAGATCAACTCTGGCTGGTTTGCAGGCTGTGTAGAGTTCTCTCTTGGTCTTTCAAGCTCATATAGTTTACATGTTCGCTGCTAATATTCAGATTGCATACCTTATTAACTGGGGGTTAGTCTCTCTCTATTCTGGAAGACAAAGAGACCTTGGAATAGTCAGCAAACTTTTGCCACTGTGACCATTTCCTAGTGGAGTAATGCTGCTCATTGCTTGACTGTGATTTTTTTCCTATTTTTTCATAAGAGCCATGTATGTGGATAATTTGTTAATTCAAATTGTTTTCAATTGAGTCTTCTGCTTTATTTGGAACAGACCCTTCTGACAGGTTTCTGATATTTGGGCATATATTGTCAGAGCTATATATTTTGTTATGTACTTTTTAATGAGAATATAAAAGGTTAATAATATCTCTGAAAATTATGTCGTTGTCAGGGAATCTGAAGTGTGACATTCTGGGGCCCTGACAATGACTCTGTAGTTAAAAACAGAGCAGCTTCTAACCTGTCTTTCCCTTTCCAGCCTTGGGATGGACGGCTTCGGTCAGCCAGTGGGAATCCTCGGACGTCCTGCCACCGCATACGGATTCCGCCCTGACGAACCTTACTACTACAGCTTTGGATCTCGATAAAATCACCCCTCCCAGCTTAGGAGAGATCTGTGTGCTGTGGGTTAACCTTGAATCTTGACTTAATAATGCATGTTGTACTCCTGTGGGGCTGTGTTGCTTATTTCCCACGTAGTTAGGTAACTAACCTCACGTCTTTGTTCAGTACAGTTGATGCTCCACTGTGTACTCCTCCAGCCACATCCTGAGCTGAATAACATTTCCCATGAGACTGTTGCGAAGCTGCGAGCCTGGAAGAGCAGACACTACATTATATACATTAAGTGACTAATTTCTATTTCAAAAGAAAAAGTGGCATACATGCAAAGGAATGAGCCAAAGTCATATGTTCATATTTACTGGGTTTCATAGGAACCACTCATGTACACGGGATACACATACTTTTTTTTTGTTTTCACTTTCTAATTATAAACTCCTTAGTGTTAGCCGTGCTACCTTTAAATCTCATTTTAAATGAACCTCATCCTTTTTATCCCATACTGTGTCTGGAAGTTTCTTTCACAAAGTTATTAACTATATGAGCTTTCTAACAAACAGTGAACATATGCTGTAAGTAATGTTAGACATTAATCTAGTCTACTTGAGTGACCAGAGTCGTGTTTAGGGCAGCAGAATACCGAGCAGCAGAAGCCTCTGTGACCGGAGCAGGAGCAACGCTGAGCTTCCGAGTTCCGGTTCTTCCGGAATGTACAATATACAATGTGAAGATGCTAATTGTTTTTGCCTTACCTAAGAAAATTAAGAAAAGAACTCTGTTTGCTCACTTAAGATAGGAGTGGTTTGTGAGAAATTGAAAGGGACGGGATGATTAATAATGAGTTTTGAAACTAATTCATTGATTGTAAAATATTGAAAACTTGAGAAACCAAGCAAATGAATTCAATATGAGCATAGATTGTTGCTTGATCATCTCCTGCTGAAGGAAACATCAGCTTCCGAGCAGTACAGATCAAAGGGAAGATTTCTGCTTTTAAATGTAAAATCCCACTGATCTAAGTAAACTGTTTACCTCAGTTCACACGTTTAGCACGAAGTCCTAGAGCTGGGAGGGTCCTTTGGACAATTCAGTCGATCGGCTTGAGAAATGTAAATCTAACTAGCAGGTATGTTCTTACCTGATACATAAAGGTAGTATATGGTCTTGGGCATTGTTTATGTTTGTGAATTCACAATTTTGAAAGTATGCAGTTATTGTCTTTGTTTCCCTTTTACCTACAAAAGATTAAAGCCAGAAAGGTTTGAATCAGCAGTGTCCAACTCTCATTTTTATGATTAAAAAGAAAAATCTATGGTGAAAGCCGGTGGGATGACTGGGTAAGTAAAGTCACTTGCCACCAAGCCTGAAGCCCTGAGGTCAAGTCCCAGGACCTAATGGTCGAAGGAGCGAGCCAATCGCTGCCCAGTGACCTCTAACCTGCACGCACACGCTGTGATATATATGCACCCTACACAGACACAAAGACAAATAAGTGTAAAATATGTATTTTTTTTAAAATAGAGATAAGATACTACATGATTTCCCATGTTTCTATATTTAGTCAGTGATATTGTCAGTCTCATTATTTTCAATATAGCAGTCCATGTACAGATGCTTTCCTGCTGTTGATCACATACACAGTCTAAGTACTCAAAAGTGATATTAATAGAAAAATAAGCAGGTGTTTACACACTTGACTTAGAAGAATACTCCTGATAATGAATAAAATTTCTAAACATGTTATTGTTGTAGGACTTCACAGATTTAGACACTATAATCTTTCTACATGGGTATGGACAGTTTAGCATTCTCTTGTTTATGAAAGTTTGCCAATAGATAAATAATGAAGACTAGATAAATTCTTGTGTATGTCAGCGGACAAAAAACATTGGCGCTTGGCACTTGTAGAAATGCCATTCATAATGTAAATCATATCCTGACTTTAGATTTTGATTACAAATTAAGGTCACACTTAATTTAATAACATACTAGAAATTTTCTTGAGGCATAAAAATTAAAATTTCCACAAGCATCTTTAAAAGCTGGAGCTAGAGCTTAGTGGCTCAGAATTTGTTCAACATATGTTCAACCCGGGTTGTATCCCCAGCAACTCAAATAAAATTTATATAAAATTTAAATTTCAAAATAGCTTGAAAAGAAAAACATGCAATGCTTGAAAGAACACTCTGCCCTCGGTCTTTAGACAGGGAGAGACTCGCAGGCAGGGTGTAAACTATGGACTTGCTCACTTTTGTTGAGGGATAAATGGATTCAGAACTCAAAAACACTTCACTTGAATAATTTTTTAGTGGTTTTTAAAAAGACAGTTTTTCCTCATCTACTTTTTCTTCTGTGTACTAGGGATTTAACCCGGGTCTTTGCACATGGTAGTTAAGACATTACCCCTGACCTGTGGGTATTCTTAGGAATGAGTATGGGAAGTAGACCCCCTATGCCCCCTACCACCCTCTATTGAAAAATAGATTTCTTTCTCATTTAATATATCTTGATTACATTTTCTCCCTCTACTCCTCACAGTTCCTCCCACCTCTCATCTGGATCCACACTACCTTTCTTTCTCTGATTAAAACAAAACAGATTTCTAAGAGATAACTACCAAATATGACAAAATATAAGATAAAGCAAAAACTATCAATCAAGACTGGGCAAGGCAGCCCAGCAGAAGAGTTTCCCAGAGCAGGCATAAGAAGCAGAGGCACTCATCACACACGCAGGAGCCCATGGAAACACTGAGCTGGAAGCTGTAATCTCGGCAGAGGCGCACGCTGTGTGCGCCCCGCGCCTGCTGCCTCAGTCTCTGCCCACTGCTCAGCTGGCTCTGAGGGCCTGGTTCTCCTGGTGTCCTGCATCTGCTCTGGCTCCTCCGGCCTTTCCACCTCCTCTTCCATGGGGTTTCCTGAACGGTGAGGAAAGGGGTTTGATGGAGACACCCCATTTGTGCTTTTCTCCATGTAATGCATTGCCATGGAGAAATGCCACTGTTTCTATCTGCTGCAGGAGGAAACCTCTATACTGATGGCTGGATAGGCTGTTGATCTGTTCTTCTGACAGGTCCCATTCACTTTCCATAACGAAAGTGTCACTTTTTAAAAAATGAAAAGTTAGCTTTAGGAAGAAGAAGCCACAAAGTGATCGGATGGACTCTGGTTGGCAGATATAAATATGAACTACAATACCAAATGCAGACTAACATTGTCATCCTGAAAATATATGCATGAAAAATTAACTCAGTGATGAGTGACGTAGTTTTGACAACTTAAGCAGTAACTGAAAGGATGTAACTTTTTAGAGTCGTCCATCCAGGCTGGGCTTTCAGTAAAAATGGACACACCTCCCTTGGGGAGTCAGACACAATATTGAATATTCTTTTATCTTACATATTAATCTCTAAATTTAGAGTTCAGATATACACTCTGCAGAGCCTGGTGTCTTAAAATATACCTTTCTGGCCATTGCTTTTAGATGCGTGCAGCCTACGCATGTGTAGGTAGTATTCTATGCTGTGTGTTCCCTGTGTCAGGAATGTCCTTCCGTTGTAGACGTGACCATCTTTTGTTAGCTTGGAAACCTCTCTGTCCCCACACTCCTCCTCCCACTCGCCCAGCTTTGAAAGTCAAGGTTCACCCATCCATCTCGATTCCACCACACTAGAGTGAGATTATTCATACTCCCAACTTCTGCACAGCTAACGTGGCTAGCCAAACCTGGACCAAACGAAGGAACTTTAATACATTCATCACAGCTGCCAGGGAGGGGCACACAGCTTGCATCTCAGCCTGTTTTGAGCAAAGCTCTTTGGCTTGCAGTGGCTATATCATCCTGACTTAAGAGAGTTGGGTTCTCTGCAGAGGACGCATGCTGGGAATAACCGTGAGAAGCTTTGTTGAAATCTTGTTCCCCCTGGGAGTACCTGGCTGGATGCATCTTAGGTACAGTCACAACAGAGTGACCAGTGAGCGTCCCAGTCTAGTCCAGTGGTTCCCAACTTTTCTAACGCTGTAACCCCTTAACACAGTCCCTCATGTTGTGCTGATTCCCAACTGTAGAACCATTTTTGTTGCTACTTTGTACCTGTATTTTTGCTTCTGTTATGAACTGTGATGGAAATATATCTGATATTCAGGATATATGTTATGTGACCCCTGTGAATGGGTTGTTTGACCCCCCCAAGGGGTTACAACTGACAGGTTGAGAACCACTGTTCTAGTCCTTTCCTTTGTTTGATAAGCCTTGTTTCAGTCTCTTTTTCTGCTGGCCAGTGGAGTGCAGATTCCAATTCTAAAATTCAGGGGGCGTCCCAATTCATTCCCTGAGCATCACATCAGTGGAGCCAGCGTGAGCAGCAAGGCTTCCTCTTCCTCACTGGTCACAGCACAGACAACCACCAAGAGCCAGGATCTCTCAGTACTTGGTGCCTATGCTCAAGCCCCACAAGCTTGGAAGCATCCAAGCCCCAGGCAAGCACCCCACAAGCGCATAGTCTAAGTGCTTATAATTTCAATTTTTATTCTCTCTGATATATTTTGGTTAGTTGTTAAAAATAGTGTCAAAGTAAGCAGAGCTTTCAAAGGATGAAATACAAATGGTTAGCAAACATTAAAACATGTAAAAACCTTATAAACCATCAGCAGTGATAAAAGCAGTTAACCAATAGAATATATCCAATGATTTGATAGAAAACAAATGCCAAGCAAATTATAACCACATAATGACCAAAGGTATCATAGTTTAGAAATTGAACAGATTTAGTATTTTAATGTACAAAAGGCAAAACCATTATTAGGCTGGTCTGTTGACTTTTACACATTATGTTTTATGTAATAAACTTTGAAACAGTGGCTTCCAGCAATGACCTTTCTCACAATTAAGATGGTTTCTATATGGCCCAATTTGCTGGTTCTCTGGCTTTGGAGACTGGTCCTTTTGTGTTAAAAGCTCAGCCTGACAGCAGCCACCATTGTCCAGTGGTCCCTCTAACTTGCTGTCAGTTGAACCAGACATAGTGGCAGAGGCCAAGAGGACCCTAGACCTGAAACCCTGTACTCCTGGTGTACAGTTCTGTCATTCTCGTCATTATCATCTTTATTATCATGACTATTACACTGAAACAATCACACTGAAGTCTAGGCTGACACCTCTCTTCTCACCCAGATCAGCCTGCCTTAACTTACATGCCAGTGTGTTGATGATTCTCTTCCCACACTAGTTGAGTGTTATTTTTTTCTCACCATTTCATTTCCATCTGCTTGACCACAAGTAGAGTCAGTAGATTTGCCAGCAGACACCCGTCACTTGGCTTCTCATGCCGTCTGAAGTGAAATCCAGAGCTCGGCACCTTGTGTCCAGCTCATTCCTTCTCTAAATGATTATGGGTTGCAGAAGAGCCTAGTATGTAACCTCATTTTTAGATAATGGTGTCATTGCTACCCTTGACCTACAAGTAGTCCTTTGGGTTCCCACTGTAGACCATACCAGGCGTGCTTCTTTCATCAGAGGTCTCCCTTTGGTCTGAGTTGACAAAGCCGTCTGGTGGAATCCTGGATTGCAGTGTTTTGCTGAGTCATTGTGTGTCTAATAGCTTGGCTCCTTCCTTACAACACAATTGCTGTTTTACTTGCATTAGTACTTGGGCTATCCCCTGGACTATTCAAAGTTTAATTGTCCCCCTACATCATCAGGAGCTTGCTTGCTGTGATGAGAGGCACCACACCTCTGAGACTTTCCAAATTAAAGAGGCCCAGCAGATAGAAGTGGGTGGCTTCTCTAAGGTTATAAGCTTGCTGACAGGAATCACAATTGAAAGATCCAAACTCCATTGTGGCCATTTAAAAAGATTCTGTGGTAATGGGGTCAGCTTCTTTTATTTTAATTAGATATTTTCTTTATTTACATTTCTAATGTGATCCCCTTTCCTCCGTTCCCCTCCAAAAGCCCCCTATCCCATCCTCCCTTCCCCTGCTCACTAGCCCACCCACTCCCACTTCCCTGCCCTGATATTCCCCTACACTGGGGCAACAAGCCTTCACAGGTCCAAGGGCCTCTCCTCTCACTGATATCTGACAAGGCCATCCTCTTGGACACATGCAATCAATTTTGTATCAGTCAGAATTGTAACAAAAATAGAACCACAGTATGTGGAGTTTATAATAGGACCTTGGAAACTGCTGAAGGTTTATAACACTGGTTGGTTAGTTAGTTTGCTGATTTGTTTATTTTCACCCTTTTTTGTAGTTGCTGTAGGCCAGCTTGGCTAGCTATTGGAAATCGATCTTCCAGGGAGTCAAAATGGGCTCTGATTAAGGAACTCAGCTTGACAGCAGAGTAGAGAGATTGAGTTAGATGGGTTTGATACCTCATGTGAAAGGAGTGCCTTTTGTGTATCTGGACTAGGTTTCACCAGTGTCTTTTAAATAGGCGTGGGAGGTGAGAGCACATGATTTCTTGAAACTGTGAGGTGTTTGGAGCCAGAGAGCCACACTAGAAGAGACCCTCCCAAAACAACCTCACCCATGCCTAGATATGATGCTGATGGCAAAATTGTGCACTGCCAGCCAGACCCTGTTGTCTTAATAAGCTAGTCTTTGAGAGGAGGGGGAGAGTCATTCTTAGATGTGCACATAATGTAATTATGACGGGGAGGGAGTGGCACTGATTGTTCTTGAGTTGCTATTTTGCAGGCTACATGAAGACCTCAGTACTTCCTACAGTGGAGTAAGTTCTCTTGTGTGTGCACCACTCTTCTTCTAAGTCTGGCTGCGTTTTAGGCAGCCATTCCAGTTCTCAAAATGGAGACAGCACACAAAGAATATCGGCCTCCGTGCTGCGAGCCAGCCTGGCTCCCAATGCCCTTCCCGACGTGCAGAAGTCTGCGATGCCGTCCCTTTGGCAGCAGAGGGAGCAGGCGAGCCTCCAGTCCCGCTCCCTTCTGAAATGGAACTAAATTTATTCCCAATGGTTTGCTCTTCCTTCTCCGTGGCTCCTTCTGAAAAATCCCATTGCTACAATCAATTCCCAATTACATTCAACCTAAATAAAAAGCAATAAAATGTTACTCATTTGGAAATAGCACAACATTTCAAGAGGAATATGCATGTCAGAGTAAACTGTGGGTGTATTCAATGTGATGCAGCAAGGAAACATTTTCAAAGACAAGAGGAGGATTATCATATATACTTAGGGACAAGGATAAATAAACTATGTATCACAAGGTTGAAGGGTCAGCTGCTGGACACATGTCCTAGAAGATATATTTTTATATAGGATTTAAGTGGCCTCTGGGAGCTTATGACAAGAATTTTTTATGACAAGAATCCTGATAATTTTTATCAGGATTCATTTAAGAACCCTTCTTTCCAAACCTCTCAATATTTTTGTTTGTGTTTTATTGTCTTTAAGACAAAGTCTTGCTCTGTCCTCTAGCCTGGCCGCACATGTGCAATCACACACACACACACACACACACACACACACACCTGCCCCAAAGTGCCAGAACTATGAACACAGGCCACCACATCGGGCTTGCTTACAGATTTTTGTTAAAGCTCCTGCTTCTGCCTTTTCTCAACATTGCCCAATTTGGCCTGATTTCCTGTTGCTAAAGCATGTGTGTGTGTGTGTGTGTGTGTGTGTGTGTGTGTGTGTGTGTATACTTGATATATGGGCACTGTGTTCTGAGCACATTCCCACTGGATTCCTGTAAATGGATTTTTGCTTTTCTGTTTCTTGGAGAAGACAAGAGAGGCAAGCAAGGGCTTCTGCTGCCTTTCTTTCTGTGCAGAATCCACGAGACACCCATCATGCCATATGGTTTGTGTTTCTGATACTGGTGGCTCTTGTTTGAATATATATACACTGGCGTGTACCATTTCGCTGGATTAGTGAATTCTGTACATGATGGCCCTTGGTCCATACAGGTAAAGAAGATAGATTCCCTTTTCTTGGGGAAAAGAAATGAAAGGATTTTAAACATCTCTGAAGAAAATAAATGTTACCGCCAAAAATGAGAGCAAAATGTAATAAAACTCTTAAAATATTTGGAATTGATTTTCTTGTTTTCACATGTTTGCTGACCCTGCGAGGGTCAGTGCCCTGCAGGTCAGGGTACCAGTGACCACTCAAGTGACTGGCTCTATCTGGCTCTTATTTGTATCTGTTAAATAAAAACCCCAAAGTTAACCTCTGCACCTAGAAATGAGCAGGAATCACAATAGTAGGAATTCCTGTGCTTGAACAGTCTCTGATGTGTCACACATAAGGGCCATCAGTACAGCTGATAAAACCAGGAAAAAGTGTTAACATTTAAATGATGATGAGATGCTGTTTATGGTAAAATGCTTCCAAATCCTAGGAACATTAGGAAAACCTATAGTTTTTACCCTTTATAAAACAGATGTTAGCACTCTAGGGCAGTAGAAAAATGCAGAAGTACACAGGTTCAGAAGCTTTGGCAATGGAATTGGCAGAGGAAAGCCTGTGACACTAGAAAGCATAGGTCTTCCTGAGCAGGGTAATCTGAACAGAGGTATAGGAGGGGGCACGGGAGTTAGCAAATAAATATCAAAGGGTCTGGGGTTGGCAGGCTGGAGGAAGAGCGAGAGCAAGTGCTGAGGTGGGTGGGTGTCCATCCGGGTTGGATGTGAGCAGGTGGGTTGAGTGAGGGAAAGGAGGTGAAGTCAAAAGTCAGTGCTCAATCAAACTCTGTTGCTACTCTTGGAGGCCAGAAGAGGGCATCAGAGGCCCTGGGACTGGAGTTACTGGTGAGCTACCTGATGTAGGTGCTGGGAAATGAACCTTGGTCCTGTACAAAACCAGCAAGTGCTCTTAACCACTGAGCCATGACTCCAGCTTCACGGCCCCACCCTTATGCTTCCAGATGAAGCACTAGCCATCAATCTATAAGCAACCAATCTAAATCAGTATATGAAATACTGTCTTCAGTATTCATTACCCACTGGTCTTAGTGAGTGAATCAAATCATAAAAATGTAATCTTGTTTTAGTTTAAAATATAGGGCCTTGCTAAGTTAATCCAATTGGAATGAAAATTGAAGGCCCAGCCAGTGCCTATAGTGCAGTACTTACGGAGCGAAAAGAACAGAGACTGGTATTAATTATCTCCCCCACCTATGGCAAGATTTTTCTAATTACCCCTGATGAATTAGCATAGAAAAACAGGTTTTCCCCAAAGCCATACATAGTTTCCTTTATCTAATGAAAAATCTAGTCATCCTCAGTTTTGTAGGACCATTTCTATAAGGGAATTTAACATTTTAATTCAGAAACTTTTACTACCTGTAGGTCCTGATCAACTTACCTACTACTGACTTTGGAAAGAATCAGAAGAGGCATATTCAGTTAAGTCATTAATTAGTACATGTCCACAAAGTAGCCTTAGAAGCACAGTAATATCATCTATATGAATTAACCCATAAGGCCAAAGAGCAGGCATCGGAATAAGGGGAAGTGCCTAGGTTAAAGGTTTTGGATATTAGACAAGTTTTAATCCCTTATAAGTCCTCTAATGTTGGGCTGGAGAGATGGCTCAGCAGTTAAGAGCACTGACTGCTCTTTCAGAGGTCCTGAGTTCAATACCAGCAACCACATGGTGGCTCACAACCATCTGTAATGGGATATGATGTCCTTTTCTGGTGTGTCTGAAGACAGCAACAGTGTACTCACATACATAAAATAAATAAATACATACATACATATATAACATACATACATACATACATGCATGCATACATACATACATATCTTTTAAAAAAATCTAATGTCTGTGGGCAGCCCTCAGCCACAGTTTTGTCAGTTAATACGTTGACAGTCTGGTGAGTTCTTATCCATATGTCGTATGCGGCAGGGTACCTAAGCATAACCACCAGTCCTGGCTGATTTTTGGCCGGGAGTGATTAACTCAGTTCCCAGGGACCCTCTATCCCTGTGGCATAAAGTCTGCTTCCCTGGGGTTTTCCTGTTTCCCAAAGGCCATAATATTTTTAAAGACAATTTTCTGGAAGCCTTAGTTTTACAAACCCAACTTTTGCAATGGAAAGTCCCTCATTCCTGGCAGTTAGGGGACACAATCACCGGAATGCACAGAATTACGAACTCTGTATTCTCTCAGAAAACAAACCTCCCGATCTTTCCTTTTTTCCCCAGTCCAACCAAACATAAAAGTGGGCACCAGCAAGTGGAATGTGGGTTGCTGGTTTGTGGTCCTATTATCTACTACCTTCCCTGGATCCTGTCTTCTGCAGTTCACAGGTATAAACCTGAGGCCTGTAGGGGTTGGACCATAACCCGGTGTTCATAGCAAACAAGTTTTAGAAGGTAGAGGGGCAGGGGGTGGAAGGGCCTGGGAACCAATAAGACTTTAATTGCGGTGGATCCACAGTCTGGAGGCAGTCCATTTGGCAGCAGCATCTGTGCCTTCCACTTTCTTGACCTGGGTGAGGTGGGTCTACGGCATGGTGGCAGCCATCTTCCCAGCCTTAGGAGTGGAGAGGATCACCATGTAGAGTCCTACCCGTGTTGCTTTTGGTGGCCCTTGGGCTACCTTCCTGACCCAGACTATCTCTGGACTGGAACAAGAGGGAACTGGTGGTGGACGCAGAGGTCCCTGGGGTCTGCTGATCTGATGAGTAAGCCTTCACAGAGGACTGGGGTGCCTGTAGTGAATTGAGAAAGCAATGATTCTGCCAATTGCTGGTCTCTGAGTCTGGGAAGCAGTGGGGAGTGTCTTCAAACATGATCTCAAAGCAGGCGAATCCCTCCGTATATAGGTCACAGTGGGTTGAAGCCTACCAAAGGAAGGAGGCCTATCCATCCTTTGTTGGACTTTAATGAGAGTTTTGCTAGTTTCTTTTAATGCCCTAGTTCTTTAAAATACAGCTAGAACTCTGAGGTCTATATACGCAATGAAGTTTTCAATCTCTGTCTCAAGCTTACCAATTAAATGAGAGGTTTTGGCTACAAAAGCCAGGTTACTGCTTGACACCATTACTGGGGGGACACTAAATGAGGAGAGCAGGTCCTGGAGGAGATTTTTAAGTCACTATTTGAGCAGTTTCAGTCTCCACAAAGAACACTTCTCTCCACCCCGAAAAGCAATCTATAAAAATATCAAGTACTTTCATCCTCCCCCAGAAGGCTGGATCTTGGTAAAGTCAGTGTTCCCAGGGTTTATGGGGGTGTTGGTCTCTCATTTGGACACCTTCCAGGGTAAGCACTGTCTAGTTTGGATTCACTTGAGCATAGTCATAGCATCTGGCTGAGACCAGATGCCATGTTAGCTGGTACAGTCGAGCTGTAACATACCTCCATCTGGGCAACTCAGAAAGTCTGTGGATCCCGCATGAGTAGCCTGGTGAAGGTCAGTTACCAACAGTCCCGACGGTTGTTTCTAGGAGAATGATCTTTCCCTTTGGTGTCCCTCATCAACCTGTGCGTTTGAAATGTCCAATTTTTATTTATTATGGAGTCGCAGAATGTACCAGATTATGGCATGTCATCAGAACATCAACAGACCCCACCAGTCATATGACAAGAATTTTTTGATAATTTTTATCAGGATTCATTATGGGGCATTATGGGGCATTATCAGGCCCTTTATGGGGCAGCCAGGTCAGAAGCCCAGCAGGGAGGGCAGCAAGTTGTAGGAGAAGCCAAATAGCCTCATGGAGGGCCAAGACTGTTTAGTATTTTTTTTCCAGCAATGAAAAGCCCTTTCTCTATACAGAACACACCCAGTAGTAAAACATTCCGACTGATGGTCCCTGTATATGGTGGTCGACTTTTCTTTTCCCCTCTGAGATCCTGGGTCAGATCAATCCAGTCTGCTTTCTGGGCCTGAGGTACCTGGCTTGGGCCCAAATCATTAGGTTAAAATGACTATTGCAAATCCCACCTATCTGGTGTCTTATTCTATCTTGTGACAATCATGGGTGAGCACATGTGGGTTGTCATCAAGCAAGAGGGTAGCAGGACCGATGGTGGTGGGCTGCTCAACCAGGACTCAGTGGTGAGCCAGGAGTAGGACCTGATCCTGGGTCACACCGTCACTAGACAGCCAGCATTCTGGCGCTCTTCAGAGGAGGGCCTCTACAATGCCGTGGTGCTGTAAGTATAAGACCTTGATCCACAGTTAATGTCTTTGCTTTCTTTTATTAAGTTAGCAGTAGCTGCCACAGCTCTTAGACAGGTGGGTACAACCTGTGGCTACAGGGTCCAGTCATTTTGGCAAATAGGTATGTCACAGGTGTTGCCATGTTGCCCCAAAGTTTAGGTTAAAACCCCTTTTGTCTTGTTTAGTCTCAGTCCGGATTAAGGGTTTAGTGTCTCTCACCACCACCCATCCCCAACACACACACACACACACACACACACACACACACACACACCTGTGTTGGGGTCCAGGCAGAGGCCTTGCTATTTCCACAAACTCTCATATCCAGAGGCAGCAATATCCTGCTGCACCTACCTTTCAAATCTCAACCTCTCAAACCTCTCTCTTAGCCTTTGGAGGTGAGATCTGAAGTTCAACCCTACTCTGAGACAGTCTCCTGTTGCCTCCCCTCAGCCGGTGGCCAAGATAGGTGGTAGTCTTCTATAAAGCTAGGCTTTCTTAGCCAACATTTTGTAACCCAAGATCTGTACCATTTTACAGCAGTCCCTTTTATAATCCATTTCCCAGGAAACCTCTGGTGGAAGGGCAGGAAGTCTGTATTTAGTGTCTTTAAATCCTGGGGCAACCCGGTGCAGGTATACTGCCCACTGTAAACTTTTGAGTGTGTCTATCCACTTAAAAGCAAAGATGGATTGCCTCGTCTCTGACAGTGGGAGGCTGAGGGATGCATCTTTCGGGTCTAAGACAGGGTACAACTGTTTCTCTAGAACCAGGAGGGCCTGAGGTCCCAGATTTCTGCACAGGCAGGAGAGTAACTGGCAGGGTACCGGGATGCCTGTCTCTTCAAGCCAGACAGTATGGACTGCAATTCCCCTTATTGTTTCCAGGGTCACTGGGTATTTGTTTATTCTGGCAGAGGTAGCTGAACTCACTAGCTGAACAACTGTATGAGCTTGGTGCTGGGCCAGTCCTGGGGAGTTGGTTTCTTCTGACAGAACATGAGACACACACATGTTGCTGGGTATTTGTAAGTCTAACTACATCTCACCATAAGGGAAGGTGACAGTGACTTTCAGTTTATGCGAAAGGCCTTGTCCCAATCAGTTCTCTATTGTTAAACTCCCTTCGAGCTACCTGCAGTAACTGGAACCTGCTAACACTTTAAAGAAAACAAGAGAACTTTTATAATTTTTTTCCTAATATCTGGGGCCAACTGGGTGACAATGGAAATGTTTAATCTTTTCAAAAGCACCTAGTGGGGATTATTTAAAGTCGTCTTGGTCAGTATTAGGCAGAAACGAAAGTCCTTTTTGTCCAGGCTGTGTTGTCTCCATCGGCCCCCTGCCCAGTCCGGGGGCAGTTCTGTTCATTTTTATAAATTTTTATTTATTCATTTACAGAATGGTGCCCTTTATGGATCATTGATTTAAAATGTGACACAGATCATAAAAGAGAAAGCAGAGGAAATTTCTCTCTTTTCCTTTGGGCTCAGCCCAGGGGAAATTTTCTCCCTCCCTCCCCCACCTGCCTCTGTCCCCCGGAGGTGGGGGCAGCTGTTTAGAGCAGGCCACCGAGTGGAACAAAGAGAATGCTTACCTGGGGAACTATTTCCTGCATTCTGCTTAGAGGACAGAGGACAGAGGGCCCAGGGTGGGAGGCCCAGCCCCTCCCACCTCCACACAGGAGCCAGCGCCGGCTGTGAGCTGGAGTGCAGCAACCAACCAAGCAAGGCCACCTGCTCCTCCAGAGGGGCGGCTGGACGGTTAGTTAGTTAGTTACTTAGCTGGACGGTTAGTTAGTTAGTTAGTTAGCTAGTTTGTTTGTTTGTCGTGGGGTTTTTTAAATTTGTTTGGTTTGGGGTTTTGGCTTTTGGTTTTGTTTTATTTGTCTATTTGTTTGTCTGGGTGACCTGGCAGAGCCAAAAGGATTTGGGTCCTCCATGGGATGGGGTACAGATCTTAAACCAGGGGGTTCTCACACCAGAGAAAGCCACTGGTCAATACAGGGAAACAGAACTGACAGAAACACATAGACACACAGACACGCAAAGACACATTAGAGAGACAGACAGACATAGACAGAAAAGACAAGGGGTAGCCACCACATTCATACTTCCGAACAGACAGAAGGATCCAGTCACAAATCACATGGACACTTGATCAGCAGACATGTCGACCTCTCCTGTATCCAAACAGAATGTGCCTTAACCAGACTTATCTCCAGAGGTTGCAGACCAAGACAACCGGTTTCTTTTTTGGAGGTGTCAGACCCCTCCAAAACTTTAGGCCGTGAGTAGTCAAAGGGAGCTCTGGGGAGCTGGAACACCTCATCTTGCATACCCCCTAGGTGTCCCTTGAGCACCAAACTCTTCCTTGAGACACCTCCCCTGCCACCCTACCCCCCACCCCAACTCCCACCCCGTGTCTCAAAGTGTGGTCTCTGGAATATCCTGAGCTTTCAGGAAAATTGTGGAGCATTCTCTGAAAAGACTGCTCAGACATGGGTTTAAGCCAATAGAAAGGTTTTTCAGACAGCCAATGACTACATTGGGTGTTCAGGATGTCTGTATAGCACTGAGCCTTTCTCAGGGTGAGCTTTTAAGCAGATAAAACATGTTTTGAGTTGACATATTTTAGTTAACATGAATAGTTAGCCAAAATCATAACTTCAGCAGCTAAAAAGCAAGGTTTATACATTCAGAGACTTTCACAGAACAAGGGGCTTTGTTAGGTTAGGTCTGTGTTTTAGTCTTGGCAGGTGGTGCTGTCTACATGCTGGGTTTTTACAGCCTGGATGGTACTTCCATCATAGAGTCACTTGTGCTAAGGTCTGGGGCCATTTTACAAGACCTAGACAACTCAGCACATCTATTATTTTCCCCTAATCTGTCTCTTTACTTAAACCCTGAGGTGACTCACATACACTTGCAGGCTAAGAAGCATTTCACACTTGGCATCAGAAGGATTTAAATCAGAAACCTATACTTAGAGACAGATACTACAGCTAATGCCCTTCTCATATCTAATTTAGACTAATAGTGCCTTTAAGTATGTTAAAAAGTGAATTTTCATTGCCAAAATGAATAACTTCAGAATAGGTCAAATAGCTTGAAATGGCTGTAAGTTATCAGCCTTCCATTCACGCAGAAGAATCTAGTGAGCCCAAAATCTACACAAAGGCTCACATGCAAATAATCTGTAATTTTGGTTGAGAGGGGCATTAGGAGATAGCTCAATCAGTAACGTGCTTGGAGCCTGAGTCTGATCCATAGAATCTATGTTTAAAAATGCAAAGTGTTGGCAGGAGCCTGGAATCCGAGCACTGGGGAAGCAAAGGCAGGTGGATTCTGGGGCTCCCCGGACAGAGAGCCTGGCTTGATCAGTGAGCAGCAGACAGTGGAAGAGCTTACTTCCAGACGGTGTCCACGTGCCTCCTGAGAAATAGCACCTGTGGCTGTCCTTTGCCCTCCACACTAACAAAGCTTTGTCACCCAGCTCCAGTCAGGATAGCTGAATCTGTATGTGTCAGTACAATACTGACCCCTTTTCCTACAGAATCAAATGTTCACGAGATAGAAAGATTGGCATACACTATTGAGGGAGAAATTTACAAGTTAACCCGTGGCCTCAAAATATCTGGAATCTTAATGCAGAGATTTAAGAGATGGTTTATTTAGAGACCTGTGTGACACCAGATATAAATGAAGAGACTAGATAAATAGTGGGCAGGGAGAATACTGAGTATGTCTCTTACAATCCTGTCTTAACATTCGGCAGGGAACTTTCTTCTATTGTTGATTTTAGAGGAGTAGGTGACCATAGTGTTTGGGAAAACAGGATACATGCTACCCAAGATCCCATCCACATCTGGACCGGGATTAGTGATCAAAGAAAGGATGAGAAAGCCAGCAAGCACTCAGGGCTAAAGATACAGTACAGGGGGAGTCAGGAAAGCAATCGTATTCACGGCAGATTTCATGCCCTGGTTGAAGTGACTCAATTCTACTCCTCCAGGAAAAAGGGAACAAACTGATCAAGCTGAGACCAATCCTGGTCTCATCAGGACATTACTGTATCTGTATCCACATTCTTTACCCGGAAGGCAGAGGCTGCAACCTCCCACGTGCAAATGGGTTGATCATTTAGTCTTTGGCTATTGTATCGAGGTGAACGCGCGAGGCGAACGAGAAGTCAGCGGACATTGGAGCTGGTAATTTTATCTCATGTGTAGCCTTCTCTTCCTGCGTTCCTTTCCCCCCCGACTCCTTTCCCCTCTCCTCCCTTCCCCTTTTCTCCTCTTCACTTTCTTCCCTTCTGTCTGGTCCTCTTCGGTCTTGAGTGATATTCCTTCTAATTGTACTTTTCCGCTGAATTATGATTTCAGGTTTTCCACCTGAACCCTTAAGCCTTAGTTAAGTCTTAAGCGTGAATCACCATGATTCCTGACAATTTCACCAGTAGTTAAAATTTAAAAAACAAAACAAAACAAAAACAAAAAACAAACAAACAAAAAACCAAAAACTTCTCCACCAACAGGCCAATCAAGTTGGCCAGGATGCTAAAGGGAGTCACAACCGGAAAAGTTCTGGCTCAGCCAGAACTACTCTCCTCCCCCTCCCCGCCCCCTTACTTGTCTGAAGCCAGAGGTGGCCATTTTGGATTCGGGCGGAAGTGAACTAAAAAAAAAAAAAAACGGCCGGTTAAAAACCCAAACATTAAAACCGGAACCCCCTGCAGGCGAGCTGAAAACACACGCAGGGAAGCTTCTCCGCAGCCAGAGCCGGCTGCCGGGAGCAGGTGTGAGGCGCAGGCTTCCCTGGCGCCCACGCCTAAAGCCCGCACGCGCCCTGGCAGCACCTGCGCGGCCGCTCTAGCTCGGTTCCGGGTTCGCGCCTCGGTGGTGGCGTCGGAGGAACTGAAGGCCGGTCTGTTGAGCCGCTTCCGGGCCCTTGTGGAGCCGCCTGAGCCGGGTCCTCGGGGTTGTCTGCGGGTGCGGGAACCGTGGTCCCGGCATCGGAGCCAGCCGCGGGCGCAGAGGGAGCCGAGCCGCCAGCCTCCTCCCGCCGCCCGCAGGTAACCGGGTGCCGGGCGGCCTGGGCGGCGGGGCGGGAAGGGCGTGGGGGCGCCGCTCGCAGGACTGCCCGGGCGGCCCGGCGAGCGCTGCCCCGGTTTGTTCGGGGCGCCCCTCTGCCCTGCGCCTCGGGTGACCCCCCGCCGGCCGCGGCCAGTGGAGCGCCGGGAGGCCGGGCCTGGAGCCCAGCGGGAAGGCCGCGCGGTGCCGGGTCCCAGACAAGCGTCAGCACCCTACCCCGGGCTTCGCGGGTAAAATAAAGATAACGTGTCTCCCAAGGTCGCTTTTCCCGAGTCCTCCGATCACTGTCACTGCTGGTTTGAGGGACTCGGGTGTCTTCGGAGCTGAGGTCAGACCTCGGAGCACTTACAGTCCGCAGACACTGCACGGTTTGCTTGTCAGCTAGCACAGTGAGGTTGAGTTCCCGACAGGGAACACAGGGCTGAGACGGGGCTGCTAGTAAGAGTTGCCACCCAGTATCTAAGTGCCAACGAATAAATATCTGTAGGACTCTCGGGCAAGCCATAACCTTTGGCTCTTTGAAGCGAAGGGGACTAGAACGGAAAAGTCTCTCTACTGTTGGGAGAACTAAGACGCTCATCATGCTTTTCTCAGAGGGTATGTGGTTGACTACCTAGGCAAGGTTTGTGTGCTCCCAAACCACAGACAGCCCCTTCAGAAGCTTCACCTGAAGCCAAAGAAATAAAAAGGATGCAGGGACATAGATGAAAGACAGCTATGGTGTATAGTCTCATCTTAGACTGTCGATTTGACGTTTCATTATAGAAAGTGTAATAGCTGTACTCAGGAAAAGGCCTCTGCTATATTAGAATATCCTTTTCTACCTTTGTGTGACTTTCAAAGCTGCCCGGAACTATTTCATGTTTTCCTTCTTACTTCCCAAACCAAGAAGAAATATTTGGAGTTGGCAGTGTTATTTATATCTTGCATTTCAGTAAGTTCCTATCAGCTCTGTTCTGAAGTTTTCAAAGCACTGTTGATGTCAGTCGCGTTCCTGCCTCTTAGATACAGGTGTGGAAAGACCCAGAGTGATTGCTTCCGGGGCTCTCGGATCCCGTCCTCAGTGCCCTTCCCCCCCCCCCCCCCCCTGTATTGGGCACAGAACTCTGTACAGGCCATTCCATTCACTTCAGTAGAAATCGAGCCATCCTTTTTTAAGGTGCTCTTTCTTAGGGTCATAGGCACTGTGAAAAATGACTGGCTTTAGTGTCTTCCTAATATTTGTGTAAATCTAAAGGTATCATCTGTTTGTATTTATAACACTGAATTAGGGTTAATAGATAATCTAAGGGCCAATATTCCAACAAGGACTTGTCCTACTGTTGAAAATAAGTAAGGTAAGCGTGCATTGGCCCTGCCTCCGCTAGCATAGCTCTTTAATCTCAGTGACTGCAGTCTCTTCAGGACCAACAGTGAGACTAAACTGATTTTTATTCTGCCGAGAAGATACTCACCTGCTCTGTTTTTCCTTTCTTGTTTATTAATTTTGAAAACTTTTATTTTGTAGTGAATGAGGAATGCAGGCTAGCTCCGCATGCTTTTTAAAGTAACCCTTCCCTAACGCATGCCTATGGCCTCACGGGTGGGGCAGGCAGGCTTAGAGCAGAAGTGCCAGTTGGTTTCAGAGACGGTAGGCCCACTCCAGTCTCATCAGGGAAGCTGCAGGCTCCAAGAGGCTTAGTCAGTGAGGCAGCAGAAAAGCTGGGCTGGGAACCAGCTGCTCATCCTGCAGGCCTGAGATGGAGGACGCCCGTGCGTTTCTGTACAGCAGCCGTTACCCCAGCCTGCGCCTGTCCCAGTCCCTCTGGCCACTCACTTCCTTGGTGGCTCCCAGGTGTTTGCTCCCATGGGACCATCCTTTGCCATAGCCCCAGCTCCACCTCTCGGTGCCGGGCTTCAGATGCGCTACTAGTGATGAAGAATACGTTGCCCAGCTCAGATCCGTGGGGGAGACAGTGGCCTGGCCAGCCTGCTCCTCCATTCTCGTTGTGGATACTGAAGATGGTCTGTGACTTGATTGCTCTGTGGCCAGGAATCAGGAGGAAGGCCCGCCCTGCACAGGGACCACTGCACCCATCCGCACATGTGCAGAGCTGTTTTCCCTGTCCGCACGCACTGCTTTTCTCTGTTGATTCAGTAAAACGTGGCTGTTTCCTATGATTGAGGCTGTTGGATTGTTGGTATTGGTCTTAATGTCATTCCCTTTTTCAGTGATACCTTTTATTTTTTGGAATTACATCCTCATGCATCCTCCTCGCCTTTGCTCTCAAATCACCATCTCTTTACTGATACATGTGTGTGCTCGCTCCTATGTACAGAAGTGCAGCCTGCTCAGCTGCACAATGTTGTGTATGTGTGTGTGTGTACTCAATGCTGACCACCTGATATTGGATCCCCACCTGGGAGCTCTTCCCTCTGGAACAACACTTCTCTGGGATGAGGGAGGCTGTATGAGATTTCACCCTTCCAAGTTAGCTTGTCCATTGGTGCCCTTGTGGTCTGGGTCTTATTTAGGTACCTTGTTCATGAGACTGCCTCAGTCTCTGACTTTCTAGGAGATACAGTCTCACAACAAGCTTCCTGTTCCTCTGGCTTTGACAAAGCTGGTCCCTGGTCCATAGATGCCGACATCATGCTGCGGTGTGTCGGTTGGGACTGGGCACTGCAGTCTCATGCACGTGTCTCCGTCACAGTGATTCTTAGGAGAGAGAAACTGAGCTCAGTGCATTTGCTAAGGAGCAGAATTCTTGCTTGTATATATTCCTAGATTTTGAATACACCAATATTCTATAGCTTTTCACCCTCACACTTTTTCATTCCTCCAGTAGTAACGTGTATACATCTATACAAACTTTAAATTCTGTGATAGGCACATATTTTAGCAGCATTACATAGATAGATGGTATCTGTGGCTTTTCTTCCAAGTACAAGGAAAATTCGAGTCAAGAGATTTGTGTCATGATTGTAGCATTTGTATTTATCTAGAGGCTACTTACCTCCAACTGAAAACGTTTACAAGCCTTTATAGACATTTGTGTGGTATTGGGCTCGGGGAAGGAACTACACATGACTGTCAGGTACGACAGTTTCTCTGGAGCTGTTGTTAGTTAACAAGCATTCCTGCTAGCTTGCTGCGTTGGCCGGGTGTATCCTCAGACACAGTTGAGCACACTGCAGGAGGAGCGAGCACCTGCTAATGGTCCCTGGGGTAACCTGGACTAGCCAGTCTGGCTTATACTGCAGAGAGAGATGTAATGTCTCCGTCCGTCTTCTGCTTCGTTTGTAGAGCTGTTTGGATTTGGGGAGGCACTGCAGGACTGCCTCACGGCAACAGGGATGGGATCAGAGAACAGCGCTTTAAAGAGCTACACACTGAGAGAGTCTCCGTATACCTTACCATCTGGACTCGCCGTTTATCCCGCCATACTGCAAGATGGGAAATGTGCTTCCGTGTTTGTATATAAACGAGAAAACGAAGACAAGGTTAACAAGGCTGCCAAGGTACCGTGCCTCAGTTGTCTTAACAGCACCTTCATTACGGCCACATGCAGAAGTGTTTTATGACTTGGTGTTACATAAAAGCAGTTGTTCTGTCTCTAGCATACCTTCACTACAGCCAGAGACCCTCACAGAACTCACTGCAGTGGTTTGTTTTTTTGTTTTTTGTTTTTGTTTTTTGTTTTTTGCTTTTTTTTTTCCGAGACAGGGTTTCTCTGTATAGCCCTGGCTGTCTGGAACTCACTCTGTAGACCAGGCTGGCCTCAAACTCAGAGATTCGCCTGCCTCTGCCTCTCAAGTGATGGGATTACAGGCGTGCGCCACCACCACCCGGCTCAACTGTAGTGGTTTTTAATCATGCTTTTAATGAGAAAGGTAGGTAGGTGATTTCATATGCTACACTAAGAATGTTTATCCTGCCTCTGGCTCTTGGTGAGAGACCTTACAGGATCATTGACTTGTGGAGGCCTCCTTTTTAGCTCCTGTAAGGAAGTCTTTCTTGGTCCCTGGTCATTGCTGCCTTTGGTCGAGATTATTAGTGCAATCAGTTTGCTGTTTGACTCCATGTCAGGGGATATTGACAGCTTAGAAGAAAATGACTCGGGCTGATGGTGTGGCTCAGTCACAGTACTCAGATAACATGGCTGACTAAGCACATGATCTATCCTCAGCATGCACACATCAGAAAGAAAAAAAAATGAAACACACCACAGAAAAAATGTGACCCCGCCTTGTAGTACTCAGTAAACTAGCCAGTTTCCTTAAAGCAAGGCCACGTGTTGCTCCTTGGGTAACTTGCTTTGCGTATTATCTAATTCACATCATCTTCAAAAAGTTGTATGAAGCTGTAATTAATCTGGGTTGAGTCATTAACTTCATCAACTCTTCTATTTGTGTTTTAAAGCACTTAAAGACACTCCGTCACCCTTGCTTGCTAAGATTTTTATCTTGTACTGTGGAAGCAGATGGCATTCACCTCGTCACTGAGAGAGTGCAGCCTCTGGAAGTGGCCTTGGAAACCCTGTCTCCTGCAGAAGTCTGTGCTGGAATCTATGACGTATTGCTGGCTCTTATCTTCCTTCATGACCGAGTGAGTGATTTTTTGAGTCTCCCTCACAGGCATTGATGGGGATTGAAGCAACCGTCTGGGAGATGGCACTTGGACAACACTGAGAGAAACAGAAAGAAATCGGAAGATGCCACAGAGAGTCTGTGAGATCAGCAACTAGTTCTCTGTCCCTGAGCAGTTCCTTATGTAATTTTATCTTAACTAACTGTCTTATACTTCTTGTTTTAGGTAGGCCTTTGTGTAACTACCAGTACAGCCAATATTTGTTAAGAGAAAGCTCTAGCAGTTTGTTTTCAGAAGTTCTACTCCATTTAGGCTTTCAAAGGAAGAAATAACTATTCCTTAGGAAGAAACAGTGTGGGCTGGAGAGATGGCTCAGTGCTTAAGAGCACTGACTGCTCTTCCAAAGGTCCTGAGTTCAAATCCCAGCAACTACATGGTGGCTCACAACCATCCGTAAGGAGATCTGACTTCTCTTTTCTGAAGACAGCTACAGTGTACTTATATATAAATAAATAAATACATCTTTAAATTTGCATGTGTCTGGGTGAGTGCAGTGGAGAGACAGCCCGTGACAAGGCGGCACAGCTTTTGTGCTTGGCTCTGGTGATGCCTGGGGTTGGCTGCTTCTGCTTGCTTATGCTCTGTTTGCTGTCAGTGTTTCTGAGCTGTCATTTGGTGGTGCTTACATTCTGAAGCATTGGTCTTTAGCAGTCATTGTTATACACATGGCACCAGGCTCATCTTAACATCTTAAAGCTGTTTCTGTCAGTGGGAGATCGGCTTTCCAAATGTCATGTGCAATTTAGAACTTCTTAGAATTTCAAAGTCTATTGAGGTTAGCATGGCAACAGAATTATTATTAATGCTTCACTGGGGAGGAATAATTCTAATATATATAATAGAAAAGCAACAAGATGAGAGGAGCCGGTTCATCATGCCCCGTCCTTGGGCCTGACGTCCTCCAGAGGCAGCCGTGGCGCTCAGTGTACTCCACTGCAGAGCGGGCCAGCATCCGTATGTGCATTCACTTCCGTTCCCCGCGGAAGCATACCGTATGTACACTGAGAGCTTTCTGTATAAAAATGCATACACATCGGCTCATGTGAGAGCATAGTTAGTGTACTGTTTGTTTACTAGACTGACTCCTGGTTTGAAACAGAAGCGTAGCTCGCCAGCTCCGCTCCCAGTGGCCCCCTTCCGATTTATTTGCCTATGCTAGGGTTTTTTTGTTTTGTTTTGTTTTGTTTTGTTTTGTTTTGTTTTATAATTTTAAACTTGATTGTTCTGTGGTCTGGGGGAAATTTCTGGTGGTTCTTATGATTCCATTTTCCTCTACTGACTAGCAAGTTTTCAAGCGTTCCTGATAGAATCTAGGCCAGAGGACTTTAGGAGAGAACATGACATAATCTTCACTTTTTGTGTAAGGTATTGGAAGCCTGTGGTCCAGACTTTGAAGACTTATGTGTTTAAGAACACGTGTGGCTCCTGATCCCCAAGAAATGGAAGGGACAGCGTATCTGCTGTGGCTTTGAGGTCTTCCTCGCCCTGCCCTCCAGCAGGCCGGAGCTCCCTGTCGCCTGCTTTCCCATTCTAACCACATCTGGTTTGCTCTTTAAGTGCAGTTCTGTTTGCTTTGCTACAGGTGCCAAGGATCACAGCAACGTGTCTGTGGTGACTAGTGTTTAATTGTTTAAAACCTTCAAATATTGGGGTCCCAGTCTTCTTCCTGTTCTATTTTTGTTTCTTCCCCCCAGGGACATCTGACACACAACAATGTCTGCTTGTCGTCTGTTTTTGTGAGTGAGGATGGGCACTGGAAGCTTGGAGGCATGGAGACTGTTTGCAAAGTTCCTCAGGCCACAGCAGAGGTGAGCCAGGTGGCCGCTCTCTCCTCATGGGGGGTGGGACGGTGGCTTGGGAAGGAGTCCTTCCCCAGGTACTTTTCTGCATGGTTACCATGATTTTAGACTTGAAGACCTGAACTGTTTGTTAATTCCCAAGTTCAGAAAGTTAAATTGTAATTGTTATTCCTCAAAGAAGTGTGAGGTTCATGTATTCCCTTCTCATTTAGTAGGTTAGGAACCTCAGGCTGAGAGGGAGCAGGCTATCAGACATGTAAGCCAGGCGCCTGCCTCTCTGCCCCTTATAAGTACTTGGGCCTCATTCTGGCTTATGCTTACTACTAAGATCAGCTCTTTGTCTCTCTCTTCCATTCCGGCAGTCGAGTGCCTTATTTTTATATCTCTTCCTGGAATAGTACCTGTCTGTTATGAGGCCAATGTCTAAGGTACTGTGTCAGTCCGCTGTGTTGTATTGGAACTGTGGACTGAGTTGTTGCTGCCATGGTACTTCTAGAATTTTGTCTGACAAGTCTGTACATTCCCTCCTAGTGGGCGGGCAGCACTATTCTCTAGTTTGTTTCTCTTTACCATTTGCACTCTTTTTAAAAGAAAAAAAAAGCCACTCTCTTCATATTGCCTCTGTGAAAGTAGTGTGTGTGTGTGTGTGTGTGTGTGTGTGTGTGTGTGTGTGCGCGCGCACGCGGGCACGCGCATTCTGTATCTGGGCAGGTGCCCAGGGAGGCCAGAAGAGGATGTCAGATCCCCTGCACCTGGAGTCAGGCAGTTATGAGTCACCTTACATGGGTGCTGGGTACTGAACTTGGTATCTCTGGAAGATGAGAGTCACTCTGACCTGGCCTCTGTGATGTATTGGCTCAGTCTGTCTTCTTGGACTGTTTCTACACTTAGGCTTGGTAATGGACACCTGCATGAGCTGGTACTCCAATTTGATGCTGCCTGTTCTGTATTCCCTCATTACTTCCGTCCGTCTCTGACTTCACCTCAAATCTAATTAGTGTGTAGTTCATAGCATTAATTCTTTGCCATGGCATATACACAGTGGCCCTCACTGTGCCTGCCCGTGGTACCTCAGCTCTGTTTAGCACCCACAGTTCTGAGCTCTTGCTTACATGGAGCAGCTGTGAGGCCCCCCTCTTCTCTGATGCGGCTCTGCTGCTGGACTGTCTTCTTCCTTCCTTCCTGTTGTCCCCCTAGAAAATGGAATACATGAATGGTGGAACTGAAGCCCTGCCTCTGAACCCTTCCCTATCTGAAAGAACTAATCACTCCTTCCAGGTTTCCATGGCCCTCAGCACATCTATTAGAATTGTTGCCTCTCTGGGTTCTGAGTGCTACTTGGAGAAAGGAAAGCTATTGCATTCACTGTGTATTCCTCATGCCCAAAATGCTGTTTTGGACATGTAAGCTTTTTCAGAAATAATCTTGAATAGATCTACCTATTCCCTGGTATAGGTTTTATTTGTACAGCCCACAGGAGCCTCAGATTTTATGTCTTGACAGCAAACTTTGGATTCCCATGATTTAGTGATAAGTTGTGTGGTAAACAGTTAGCTTGCTTGCTCAGGATCTCACTGTGTGGTCCAGGCTGGTCTTGAGCTCACAGGCTCAAGTAACCTTCAGCTTCCTTACCAGTGAGCTACAGGCATGTGCCACATCTGACCGAAGTACCTTTCAGTCATGAATAACTGTGTGGGAAGATGAATCATCTAGGAGTTTCTGACTACAAAGGGTGTCTCTCGGACTCACTGATAGGAAGAAGAGCTGATGTTTATTCTTTTCCTCAGCCTCGTGCTGTGCTGGGAAATATATTCACAATGTATTAGGAAGGTTTTACCATTGTATACTGAATGTGTAGCATCGATTGAAAGGTTTCATTTATGGCTCTGCTTCTACTGCTATTGCTTTTATAGATTGAGCTAAGAAATTAATTTATCAAATATGTATATGAGTTATTGTCTTTTCTGTCTAGTTTCTCAGGAGTATCCAGTCAGTAAGAGACCCGGCATCTATTCCTCCTGAGGAGATGGTAAGTAAAGGCCCCTTATAAGTCAGACTCTGTTGTGCAATGGAGTGTAACCTTTAAAAGAACAAACCTTACCATTTCCTCTACCCATTCCTTACTAAATTATAAATTGTAGATGCCTCATGATACTTGACATTGAAAATGCCAGAGATTAATTTTACTGTCCCAGTTAAGGAACCAGTTTACAGTTTTGTTTGTATCAAGATGGAGATGCCCCAGTGTGTGCAGAGATGCTGCTTATTTCATGATTTAGTTGGGGAGCAGCAGCTCCATCTTTCCTGTTTGTCATCCTGGCCACTCATTGTCCTAGCTAGTCTCTAGCTGGAATGCTATGACGTGTGGAAGAGTGCTTGTTACTGTCATGGTGAGGAAAGGCCATTTAGTAGTAAATTCAGAAGCATTGTCCCTTATAAGCCCTAAAGTAGTACCAACCTCCAGATTGTTAATATTCTACAGGAAATGCAGGCCCAGCTAGGGGTTTGCAATCTCAGGCTCAGCCAAGTCTGTTTTCTACACATAGACTTTGAAAAAGTGTGTATATTAGACTATATATATTTTATTCTGACTTATGGTCAACACATTTCAGAAAGCCAGATATGTATAATATTATGATTTTTTCCTTTTGTTCATATACAGATATTTTTAAGTCTTTGATGAGCCCATCAACTAGTCGTTGCAAGTCTCCAATGTGGAGAGAGACCTGCTATTTCATTGGCATACAGTGTGCACCTATTTGTCATGCACTTTTAACTAAGAATTCCTAAAGCCCATGGAGTGTGGTGCCATGAAGTTAGATTTGAGAATAATAAATGCAAATATGGGAGAGCGTTGGACACCGCTCGTGAAGCAGGTCCTCTAGTTCTAATAGTCTCTAATGCATTTAGTCTCCAGAATTTTCAGCCCTTCCGGAGTCCCTCGGACACGCCCGGGATGCCTACTCGTTTGGAACTTTGGTGGACAGCTTGCTCCCCATCTTTAATGAGCAGGGTGAGTTGGAGTCGAGCTGCTGCATGCACAGACTGAGGAGGGAAGGCATCCCTGACCCGCTCTGCATGGGAATCCAAGGACTGCAGTCTTCAGTACAGTGGGAAAGCTGCCGCCTGCCTGCCGCGCAGTCACTTGCACAAATGCAGCCGCAGCAGTATGAACAACAAAAAAGAATTTTAAGTAGAAGCACTTTGATCAGTGGCTGGCCCTGCCGTATGTGGTTATCTCCTGGCTTTGTTATTGAGCTGTCTTGCTGTGAATACAGGCCCTAGTGACTGAGATGTACTAGCGTAAATAGAAAAGCACGACTCTGGTCTTTTTATTAAATTAATTTCAAAATCAATTAACCATTTCTTTATGCTTTCAAAGCCATTAATTTTTTTCTATTATAATTTAGTGTTTTTTCTTACATGCCCTCTTAAGGCCAGGCTACTTAAAGACAGGTCTCTGCCCCTTCAGTCTTCTCTGACTGCATGCTGGACAGCCAGTGCCCCATCTCCTGGGATGGACTCTAGGACATAACTTTGCACCTGTGACGGTTACTGCGGTGGGTGCCATGTTCCATCCTTTCCTGGCCTGTCTCATTCTGCTGACGCTTCATTCAGAGCCAGTATAGCTTCTACCAGGATGTACAGTGTCTAGTGATAGATGTGCCTGGGGGCTGTCAACTTGAAGAGCCTAAATGTTTGGGAATTAAGCCCTAAAGCTCTAAGGTTGTTGGTTTTGTTTTTTTGAACTAACTACTCTCCAACACACCTATAATGGCGGCAGATGTGTAGATGAATTGAGAATAGAGGCATTTAGTCAACTCTCTTGAGAAGAACCTCCCCAGAAAGAGCCTTCAAACCGTCACCTTCGGAACCACCATTTTTTGAATCAGAGTGTGCTAAGAGGAAATGGGAGCACGTCCCAGGGGAGGCACCAGGGTGGTGTGGGCTGTGCCGACAAGACAGCTTTGGATGCCTGCCAAGGCGTCTGGCCTAACCGAGCAAGTCATGTAGCAACAGCCAGGGCTCTGTTTGCTTGGGTTTTTACAGGTTGGTTTTTGCTCTCATCAGTCTCCAGCTAGAGAGGTCCGAAAAGAGGGAGAAGGCCTGGAACTAACTGTAGCTCTGGATTTCAGTTTCAGCGGATGTTCTCTCCAGCTTCCTACAGACCCTGCACTCAGCTCTGCTGAATCCCACGCCCAAGTGTCGGCCAGCACTCAGCACCTTACTGTCCCATGATTTCTTCAGGTGAGGGCACCATGTGACATGCTAAAGAGAGGGAAAGAGAGAGGAAGAGAGAGATTGGTTTGCCTTTCAGGTTTCTAACACAGCAAGTTTTAAAAATTCTTAGCTGTCATGAAGGAATTATATCCAGGTTCATGAGGAATTTTGATTATCGAGAAACTAGTCTGTCAAGTAGTTTACAGCTGGAAGTTGGGAACGTAGACAAGCACAGCCTCGCCTTTCTGCCCACTGCAGTATGGGTATGTGCTCTCTGTCTTTGTCTGGTTGAGAGAGGGCAGGTTTGTTTCCTCTGGCAGGAGACGGTTCCCTTCGTCTCAAAGTATATAGACATCGATCAGAGGGAGAGCACAGAACAAACACTCACAGATGGTTTGAACCTTCAAGGTTAGTTTTACATTTTTCATTTCTGCAACCACAGCTCTTGTGCCCAGGTTAGTTCCATGTTTGTGAGTTTTATTAACAACACTACCCTAGATGTTTCTTAAACAAAATATCTTTATGTGTTTCTACTTAGAGAGCTTGGGAGGAATCACAGCAGAGGAAGGCTACTGCCGCCCCAAGGGAGACGAGGTGTCTCTAGAGGGACACCGTGTGGCAGGGTGTGCCTGAGTCAGTGCCTGTAGTCACCACAAGGACAGCTGTTTTGAACTTTTCCCAATATAACAGATTCCCTCCATTTATTTCTTAAATTGGCAGATACAGTTGTATATATTTGTGTTTATAAGTCTTTCAACAATTATCATTATTATTTTCTTGTATTTGTAGGTGATTTTTAGAAATACTTTATTGCTCACGATATCATAGTCTCTACATAGATAATTCATTATAGTAAATTGTTAACCACTACATGTAATCTAAGTTCTTTAAGAAATGTGTAATAGTACCGAGGGAAGAAAATCATCAAAGCACATTCCAAGCCACACGTCAGACATCGCTCTGTGTGGCACAGGAGCAAACTCCAGAAGCAGCAGGAAGGAGCAGGCCCGCCGGCTCCCTGAGGTAGCCCACTTCCATTCAGTTAAAGCACTTGTGCATTAGCTCTGTGCAGGCGAATGGGGGGACAATGTAGGCTTGCATGACGTGGCTTTGGGATGCGCAGGTCCCCTTAGATTTGACATGAATCTTTAAAGGCTCTTTGTTTCTTAGACTTAACAAAATTGAAACTCTGTGACAAATGTTACAGCCTAGAAATACCAAAGGAGGAAAAGGGTGTGGCGAACACAGAAAATAAATGTCGACGATGTTTGCCGATTAAGGCCATGAAAGGCAGACAACTTGTCTCTTATGAGAAGTTTGCGATTATGAACACATACATTTATAGCCCACATATGCTACCATTTGCGTGAGAAGTGTAAAAGTGTGGTATTAAACCATAAATGCAAAAACCTCACTGGAGCACATATTGCTGGTATATGACAGCATTTAGAGTGTCACCCTCAAACAGCCCATGACACAAATCATCCGACAAAAGCAGAAAAATGGCTCACGTAGTATAAAGTGGTTTCTTGAGTTTCTAGTGTATTTTCCACTGTCTTCATTTATCCACTATAGAAAAGTATGTGTTAATAGGCTGTTTTCAGTAAAACTACTGGTCAATACCAGGCTAATGGAAATTAAGTTTTGGCAAAGTTTAAAGTAACAGGAATTTTTATGTGAAGGAAATCATGGAAGACAGGGCCTTCATAATGAGTTGTCTAAGAATCATGTGTAGGTGTCAGCGTGAAAACAAAGGCAGTACCTGTGCACATCATGTAGGCCACCAAGCTTGTGTGCTTAAGTACCGGCCAATATGGTAGAGATATGGTGGAGATATGGTATGGTAGGGATATGGTGGAGATATGCTAGGATGGTATGGTAGGGATATGGTGGAGATATGCTGGGATGGTATGGTAGGGATATGGTGGAGATATGCTAGGATGGTATGGTAGGGATATGGTGGAGATATGCTAGGATGGTATGGTAGGGATATGGTGGAGATATGCTAAGATGGTATGGTAGGGATATGGTGGAGATATGCTAGGATGGTATGGTAGGGATATGGTGGAGATATACTAGGATGGTATGGTAGGGCTATGGCAGGATGATAAGGTAGGGATTGGTAGGGATATGGAAGGATAGTATGGTAGGGATGTGGTAGGCTGGGAGCCATACTCTCTTGGAAGAGAATAGTTTACATGTTTGGGACTGTCTGGACTCTTCAGACACTGGCCTTGCCTAGGTGCAAAAATCAGAAAAATGAGTAAACACTGGTGACTTCTATAGAAATTCCATTTCCTAGGTCCTCTTTAGTGTTTTCACTTCACCACAGGGGACTTGGGGATCTGCAGCTGCTTTGAAATGGTCGTACCATTTCTCCCAGGGTCTACTTCCCCAGGGTCCTGTGACAGTGAGAACACTGGAAAGGTGCAGTCACTGCTGAAGCCTAAATAGGTACGCCGGCAAGCGCCTCTCCGTGTACCTTCTCACAGTGGGCTCCTCTAATTTTGCTGTTTCTCTCATAAGCACTTTGAATCTGTCGTATGGCGTAGAGAACATTTCTTCATTGCAAGTCCCAGTGTGGTCTGTAATGATGGCTTCAATACTTAACATGCCCTTTACCTTGCTGTCCTGCTTCTTTTTCACATTTAGAAATGATTTTCTAGAAGTTGTGAATTTCTTGAAAAGCTTGACATTAAAGAGTGAAGATGAAAAGACTGAATTTTTCAAGTAAGTTCAGAAAAAAACCTTAAATTCACTCCCTTGAATTAAACCTATGTAATCATGTCAGTGCTAGAGGGATGAGTTAGACTTCTGACTCCCAGTGGTTACTGAACCTCCCTCCATGTCATATTTTCTACCGTGCCTCGGGATTCACTGTCCTAGCAATGCGGACACATCTACACCGGTAACTTAAACGTAAAGGTAGGTGCCAGTTTTGCTTTGCTGGGAGGTGGAGAGAAAAGCCCTTCTAATCAAAGAAACAAAAGAGTGAATGCACCAAGGTGATTTGTGTAGCAAATGCAAGCACCTGATGCCTGCTGGCAGGCAGACTTCAAAGCAAAGGTCCTTGTATGACAGGCAGACTGTTGTGATTTGTAGACAGTGAGCTGCTTGCCTTGAAGCCACTGAGAGAGTAAATGGAACTGTGAGACGGCTAGAAATCCCTTTGCTGATCACTCTGTTTATGGGGACAGAATTAGATCTCATGAAGCCTGGCTTGGTTAGTATGTCGTAGTTCTATCACCAGAGTGGAGTTGATGTTAAAAGTGATGATGAAGGAGATACTGAGATGGGAAAGACAGACATGAGAGGGGAAGACTAGGAGAGGGGAAGGCGCACTTGAAGTTGCAGTAAGGCTGGAGACAGCCAGCGGGCAGGAGAGGAAGAGGATGTACAGCATTGGCCAAGGAAGGCTGTTTGTTAACACTAAGAATGCAGCAAGCAAAAGGGAAAGGAAAAACAAAAGACCGAGTAGCAAGGAGCAGAAGAAGCAGATGCACGGCAAATGCCATCAGCTCAGGTGTGCACGGCGTCGGCGAGGCTGTGCACGGCAAACGCCATCAGCTCAGGTGTGCACGGCGTCGGCGAGGCTGTGCGAGAGCCAGAGAGAAAGCAAGCAGGGAGGGAGGCTAACAGCATCGGCCCCTGTTTATCCTCAGATTTCTGCTGGACCGAGTGAGCTGCCTGTCAGAAGAATTAATAGCTTCAAGATTGGTGCCTCTTCTGCTTAACCAATTGGTGTTTGCTGAGCCAGTAGCTGTTAAGAGTTTCCTTCCCTATCTACTTGGACCTAAAAAAGGTGTTTGGTTTTTTTCTTCTAGTGTTACTATTTATTAAAGAGTTGGGCAATTATTAATCCATTTTTTGGGTGGGGTAATAGTACAGTATCCTAAAGTTAATGATTGGCTCTAAAGGCACAGAACAGTTACTCCTTACTAATATGATAGCTTTAACTCAGGTACCAAAACCCACAGGTAAATCTTCCATCTTCCTGGAGAGCCATATGTATTACAGTAAGTGGTTTTACACACACGAGCCATACACACACACATATACAGAGAGACAGACAGGCAGGCAGACACATATACAAACATACATATGGAGCATCCGTGACCTCTTACTAGTGAAGGCATACATCTTCAGGTTATCTTTTCAGTGAAGCCTTAGGCCTGTTCTTCCTGAGTTACTGAAAGCAAACCATGTTGTGTTTTAAATAAAAGTTTGAAAATCTCCAAGATAACTTTATTTCTTAGAACTATGGGTTGCTTTTGGTATTTTTGTTTTTTCCTGAATGTGAAATGAAGCAGTTGCTTTGAAAGTTTGCCTTTAAATGGTAACACATCAGGTTAGAAAGTGTATTATTGATATACTAAAGAATTTAAAGTTAGATCCTGCTTTGAGAATTCATTTTCTTAAATAAAAAAATTTTAAGGAAAGATTTAGTTTTATGTGTATAAGTGTTATATTTTCATGTATGCATGTGCCTTAGATGCATGCCTGGTTTCCATGGAAGTCACAAAAGACACTAAATCCCTTGGAACTAGAGTTAGGGATGGTAGAGTCACTCTGAGTATTGGGACCTGAACCTGGGTCCTCTGCGGTTGGTACAGGCCGCTTAACCAGTGAGCCATCTCTCCTGCCCCACAGAGTTGATTTTCTTAGATGATGTCACTCCTGCAGATATTATGGGTAGTTATTTCAGTTTCAAATTGCATTTGCTCTCTGGACTGAGTGTTTTTATTTTAGTAATTAATGTTCCTTATAGCTTTCCATCCTCACTGTGGATTTTGGAGGGAGAAGTCATGAACCACCTCAGTGCTCATTTGCCTTGTGCCAGACTCACAAAGCAGGAAAGGAGCAGGACATAGAGAACGCTCCAAACAGAAAAGTCTTGAAGTTATCTAAACCCACAGAAGAAATACCTTTAGATTGCAGCTTAAAATTTAGTCAAATACATAAAATCTGTATAAAGTTCTGGACTCAGCTGATGAATTCTGTTCTCTACTCTTTTCACTGACGACTGTTCTGTCTGTACCCTCTGGTCTGGGGTAGAGAATGCACCAGGAGAAACTCCGTGCTTGCTCTCGCCAGCGCTGTTCCAGTCACGAGTGATCCCTGTGCTTCTCCAGTTGTTCGAGGTCCACGAAGAGCATGTGCGGATGGTGTTACTGTCCCACATCGAGGCCTATGTGGAGCACTTTACTCAGGAACAGCTAAAGAAAGTCATCTTGCCACAGGTCAGAACCAAGCTGGCAGTGGGAGTGTCAAACCTTGTAAAGCAGGCTGAGGAGAGACTGAGCAGAGGTGCGGTGCTGCCCAGTAGGGAAGGAAAGGAAAGGTTTCCAGATAATAACTCTTAGACTTGACACAGCAGGTGAGTTTCAAAGTTACTAGAATATAAAGGGCTGAAATTGTGTTTTCAGTCCAGTCTTCTTGGCAAATGAAATGTTTAGTCTTAGTCTGAGAACAGTTACAATTCTGTGTGCTAATTCTTGGGGGTAAATGAATGAGAAGACAAAACCAGGCCTAAGCACACTCATGACCATTCTCTAGCATTTGTGGGATGCCTTATGAACATGACATGATTGTCCATATTACATTACGGCTTTGTTATCAGTGATTTTCAACCTGTTTGTCTGCCATAGGGAGCGTTAGTATTCGCTCACCCAGGGGTTCCAGGCTTGCATCCATTTTTTTATACTATAAAAGGTTATCACAGAAGCATGAATCAAAACAACAGAAATTTATATGAAAATCTGAAGAACTAAAGTATGAAATCAAGGTATAGTAGACGTAGGCACTTCTGAGGGCCTGCATGTTAGAAGCCTTGATGCTCCCAGAAGCAGGACCTAGTATCTCTTGTTGAGCAGCTGTATCAGGCAGTGCACACCCATTTTCATGGAGCGTTTGCTCTAAGTCTGGCTTTTGGGGGTCAGGGGAAGTAGGGTGAGACCATGGTCTTAGTGTATAGCAGAGGCTGGCTTCAAACTGATAGGATTTCAGGAGTATGCTACCTTACTGACTTCACCTGGCACAGGATATCAGTCATCGAAGTTAGGGCTCATGCTAACTCAGTATCACCTTCTCTAAAGCTGTTATTGTTAAAGAGTTTTTTTTTTTTAATTTTTATTTTCTATATTCTATGTTTACATTCCAAAGGCTTTCCCCTTTCCCAGTTCCCCCCTACCATATGTCCCATAATTCCTCTCCCCCCCAACTATTCCCCAATCATTCTCATACACACACACACACCCCGATTTCTCTGTTCTGGGTCTACAAAACTGGATCCAATCCTTACAGGCCCAGGGTCCTCTCCTTTCTTCTTGGGAGTCATTTGACTTGCTAATTGTGCCTTGAGCATTTAGGGCTTCTGGGCTCATTAATATCCACTTATCAGTGATTGCATTTCATATGTATTCTTTTGTGATTGGGTTAGCTCACTTAGGATGATATTTTCCAGATCTAACCATTTACCTACAAATTGCATGAGTTCATTATTTTTAATTGCTGAGTAGTACTCCATTGTATAAATATACCACATTTTCTGTATCCATTCCTCTTTTGAGGGATATCTGGGCTCCTTCCAATTTCTGGCTATTATAAACAAGGCTGCTATAAACATAGTGGAGCATGTGTCTTTATTGTATGCAGGGGAATCCTCTGGGTATATGCCCAGGAGTGGTATGCCAGGGTCCTCTGGAAGTGACATGCCCAATTTTCTGAGGAACCGCCACACTGATTTCCAGAGCGGTTTTACCATTTTGCAATCCCACCAACAGTGGAGGAGTGTTCCTCTGTTAAAGAGTTTTAAAAGCTATCAGCCACATGGTATTTTTCAATTTATTTTCTACGTGATTAATACTTCCTACGTATTCAAGGAACTCATAGATGACAGATGGTTCCTTTAGGTGATGCCTTAGGACGTCAAACATTTCCTTAACTCTCATGATTCTTTGAATTAATAGTGTTTAGGACTTTTGACACTTCACATAATGTTAGTTAAAGCTTCAGTCCTGGGGCCTCAGGCTGACTTATCCAAACTGACTTCCTGATACTTTAGATAGCTGATAGGCTAGAATTTGCTCAGGATACCTAAGTTTTTCTCATCAAACTCTCTAGGAGAGTCTAGGTTCTTGTCCTACCCCACTAAGTCACTTAGTTACTGTAGCACAGGCTGACACATGGTTGTAGAAGCATGTTTCGCTGGGGAGCTGGCTCTCTGCACTTAGATATGCAGGAATGAATGTTAGCCTGCATGGTGTCAATTAACCCTGAAACGGGTGTTACAGGCTGAGTCCAGAGACTGAGTTGGGAGCTCAGCATGTGAAAAGACAGCCAACTCTCATAATTTAGAAAGCTGTATTATTAGTAAGTTAAGTTAAACAACTGCGAACTTGAGTAGCTATTCTTTGGTAACTATAGTTATAGAGTAACTGGGACAAATTTTGTGTGCCATAAAGTAGCCATGTGGAAGACTGGGCAAATCTGTTGAATAGCTCAGTTAAGAGAAGACAAGTGGTGGGGGCTGAGGGTTAGGACTGGCTTTCTCACTCTACAGGTGGTGTTGAAAACAGACTGAGCTTAGGTGGCTCCTGAGTAGTGTATTAAATGATAGAAGCAGGCTCTGGTTTAAAGCTTTCTTCCAGGGAGTGGCTGGTGAGTCCCCACTGGACTGTCACCAGGTCTTATGAGAATGCTTGATCTTACATAAATGAGAATTAGCCACAAATACATGATCAACTGGTTCAGTCATATGGCAACTCAATATTAGAAGCCAGGTACTCAGGCCCTGCTAATCCAGCTTCTCTTAAAATATAGTACAAAACCTGCCCCAGTGTCTTCTCCATGGTTCTCCTTGTTTAAGATGATTTTGGTTGCATATAACTAAAATCCACACAAAGCCAGCTAAACCCAAAAGAATAATAACTAAAAATTATAATGTAATAAAAGGATGTCAGACTACCTAACCTGGTACTAAATCCTGCTGGGTTTTGCTTGACTTCACTTCTGACTTTTGACTCTGAACACAAGCTCTGGAGTCACATTTATGTAAGATCAAGCATGTTCTGGAGTCACATGACCGGATGCCCACAATGCGCCATAAGGGTTCCCATCCTTACTTTCAGCAAACTGGACTAGGTCTGTGAACTGTAGCTAGATGACTGGTGAGAAACCATAATTAGCTCACCCAGTGGGCAAGTGTTAAATATATACAAAGCTCTTGTGGGCTTTTCCCAGTTGAGTATACATGAAGTTAAGAATTAGTTTAGACCAGCAACATAGCTTGTCAGTCCCTAGAATGATCTGAGTATGTTCTACAGAATAATGTCACTCCTGCACTGTTAGGTTCTAGAATGAAGAAAATACAAATACTTATACTTAAAATTATCATTTGTGGCGGTTGGAGTTTTTAGTTTCCAGTGTATTTCAACAGGCTCTATCTTAAGATACATGTCTTTGTATATATGCACCTTCATTTATGTGCGCGCATACCTCCCCCAGCTCATGAGATGAAAGGACAACCCAGGGGAGTTGGCTCTCTCCACCCTGTGGGGGATCCACGTGGTCTTCAGGATTCTAAGCAAGAGCCTAAGCTAGCCCACTGAGCTAGCTTGCCAGTCCTGGTGTTTTTTCTTAAGTCCAATCCATGATGGACTGGGAGGGATGGATATTGTTTCCTTCCCTTAGAAGGTTGGAGAGCCACCAACCTTAGAAATTAAATGTTGTTCATTTGAACAAGCAGTATGACTGCAGGCCACTAGGTCCTTTCCAGGTTAGAAAGGTGATAGTTTTGCTATTTTGCTCCTAGGTACTACTGGGCCTTCGTGATACCAGCGATTCCATTGTGGCAATTACTCTCCGTAGCCTGGCAGTGCTGGTGTCTTTACTTGGACCAGAAGTGGTTGTGGGAGGAGAAAGAACTAAGATTTTTAAGCGCACTGCTCCAAGCTTTACCAGAACTAGTGACCTTTCCCCTGAAGGTAAGACGAAAAATTATTTTATTAGCTTTTTTAGTATTATATAATACAGGTTTAGGGTGAAGTTAATGGTCAAAAAAGCAAGAGGAAGTTGAATTTCCCTTTTCAAACTCGTAGTGGATAGATACAGAGTGACATTTAATGGCTTAGTGAGAATCCTTCTTGGCAAACTCACAAGACATAACTGTTTACATACGATTATTTTAATGATGTTGTGCACACGTTTATTATTCTTATGTATTACATATTAAAGATGTGTTTCCACATCAGTGCAGAAAAGCTACCTCACTTTATACCTGCCTCGTATTTAACTGAATAAAATTCAGTGACTTATAGTGATGGCTGTTGTATCTGCTGCTAGATTTTTAATCAGTATGTAGTAGTACTGCTATAAATGCTTACATGTGCATCTTTATTACATGTGGTCCCACTCCCATAGGAGAGTCTCAGAAGTAGACTTTGTAGGTTAGATGATATATCTGAACTTTAGTAGGGACTAAAGACTTGTTCTTTTTAACACTAGATGCTTAAGTTACTTTGTTAGACTTCTGGGTAAAAGATATTTTTTGAGTACTTCAGGAAATCTTTCTTTGGTTAGTTTCTACTGTATTCTATGTGGGAAGTAGCACAAGAATTTAGCCTTTAAGATCTTGAATAGGACCATGATTTCATTACAAAATTCTGGGTCTCGAATGCAGTCCCTTGGATTGTACTGTTTAGACCCTGAGAACTGAGGGTAAAGAGAGAGACAGATGCTATAGAGAGCTGAAGCCTTATGACGACAATGGACTCCCCTGACCTTAGCTTTAAGGTTGGGGAAATAGTCAGCTGTAATTTATAAATATTTCTGATTGATATCTAATCTTGAGTAAGGTTTCTGGTAGACTGTTAAGGCTGCTTCCCTCACTCAATGTCAAATACCTATAGCATAAAAGTTATTTTCAGTGTATAGTTTTGTGGTATTTAGTCATTAATATTGTTAGGATTGTACTCTTTGTTTTGTTTTGTTTTTCGAGACAGGGCTTTTCTGTGTAGCCCTGGCTGTCCTGGAACTCATTCTGTAGACCAGGCTGGCCTCAAACTCAGAAATCTGCCTGCCTCTGCCTCCCAAGTGCTGGGATTAAAGGCGTGTGCCACCATTGCTGCTTGTGCTCTTAATAACCCTTTATTCTTAAAAGGAAATTAGAATCATGGTCTTATATTGCTACCAGAACAATTTTTTAAGGACTAAAATTTTATCTGTTTTGCTTCATAGTTCTTTCCCATCACAAAGTGGTGATAGAACCTGTCTTGAACCTCTGGAGACAGACAACCCATTTAATAATGGGTTTTGGTCAAATATTTAATGATGTTCTTTTATCTGTGCTACGTACACCCATTTCCCTTGACTGTTGCTCACCAATCTGTGCTAGATCTAAGTGCTCTCCTCTTCCTCCAGGTTCACCCATGCATGTTGTCTGCAGCCAGCAGAGTCGGAGCTCAGAAGTCTTGGAGAACCCCTCCTCTACTGTATTCCCTAAATGGGTTTCTGGCAACATGCCCAGCAACAGCAGCAAGCACATACAGAAAGAATATTACAGTAGCCTTTTACAGACAGGTAAAAATTTCAACTGTTTCCCATTGCTGAGCTATTGTTGAGAGTATTAAGCTTATATTTTGAAAATCAAGTACACTTTGGAATTTCTTTCTTGTCCTACCTCTCCAAACTGTTAGTTAATATATCTAATCCTCCCACATCATAAGTTAACATTACTTGAATTCATTTTTGTATCAGATACTTTGGTATTCTAATGCCTTCTGCATCATAATATACCAAAAAATGAAGAGTTCTGTAAGATTAATAAAGACATGTAGTAAAAAGTGCTCTGTTAAGTAGGATAGGAAACAGATTTTTCTAATTGTCATCAGGTGTTGAGAGATGTTTCAAACTTATTTGGGAGCCCGACAAATAGTTCAGCAGTTAAAAGAACAAATCACTCGTGCAGGGGACAAGTTTGTTCCCCAGCACTACCCTCCAGCTCCAGCGCATCCAGTTCTCTGACTTCTGTGGGCACTTCCTCCCACATCCACACAACTAAAAATGAAATCTTTGAACAGTAAAATGGGCTGGGGAGAAGGTTCAGGAGGTGCAAGCCCTTGTGGTGAAAGGCTAGTAACCCAACCAAGTTCAATGTCTGGAACACACATAAAATAGAACCAACTACACACTAGCCCATTGCCTATACACCTGCACTATACGGCATGTATGCACCCAGACCTCCGCGCCCCCCCCCCAAGTAAGTTAAAACACACACACACATACTTGAGCACACGTTTCTAGGTATAATTACTACCAAGGATAAGAGTGAATCTGTATTTATTTAAGAGACTTATACCAACAGGTGTTTGGACATTTAGTCAAAAATCTAAAGAGAATGGAATGCTTTTGAGTTAAGTGTCATGTGTATTTGGAGAATCTATTTAGCATCTTTGTTATGGTCTACCTAACTTTTGCTAGTGTTCATGGATATTTCCAATTAGACATTATTGCTTGCTCTTAACATTTCATGAGGCTAATTCTTGCATCTACCCATAGGTGATCAGTTTTCTCACACTATTAAATTCCCTATGAATGGACTCTCAGATGTGAAAAACACTTCAGAGAACAATGGAAGCTTCCCTGCAGGTTCTAAGCCTGAGGAGTGGCCTGACTGGAGTGAGCCTGAGGAGCCTGAGCACCAGACTGCCAATATTCACATATGTCCCCAAGAACCCTGTGATGTAGCAGCGTCCCAGCACACAAGTCTGAACACAGAGGAGTTGCCCTGGGATGACTGTGAGTCTAGCTTTGGTACTGAAGTGAGCACAGCAGCTGGAGCTGCTCCCATGCCTGTTACCTCAGGGGAACAGACACCCACTGCAGCTTTGCTTCCTCTCACTGAAGAGTCAAAGCCTTTGCAACCCAGTCCTTCCTCAAAGACCAGTCAGAGACAGCATGAGGAAGTCAAACCACCCCCAGTGTCACAAGAAAGACCCCTGAAAGCTCGATCGGAACTTGGTTTAGGAGAAGAATTTACCATTCAAGTAAAAAAGAAGCCAGTACCAGACCCTGAGTTGGACTGGTTTGCAGATATGATCCCAGAAATTAAGCCTTCAGGTACTTTTCTTATTCTGCCTGAACTAAGGACAGAAGTGATGGTCCCTGACAAGGATAACGTCTCACCAGCGATGCAGTTTTCCTCAAAGTTTGCTGCAACAGAAATGACCGAGGTGGGTTCATTCTTTGTATTAAATGTCCTAATGTCAGGGTTTCTCTCAGAAGTCCTAGCTAGCAATAAACAAGCAGTTTTATCAACGAAAGAAAAAGAGTACACAGCTGGCTAAAAAATTATCAAAGTACACCCAAAAATAATACCACCAGTTCCTAGAAAATGATTTCAGAGTGCTGCAAAGGGACTAGTCCTTCAGGCATGCCCAACCTGTTAACAAGACACAGCACTGTCATTTACAGTGTTCATGGTTCAGATTTCACAAAAAAAAAAAAAAAAAAAAAAAAAAAATCAAATTACCAAAATAAAATCTTGGAGTTGCAAAGATGGCTCTGTGGTTAACAATATGTGTGGGCTATTCTTCTACAGGCCTGGGTTTGGTTGCTGGCTGTCTCGTGATGCTTCACATGAAATGGTCTGTTAACTCCAGATTCAAATCCTCTGACCTCTACAGGCACCAGACACAGGTGGTGCATAGATAAATGCATGCACATCAAATTAAATAAATTTGTGTTGTGCCCTGTGTATAACTGTCCTTGGCCACAGCAGGCCACACTTGGGTCCACCTGCTACATGAGTCATTGATATAGAAAAAGATTTCACTATTAATACACAGTTACTTTCCAATGGGTGTGGTTTTTAACATCAGAACTAATACAATCTTGCTTTTAACTTTTGGTTACAGCTTTACTTTTCTTATAAGGCATTCATTCTCTCTGGTTTGTTTTTAAGTGCCTGGTTTTTCAGACACACATATAATCAGATAGCTAGTGTCGGTGTGCTCTGTTGCAGGGAGAGGCGGACGGCTGGGAAGGAGAAGAGCTAGCCTGGGAAGATAACAACTGGTGACGATAACGAAAAGCTTCAGGAAGAATTCTAAAAGAATTAATACCTCAAAGCAAGCTGCATGGATGTAAAGCCCCGAAGCAGCTTGTGTCCCCATACCAGGAGCTCTTTTTTGCAGTCTGTGCCAACTCAAGCAGAGACCAGCCTCAGGTTGCTGACTAAGAACTGGTGGGCAAAAGGCTTTTTGGTGCCAGATTCCGGGAGAAAGTGCTGTGTGCACTTGACTAAGGCCAGTTTTCATACAAAGCAAATAGCTAAAGTGCTTTTTTCCAGGAAAGTTCTGGAAGTAAAGAAATAAAAGAAATTCAAGCTGGTAAGCTTAATTTTGTGCCATTTCTTTCAAAGTAAAAGAGTAAACTCTATTATGAAATAACTTACTGGAAAAAAAAAACTAGCTGTAAATTATAACTTAAAACTGCTAAGGCTTCTTAGGCAGTTGATTTGTTTACAGTTTGTCATCTGAGAAAAGTCCCCTTCCTTTGGACCTGGGCAGTTACTGTTTCCACCTGTATTACACTGTACCAAAGCTCTCAATGAGAAATACCCCCAACCCCCCCCATCTTGTTCTCTATGTCAAATAAAGATTATTTTCACATTTACAAAAGCTCTTTTATGTGCTATGAAAATATACAAACATAATTTACATTCATAATTTTCACTTACAAAACATTCAGGCACCTGAAGAGTCAAACCCAGTTCTGTCCAATACACAGTCCATCCATATTTTACCCTCTAAGCACACAGCATTTTAGCGTCTCGATCCTTTCTTGCAGTGCCTCCAGTTCCGGCAGCAGCCAGGCTGGAACATTAGAGTGTTTGAGTAAAAACTCAGTTGTCTCCAAAGCCCTTGCTGCAGCTTGAAATATTGATCTGTATTGTTCTTCAAAGGGCAACTCCTGACGGGCTCTTTTTGTGCAAGGCTGGAAAATAAGAAAAACATGAAACAATGCAAGAGAAACTGTAGTCATAGGATCACGAAGAAGGGCAGCCTTCCCACTTATATAATAACCTAAATGTGCTAACTTCTTGTGTCCTAATTTGTATGTGGCAGACAAGGAGAATCATCCTGAGTTAGGGTTCCCAATGATAAATGCTGCCTTGCCCAACAACTATCCATGAGTAGTCTTTAAAACCATCAGTAAGGAAATAAAATGTGAATTTCCTAATAAGTTTGTAAATGCTGAGAACCATAATAGTTTTCAACATGCTTTTGGAGCCAGTTAAGGAAAACTATGACTTAAGACATCTTGCATAGATGGGGAAGAGAACTGAGGTGAAACCCAGACACATCAAATAACTGGTTTTTCAAGGGGAAGTCACAATTTAAATTCACAGGGCTTATGAACACAACTGACTTAAACTGAATTTTATTTATATTCAGGCCTACAGCTACATCTAAGAAAACAAATTACTATTGCACTATAAACCTAGAACATTGCTTTTTTTTAATATGGCCCAACAATTCCCAGTTATATCACCTATGTTCAAAACAATTCTGAATGTATGTAGTCATGTCAAATTCCTGCCAATTAATAGGTACATGTGATATTTGAGAAAAATGATTATTATTGATGATGAGATGAACTGAACAAGCTTACGTGACATCTATGGATCAGAAAATGCATTTACCAGTAATAAAGAGTATATTTGGTATAATGATTACAACTATTCTTTGTGTTCTTGTCTGTGTTGATAACATTTCAGGAAAAGTGTATGGTTTTTGGTTTTGGTTTTCGATGTACAACTACCATAAAGTGAGAATTTTACCTGTCTACACTTTATTTGAAATTCATAAGGACAAGAATCAAACTAGTTTATCAATAATAAGGGCAGATTCCGTTGTTTGACCTCATGCTGAAAAGCAGCCAATACCTGGAAAGCCAACCCCTTTGCTGCTTCTACAGTACCTTAGCAACGGGTTTCCAGAAAGTGCCTTTTTCCTGTTTCACATTGTCCACTGTGACAGCCTCAGTTTCATCTACAGATTCTGTCTGCCAAAGAGCATAAAAGAACACTGACACATTGCATTCTCTACTGTAAGATACCAAGTGTATGAAATATAGAAGATGAAAACACTAGTTTGCGTGTATGTCTGTAAGTGCTGAATGTTAAAACTGTTCTGATTTAATCTGTGACTAGGCAAATTCTAGGTTAGGTAGACTCATCTTAATGTAACCTGAATACAATTCTCTTAGTGGTTCTTAACCTTCCTAATGCTGTAACCCTTTAATAAAGTTCCTCATATTGTGCTGACCCCAACCATAACATTTATTTCCTTACTACTTCATATCTAATTTTGTTACTGTTACGAATTGTTAATATAAATATCTGATATGCAACCCCTTGTGATGGTCACAACCCACAGGTTGAGAATGACTGCCTTAGACTGCTGTTCACTACAGAAGAATTAAGAGTTGTTGAAGAAAATCTGTTAATATTCACCTTACTGTATAGAGCGTGATGCTGACAAAACAACTATAAACAAATGTCCTTAAAGATCTTAACTGTAACATGTTTAGTAATAACGCATATAAGTTCTATACCTACAACCCAGTTAATTACAATTTACATTTTTCTGGTATGCTAAGTGTGGTTTGACAGGTCTGATTATTAATATTTCAAAACTCGCTATATCATAACACTTAAAATTTTTCAGTGTGTGTGTGTGTGTGTGTGTGTGTGTGTGTGAGAGAGAGAGAGAGAGAGAGAGAGAGAGAGAGAGAGAGAGAGAGATATCCCTATACTTAAAAATCTTATTTTACTGAACAACTGTAGAAATACCACTTTAGCTGGGTTTGGTAGTACACCCTTAATTCCAGCACTGAGGATGCAGAGAGGGGAAGGAGGATCTGCAAAAAGAGGCCAAGGCTACACAGATCCAATCTACAACAATAAAGTCTTAGAAAAACACACGTAAACCATACTAAAATATAACAGAAACCAAGATCCTAGGCCTTGTCACCATGTGTGGGACTATGATCAACAATTTTAGGGACCCATGCTTTCATTTTATTGCCAAGTTAATGCTATTATGTCTCAAATGTAGAGGTGCAGTGACTTAAAGTAATTTATTTCTCTGATGTATGCTCTTAACTGATTCATACAAATTGTGTTTCCCTTAACATTTATACAAAATGCTACAGATTTCTTCAATAGACAATCAGATACTGTGGGGATAGGATCCAAGTATGAGCATGAAATTCATATAACATCCCTGAGGGGGTAATATACAATATTTTTAATAATTTTTATGCATGAAATAAGGTTTTACTGCATGTTTTCTATGTTTTTCCCCCCTCACATTGGTGATTAAAAGTGTCAGATTTTGAAGTACTTTGGATTAGGGATGTTTAGCCTATGTGTATTAGCAACTGTGCAAAACACCCTTTAGTTTAAGTCTGGGGTTATACCTTAGTGGTAAAGCACTTACATGCAAATCCCTAGTTCAAACCCCAGTACCAAAAAGAAAATGTTTAAGCTAAGGTGCTTACAAGTATATAATTTGGATAAAACATGGACCTTACATATAAGTAATAAATACCTTCTCCAAAAAGGATACAACTTTGTTCTTGATTTCTTCAGACCCGAGACACTGTGGAACTACCTCTTCATGCTTTGTTCCCTATTAAAAGATCAGTAAATAAAACAGATTATAGTTCAGCAACTTGTTAAGCCAATGAGGTTTTAAAACTACTTTAACTGAAAACTCATTTATAAAGAAAGTAGTAACCAAGGATTCTCAAAGGCAACATACATAGTTCGACAAAGCCTTGACATATAACATAATTTTGGCTCCTATATACTTAGCAATGCAAGGTTTAATTACCTAAGTTACTCTTAAACCAAAGGCATGGCTGCACAAAATTGGGTCAGAGTAGAAGCATTTCCTCCTCCTCCTCTTTTTTTTAAGGATTTGACCTCACAAGAGGAAGGTCACCTATATAGAACTGAGCTAAGGGTTTTCACTTAAAGTACTAATTCCCCAGTACTGCTGAAGGCAGTATTTGAGTCAGGCAGTCAACTCCAAATACTTAATCCTTGCTGATCAGAGAACCTTGGGGAAGTAACTTCATTTCTCTAGGCCTTGTGATAAGGCCTTGTAAACATATGATTAATAAATAATAACTCCTCAGCAGAAAATAAGCAATTCAGTATTTTTGAATGTTATAGAATATTAAAAATATTAAAATACAGAGCTCAATATGATCTTACCTCAGCAAACTGAGTAAATGCCTCCAAAGTATGTTGCTCTAGCAGCCAATTCTTGCTGACTACCAGTGAAGCAAGAATACAAGACATGTTGGGCAGCACCTTGTCCTATGAAAAGAACCAAACTTTGCTGGAGAAAAACCAACTTCAATACAGGATACTGTCAATTTGGGGACACATTATGCCCTATTCCTTGCTCAAATCCTAGTAACTCCAGTCTCCTTGAGTAGAAGCAGTGCAGCAGCGAGCTGCAGGGGACCCCTGCCCTGCTGTACTAGACGGCCTGAGCACTGGAGCACAGACGGCACGCTCCTGCCTATGCGGTCTTGCACTTGTGATCTGTCCCCTGCTCAGAGTTCTTCCACAGAGACGGCATGGCTTTCTCCCCCTTCAGATGTAGACTACTGTCACCCTAGTGAGGGCTCCTAGACTTCATCCCCACTTAGAACTATCCCCCACAGAGTCCCCTCTTCTGCTTGATTTTTTCCCATAGCACTCATTACCACTAAACTTTCATGTATCTGGACTTTGTTGTCAACTGCTTCAGGGGGCTGAGACTGGGATTTAGTCTACCACACCACAGGAATAAAGCAGCCCCTATAGCAGGTACTTATGTGAGCCTGTCTTAGGGCTTTCAATGTGGCACATGCTCTTCAGGACTTGCCCTCACCCTGGCCAAGTCTCTGAGGCACTGCTGTTTCCGACAAGAGCATTTGCAGCTCACCTGCACCTATAGCTCTGCAGGAACAAACCAGCACTCTTGCATAAACTCGTTGTACAATAAAGAGTACATATGTGCAAGTGCAGCACTCTGGAGGCTGAAATAGGATTGCAAATTTGAAACCAGCTTAAGCTGTCTTGAGAGCTTTTCCAACAAGAAGGATGACAACTCAAATACAAGCTGGTATTTCTGTCAGCTTCCAGCATCTACGTATATCTCATGAAACAAAAGTTTACAGGATGGAAACACATGATTTGGTGTCATTTTCTTGTGGTGTCACTTTCTTGTAAACAAGAAATCCAACTTCAAGGATTTTTTTGCACATGTACTGAAATACTATCTTGTACTTTCTGAATATAGAAAAGGCTCTCACCAGGGAGCTCTTCTTTAGTCTCCCCTTTGAAGGTAAAGCAAAGCCAAGAATCTAGAAATACTGAGATTTTATTAGAACATTAAAACAAAGTTCCCAGTTTAGGAGAATCTATTTTTGTTAAGTTTTAAAATTTGGTAGGAATCTTTCCCTAAGTCACTAGAATATAATTTTGGAAGCAGAATATACAATTTGTCAGCTACACTTATTTTGCAATATAGTTGTTGTCTCTTCAAATAAATGCTGTCCTGTGAACATATGGACACAATAACTGTAATTACTAGATTACTCCCTAGACACTACTAAGGCATGAGTACCTTCTTCCTTTAGATACTGAGAACAACAGACTCTATTTTAGAACATATTTGATAAATTATTTGTATGACAACTCAGTTTTTAAAAGACAGTGACTTGAAATGTAATGTTTTGCCAACTACCCTTCCTACCAGAAAGGTTTTCCCCACAACTTCATTAGTTAACTCAAGAGATTTTAGAAATTAAAAACCTACACCCGCCGGGTGTGGTGGCGCATGCCTTTAATCCCAGCACTTGGGAGGCAGAGGCAGGCGGATTTCTGAGTTCGAGGCCAGCCTGGTCTACAGAGTGAGTTCCAGGACAGCCAGAGCTACACAGAGAAACCCTGTCTCGAAAAACAAACAAACAAACAAACAAAAAAAAAAACCTACACCCAGTGTAGCTCATACCACAGTCACAGCACTGAAGGAGGCTGAAGCAAGGGAATTATCACAGGTTCTAGATTAGGTTAGGCAATACAGGGCAACCCTGTCTCTAAAACATAACAAGACAAACAAACAAAAAATCAAAAGCCTAAAATTTCCCTATCCATTGCAAAGGTTTTTATATTTTTGTTAAAAGAATGTATTACCCGGATAGTTTCAGACATATAAAGTTTGCCCAAAGAAGATATAAAATCCAGCACTGCATAAGAAACGTTGTCTGGAGGATCAAGTTTAATTACCGAGGTCAGGACATTTACAACCTGAAAAGAAGAAAACAGAGCTATTTAAGCAGAACCACTGCCAAGGTGTGCTTATATGGGGTGGTAGAGGAGACAAAATCCAGATTAGCCAACAGCTGGACTATAAGCCTCAGCTCTGAAGACTGAGTAAGAATATCACATGAGAACTGTCAGCATTTCTTTCTCACCACAGTCTTTTGCCTCCAACTCATGTGTCTTTCCCACTAAGCAGTCAGAATTTCATGTGGCGGCTAACTAGCCAGGATATAGATAGCCAAGCACAGGAACAGTACGGAAGGAAGAAAGACATTAGGTGACAACCAAGATGAAAAAAGTGACAGTGATCCATTCAGTTTATGAGGAAACATTACAGGCGCGGGAGATGCAGCTCGCTGGCAGAATGCTTGTCTAGTACGCCCCAAGCCCCAGACTCAATCCCCAGCACCACATACAAAATCTGGCGTGCTGCCATACTCTTCTAAAGATCAAGGTGGGGGTGGGGGGATGAGAAGTTAGTTCAATGGCATCCTCTGCTTAATAATGAGTTTGAGGCCAGTCTGGGCTCCATAAAACTTAGCATCATTATAAAAGAAGAACAACAACAAAAGAAGGAACAGAGGGAGGGAGAAGAAAGGAAAGAAAAAGAATGAAAAAGAAAGGGAGAAAGGGGTTACAAGTAAACAAGATAAATCGCTGGAGGCTCACTAGAAGGAAGTAAACAGAACCCATCTTGACCACTATCTTACCTGACTGATCAGCTGCAGATCTACATTTTGGATGAAAAACGCCAGCAGCTGAAGTAAAAGGCTAAATGCCTGTTGAACATAGGGTTGACTGATTATCTTCAACAAGAAACAAAAGTAAAATTTTGGTGAGAATTTAGAATTACATGATGTAAGACTTTTTCATCAACTTAAAGCTAAAGTTATTTGGGGAAGAACCTCAATTAAGAAAATGTCAACAGGGCGGTGGTGGACACACCTTTAATCCCAGCACTTGGGAGGCAGAGGCAGGCGGATTTCTGAGTTCAAGGCCAGCCTGATCTACAGAGTGAGTTCCAGGAGAGCCAGGGCTATACAAAGAAACCCTGTCTCAGAAAACAAACAAACAAACAAACAAAAAAAAAAAAACAGAAAAAAAAACCCAAAATAAAGAAAATATCTCCATCAGACTGCCTGTAGAGAAATTGTAGTGTGTTTTCTTTAAAAACTACCAATGTGGGAGGGGCTTGCTCTCTGAGTGGTGACGCCCCTGGGCAAGTGGATCCTGAGTGCTATAAGAAAGCAGGCTGCGCAAGTCACAAGGAGCAAGCCAGCAAACATCATTCCTCCAAGGCTTCGTCATTAGCTCAGAATTCCACTGGTTTCTTGTCCTGAGTTCCTGCCCTGACTTTCCTGGATGTTAGGCTATAAGATGTAAAATGAAATCTTTCCTCAAGTTGCTTTTGGTCATGGTGTTAATCACAACAGAAAGCCTAATGAAGACACATGTATTTTACTAAGCATTTATTATATACCAGTTGATATATGCGGTTTATAATTACTACCTCACCTTTATGGTTTACATCAACTGTAAGTGGTAGATAATATCATCCCTACCTCAATAAGAAAATCAGAGGAAAATATTTGCTCAAGATCACACGGCTAAGAAACAAACGTGCCCTCCTTCCAATACAGATGATTTAAAGTGGGTCTAATCACTGTTGTCTGCCATTGAAAAACCTGTCCATATGTTGGTACTGGTAAACTCCACCTCTTCACAGTTAGTGTTTAATGTCATACTGCATTGAAGCCACATCCCAGCACAAGTATGCTGAATGGTTACTGAGCAATATATAAATATCAGTAGCACCCTCTTGCTGTGACACCACTACAGAATGGTAATGTGACCATAAAAACCGATAATAAAACCTGGTCTTTCTGCAGGGCTTAGGGTGTAGCTCAGTGGTGGAGCAAAGAGGCTCTCCAGGAAACTTGAACCTCAACAAAGCCATTATTTGCAAAATAATTTCTATTACTTCCCCAAAGTCTGGGTTTGGCTCTCAGCTTCCAGTGGTTGCCAGAGGTCACACATTCAGCCAGAGAAAACATAAACTGTATTCTGGTCTTTAAAATGAGAAATCTAAGTTTACAACAGAAAGTAGGGGACATGCATTGTTTAATTAAAAAAAAAAAAAAACCTTCAAAATCATACAGATATTAATCCAAAATGGGAAAATACAAAACAAAACTTACTCTTTTAAAAGGGTCCTGCAAGTTCATAAACATAGGTAGCTCGGCTGTGACTGACACTTTGGTAAGGTCTAATATTAGTATTTTATCACACACTTCAAAACCAAACAAACAACAAAACCTGCCTGAAAGGGCCTAAGGAGGACCACCTGCTGCTCCAGCCTGAGGATCTCAGCTCTTGGTCCTCAGGACCCACACAGCTGCATGAGGTAGGCCTCATCTGTAACCAGTGTTGTGGGTAAAGGGTGACAAACATGGGATCCCGGGAGCTCAATCGAGCTCCGGGTTCAGTGAAAGATCCTATCTCAAAAAATAAGGTGCAGCATAGTAAAGAAGATGCCTAGCGTCAGACTCTGGCCTCCACACACTCACAAGAGCACACACACACACTCCTTTACCCCCATATAAACAACTGCCTAAGAGATATCACAATTAAGTGAATTCTAATCATAACTTTAACATCACCTCAAGAAATTAGAAAATTTAATCTGTAGGGAAACTGAAATATTCTCTTGTCAATATTTTGTACGTTTTAAAGAAATGAACTTCCTTACTTGTTCAATGTTTATAAAAGCCCAAAGCTGAACCACAACTTCAGTAACTGTAGTTAGCTGTCTACTGTCCAAAGCTTCTCCAGAAGAACTGCATACAGAAAGTAAAACAGAAAGTGCTGTGTTCTAAATGAAGAAAAAAGAGGATAGTTTGAGTTTACTAGTCTAATGGACCAGGGGCCCAATTATAAACATTTTATGAGTTACTTATAATATTTTATAACAACTCACAAAGACTACTTTGAAATTGTCAACAGTATTGAATTTTACTAGACTTTGTACATAGGATGTCCTGTTTTTCTGTTGTGGCTTTTTTAGTTTTGTTTTGTGTTATCAACTTGACATAAGCTAGAATTATCTGAAAAGAGGAACCTCAATAAAAATATGCCTCCATCAGATCATCTGTAAGCAAGCATGTAGGGCATTTTCTTGACAGGTTATTGGTGGGGGAGGCCACGCCCACTAGAAGCAGTGATAGGAGGAAGCTGTCAGAGCACTTCTCCACAGCTTTCTGCTTTAGTTCCTGCCTTGAGTGCTGCCCTGAAGTCCCTTTATAATGAATGGACTCTAAAGTGGAATAAACCTTTCCTCCCATTGTCATTGTGTTTGTCACAGCAATAAAAACCTAACAAACAACGAGCAAGGCTAACAAAATATCAATCAATAGAAAGCTGCATTTTTTTTCACACTGTGTACCCAGAAATCTATATAGGTTGTTAGATTTTCTATTATTTCTGGTGTTTTACCATGAGATGCTACAAAAACACTACATTTTGTAAGCTATTAAAGTACTTAAGAAATACACTGTCTAGAATTTGAAACTGAAAACAACCTTTCTGGATTTATTATCCTTGCATCTACAGAAAAATACTCAGATCTATTTCTGATTTGCACTAAAGTCTGGGGTGGTGTGTCAAGGGTGAAGGCCACACTGGAATCTGATGGTCAGTTGCAGTGACTTGATCCTGTACTTCAACATCCACATTCATGTTGCAATTGCCTTATAGCATCTCATTCAAGATTCATTCATTTCCCTTTACAAATAAACACATACAGGGAGTTCTGGCCATTGATTAAGGAGTTACACAATTTCAGAAAATTAGTGCTTTTACCTAACACACCTAAAATATTATTTATTATAAAAGTGTAACATACTGAGAGTCTGACTGAGCTTGCTGAACAATTAGAAACTAGTACACATTAAATACAAATGACACATAGCTCACTCACACAAAATAAAGCCACACCAAAAGAAGAGAACAATTTCTTTGGTTTTATGCAAATGTTTTAAACTACCTTAATAATTACGGCTAACTGCCATTTTACAACAGTATAGAAGAACAACTCAGTATGAAAACATATGCCTTGAGAAAGTTCTAATTAAAATAAAGCCTTCAAGTCCTTGAATGTATACTTTATCTCTGTTAAATTTTTGCATACTTACCATAAAGAGGTATTTATTATACTGGTTACTGCTTAACAAGAATATATATCTACAAGAATAGAAGGTTTTAATTGTTTCCTGTTGTATCTGTCTCTCAATAACTAAAACAAAACATACTCCATAAAAGCACTCAAAGTGTATTTGTTGAATTAATGAAATAAGCAAATGAAGACTAAAATGGAAAGTTCAACTGCAATGTATACTAAATCTAATCCATCTTAAAAATTCATATATTTTCTACTTATAGATGAATCTCTGGTTGTGTTTTCTGAGGAAGCAAATAGGTGTATAGAGGTTCAGAACAGGTTTCTACAAAATGCATACTGTACTTTATCAAATAAAAGAATCATGTCTAAGCTGGTTATAATTATCCAGTACTAAGGAGACTAGGTTAAGATGCTGAGTTCAAAGCCATCCTGGGCTATGCAGTAATGAGATTCTGTCTAAAGAGGAAGGAGTGAATCATATTTGCTTCGCTCAGACAGGTGCTAGCAAAAACAATAAATGAAGTGCAGTCGTGCTTTCCAAATGTATCTTACCCCAAAAGAAGAAAACCTTCCCACTCAACAATACAAATTACCTTAATCGTTATAATTTTGTCAAAGATCCTTTTATAATGTACAGATCTGGAAATACTGCTAGGTTTTGGAAGAGAGCATATACACAGAGACTGTAGCTAGTACTTAAAACGTGCTCATCAAACTAATTAATCAAACTCTCTCACCAGAGAGTCGAGTTCCGCCAGAGTATGAGCGCTACTCAACCACTTCCTGCACTGTGCTGTGCACACTCTGACGACTTCACATGCAACTTGCTTCCTGAGATCGGCAGACAGTGCCTGGACGGAAATATACTGCCACAAATCCAAGTTGTCTGCTTCTTTTGGAGAAAATTTCTGGATAAAGTCCACCTGAAATAAGTTGAGAAAAAAAAATGAGAAACTTTAGACTAATGAATGACTGGATATACAAGATCTAAATATTAACTTCAACATTTACGTCAGGAGTGGTGGTGTGTACACATATTCAAGAGGTATAAGGATCTCTACAAGTTTTAATTTAAGATTACCCTAGTCTACACAGTGAATCCCAGGGCAGCCAAGGCCACATACTGAGATCCTGTCTCAACCAACAATTTTTTTTTTTTTAAATCTGCTTCTCAAATGCACAGGAAGATCACTGGGTACAAGACCAACATAACATAAATGAGTATGACTATTTTTATTACTATCATATTTGTTTCCAAAATGAAAAATTAGCTTAAATGAATTATGATACAAAATGCATGATACAAAAAGGAGTGTTAATAATGAAATAATGTATTTCATTATTATTCACACAAGACACGTTATCTTCTTTCTACCCATTAGATCTGCTATATTACAAGTACCCATCACCTTATATAATTAAGTCTAACTAGTATCCCAGGTGACAAAATTAATTCACTACTCTCCTGGCTTTTATCCTAGCATACTGCATTTGAGATCATGAAGCCAAGATCATAGGTCCACTTTTCAAATGGATTAGACAGCTCTGCTCTGCCTTAGAGGACATACTAAATTAATTTCCGAAAAGGAAGCTACAAAACAAAACAAAATAAAAAAATGGTTGTTTGGTAAATCGTTCTTCCATTAAAATTCAGTCTAAAGAGCTTACAGTGTTAGTGGAAAAGCAATACTGTTCTGTTAAAATAGAAGATGGAATAAAAACAGAAACCCAAAGTTCAAAACAGCAATCTAAATGTTAGTTATTTTTTGGTTGAAAAAACTTAGTTGCTAAGTTTGTAGAACCCAATTTAAAAAGTACACCAGTATATTTTTAAAGAAATAAAATAATTTATAGTATCTAAACTCCACTGAATATCTGAAATCTTCTCATATGTCAAAAACTAAACAAACAAAAAAGTCCCTAAGCCCAAAGCAATGCACTAAATTTGATAGTCAGACTTTTGTATTATATTATATATGAACTCTATTTCATTTGCAGCAAATATTTAGCTGACAAAACAAGCAAAGAGATTGTGTGGTTGGTCACCTGCTGTGACAGAGGACTGGTGGAAAATGGGTCCCAAGAGCTAAAGGTGCTTAATAAGCAGAAATATGCACCTTCAGCAGAAAACTAAATTGCATCAGTGAAGCCATGATTTGGTTGGCTAGAGAAAGCAGTTCAAGAACCATTCTTCCTTAGAATAAAAGTTGAATAAATCAATGAATGGGTCCCCTTTCAAAAAATAAATGGCATATATTAATGTCCTACACAATAAAATAATTTTAAAGGTGTTACTAAGACTGATTTAAGAGTTCAAGTGGTTGTACAAGCCTTTAACCCAGCACTCGGGAGACAGAGGCAGGTGGATCTCTGTGAGTTTGAGGCCAGCCAAGTCTATAGAGCTAAGTCCAGACATCTAGAGCTACACAGAGAAACCCTATCTTGAAAACAAAACAAAAGTTCAAGACTCTACCCTAAGGTTGAAACATCATTTTAAATATTTAAAACTGCCCGAGCTGGCAGTTCAAACAAGAGGCGTGAAGTAACACTATGCACAGAATTTAGATTCCTCCTTAAAACTAAGAAGAGAAATATACCTGTGGTCTTAAAATGGAAATGTAGTACTTTTTACCTTACATAAAAATAGTAGCACAATGTGATGGTTACACTTAATTGCCAACTTAACATAATCTACAATTAGCTGGGCTGAGTTTAGATTTGCCTGTGGGGTTTGTCCTAATTAAGTTACTGATATGGGAAAACCCAGCTTACTATGGAAGGCACCCTTCCTGAGGCAGGGAGCCCTAAACTGTGAGAAGAGTGAAAACCTGAGTAAGAACAAGTAAGCAAGTGTATATGCATGCATCCATTTCTCTGATCCGACGATGGATGTGACACGACTGGCTGTCTCAATCTCCTGCCTTGACTTCCCTGCAACGATGAACTTTTACCTGGAATTTCAGCCAAATCAATTCTCTCTTCCTTATAGTTGCTTTTTGTCAGTGTTTTATCACAGCAACAGAAGTGAAACTATAACACACAATTATTAGTATGTTTAAGTAAGGTATATCACTTTTCCCTCAATCAGGTAACAAGTAAAATAAGAGTTCTGAGTCATAATACATATTCAACTGTTTTTCTCCCATGGAAACAGAAACATCACAGCATGTGCCAGTTTTTAGTAAAACATATCCAATCTGATGTGTGTTAATGATATACTGCTCTAATTCGGGATTCAAGCTAAGGCCAAAAGACTTTGCAGGCAAATATTTTTCATGCATCTAGTGGGCTCCCGGCTTGACTCCATGTCAGAATCACACCAAGTGCCAACAACAAAAGTGAACTGCAGAGCCTAGTCACACTCACCACTGCATTTGATCAGAATCCAGAAACTTACACACACACACACACACACACACACACACACACACACCGCTGCTACTGGAGTTCACATGGTGCCCATCTAGAGACTGTTCGAGGTTACACAAGCTCTTGAGACAGGAATCCAATCGTGGTAAAGCTTGTTAACTCCAGAACATCAAGCAACTAAAGCTCATCATACTTGTAATTTTCCTTAAAAATCAATTTTATTTACTCTGAAAAGCTAAGATGCATCATTCAAAGCCTAACAGAATAAATAAATGAAACAAAGATACAAAGCTAGCTCACTGCCCACAAGTACCTTAAAGATATTAAAAACAAACAAAGAAAGAAAAAGGAATTCCAGGAAGACTGAGTCAGATTATCTGTAACCTGAAACAGGAATATGAAAATCTATACAGACCTAAAATTAACTACCAAAGCATCAATGTTAATTTATGTTCCAGTTATATTACATTTAAACAAAATAAAGAGTAGGGGATCTGAATTCCACTCTCTCAGCTGACTGAAAACACTGAACCAGACAAAATCCTTGCCTGATGGGGTGGGGCCATGAAGAAAAAGAGACGCTTCAACAGTATGGATAGGTTGGTAAGCTGAACACATTTTCCAGGGCAAGATTTAATCTAGAAAGAAAAGAGAGAGAGGAGAATGATTTAAAACTAGAGAGTCAATTTGTAAGACACAATTATATCCTTAAAATACTAATGATTCTGAGATAGAATTACAGTTAATTAAAAATTTTAATTTAGGGCTACTCTTTAGTTTTTATGTTTCAAAGAAATGTAGTTGCTTTAATGAGAAGGAACATTGTAACATTAAAACATTGCAATTACCACTCTGATAACTTGGTATGTTCATGATGCTACTCAAAATAATTCATGTAATTTTTAAAGGCCTAAGAACAGTCATGTACAAAGAAAGTTGAGCTAATATCTATAAAGTAATCCTAGCCCTCCGGAGACTGAGGTAAGAACACCTTGTTTAAGGTCAGCTTAGTCTAAATAAGATAGCTTGGTCTCAAATATTCAAATTAATAGGAACTGGAGAGTTTGCCCAGCAGTAAGAATTTGGACAGGACCAGAATTTGGTTTCCTGCATCTAGATCAGGCCACTTAAAAACTGCCTATAATTCAGCTTTAAGGGGTCTGATATTTCTGGCTTTTGTGGAAATCTGCATTTACCTCCCATATATTCAGACACATATAATCTAAAAAATAAGTAAGATATAAAACAGATAAAAGATCTCTCTCTTGTGCAAGATGTATCAGGTTTTCCAAAACCAGGGTGTGAGCTATAGAGGGAGGAAGGTCTGCTGTTCAGGTTCTGCTACTCATCACTGGAGCATACAATCATAACAAGAAAATGTAGAAACATATGACACAGTAACTGCTAAGAAACAAAGGGTAGATGGGTGCAGAGATGATCATATAAAAGGCAAGGGATAAAAACAATGACAAAAGGTGATATGCACTTCATATGAAACACATCTCATAATTTAAAAAAAAAATCACCATAAAAAATTACAAAGCAAGGCTAGAGAGATGGCTCAGCAGTTCAGAGCACTGACGGCTCTTTCAGAGATCCTGAGTTCAATTCCCAGCAACCATATGGTAGCTCACAACCATCTGTAATGGATCTGATGCCCTCTCCTAGTGTGCATCAAGATATCACACTCGTATACATGTTTGTATATATGTACTCATATATATCTTTCTAAAAAGGACAAAAAACATTAAGTCCATGTATGCTTGTACTCGATGACAACCCTATTTTCTTTCCCTAAGAACACTGATCATAATCACTGATTTCCTTTCACATCATCCAGACTAAACTACAACAAAATTATAGGCGACCTCAGTTATATTAAAGAGAAAGAGATGAGCACTTAGCCATCAACATCACAACATTTTCTCTTTCACTTTACATTATATTTTAAACACATTTTCAATGGAACTAGTCTTTTTTTCCCCCACAACAAAAAGTGGAACTCTAAAATCTGAAAATGAGAAAATTTCTACACTTTATACACTGGAATTTTTACATTTTTGTATTAGCATTTGCATTAAATTAGCTTTTAATAATAATTAGGATTAAATTTAGCTATTACTTCTGCCATTTTTATTAACATCCAAAAAGTATTATATTTCCAAAGAAAACGTACAAAATGAGTATTTTAGACTGTTTAATTTGACTTACCAGATGAGCCACTAATGTGACATGGTGTGCACCAAGTTCAGCAGTCCCGTATCTGTGACATTAAAAAATGCACTGAGTTTCCAGTTAGGCAGAAGAGCAAGGAGACAGAAACACCCTGGTGAGGACATGTGAGCTATTACAAGTTAGGATAAAGGATCTGAAATGTCTTATCTGAAAAGTCTTATACCAGAAGTATTTCAGATTTTAGATTTTATCATATTTTAGGACTTATTTATCTTTTATAATTGGCTATATACATAACTTGAAAGTAATACTTATTTGATATTTCTAGTAGTCTTAGAAGTTAAATAGTTTCAAGGAATATAACTTTTCATTGTTAACCATTAGTGCTCAAAGTTTTAGATTTTAGACATACTAGACTACAAATTAGGCATGTTCAAACTGGATACCCATTACCAAAGAACATCATAATATACAGAACTGTCTAAACATTCACTTTGTTTAAAAAAAACAAAACAAAACACCAAAAACAAACGTAGTAACATGAAATCTAATCATTTTTAAAGTCTTATTGAAAAGTTAAAACAACTTTTCTATGAACTCAAAATCATTTATTGTTGGTCACTACCACAACCCAATCCAATTCTGATATGAGATTTTTACCGAGCAAGGAAGCACCACGCATCCATCGCTAACAATGAGGTACTCATATTAGAACTAAGCACAGCGTTCAAAAGAGCAGCATCCTAATGAAAAAACATAAATTTCAATTTATTACTAGGCAGATGATCATGAAATATAAACATATTTCTCACACTAAATCGAAAAGCACTATCATATTTTAATAAGATCTTCAGTGCGAACCCCTTACATGTTCTACATGCTACTCTAAAAAAACTATAGTGCCATTTCTTTATCTGTTGAGCACGTAATGTATGGTACTCATTGTGTTGAACTAAGGGGAACTAAACTACAAAAAGCAATCTCTAAAAGCTTTCAAGAAACATGGCAATTTTTCCTAAATTATTTTCAATCTTTTTACCAATCTAATTCCATTAAAAATAAAAGCATCTATAACAGACCAAGCATTACATATTACTATTTACTTTCTATGAAAAGGTATAGTGGTTTGAATGAAAAATGTCCCCCACAGGTTCATGAGTTTATACACTTGGTTGGCAGTTAGTGACTCAGTCAAGAGAAGTTTTGGCACTTTTAGGACATGTAGCCTTGCTGGAGAAAATACATCACTGGACAGACACTGAGAGTTTACAGACCTGCAACACTGTCAGAGTTTTGTTACTGAGCTGGGATCTCTCAGCTTCCTGCTCTGGCCTCCCACCATCACATGGACTCTGTGTTAAACAGTCCTTTAGACCAAAACAAACTCTTCCTTTCTTAAGTTTATTTTTATTATAGCAAGAGAAACATAACTAGCACATTAAGTAATATCCCCTTCTCATCTTCTCTACTTCTCACAGGATCTTCCTACACCTCCCTGTGTAAAATGCAAAATGTTTTATCAAGTATTTTAGCGAAATAGTATACTTGTATTATATGAATTAAGAATAACTATCTCTTAATGCACAAATGAACAAAAGGACAAAATGTACAAGTTGAGGTGACTGGGGTTTACAACAGTTATTAACTCTCATACGTTCTTCTACATATCAAATACAATTTCAATGAAAAAAGTGTAAACTGCACTTTATCAAGTTTGGAACACACTTACCAGCTCAGGAAACAGTGAGGGATGAAAGGAAGCCACAAATGCACACAGATGAACACAAACATGCTGGTACAGAGTGACAGGCACCTCAGCTTGTCCTTTACCCTTTACTCCTTGTAAATGAGTAGGCAGAGAGAGTTCACCAGAACACTGCCCAAAATTGTAGAAAATGGCTTTCAGTATGGACATCCTGCAGAAAAATTAAGAACATTGAGCCCAGCATTAATAGAAGTCAATGAATAGTAACCAAAATAATGTCATATATAGGGCTACTTTAGAGAATCAAAATGTCTAAAGATAAAAATCAGTAATAATTTCCATTGAAAATGTGTATGTACATAGATATTGAAAATAAAATATAATTACTGCCAAAAAGCTTTCAAAAATTTTCTTGAAGAACTCTTTCAAAATGGGAATGTCATCTGAGAAGAGAACTGAAGACCCAGAAGTAAATCCACACTTGAGGACACTTGATGTTTGACAAAGAAACCAAACTTATACAGTGGAAAAAAGAACACATCTTCAACAAATGGTGCTGATCTAACTAGATGTCTGCATGAAGAAGGAAATAGATCCATATTTATCAGGCTGCACAAAATTCAAGTCCAAGTGGATCAAAGACTTCAGCATAAATCCATAAACCTGATAGAAGAAAAAGTGGGCAAATAGTCTTGAATACACACTGACATATGAGACAACTTCCTGAGGAGACCACCCAAATATCAATAGTTAGAACACTAAGAGCAACAAATAATAAATAAGACCTCACGTAACTGAAAAGCTTCAGTTGAAAAAAGGAAACCATCAAAAGGTCAAAACAGCAGGCTACAGATTATGATCTTCACCAACCTCATACCCAATATAGGGCTGATATCCAAATAATTAAAGAATTCAAGAAACTAAACACCAACAAACCAAATAACCCTACAAATCTAAACAGAGAATTCTCACTGGAGGATTCTAAATGGCTGATAAGTACTTAAATGTTTAATGTCCATGGCCATCAGGGAAATGTAAATCAAAACATTCTATCTTTGGCTAAGATAAAAAACTCAAGCGATAATAGATCATGCTGATGAGGATGATGTAAGGGAAACACTCCTTCATTGCTGGTGGGAGTGCAAGCTTTTACAATCACTTTGGAAATCAATTTAGTGTCTTCTCCGAAAATGGAAACAGATTTACCTAAGACGTGGCTATACCACTCCTACACATATACCCAAAGAATGCTCCACCATATTACAAAGACTATGTTCCTAGAAGCTTTATTCATAACAGCCAGAAACTGGAAAGAACTTAGATGTCCATCAACCAAAGAATGGAAAAAGAAAATGTGGTACAATTAACAAAGGAATATTACTCAGCTATTAAAAACAATGACATCTTTGTCAACAGGACCATGAAATAACAATTTGATAGGTTTTTGTTTTTGGAGTATTTTTAATTGGACATTTTATGTATTTACATTTCAAGTGTTATCCTCTTTCCCAGCTTCCCCTCTGCAAACCCCCTATCCTACCCTCTCTTACCCTGCTTCTATGAGGGTGTTCCCCTACCCACTCACCCATTCTCGCCTCACCATCCTAGCATTCCTCTATACTGGGGCATTAAGCCTTCACAGGACCAAGGGCCTCTCCTCCCCTGATGCCAGATAAGAACTCTTCAGCTCCTTCAGTCCTTCCCCTAACTCCTCCACTGGGATCCCTGTGCTCAGTCCGACAGTTGGCTGCAAGCATCTGCATCTGTAATGGTGAGGATCTGGCAGAGCCTCTCAGCAGACAGCTCTATCAGGCTCCTGTTATTTGGCCATTCTAATTATATGTACTGTCAAACACTCTTTTCACTCATAATTCTAATCCTGAATCGTACTTGCCACTCAAGTCTTCTGTATATACAGCTATGAGAGGATGTGTGCTTTGCAAAGGTTAGCTCATAGCTGGTGGCTCATTTTAAAATCTTCTCAAACTCTCCTCCTTACAGAGCAAATGTTTTCATTTGTGGGTTGGGATGTTGCCCAGGGGAAGTGTGCTCATCTAAAGCTCACAATGCCCTGGAATCGATTATGGTACTAGAATAAACTTAATTTTACATTTACATGAAATCCATCTTAGAAAATGTCAGTACCCTCAAACATTTTTGACTCTGGATTCTTTTCTATGAGGATTTCTTTTCATTTCTAGTTTAAGGTCTATATTTGGAATTATCTCTCTTGAGCTAATTCAGATATGCTATGTGAGGTAGAAGATGAGATTACAACACTCTTACACATATTCAGTTACCACGGCACCTTTGCTAAGAGGACTCTTATTATGTCATTATTTTGACTGGTTGCAAAATTTTATTTGACATATATGTGAGGTTTAAATTCTGAAATCTACTGGGGCCTGTAGACTTAAGTGTTTTCTTAAACATATTATATAGTTATAATTGTAAAGTCTTGGTATTAAATGCTGTGCCTAACTCCAAGTTTTTATTTCCAAATAAGTTGTAGATGAATGTTATCAATTAAAAAACAAACAAAAAACAAACAAAAAATGACATCATGAAATTTGTAGGTAAATAGATACAACTTGTTATGGCAAGGCTGGTTGATAAATGGGAGACCTCCCCTTTCCTGAAAAGGAAGGGAGGAGGAATGGAGAGGAAGGGAAGAGAGGTAGGGGAAAAGACTGGGAGGAGGGAGGGGAAAACAGTCAGGTCAAAGTTAATTAACTAATTAAAAGATCAATTTAGTCCCTTGCATGGAGGGGTATGTGCGTGCATGTGGTATTTCACTAGTCCCTGCTCCGGAGGAGCTACTGACAGCACATGGCTTCTGACAGAGGGAGAGTCAGTTTACTTTAGAAGTGTGGTTAATCAATCATACTTCAACTGATGGCCACACACCCAAGAGGATACAGATAGCATAAACTGGATTTAGTGGATTTTAAAAACACATGAGGACACAAAGTTGGGAATGAGTGGGAAGGTAGGAAAATTTGTGGGTGAGATGCATAAAAATATATTTTATGCATGTATGAAATTCTTTTTTTTTTATTTGGTTTTTCTCTAGACAGGGTTTCTCTGTATAGCCCTGGCTGGCCTTGAACTCGGAAATCCACCTGTCTCTGCCTCCCAGAGTGCTGGGATTACAGGCGTGCGCTACCACCGCCTGGCATGAAATTCTTAAGTAACAAAAATATCATATATATTTTTATTAAATAAAAGAATAGTGTATCAAACTTGATCAAACAGGTTGCAGGTTTACTTTTTGGTCATCCCAGTTTGCATAAATAGACTAAGCAGACCACCCAAGGAAGGATGAAGAGTTAGGAGCATAGCAATAAACCATGCAGTAACAAATTAGTGCCTAGACAACAGTGCTGGGCAAGAGGGGGAAGGCAAGTGAGGGTCCCACAGGAGACGCTCACTGTATAGCATCTGTCACAGCTCTTTTTAGTCTCTTCTTTTTTTTTTTTTGGTTTTTTCGAGACAGGGTTTCTCTGTGTAGTCCTAGCTGTCCTGGAACTCACTCTGTAGACCAGGCTGGCCTTGAACTCAGAAATCCACCTGCCTCTGCCTCCCAAGTGCTGGGATTACAAGCGTGCGCCACCACGCCCGGCCTTTTTAGTGTCTTCTTGCAGAGGAGGAATTACGGGCACAGACCACGTCTGGCTAAAACATAAATTCAAGGCCATTTCAAATGTTAGAGACCCCTAAGCCACTGGTAGTATAATTAGATATAAACAAAATGTTACCTAGTCATATCTTCTGTGCACCACAGGGCCTGTACATCCTCAGGCTGAGAGGGCAGCTTATCCATGACAACAACCAGGAGTAGGACTTGTGGAAGATGCAGTTCACAGGGCATGTCTTTCCAGTAATGAAGCCACACATTAAGTTAAAACAAATTGGTAAACAACATATCCAAAATATTTTCAGTGGAAATTTGATAGTTTTATATAAAGAAAGAAGAGGTATGACTTAACAATAATGTTTTGATAAAAGTACAATAAATTTTAAATAAAATTTGTAACACAAAATAGTGACTGCTTAAAGGGAAGCAACTGTGTCTAACCAGCCATAATAAAGGAGAAGACATAAATCTGTTTGAAGCTTACCAAGTTTACTAGCCAAAACTGCCTGCGCAAAAGGCTGGGATTTGAGCAGTTGACTGATGAGCGAATCCAGTACCACAAGGAAGGTGCCTGCTATTTCCTCCTGCTGTGCTTTGGAAATCCTGGCAGCATATAGGCTTGGAGGCAACTTGCTGCAAAAAAACTTATGCATTCAATATCTTCTAGATTTACATAGATAAAGCTCATGTCACAGTAGTAAAAAAAAAAAGAAGCATAAAAAAGTGAAGTACATATTTTAAAGAAAAAAAATCTCAAAGTACTGAATTGATAACAGAAAGATATGAAGATCTAGAAACTAAATAACAGCTATAATTCTATAGAGAAAACATTTCCTAGAGAAATCTAGTACTATTCTGAAGTATTTTAATACCATTTGGTGGTGGTATCCAAGAAAACAATGTAAACATAAATAACAAATCGACTAGTAAAATCTATGTAAAAAGATAGAACTGATAAGGAAGGAAGACTCTGAGACCAGAGTACAGACTCTATATCAAACAAACAAAAGTAAAGAAATTAATTTAATTAAAATAAATATAAGGTAAAATAGTTGTTTTAAGATTAGTAAATGCTGAATTTACTATAAACTAATGCTGTTTCTTAGAAGCTAACCCTTTTTAAGAAAGAAACAATATACAACTAAAGGAGTTTAAAAAGACTTTCATAGAAATATCTCAGTAATGGAGTTTAAACTTCAACTAAAATCTGTATGAAATGAAATGAAATATGTATTCAACATTTTTACAATTACTTGATACTAATTATGGTAAAAATGTGGCAAATATAAGCAAAGTTTTTAACATATAATATTTAAAAGGATGCACCCAACAAATATCTGAATTCTCTCTAGTGTGACAAAGAGAAGTACTTTTCACTTGGTCATTCTCTGTGTCACTCTGTTCATCTGACCTCCTTAGTCCTGTATTCCTTCCTCTGTGACATGTAATTAGTTAACAAGGTGTTTGAGTGTTAGGATAAGTAATGAATAAATAAAGTAAAATACAGGTAATGAAATTAAACAAGCATGAACTACAAAAATTCCTGAGTAAATTTTTTTCAATCAAATGATGTTTTTGTACACTATTTCACAAATGTTTAAATGTCCATGTTGCAGAATGCACTATTTGAGGAGAGTACTATTGTAATACTAAACAGAATACAGAAAGCACTGCCTTTTACATGATTTACATTTTAATGAAAGGAGACAGTAAGTAAAAAAGGAAACTTGTACAGCAGTCTCGCCGCATATATAATTTTAGTTTCCTGAAGTCAACTGTCTAAAAAAACCTAAATAAAAAACATGCAGGAAAATACAAAAACAAAAACAATTCTTGAGTTGTATGCTGTTCTTAGTCACTTGATAAAATTTCACACCGTCCTGATCCTCCCCAACTATGGTGTCCAGTATAGCTCTGTTGTGTGTCTATTGTGTGTCCTTTTCCAGTACAGCTCTGTTGTGTGTATTAACCACTCATGGTTCACTAGGCGTCATCTCAGTTATCTGCTCCACTGCTGACGGATGACAGCGTTTTCACAATACTTTCACACAGTAGCCTAAAGCCACGTCACAATGACTCTGTCATCACCTCACCACCCTCACCTCACATTGAAAGGGCGGCAAAAGTAAAGGACAGTATTTATGGACGGACAGAGAAGATCACATAATTATACTATTATAGTGGTTCTCTAGTACATACAAACCCTATTAGTACTATGTATAATATATGTATGTATAAGAAAACAGAGAAATCAGCACCACTTATCTTTCTGGTAACAACTATAGGAATTTTAATATATTCCTCATGAGTTGTGGGGTCTACTATAACATAGCAGATGTAAATACTATAAAGAAAAAATAATCAAGGAAAATTGTAACTATTACTTTTATTCACCTGAATTGTTGTCTTAGAGGCTTACTACTGAAGTTCACCACTTCTATCTTGTTCTGAACTCTGGCTGGCTGATTCAACTCAGCTGTTCCAGTCTAAGCTCTTCTCCAAGTTGACTGATTCAATCTGCTCTCAGCTTCTGACTGAATTGCTCTACTTGGCCTCAAACTACCTTTGCCATTTGTTCTAATCTTCTGGCTCCTTATTCTCTGGCTTCAATTACATCTGCTGACCTGCACTGAACTGCATGAATTCATGAACGAACTCAACTCCACTGCACTGTGCTCAATGCACTGACTTCTAAATGACTGACCAAACCATTGCACTGACTCTCAACTGACTGAGCTCTTAAAAACATGCATGCTCTTAAAAACATTAGCTTTTTTCCTCAGAGTTGGACATGGAGAGTTGGGTGTATCCTATCTCCGACTCATTTTGTCAATTCTTTCTCTGATTCACCATTTTGTCTACCCCTCAATTAGATGTCATTGTTTGGAGTTAATGATGTGTATGTACTAAAGAATTATAGCCAGAGAGATTAAAAATGTGTACTAAGTATATGTTACATTCTATCCATCACACAGACCTAGATCAGAGCAGCCATGTTGCTAGATTAAAATTCCTGTACAGAAAATGAACAGGAAGTCCTCTGAAAAAGTCATTTTCAGACTGGAATTTAATGAGAAATAAGAGCATATCTAGAAAAGGATGTAGAACTGAGAGAGATTGTTTCGTACTGAGACAGGGAAAAGAGTAGCATGTGCTATATACTCATGAAAATGACCTAGAGAGGGCAAGTTGATATTACAAGAGAAAGGGACTACATTCAGGAGCTGCCTGAACATATAAAGGAATCACATCCAGAGCATAAAGAGGCTAGTCTCAGGCACATGTAGAATTAATTCACAGCAGTGAGGGAATATATGGGCCTAAATACAGGTACAAAAAGAAAATATATACAAGCTCTCTTCTGACTGCATCCATTTTCTCTCAACGACAAAAAAAAATTATAAAGATCAAGGAACAAGTGTTGGGGGTAAAAAAAAGGTTGTGACTGTTGGACAATGAACTGACAGATATCAGGTTCTGGTATTAAATTTAAAACTCTATTAAGTTAACTTTAACTATAAATGTGATTTACTCTTAACTAAAGACTTTTTTGAGATAGTTTAAACCCTAATTTAAGCCTTATAAAAGTACAAGAAAAATTAGTAAAATCAAAATCATGACAACATACTTGTCCAAAATAAAAGGTTGACTGGTACTTTTACTTGTTGAATGTTCTAGCTTCCTAAAGCAGCTAAAGGAAAATGAGGAACTTGTATGGATATAGTTTTTTGGTAACTTCATACAGGCAACTCTTCTAGGTTCCCATGAGGTAAGAAACTGAGTGTAAGCATATCAGGTACTTTGTACAAGTAACCATAATCAAAACAAAACCCCTAAAGCAGATTCTCTTATTACCTAAATCTCCAGATGAGAAAACTAAAAGCTGAAAAAAGTTCTTCAACTTACACAAAACTGTGCTTTGTTTTATACTGAACTACAATAAAACTTTATGGCCAACAAGATGGCTCAGTGGATAAGGTGCCTGCATCTGGATCCAAGGACCTGCATTTGATTCCCAAGACCATATGGTGGAAGAAAGAGAAAACTCCTCTGCAAATTGCCCTCTGAACTCCATACACACAGACCCACAGATCCACAGACCCACACACACACAACATTGCATGTGCATGCCTTAAAACAAGCTCATAAAACTAACTTAACTACCACAAGGAAAGGATCTTCCAGTACTCCATGCCCTTCTATTAACTCTTCCTGAGTTTCAGCACTTTCTTTCCAGCTATCATTGTCTGTCTGATTCTGTGTTTCTTCCTCAGAGATGCTCCTAGTAAAATCTTAACTTTTCTCACTACTGCGATAAACTCCACAAATAAAAGAGTACCACTTCATGGCATTAACCTACACAAAGCTTAAAAAACAACAACAAAAAACCTTAAAGTTATAAAAACATTTAGGCATTATGTCAATTTTTTAAAAGACTCCATTCTCTCATGAATCTACACTAATGTGTCAGATTTTATATTATTGTACATGCCCTTAATATATGCCTTTACAACTCTGCTGACTTGATTTTAATATACTATTCAATCTGTCTATTGTGCTCTATCTGCTGCTAAAGCCTCTCCAAATTAACTTTATAATTCCAAATTAATTTCTAGATCTATCAAAATACAACTATGCTGACAAAAAATGTATAAATAAAATATATATAATTATTTGTGTGTGTGTGTGTGTGTGTGTGTGTGTGTATTTCACTTATATACAATGCCTTGATATTTATCACCATACCAATTATTTATTAGTCACTTTAAGGAACTAATTAAAACAAGTAAAGGTCACATGGACTGTATCCTTCAAAAGTGTCCATCTCCCAGTATTTTAAAGAAGTGGGTACAACTTTACAGAAACATTTTAAAAATTTATTCTAATATTTTAACCAAGATAAGCATTTATGTTTACATACAGTGAGCAGCACTGTTACACTTTAGTAACCATGAAGTGACCTTTCTTACCTGTATATCTGAAGATAAAGCTGGTGCAAAGTATAGCAAGAATCAGACAGGAAAGGAAGAAATTCCTAAAATAAAGAAATTCTACTCATTCTTTGTCACATGGCTTTCTAATTCATCCCCCCACAGATAAACATACAGAATAAAAACTTGGACATGCCACATGCAAATATAAAAAGAAGCATATAATAAACAATTGAAGTAGAACTTAACTCAGAAATGTGGTAGAAATAAATTGTAAATACTATTTCAATACAAATTAACTTATTTTCTTCAAATTGACTTGGGTTTATAGAAATTGTTTAACTTACAGAAATAATTTTCAGAAAATTAAAATACCAATGATGATGCTTACAATATAAGTAATATAATAGAAACATAAAGACTAAAATCTTCAAGATGAACTTCAAAAGTACATTCAAAGGACCTGTGGCAGCCCTGGCACAGCATACTGTAGCCCTGCACTGGGAGAGAGACAGGCAAAGTCCAGGATCTCCCTGGCAAGATACCAGAAACAGCAAGCTATAGTTCAGTGAGAGACCTTGCCTCATAAAACAAGGTGGAGAGAAACAGAAAACACACTTCGTGCCAGCGACTGACCTCCACACGTATACACACATGGAAGCCCACCTTGCCATACACAAAAGGACAATGTAAAATTTAATGTTACACTGATGTATTATAAAAGAGCCTTACCTTAGTGTAGTGCAAAAGGGAGTTAGCAAGGAAACGGCACAATTTCAGTGTTTTCTGAAATAATCTATAGTCAGCATTATCCTGTTCCAAAAGGAAATAAATATAAAATTAGCTAACCCTGTAAATGAGTCATAATGTTCTAAGAAAACTTAGTAAACAAAGGGATTACAGAATTTTCCATGAAGACATGTTTATTGTCTGTACTGTTTTGTTCCTACCGGTTAACAAGAGATATGTTACAGATTAAATTCTGCATTATTAAATAGGAATTGTAACTTATAATCTTACTGGTTTGAAAGTGAAATTTAAATAACTTGCTATACTACTTTGCTATACGAGGATCAAATTAATCAAAAGATGAAGGTGACTGATACGTAAAAGGTAAAAGAAAAAAAAAAGGCAATGGGGAGAAAAGAGGCTACAACTACCCAGGAGTAATACTGAAAAATGACACTCTATCTACCTCTCTTATGCAATGAAAGGACTGAAAGCTACCTGACCTGACGCAAAGCTTAAAAGACATGCTAGTAGTACTCGTGAGCTGGGGAGGCAAGTGGTGGGGGAAGCACACAATAATGCTGTGCACTTACATCACAAATTTTAGCTGTTAAAATTTTTTGACTATCATCTTTCTGGATCTATATACTATCAAAATATGGCACCAAATATATAATGCAATGCTTTTTAAGTGACCTAAGCATCCATTACAGTGAATAAAAATACTAATGGTATATTCATACACTGTAATATAGGATGAAAAACAGGGCAAATGCATTGTTGTGACACAAGAGTTCCAAGCATGGATAAAGAGTTCTAAATTGGCACCATAAAGTTATGTCAAATAAACTATCTTTTTTCTTTATTAGATATTTTATTTACATTTCAAATGTTATCCCCTTTCCTGGTTTCCCCTCCAAAACCCCCTATTCCATCCGCACCCCCAAACAAACTAAAAGAGAATGATTTCACAGGAAAATAACCTGTGAATAGCCGACTATTTGGTCCTTTCCCTTAATCCTAATTTACTCTAATCAAAATCTGAGTTATCCATTAATGGGATAATCCATTTACATCTGACTTTCATTACAAACAGGAACAGTTTTCTGCAGTATAAACTGTAAATAGAGTTCTTTTATATTATTAACAAGAACTGTTTTACAGAGAATAAACCTGGAGAGGTGATCAACAAAGAAGCCAGCCTCGTAAGCCTCAAGATGAGTTCAATCCCCAGAATATACATAAAAGCAGGAGAGAACCCAACTCTGACCTACACAATACACTGCATGTACGATGCATGCCCCAGGACTCCCCCAGAGTACTTTTTTTTTTCTTAAGAACAGAGATTAAAGATGAATTTACATTAACATCCACTTTTATCAGCAGCACAGATTCCCTCAGGAACCTGGCATCACCAGGGTGACACAGAACATACCCAGCCTCTTCTCCCCTGCTGGGGTCTCTGCAACTGAGGGAGGCAAAAAGGCAGTTCAGTTCAACACAACTAAGTAACTGGTGTTGATATGAACTTTGGAAGTCTAGCCCTGAGTAGTTGACTTTAAGCATCTTTAATCATAGTATGATTTGGGGAAACTATTCCTGGTGATATTTAACTCAACTGGTGTGTGTGTGTGTGCAGTAAAACTTACACAAATCCTCCTGAGGAACAAAGTAATCGAAATAAAGATCCCCATGTGACTACATTGTTATAGATTCTGACTCTTTCCATAAAAATGGATTGAGAAAAGCAAGTTTTTGATAAGGGTCTGGGTTAGGGAGTAGGGTCCAGCCTACACAGAGGGCAGAAAGGTCACCTGGCTATTAACCAGGTCCCCTCCCAGCCTTCTGAGCAATAGCAGGTTGTGTATCTTTTTTTTTTTTTTGGTTTTTCGAGACAGGGTTTCTCTGTGTAGTCCTGGCTGTCCTGGAACTCACTCTGTAGACCAGGCTGGCCTCGAACTTAGAAATCCGCCTGCCTCTGCCTCCCAAGTGCTGGGATTACAGGCGTGCGCCACCACGCCCGGCTGGTTGTGTATCTTTTTGTTTGAAGGACTCAGAATCCCCGTGTTTAACATTCTGAGTTCCCCTAGTGCTTATCTGTGAGTACAAGAAAAAAATCATCCAGACTGGCTGAAGCCTTACTTTTGTTTCCTCACTAAGTAGCATGTCTTAAATCTATAGCTTTTATTTCAGTCTCTTAAAAAAAAAAAAAAAAAAAAAAAAAAAAGCCCAAGTAAATAATATAAAGACATTCAGATCCCTATATGATTTACTGGACTATTAAAATAGGAAATATAAGCCAGGAAAACATGCTTTTTCTGAGTTTTAAAATAAGTTATCATATTTCCTTTTTAAAAGTACAGTAAAATCTAAATGTAACAGAAAATAAACTTTAAGTGGAGACTTCAGCTACCAGAGTATGTGCTTATTTTCTAAATACAAAAGTTTAATAAGCAATGTATAGAGGCCAGCATTTAGATGGAAAGGGAGAAAGATTATATTTGAAGACATCCTGGGCTAGATCCCTTACCCAAGGAAGCACTATATCAACCTAAATAAGAATTACATGTATGGGGGGAATGGTGCACACATATGTGCACTAATTATGTGCATGTGTGAGATGATGCGTGTCTTTATCTCTCTCCACCTTTACTTTCTGAAATAGGACCTCTCACTAATCTTGGAGCTTATGAGTTTGGCTACAGTAATTGGCCAGTGGGTGCTGAAGACTTATCTGTCTCCATTACCCAGAGCCTAGGTTTTCAAGCAAGTGTCAAAGGTTACTTGGGTCCTTATACTTCGGAAGTAACCAGTAATCTTACCAGCACCAGCCAAAAAAAAAAATTATAATGGTTATTATAAGAATTTATTGTCTTAAAACAAATTTTACTATAATAGTCAGAAGTTGGAAGGAGCCCAGATGTCCCTCAAAGGAGGAATGGAAACAGAAAATGTGGTATATTTATACAATGGAATACTACTCAGCAATTAAAAATAATGAATTCATGCAATTTGTAGGCAAATGGTTGGATCTGGAAAATATCATCCTAAGTGAGTTAACCCAATCACAAAAGAATACACATGGAATGCAATCACTGATAAGTGGATATTAATGAGCCCAGAAGCCCTAAATACTCAAGGCACAATTAGCAAATCAAAAGATTCCCAAGAAGGAAGGAAGGAGAGGACCCTGGTCCTGAAAAGACTGGATCCAGTTTTGTAGGAAAGTACCAGAACAGAGAAATGGTGGTGGTGGTGGTGGGACATATGTTGGGGGTGGGGGGCTGGAAAAGGGGAAAGCCTTTGGAATGTAAACAAAGAATATAGAAAATAAAAAAAAACAAATTTTACATATTTTTGAAACTGAATGAATGAAAGGTAGATAAAGTTTTATGATGAGAAGCCAGATTCAATGTAATTATTGAAACAAAATTCAATCTTTTGAAGATAAGGTCATCATAGTCATAATTAGGTGAGTCTAGGCCACACCAAACTTAAGGGCATTCTTAAGCCCATATGACCTAGTGTCTTAGGATGAAGAGACACAGGGAAGCATGCCAATATGAAGATGGGTAGAGACTGGAATCTATACCAAGGAATGCCAAGGTCTGCCAGCAACATCAGAAGCTAAGAGAAAGGCACAAAACAGACATCCCTTGATAGAACACAGCCCTGTTGCCACTTAAGAACTCAATGCCTTTAGAATGGTGAAGAGATTAAATTTCTGCTGTTTTTAAGCTGTTCAGTTTGTTTTGTTTAACAGCAGTCCCAGAAGACAGTGACATATCTATATTCCATACCTAGAATTAAATTCACTGGCCTTACAGTGACACTAGGAAAGGCAGGTACTGGTCCGAATGTGGGTCCCATGACACACTATGCTGGAACTTAGTCTTCACAGAAGCCCTTCAGTACGCCTGGCACTCACTCCAAGCTAAGCCAGATCACTCCCCAATTCATCCCCCATTCCCAACTCCCCACAGTTCCCACTGGCATTTGGGAGCATAGGAATTTGTGAACCACAGCCTTTGTCCTCCACCATTTCTTACCCAGAGGAACACAGGCTTAAACCCCTATCTCAGAATGCATTTCACTTTCCCTTTGCCACCCATTGGTGGCTGGGCACTCCAGTAGCAAGGAAGAAACACAGCCTAAAGTCACTGCATTTGCCTCCCCTGAACAGCACATCGGTGACATTCTAACACTCCACCAGCAAGAAGTGATTATCTCATAACTGGGGTAAAATAGAGGGTGCATCAGGGCGTCTTAGCTCTTTTACCACATGAGGATGCAGCACAATGACATTTTTCGAGCTGAGAGCAAGTCCTCACATCTGCTATGACTGGATCTTGAACTCCCCTGACCTCAGAGCTGTGAGAAATGGATTGCTATTAGCTCCAAATGACTTTAGTTTCAGGTATTCTGTTGTAGAAGGAAAAGTAGAACACTGCAAGATGATTACTGCTTGGAAAACTCTTAAAAATCAATCAACAGCTGGGCAGTGGTGGTGCATGCCTTTAATCCCAGCACTTGGGAGGCAGAGGCAGGCAAATTTCTGAGTTCAAGGCCAGCCTGGTCTACAGAGTGAGTTCCAGGACAGCCAGGGCTATACTGTCTCAAAAATACCAAATCCAAAAACCAAAAACCAACCAACCAACCAACCAATTAACAGAGAACAGCGGAGGGCACTGCTGGTTAGATATAGAGTGACAGACTAAAGTGACAAGCTATTCTGAACTCCCTTTCATTTAGTGAAAGGAGCTGGTCACATTATCAGCGATGTATGTATGTATGTATGTATGTATGTATGCATGCATGCATGTACAAATATATATCCATTAACAAATACACACGCACACAAATAGCTACTCTATCTAGGAACCAGACTTTCTTTCAGCTTGCCACCACAGGCTATACTATTCTTTGAGTTTTTCCTATCTCCTGGCCAGGAAGCTAATTTTACTTTTGAACTATCAGTTGGTGAGTCTGTGGCATCAAGCAAAGAAAATTAAAAGAGGGCTGAGACTGAAGGTGCATCTACAACACTGCTTCTCCACCTTCCTAATGCTGTGGCCCTTTAAAACAGTTCCTCGTGTTGTGGTGACTCCAACCATAAAAGTACTGCATTGCAACTACATAACTGTAATTTGTACTGTTATGAATCATAATGTAAATATCTGTTTTCCATGGTTTTAGGTGGCCCCTGTGAAAGGGTTGTTTGACACCCAAGTTGAGAAACACTAGTTTATATGCTAAGGTGAAACGGGGGACAAGTCCTCTGTCATTAATACAGAACACTCAGTAAGTAAGCTCTCCTTTCAGCACTGTCCTAGGAAATGGAAAGGGAACCAGGAAGTGAGAAAAAGAAAAGGAGTAATGAAAGCATCAAAACTGAGAAAGGAAAAAGAGAAGAAAAAGTGTACCTTACTACAACTATCCTTCATTTCTGTATGTCTCAGAACTCCTTTTCAAGACGCTACATTCTTTTACAAGTTGTCCCTCCTATTATCCCTGTTCTAACAGTAGTTGCTACCAGACCGGGAACTTCAACTAAACTTAAACCTTTCTATCCCCAAGGCTGGAATAGGGAAGAACACAGGAATCTTCTGTCAATTGTAGGTCTATAAGAGGAGGAGCTGTGTTATTGCCATTTGGAGAAGAAATATTCACTCACCTTCCCATAAAAGTTACATATTAGTTCCTGGGTCCACTAATCTTGTAACTCAAGGATATTTAAATAGGTTTCAAAATACTCTAAAACAAAAGTCACTGTGTATAATACTTTTATAGGAAGATGGTAATTTCCAAGAACCCTATTCTACATCTTTAGAACAGTCTTAATTCATACACATGATGCCCAATTTAACACTGTAACTTCCTGAAATCAAAAGAAATGTATCTATCAATTTTAAAATAAACACGTGTGTGCATATGCACATAAACACATAAACAAACATACACACAGTTAATTTGATGCATTGGTGACAGAAGGGTTGATAATGTCTGTATTAGAAAGACCTTAAATATATGTAAAACACAGAAACAATAACTTTGCTCTAGGACAGAAAAGAACAAAAGGATTCTGAGGAGAAGGCTCTGGCCAACGACTAACAACATAAAGATGGTAGGCAGGTGATGCCATAGGAGTTAATGTAATATAGTGCACTGGGTAATTATGAGCTGTAAATAATTCTATAGATTTTTTTTAACAAAAATTAAAACTGTGTTCTATGTGTTCAAATAATATTCAATAACTGCCAAAATAATATCTTCCCTTTGTAGTGTCACTGGACTACATTACCTGTGCAGCTGTCTGTGTGATCTGCTCAGCTAACTGTAAACAAGAATGAAAGGAGAAAAGAATGTCTTCACACAAGCTAGAAATTATCTCTCTGTGTTTCAACTGGTTCTTTAAAACCGACTGGTGCTTGAGGCTTTGCCTAAGGATAAAGAGAGATAAATAAAATCACTGGAAGTAACAAGCCAGGCCCATAGAACATTTCAACAACACAATGTATTACATTAAACACGGTACAATTAAGAGGTGTCAACTTTACCTTTGAAGTTAGAGGCTAAATTTCTATCTTTGTAAAATATTAACTGAATTTCATTTGTCAAGCAATCTGCTAGGTTTTGAAGATAAAAAAATAAATCAAATGGACATAATTTTTGCCCTATCTGTAGGGAATATATGGCCTAATATAAGTATCTTAACCACCAGAACAGAATAATTAGTTGTGATTGATAAATGCTAAGTGGAGAAAATCCTATGTGCAATGAATGTTAAGGGTGCATCTTGGAACTAAGGATAAGCAGGAAAGGGGAACAGCCTTTGCAGAGGGACACAAGCTGTGGAAGGCCTGGGACTAGGGACTTCCTCTGTCTGAAGAACTGAGAGCAGAAACTGGAGTGGAATAGTGTCTAGAAAGGCTTCAGCTATTAGCTTAACAGTGGGAACTTTTAAGAGGTTGAGTGATATGATCCAGTTTAAATTTTAAATGTATCAGTCTGAACAGAGGAACTAGAAAGACCAAGAGTACAGGATCTCTGACAACAATGCTGGTCTGGTGGAGTGAGGGTGGCCATGTGGCTAATTCACTGAGCATTCACAAGGTTCATGTGAAGATTCAGCAATTCACAACAAGGAACTCAATATTTACTGCAACACTATCGAGACAGCGCTATCATCCTATTTTAAGATGAGCAAACTAAAGTTAAAATAAAAATTAACCAAATGGTCCAAAAACTAGTGATTTCAAGGACTTAGGTATACATATTATGGCTCTCAAGTGATACTGTATCACTTCTTTGATATGTTAACATCTTGAGAGAACAAGGAAAGTACCTAACTTGAATGGGTTACACTGACTTTTCATGTTACACATGATTACCAAAGAGGCTTATTATTCCTATAGCCAAGGACATCTCTTCTCACCCCGCAGCATCTAGAAGCTGCTATAGGCACTCTCCATATTAAACCTTATAAGGCTTCAATTTAAGTTAAAATTATTTAAGTAAAATTAGGGTTGAACAATTGAAGTGTATATAACAAAGATTACTGCCAGCTCCAAATATAGTTATTAATTTGTGAACTCAGAAATGCCGTATTTGGACTTGGTCACTATCTAACAACAGTAGCAGTGAGCACATGACTCAGGCATACTCTGGTTCACAGTCCATTATTTCAGTAATACCAGTTAAGCAGCTACACCTTGAAAGGTGGGTTTTTTGTTGTTGTTTGATTTTTAAGAGAGCTGTACAGGAGTTCAGTTTGGTTTGGAGCTTCATGTATATCTGGATTATCATGCAGCAGAGCCATGAGTGTTTCGTACAACCACATAAAAAATTTCAAATGTAAGCTGAAAACCATTAACTATTTAGAATTGGGATATAGAAGATACAATATGAAAAAAAAAACTAACAAACTTACTTAATAATAAACTTCCAAGTATTGGCATGAAATGCTTGGTCCATACTGGAGATAACAGAGCAGATATCCAATAATGAATGAATAACTACAAAAAAAGAATAACTCAAGAAAATCAAATGTTATATGAAATAACATTTTCTTATATTTAAATAGATCAAGTGAATGCCTCAATATGTGACTGAATTCATGTATGTACTAGTTTGAAAATAACTGGGTCAAATAATTACTAAAAATAAATCTCATACTTTTTTAAAAATAATGAAATATTGATTTTGCAGCTTACATCTTCCCAATGACAATTATAACCAAAATAGTTCAGTTGAATAGAAGTTATATCCTATTATAAAATGTTCAGTGAAATAAAAGTTCTGTCCTACTATAGTTCAAATAGCCTATAGATTTGATCTAATTTTTAAAAAAAAAATGACACTGATAAGAAAACCTAACAAGAAATGCAATCAATTTACTACAACCAATTTACAATTCTGGCTGTTAGCTAATTTGTAAGAATGGCTCCAACCGCCCTTTGTGCAGCCACACTGCCTCCAGGTATATATAGGTCTAGGACTTGACTGATAAAACAACAAAGCAAAGCGAGCCAAGACTTGGTGTGCTGGAACTTATCCTCCCTTGCTATTCTTAGCCCTAAAGCTGTAATAGTGATTGAGTCTAGGTTAAAATGCATGTCTTTCTCACAACAGAGGCTTCTGCAAACAGTCAGAGGTGAGTGAAGGTCTTAGCTGCAAATACAAAAATGAGTCAGGTGCACAGACAATTACTACAGCTAAGACCAGCCTAAGTTGCAAGCACATGGAATTGTGAATAAGTAAACATTATTTTAAACCAAAAAATTTTTAGGTAGGTTACTTACAGAGCAAAAGATACTTGGTAAGTACACAAATATCAACCTATTATTCTCTTTACACTAAAGTTAGGAATATAATCTCTGCTTGCCAATATTATTGCATTATTCTTAAGATCCTAGATCATAATGCATTGAGTGATGAACTCAATGACGTAGACTAGAATCAGTAACTGTTTTGTTTTGTGTCTGTAAGATAGAGCTTTACTGTGTGGCTCAATATTCACCTAGAACTTGCCAGCCCTGCCACTTCAGCTCCCCAAGCGCTGTGCCATAACACCTGGCTAATAATTAAACTAGCAAGTCTGTAAAACAAAATAGTAGTACAAAGCCTTGGGCTTAATTGCCAACTAAGAAAAATGGAAAAAAAAATAGAGTAATATATGTAAAATGGATATTCATTACAATAAATGTGTCTGGGTGTGCATGTGTACATTCATAAGCCCACACAAGCACATAAAGTTCCAGAAAGGAATTTAAACTCCCTTTTTTTTTTTTTCTCTTTCTTCTTGCTATTGGTTAAGAAATAAAATCTAAATGTCTTCTCAGAATATAGAATAACTTAAAGGATATAGTTACATACATTCATTATTTGCTAAATCTTTTTTGTGGAAATTACTATATATTTTACCTGGATATTTAAATCCATACTAAAGTATAAAAACTAATTTTACAAATTTAAAAAACTGAAAATTTATCTAGGAAGATTTAGATTACTGTTTTACATAAGCAAGAGAGCATTATCAACAGAAACACTACTTTTATGATTTAATTGATTAATGAACTATAGCCATTTTGCATCCTATTGTAATCAACCATTTTTTGCTCACCTTCTACCATTGTCAAAATGTTATTCTCGTCAACTGAAGGGCCCAGGCAGACCATGTCCAGCAGCTCCATCAGCTGCTTCTGGAGAGAATAGGCCTCCTTGAAAAGAATCTGGAGGAGGTCTGACACTAGGTGTAAGCGCCCAGAATACACAGATTCACTATTCTGATCACAAAGTATAAAAAGGAGAGAAACAATTACATCACAAACAGCTCAAAATTCATTATTTTCTTTAACCTACACTATCAGAAACTGATAGTGAATCACACTTATTGAATCTACTTTGATACATACAGATTGTAAAAAGTGCACATTTTTATACCCCATCACCACACACAAGACTAGTTAATGAGCAATCATTTGTCATTTAACCAACAAAACACTGATAGCAAATAACTGCCTGTGTCCTATAAACTCTAAGCCTTAAAACTTTAAAGCTGCCTTAGGACTGTTAAGATGGGACTGAGTTAAGTGACCCCTCTGCTATCTAACAGAATTTCAAAATTCCTATAGTTAAACCCAAATATTTACCTTTTTTTTTCTTTAGGAAGGAGAAATACAATTCAAACAGCCACTTTTTAGTCACCCATGAAACAATGTGTGTCTTCTCTCCAAAGAAAAGCCTATCCCAGTAACATTAACTAAAATGTAAAATCTTATGCATAAACACTATTCAGCCCGCAACTAATAGTAATCTTTCAGTTTCAATCTCCCAAGTCCAACATGCATGCGTGAGGTACCCCCCATTACCAAAAAATAAAGAGTGATATACATACATAAATATACATATTCCTAATTCTAGGCTATTTAAACTATACCATTACTCACCTTACAGTGTACAAATGTACTTTTGATTATATGCAAGATAAATGAGGGAAGACTATGAATATTTCCGAGAAAGACAGATTCCTGTGTGGCACAGACATGATGAACACATCCTGCAAGACCTCCTACGATCTGCACCATTGTCTGTAAATAAGGGAAAGCTGATTGAAGATATACTTTTGTATATGCAACAAAGGAATTAGACAGCATTCTAAGTGCTAGACCCACAGAAAACACTGTGTCTCTTTCTTTTCAGTGACCTTCACTCTATCAGATCACTACTTAGAATCATGACATGATTCAGGGTGCCATCTTGATCTATCTTCTAAGATAGCTAACATAAAATTATATAAAAAATTAAGAATTTATATATGTATTTAAGTCCATAAATTTAAATCCAGCATTATGCCATTTCATAAAGGTATGGTTTATCATTTTGTTTCTTGAAGACAAGATTTCACTCTCTAACCCTGATTGGCCTCAACTCATAGTAATCTTTCAGCTTCAATCTCCCAAGTACAACACCCATTTGTGAGGTACCACCCAAAATAAAAAGCTACCAAAAAATAAAGTGCTATGTTCATTCATACATACATACGTATCTATCACTGTTTTCTTTCTGGGACAGGATCTCTCTATATAACCCAGTCTGCTCTTGATCTCAACCATCTCCTGCCTTAAGCATGTCACACACCCAGCTCCATTCTCTTTCCAATACACTCACTTACTTCTAAAATGTTCCTTATGGTGACCTGGATTTCTAAATTTTGGCTGGAGAGTTCTCTGGCTTCATTGGTTAATTCACATATCATGCCATCAAACAATTTTATAGTCTGTTGAAACAAATCAGCTTATAAACAAGAGTAATAAAAAAATCACTAGAAAGTGACTTATCATTGAAGGAAAAATAAAGACATCAGAATGATATGATTATTCGCATTTCCCTGATAACTAAGGATGTTGAACATTTCTTTAAGTGCTTCTCAGCCATTCACAATCCCTCTGTTGTGAATTTTCTGTTTAGCTCTGTACCCCATTTTTAAATTGACTTATCTGGGGTTTTTTGGAGACTAACTTCTTGAGTTCTTTATACACTTTTGGATACTAGCCCTCTTTCAGATATAGGATTAGTGAAGATCTTTTCCCAATCTGTAGGTTGCCGTTCTGACTTATTGACTATGTCCTTTGCCTTACAGAAGCTTTTCAGTTTCATGAGGTCCCGTCTGTGAATTGTTTATCTTAGAGTGTGAGCCACTAGTGTTCTGTTCAGGATTTTTTTTTTTCCTGTGTCAATGTGTTTGAGGCTGTTTCCCACTTTCTCTTCTATTAGATTCAGTGTATCTGGTTTTATATTGGGTTCCTTGATCCACTTGGACTTGAACTTTATGTAAGATGATAAATAAGGATCAAATTCCACTGCCAGTTAGACCAGCACCTTCAAAATTTTTGACCCAGAATTGTTCCTGACTAAAAGAGATGCAGGGACAAAAATGGAGCAGAGACTGAGGGAAAGGCCATCCAGTCACTGGCCCAACTTGGGATCCATCCCATGGACAGGTATCAAACCCTGACACTTACTGATGCCATGTTGTGCTTGCAGACAGGAGAGGCCCTACCTGCAGCTGACCAAGACAGATGCAGATACTCACAGCTAACCATAGGACTGAGGTCAGGGACTCCTATGGAAGAGTTAGGAAAGATTGAAAGAGCTGAGGGAGATGGCAACCCCATAGGAGGACCAACAGTCTCAACTAACCCAGATCTCTGGAAGCTCCCCGAGACTAAGCCACCAAGCAAAGAACATACATGGGCTAGTCTGAGGCCCTATATGTAGCAGAGGATTGCCTTGTCTGGCCTTAGTGGAAGAGGAGGAGCCTAATCCTATAGAGATTTAATGCCGCAGGCAAGGAGAATGTCAGGTGAGTTGGGGTGAAGAGTACCCTCTCAGAGGGGAATGGTGTGAAGAACTCTGGGAGGGGTAACTGGGACAGGGCAACATTTGGGATGTAAATAAATAATTTTAAAAAAGAATGATCTGATTATTCATTAGTAAAACCTATTCACTGTTACAGTTACTCACTGTTCCTAATTTAAAAGTAAACATAAAAAGTATTTATACAATGCAGACTCGTAAACAAAGCCTTGAGTTTGCTTTGCTTTTGATTTCTGATGTCAAATATATTTAATAATATAAATAGAAAATACTCGCCGGGTGTAGTGGCGCATGCTTGTAATCCCAGCACTTGGGAGGCAGAGGCAGGTGAATTTCTGAGTTCGAGGCCAGCCTGGTGGTCTACAGAGTAAGTTCTAGGACAGCCAGGGCTACACAGAGAAACCCTGTCTCAAAAAAAAAAAAAAGAAAAGAAAATACTCATTCAAATTTCATTTGGGGTAACAACTCCAAGTACTAGTCTGTAAAATAAAAGACAGCAACTTTAATAAATCAAATTTCTTGGTAGCGGCAATGAATTTGTACTGAATCTTCAATTAATTCTTTTATATACCTCGTTTGTTTTTGTTTTTTGAGACAAGGTCTCTCTGTGTAGCCCTGGCTATCCTGAAACTCTCTATGTAGATCAGGATGATCTTGAACTCAGATCTATCTACCTCTGCTTTCCAATTGCTGGGAATAAAGGTGTGTGCCACCTTGCCAGACAGTACTCACTCATATTTTGACTAGCTCACCTTTTTAACTATAAGAATCACTTTAGTAGTGAGCTCACAAATAAAAACATCATGCATCTAGATTTATGTAGCTACTCAGTTATCTGACCAAACTCTACAATGAGCTGCTATACTACAGCACAGCTTTATATACAAAAAGCCTAGTTGTTATATACCCTATTCTATGAAGGATATCTCAAATTAGTGCAAAGGTTGAACTATTTCTACTACTTATTTGTACTTAAGTATGTTTGATATATTAGAAAAGTAAGAGTTAAGAAAAATAGAAATGGATTATATAAGGTTGAGACTAGATTTTTAATAGCTTCTATGGTGTATAAATTAATATCAAAACTGTACCTTTGGTAAAACTTGGGAAAACAAAGTCTCTTCCAGTGTAAGGTGGTTCATATGAGGCAAAAACATGTCAACAATGATTTTCAAAATTCCTATAAAGCAAAAAACATTTTGTAAAACTATAATACCATATCAGTCAGTAAGTCACTGTACTTTATCAAATATGAGACTATGTAAGTAATGTTAACCTAACATTTTAAAGGCTTTAATACCATATTCCACAGAGAAATTATTATACATTTCAATGTAAAAAGTATAACAGAAAAAAGCAAAACAAAACAAAACCAGCAACTGAAAACAAGCTAAATAAGTTAATGAGTGTGGATACCCTACTCACAGGATCTACCAAAATTAAAATAGTTTTTTAAAAACGTAAGTTTCTAAGATGGTAAAATTTCCAACTTTAACAATTATATAAACAGGCATACACGATCGATGACTCATAGCTGGGCAACAAAAATATAAGGAATGAAATGACAGCTCCCATCATAACTTTTCTCTGAAAGTTCCTTTGTCTGTGTCCATGTTTGTGCGTGTGAGTGCAGACACACATATGCCATAGCATGCAGAGACATCAGAAAACAATCAAGATTTCTTCCAAGGAAGTCTTACGAAAACAGATGAAGATGAGAGGAACCATTTTCCAAACAACAAATTTGTCATCATCTAGATCTAAGAGTCCGGACACTGAGCTTTTCCTAACTTGAGAATAATTTCTAAATGTCACTAAACATGTGAAGAGGCTGAACGTTTTAACAGGCTGATGTGGTATAACAATGACCATCTTGGTCCCATCACAGCATAACATTCAAATTTTTATTGTGCTTATGTCATCAAAAATGGAATTTGAAACTCAAAAACACCGATTGGAAAATTGGCCCATTTTATGTAACAGGAAGTTACTGAAACTACAATAAAGAAAAGATTAAAGCTAAAGGTAATATAAATCTGTAAAGTCTGCCGGCATACATATATATATATAGATATAGATATATAAATAACATCATATATACAACATAATCTTACTTACGGATATGTTCAATCCAACTTTCAGAATGCTGATACATAGAGTAAAATATAAATTAAGGAATAAATTTTAAAAGAGTACTTAAAATTTGCGGATAATCTCTAAGAGACTGAAATTATGCCCAAATCCCTGGCTTTCTTTTACCTTGGAAAACTTAACATTTATCAGGTAAACAAAGACTTTGTGAAAATATTTTAAGGAAGAAATTTTTTTAATTACTTAGGGTTAAGGAACTTTCAAACTCAGGGTAGTTATGAAATATGTATGACTGATGGAAGAAAGCACTGAATAATCCCGAGTTCCAGTTTCAGAAACTCTCCTTCACACTTCTACTTATATCTCCATTAACTCACGTGTTACTTACATACCTATCTTACCAACCTTACCAAGTGATAATCTTCTGCATAGAGAGGAGCTTTCAAGTTGTTACCACTATATATCCAATAGAAAGATAATAATAAACACAGTACAAATTACATTTGTGTATCACTGAGATTAGAACTATTTTATTGTAAAAGTACTAAGAACCCTTGTATAATGTTAAGAAAATGAGTACTCATAAATATCACAAAAATCTCTCTTCTGAACTTTCACTCTGCATATTTTATAACTGCAATCAAATGCAATGAAGTAACCCAATGGTTTCAGTTCAGAAGGTTAGAACCTGTCAACTGAACCAATTCCAGTTTAAATTCAGAAAGCTTGCTACTTCACAATTAAGTTATAAGCATGAAAATATTCAGCCTGGACAATATATAAGATGAAAAATACGAAACTAATTTTAAGTGATAAGACTGTGATCTATTGCACTTTTCTTCCATTTGCTGTACAGAATGAAAGCAAATACCAACATGCTGAAAATTATCTGGGATACCTAGGCATTTTTATTGAATACATATATGCCAGTTACTATTCTCAGTGGTAAGGATAAAACCAAATTCTGTCTCTGTACTTGACAGTGCAGTGAAGGAAAATAGGGTAAAGGCAAACACCTTCTTTTTGGATCAAATGGTCTCCAGGAAACTGTAAGCAGCACCATAAATGTAATAGTGTGCTGTCAGTTTTAGGTCAGTTGACATGAGCTAGTCATTTGGAAGAAGGAACTCTTAAGAAAATGCCTCCATAAAATTCACCTATAGGCAAGTCTATAGTGCATTTCTCGATCCTTAAGTGAAAATATCTTTCCTCAAACAACATATCCTGATTAGTCTCTCCTCCCTCTACTCCTAGTTCCTCCCCACCACCCCTTCCATCAGGATCCTCCTTTTCTGTCTCTATTAGAAAAGATCAAGCTTCTAAGAGATAAAACGTAAAATAAGCCAGGCGGTGGTGGCGCACGCCTGTAATCCCAGCACTTGGGAGGCAGAGGCAGGCGGATTTCTGAGTTCGAGGCCAGCCTGGTCTACAGAGTGAGTTCCAGGACAGCCAGGGCTACACAGAGAAACCCTGTCTCGAAAAAACAAAAAAAAAAAAAAAAAAAAAGTAAAATAAATTACAATAATATAAAAAAAATTCAAAGTTGGATAAGGCAAACAAACAGAAGGAAAAGAGCCCACGAGAAAGCATAAGACCCACCTGTTCACACACTCTGGAGTCTCATAAAAATACTAAGCTGAAAGCTGTACTACATGCACAAGAGACTGTGGTGTAGCTCTTGTGTATGCTGTGCTTGCTGTTTCAGTCTCTTTTGAGTTCATGTGGCTTTGCTCACTTGATTTGGAATGGATTTTCTTGATGGTTGGTGTGGAAGAGCCTAGCTCACCTTGAGCAGTCTTCTCTGGGCTGGTGGTGTTGGGTGCTGTAAGAAAGCAGACTGAGGAGCAAGCCAGTAAGCAATCCTCCATAGATCTCTGCTCTGTCTGAGTTCCTGTCCTGCCTTCCTTTGATAATGAACTGTGATATGGAACCTCAAGCTGAAATAAACCTTTTTCTCCCCAAGATGATTTTGATCAGTGTTTCAACAAAGCAATCAAAACCCTAAAAAAGTTAGGTTTCAAGATGACTTAAGATTGAGGGCTGTGAAAATGGCTCCTCTAAGACTGTAACTCTGACGAAGACCAAATGAAATGCTGAAAAGGCTGGAGAACAAAGTCCCTGAAGTAGGTGAGCTTGATGTATTTGTGGACGGCATGTAGCTAGTTAGGTATGAAGGACAGGACAGACTCAAACTATAGGAAACCTTGAAGACAAGTTCAGACTGTGTTCTTTGATAACTAAGTCACATATAAAGCAGGAGAGAAAAAGGGGAGTTGGTTTTTGTTTTGTTTTTTTTTAACTCTAAACTTTTAACTCTAAACTTAAGAATGGATTATAGAAGAACTGTGTAGAAAAAAAATATTCCTAGTACAGGTTATAAAGATTAGAATCACAGTGGGGAACAGGCAGATTTAAGGAGTAATCAGAAATCATAATTTGCTGGTTACAAAAAGAAGTGTCTAATGTTTACTTACAGAAGAAAACCTGGAAATCTATGTTTTCCGTAGGTAGCAAGGAAAAGGGAGAAATGGTACTTTAAATGTAGTGACAGTGCATGTAATATTGAGGGGAGGGTAAAATAATGTATATCTTCATTTCTTCTAAGTCTGAGACACACATTACATAAATAAACATCTTTTCAGTAGGAAAACAGCTGTTTCCAGGAGGAAATTCCATAAAGACAACCCTTCTAGGTGGCACACAAAAATTCCAGCACTGCAGACTCAGGACTGCTGCAAACCCAAGAGTAGCCTGTTTTGTATAGCTAGTACCAGGCCAGCCAGAGCTACAATCTAAAAAGAAAAATAATTTCATACCCACACACAGAGTATTTTAAAAACGGGCATTTTGCTAATGTCTAAGGAATGACTTCAATGTGAAAGAAATAAGTTATACTATGAAACATCATCATTCCTGCAAGGTTTGAGCTTCCACTAAATAATGGTCTTTTTAGTTCTTGGAGGGGTGCGTGTCTGTTTCTGCGTGTGTAATTTTATATAGAAGGTAGGATCAAAGACGTAAAACTAAAATCACCTTTTAACATGAAGGGAGTCGACTTCCAGTTACAAAACGCAAAAGCAATACGCTAATTATTCTTTGCACCTGACTCCACACAAATACAACTCGATTAAAGCCAATTCCCGAAGCAAAGCCTTGAAACTTAAAGGGAACGAGTTCGAAAGGGGAAAGCATTTTTGTTTACAGAACATCCCTTGGCAAGTGAGGCCGGGTGGGGGTGGGGATTTAGGAACAGAAAAATAAACTTAAGGCATGAGAGCACCAATCATCTTCAAAAGCTCCAGTCGCAATCGTCCGACAATGCCAGGCGCGCCTACCCCTCAACCCACGGTTGTCCTCATTCCCTCCACCATCACCTCGGAAAACAGGGTTCGAAACCTAGGCCGCCCGCGTCCAGGAAACAACCTAGGATCAGGCTCGCGACACGCCCCCCTAAGCGCTCTCCAAGGATATGAGGAGCCGGGGCAGCACCGACGGCAGCTCCCGACGGCACTTCTCCTCCGGCCAACTGCTGAGCTCCTCCAGCACGCCCCCGCTCGCCACCGCCGCATCGTCCTGCGACATTCTTTCGCTCCCAGAGACGAACGACTCCGAACGACTCCGCACGACTCCCGCCACAGCTTAGAACGCCGTCCCAGCAAGCTTTGAGAGAGCTCCGCCCACACCAAACCATAGAGAGGAGGACTCTCGCCCCCAAGCGTCAGGGCCTTCTCTAGCTGTTGGAGGACTCATCTCGCTGGTTTTCACCGTGTGCTGTACGCCAGCTTCTCCAGGAGTTCCGTAAGCGGCGGATTTCATTCACCCTGGCGTCTGACTTTACCCGGCTGGGAACAGAAGTCCTCAGGTTTGATAGCCTCAGTCCCGGGGAACTTTGAGACTTCGCATACTTTCAAGGGTGATCTGGGTTGAGATCAGGAATGACTCTACTCCGCTGTGAGGTGCGTTCGAGAGTAGGAATGATTTTACTGGCGCGCGTGCTTCCGTTTGTACAGCTCCTGCCAAGTGAACAAAGATCCCACCGTCCAGAAATGTGCAAATTAAAACCGGCGTTATGGTCTGGCATGTTACCGGAAATGTTTCTATACAATCGATTATACTTTCTACAGGCCTAGTCTTTATTCATCCCTCCAGTCACATACGGTTTAGAACTACATACACATAAATGTACCGTTTGGATGAGTTTGCACACACACTAGTGATCACACCTGTGTGTGTTTGAAAATGGACGCCCCACTTACCCAAATAAGACCTTAAACTGTTTTGCAAGGCAGAGATGAAGGAACAAGCCTGGATACCACTGAACAAAGAGAAAATAATTACTGTAAATGTGTCGGAAATTTAGGGTGTGAATATGCCTGGGCACAAGACAGCTAAAAGACCAGGTAGCTAGACTGCTGTCTAAAAATCTTGGACTTTATTGTTCTGGTGAAGGTGGTTGCTGCTGTAGCTGTTCTTTTGTTTGTTTTTATATTTCATCTGCTACTTTTGAATACTTAAGGCATCTATGCATTTTCCTAAATCACACATAACAGCCTGTTGTTGTTGTTGTTGTTGTTGTTGTTTTTAATCATTTTCTTTTCCCCTCCCTTTCCAGGGCTGAGTTGAAAAAAGAAAACAAAGGCATCTGAAACGTCTTTGGAACACCCTCTAAATACATCTGGTGGTGTATACACAGCCAACAGACATTGGGCCCAACAGAACTAATTAACTGTGTGATCGGTTATGCTATTAAATTCTTTCTAGAAGTTGAAGCATCACTCTTTGATAAAAACTGTGTGCATGTCATAAGAGGATGGCCTTTCAATTCAACTTCAGTATAAAAGAAGATCTGGAAAATAAATTAACCTCGCTCGATAATGGGACTTGTGTCTTTAAAAGTCAGAAAGGAAAGCAGGACAGAAAGCAGTCTACAGAAGTGCTGGGCACTCGGGATGACTTGTGCTCCTCACTGGGAAATGCAGCTGCCTCCGAAGACACTGACAGCCCACCGCGGACTGCTGACAGGTCAGGTGACTCAGAAGCACGGAACAAACAGCCCTCCTTGACACCGGCTAAAGAACATGTGCTGCCTAAAGATTGTAATCAAGTCTTAGAAAATAAGGTTTTGGAAATGTTACCAGGTCCCCTGCATGTTAACACAGCAGTAGTGAAAACCATCTCTTTGAAAGAGAAATTCCCTGGAGAGAACATAGTTTCAAAAAGCTTTTCTTCTCATTCTGATCTGATTCCAGGTGTTTATGAAGGAGGCTTAAAAATCTGGGAGTGTACCTTCGATCTCTTGACTTATTTCACAAAAGCCAAAGTGAAATTTGCTGGGCAGAAAGTGCTAGATCTTGGCTGTGGGTCTGGGTTGCTTGGGATAACTGCATCCAAAGGAGGGGCTAGAGAAGTTCATTTTCAAGATTATAACAGTTTGGTGATTGATGAAGTGACCTTACCTAATGTAGTTGCTAATGTCCCTTTGCAAGGTGACAGCAATGACATAAATGAGCCAGATGGGAAGAGACCAAGGAAGTCAGACATTGGCCAAGAAAGATGTACATGTCGGTTGTTTTCTGGGGAGTGGGCTGAGTTTTGCAAGCTAGTATTAAGTGAAAAACTGTTTGTGAAATATGACCTCATTCTCACTTCAGAAACCATTTATAATCCAGATTATTACAGCACTTTGCATGAAACATTGCTCAGACTGTTGAGTAGGAATGGCCGCGTGCTTCTGGCCAGCAAAGCACATTATTTTGGTGTTGGTGGTGGCATTCATCTCTTCCAGAAGTTTGTAGAAGAAAAGGGTGTATTTGAGACTCGAACACTTGGAGTCATCGATGAAGGCCTGAAGAGGTTTCTAGTGGAAATGACTTTTAAGCACCCGAGTTAATATGCACTGAATGGCATAATGAAATAAAAAGAATACCCCAGAACTTATGACTCTTCAATTTCTTTTTTTTTTTTTACTGTTATTCTGAAATTATGGTGTTTGTATGTTTTTGCTTATTGAAATAATAGGCCAAGTATAGTAGCAGTAGCCTTGTGTTTTTTTCTGTAAAACTACAAGGTGCCCTAAGAAATTAATGAGCTCTTGAATCACTTTGTATGAAAGTTCTTTCTCCATCTTCATTCTAGCCTTTCTACAATCTCTAGCACTCTATAAACATGTTCCCATTTCTTACCAAGCTTATGAATCTATCTGCTGTTCTGTCCTTGTTAGTTACTTGACTCCCTGAAGTGCCTGGCTAGATCGTTAAGGACTTGCATCCCTGAATAATACTGACCTCAAGTGTTTGGTCAGAGGCTTGCGTTAGCTCAGAAGACTTTTATTGATTTGCGTTATGTCAAAGTGTTAGCATGCTAGGCAGTTGGATTTGCATTAAGATGAACAAACAAGAATCTGCTACAGAGTGTGAAAGTGGCTGTGGACACAGCTTGGTGGTAGAGCATTTGCTAGCGTGCAGGAGACCCTGGGTTCCATTCCCAAACCTCAACGACAACTCAAAGTGGTGACGGAAAACAGTACTTGAAGTTAATCTCTCACCGTTGTAAGCCAAATATGAGACTCTGTGACCCTGATAGGTGGAAAAATAGGCAAGGATGATGTCAGATTCTGGGGCATAAGATTCTCAAGAAAGAAAGTGGGATGGAAATGTACTGCTTTGGTTGACTCTGGGGCAAATTTTTTCGTCTCTCTTCCAAAATTGAGATCTACTGTGTCGGGATAATCTTTTTGTTCTGTATGAAGGTGTTCCTCTGTCCTACCTCACCTGCCTAAGGCACCTTCTGATTGTTTTAATAAAGAGCTGAATGGCCCATAGCTAGGCTGGGGAGGATAGGCTTGACTTCCCGCCGAGAAAGGAACTCTGGGAAAGAATCAGGTGTGAGGCATTCGCCAGCCATGCAGGAAGGGAGAAACAGGTGTCTGTACTGATGAAAGGTAATGGGCGATGTGGCAGAGCGTAGATTAGTATAAATGGGTTAATTTAAGTTATTCGAGCTAGTTGGGAACAAACCAGCTAAGACCACACTTTCATAAATAATAACTCTATGTCTTGGGAGTAGGTGCCTCAGAGCCAGTGTGATCTTGAGTGTTATCTAAACTTTTTTCATTCTTGGAGACCCTAAATCATACTATATCTTGGACTTCATGTGATATTTATTGGAACCCTGATGACATGCCACTTTTGTATAGTATTTTACTTAATTATCATCTTGTATATCATCCCCTATTTAATAATGATTTGTTATTCCCAGTTGTGAAAGCTAACATGTTTGCAGCATTTATTTACACACCGCTGGTAAGTTACATATAATTATTTAATACTTATAATACTAATAAATAACGACCCTCACTTTATAGGTAAGTTGAGACTGTTAAATTGTCCTACTCAAACTTTTTACCTTAAATCATAATGTTTATTTATTTTGTGTGTAGGATTAGGTCTTGCTAATAGCACAGACTAGCAATCAACTGACTTGCACAATCTTGACCTTTAATTCTCAGCAGCCCTCCTGCCTCATCCTCCTTAGTGTTGGGTTTATAGGCAAGGGCTATAAGTAACCTGTCGTTGAGCCAAAACCTCAAGTCCTGAAAACTCTTCTGTTTTCAGCATGTAGATATATCACCCTATCAGTGCCTGTTTTGATGGTTAATCTTAATACTTATTCAGTAATGACAGTTAAACATACATCTTTACAAATCACATGCATGGGTATGTAATCCTTTATGTTTTTCCAATTGTTTTATTACTAGGGGCCTTCCACAGCTCAGAGAGGAAAGAGTTCTTGCTCACAGGGTGGCCCTGTAGGGGAGATAAGGAGTTGGGGAGAGGAGAGAGTGAGTCAGGAGATGGTTAGGGGAATTTTGAACCTCTGACTTGCTGCCAATCCGGCCGCTTCTGTAGCTCTGATTCGCCATCAGGCAGTTTCTGCTGCTCTGACTGATAAGCAACCAGGTGCTTCTTTATTCAAGTTTCACAGAACAAAACAGCCTAATGATTATCCAAGTGGTACAGAATATGTGTTTGACTTTTCATTATAGGTCTAGGGTTACCAGTTCAGTCACAATTAAAAAACATAAATAGAACAAATTTCTTTCTTTCTTTCTTTTTTTTTTTTGGTTTTTCGAGACAGGGTTTCTCTGTGTAGCCCCGGCTGTCCTGGAATTCACTCTGTAGACCAGGCTGGCCTTGAACTAAGAAATCCGCCTGCCTCTGCCTCCCAAGTGCTGGGATTAAAGGCGTGTGCCACCACCGCCAGGCAAACAAATTCTTATTGTTGTTATCCTATGCCTTAAATCTAAAGAATGCCTCCTCCAAAGGAAACACATATAGTATATGGCAGCTTGCCTTAAGGCTGGCAGTGCTTGTTGTTTGAAAGCATTCCAGACAAACAGAAAATATCTGAACCCATCTTCTTATGAATAGCAAATACTAATACCTAACTTATTTTACTATATGTTTCATCCACACTATAAAGTAGAAAAACTTTATTTTAGTTGGTCTATCTTATATACTGAATTTTACTCCTTCAAAAGTATACCCTGTATGACCCTCCTATCTTTAAATTACATTTTAAGAGACTGCTAAGCCTATAATTTAAAAAAAGAGACCTTGAATCTGTAACCTATTTTTCCTGGCCAGTCAGAGTTTGTCAATTGTCTTGGTTTGCCCTGCATCAGTTATATTGTTTGAGTTAGCTCAGGGACAGATGCCACAAGAAGATTCTTGGAGTAATGGCTTCATCTAGCTGTGCTTAATGCTCTCCAGGGCATAAGGAAGACTTCCAAGTAGTGGCCAGATAGAGTTAATTTTAGAATTTTTCTAAAAAATACTCAGACATAATTTTTTCTCGGGAAAAGACATAAATTGAATAATAATGTAGAAAGTCCCCAAGAATGCAACATGCAGAGACTAAAAGTTAGGGACAGAAGGACAGCAATTGTAACAATCCCCTCAGCTTTGGTGTGAGATGCCAAATCTTTTTAAGTTTAGACTCCATTTTAGAGAATCTGACCTAAGTGTGAACTCAGGTAAACTAACAGGCTGGGACCTAGCATTAGTTTTCACCAAAACCTGAGCCTAGCTCCAGTCTCTGGGCTAATCCTCAAAAAGACCAGCCTTTCCAGGTTATACGCTCAATAAGACCAGTGTCTCCAGGTTATTCCCCCAACAAATCTGTATTCCCAGGTTATAAGCTTATCCCCTGCCTACTGACCAACAATGCAGAGGGGAGCAGAAGTTAGGTTTATGATATGACTCCTATCATCACCCAATTATGTTAAAGGCCACAGTAGCTTTCCAACTAGATGCTTGCACACAGACTCCCTTCTTGCTCCTTACTATAAAACTTTGCCCAGATAGGCATTCGGGGCTCCCACACACACATACCAAAACCACCGTGTGTGACAGTGGTGCACTGGGGGTGGGGGCGAGCCAGCTCGAGTAGAATAAAGACCCTGCTGTGAACTGTATCAGATTGGCTCCTGAGTGTGTTTTGGGGGATCACTAACATTTCTCTGGCACAACAGGACCAATTACATTTCCTGTGTATGAGTAAAAATTCTTTTTTTTAAAAAAGATTTGTTTATGTATTATATTACACAGTAGCTGTCTTCAGACATACCAGAAGAGGGTGTCAGATCTCAGTATGGATGGTTGTGAGCCACCATGTGGGTGCTGGGACTTGAACTCAGGACCTTCGGAAGAACAATCAGTGTTCTTAACCGCTGAGCCATCTCTCCAGCCCCTAGTAAAAATTCTTTAAGAATTCTTTTTTTTTTTAGATTTTAATTTTAGTGTGTGTGTGTGTGTGTGTGTGTGTGTGTTACACACATGAGTGCAGTACCCATGGAGTGGGAGTCCCAAAGAAGGCATCAGATGTCCTGGAGCTGGAGTTATAGCACTTGTGAACCACCCTACTGGGAGCTGGGAACCGAACTCAGGTCCTCCCCAAGAGCAACAAGCACTCTCACCTGCTGAGAAGTCTCCCCAACTCCTCTCTCAAAGGCTCCTTGTAATGTTTAGCTTTCCCTTGCTTTCCCAGTTGGAGAGGAAGCCCTGCTTACTTTTGTTGAAACTTAGGTTTATAAATCTTCGTCCAGCATTTGGAGAAAAAAAAACAAAAAACTAAGCTTTAAAGCTAAAGCTAAATAGACCGCTCGCTGTAGTCTCCATTCTCTCCCACCACACATCCACTCTGACCCCACCCCCACCCCAGGTCTTCCCTTTGGAAACTTGGTGTTGTGGACTGCTAAAGGGAGAAGAGAGTGCATCTCACGAATGTGTTTCTAAACTATCTGCTCTACACGTGTTTTGTCAAGTTTTTGTTTCTTCTATGAGCCCATTCCAAAGGCTAGACCTCCTGCCTTAGACAGCTTTTTGTTTGGGAGTCAGACGCCAAGCATTGGGGACTGTTCTCTGTGCTCACCAAGAACTATATCAAGTGCTGTCACGATTAGTCTTCATTGTCAACTGGATTTGGAATCCCCCAGGACATTTCCAGAGAGTTTTAACCAAGGAGGGAGCACTCGCCTTGAATGTGGTGGCACTACCCACTGAGTTGTGATCCCAGAGTGGAGAAGCTGGGTGAGCGCCAGCCTTCTGCTTCCTAATCTGTCAAGACCTAAGGAGTCCTAGCCTCACGCGCCCGCCACCTTGGGCCCTTAAGACTTTCACTGCAATGGTGAATTATTCCCTCTTTTTTTTTTTTTTTTTGGTTTTTCGAGACAGGGTTTCTCTGTGTAGCTCTGGCTGTCCTGGAACTCACTCGGTAGACCAGGCTGGCCTCGAACTCAGAAATCCGCCTGCCTCCGCCTCCCAAGTGCTGGGATTAAAGGCGTGCGCCACCACCGCCCGGCGAATTATTCCCTCTTAAACCACTAACCAAAGTAAATCCTCTTTTTTTTTTTTTTTTTTTTTTTTGTCCACGAAGGCTTTTTATTTATGCTTTACATTTAAAAAAAGAATCCCAGGATTTTCCCTCCTGTATGTTTTCGTCTTGCCTCTTCATGGTCCATGATGCCAGCTGAGGTTGTCAGCACAATGAAACCAAACTGCCGTGACGGGAGCAGATTGCTCTGCCATTTCTCTAGGTCTTTGAGTTGAACATCAAATCTAGGGCTTATAACTCCACACTTGTTCAACCTTCCTGTGAGGTTCACAACGATCTTCCCAGCTCTGTGATCATCAATGATCTCGAACTCACCAATGTAGCCGTGCTTCATCATCACAGTTAGGAACCGAACGATGACTTTAGAGCACGGCCTGATGAGGACCTGGCGCTTGCCTCTCTTCTCAGCGTTGTTGATGCTCTTGAGAGCATCCGCCAAAACATTCATTCGCACCATGGTGACGGCGTAAATCCTCTTAAGATGCGTCTGACAGGCATGTGTCACAACGCTTAACCAAAGTAACTGATATTCCTGCAGTAGCTAGCTGATATTCCTGCAGTAGCTAGTAACACGTGCTGGAGGCTGTGGAGCAGGTAAGGCCCTGCCACTCACAGGAGAATGAGCTTGGAGAGAAACAAGCATGTCTTCGCTGCATGGTTCCCTCTGAAGTGCTTCATGCAGATGCTTAATAAGCACCTGAAGAGGAATATCCAGGGAAGTGTGACACCCTGAACCCAGTGCTTCGCCAGACTATCCAGGCCTGCTGCAGCAGCCTTGTATTTGCTGACTTGAGGACTTTTCTTTGGGTAGAAGCGCAGACCTTGCCATCAGGACTCGGGTGATGATGGTAAGAGCAGCTCAGCAGAGACGTTGCCCTACAGTCTAAAAGAATCCCGAGATGCAACTTCTAGAAGTTTCCACAAACTCGCTTCTGGGTTTATTTTACACGGCACAAAAGCCCATAGAACTTGCAGGAGGGAATATACTCTACATCTAGAAATTTGGTTGGCTCACGGGCACACCACATTCCCATTATCCAAGAATCTTCAACAGAGGGCACATTGTTCAGTGATTTGTGCTGTTTCCTGGGCTTTCCACAAACTTCACTTCCTGTTTGCTTTGCTGAAGGAAATCTCCTTCAGGATTTTCATGAGAACAATTTTCTAAGCCCTGAAAACCACAGAGGAGCATTTTTCTAGGAAGGGCGGTGCAGATGTTTAAACACTTCCATTTTGCTTCCTTTAACAGGAAATGCATCTGTGCTTGAATATTAGCATGAAAATAACCACATTCTCAGCTGCTTTTCATTTTCCCTGCATGGGAGACTAGATCTTATTCTCTAACCTCCCTCCCTCCAACTTCACAAAGTGATCTTGACCCTAAAACACTTCCATATAAAGAGAAAAAGTTAGGTCAGATATAAAATTAGCATACCATTTTGTCCCTTTTAATCATTTGCTATCCTTTATGAGTATCATGTAGAAGTTTTAGTCTGTTAAATCAAATGAGGCAAATCCAAGAAGCTAAATTTAAATACCTTTCCTCATAATCATTCTAGAACCAGCCAGATACTTTAACTTACACAGTGCTTACGTTTTCCTGGAGGACTTTAGGAAGAATTAAGTTCCCTCAACCCTAGGAGCCACTTGGCCTAGGCACCGTTCCCTTTGTAGCCAAACAGTTCTAGCTTGCTCTAACATCTGAGCACATTCTCATTCTAACAAGAATCCACTGAGCATTGCCTGTATGTAGAACTGACAGTGTCTAGTCTCAATAATGTCCATTTCTTTCCTGTAAGAGACAATTGCTGGCGTGTTGGATAGTAAGTCAGCCTACTTCCAGTTCTACTGCATTACTCCTGGGCCTTTTATAAAAGCAGAATAATAAACCAGACATGTCCCCAGTCATATCTGTGCTCTGTGTGTCATGTTTTACTGTCATGTGCATCTCCTTTGTTAATCAAGGGACTTTGTCAAGTTTCATTTATAATGGGTGACATATTTCATTTATAATGGGTGACATATTTGGCGAGGGGAAACAGAACAGTAGATAACTGACAGCTTTGGACTCAGGTGTCTCTGTAAAAGGAGAAATACACAGAGATCCAAAGACCAAACAGGCTAAATAAGACAGAAGGGAAAAGAAAGAGATGAACACTGACAGAGGCAGATTCGTTTTTATTAATTAAAATTTACAGTGGGGCCAGGCATGGTGGTGTCCACAGTCAATTGCAGCACCTGGGAGTTCCAGGCCAGCCTGGCCTATATAGTTAGCTCCAGGTCAGCTAGGGCTGAATACTAAGAAATTAAACAGTCTGAAGACTGAGTCTTTAAACAAACAAACAAAGAAAAGCAGAATGGCAGGGAGTACTGGTAAAGGAAAGAAGGCTTCACCTAAGGTAGAAAAGCCAGTAATTAGGGAACCAAGAGGTTGTCTGGAGTTCACACTGAGAGACCCTAACTCAATGTTTTTAGACCCCTAGCAACCAAGCTTAGCACAGAGTAAATTTTTTTCTGCTTTCAGTTCAGCCCTAAGTAACTCGTCTTTCTGATTTTGGCTTGAGAAAAGTAACACACCCTGTTCCAGGAACCCATCCTTGACCCACCCAGTTCTCTGCTTAATGTTCAATAATACATTGTCCCCAGGGTAGCTGTTCGAGATAAAATCTAAACCTTCCTTGAGGCATAAACTGCCCGACTTTCTCTTCTCCACCCCTTGCCTTGTGACCCACCCATCTTGCCTTGTGATTTTCTTTACCCTCCACCCCTTACCTCATGATTTTTTGTCCTCTGCCCCCTGCCTTATGATTTTCCCCCTTAAAAACCCATGACTTCAGTTGTTCGGAGTCGAACTCCTCTGCCCCTGTGTGGGTTATGAGCTCGGCCCCAGTGCACTGGTCTCCCCTGAATAAACCTCATGTGATTGCAGCAAGATGGTCTCTCGTGAATTTCTGGGGTGTCGCCTTATCCCAAGACTAGAGCAAGGGTCTCCCCGATTCAGGGTGGGTCTTTCAACCCAAGAGTTGAACTTTTAAACAAGAAGTAAGTTGGGATCACCAATGATTCAACGAAAAGGAGAGACAAGTAAGTGTGGGGCTCAGCAGGATCCTCCAAGAAGCACTAAAGACAGCTCAGCCCTTGCTGCATACTTTGCATAGCAGTTTCATGGGAGTGTTTGTATTATGGACCTATACACCTAAATTTTTATGCCTAGAATAACCTACATTCCAATTGACCCAAGACAGGCTCCATATAGGTTGCCCCAGTGTTCTAACTAATTTTACATTCTAGCACTCTCAATAGCACACTGTGAGTTTGTGAACAGAGCTCAATGCATAGAGCACTTGACTTGGAAGGCTGAAGCCTAGGGGTCAATCCTCTCGACTAAAAAGAAGAAGTATGTACGGGTTATCCTCTGCAAACTTGTGACTGTTTGGGGGCCTTATGTTTTTGTGGAATGAGTGATGAATGTTTTAAAGAAAAAAGTTGACTGAGCATCGACTTCTCATGTCTTAGACACTGAGCTTAAAGCTGGGCTAGAAGCACAAATGTATTTTTGTGTTAGGAAGAGCTACTGTCTAGGTTAGGTACGGTAACACAGCCAGGAAACATTTAATGAGGATATTTCATATATTGTGTTTCATATATTACATTTGAGCTCTATGACCATCTTGACAGGATTTAGACTCACATGAGAGAAACCTTTCTGGGAATGTAGGTGAGGATACCAGCTAAAGAAGTTTAGCTGCTAAAGAGGTGAAGAATCAATTGTGGGCAGAACCATCCCAGGGGATAGGGCCCTAGACTGAAGAAAACAAAAGATTAAGGGGCTGATCGCCCGTTCATCTTTGCACATCCTGGCTTAGATGCACCGTGAACAGCTTGCTCACGCGTTGGCCACCACAGCTACTCTGCGCCGTCACACTCTTGCCAACACGATGCCCTAAACGCTCTCAGGATGAATCAAAAGGAACCCTCCCTCTTTAATTTACTTCAGCCTGTTATGTCACAGCAGTGAGAAACATAACTAAAATACTCTGCAAGTCTCTGATAGAGCCACCTCGTAGCGCTAAAGAGTTAAAAGCAGGCAATGACATGGACAGGAAAGACGTCTGAGGTGGACGGGGAAGAGAATTCCCAGCGTCAATCATCTGGGCATGACCACAGGAGTAGATTTTTGTACAGATACAGAAACTGGAAAGTTTATTACAAAGCTAGGATATCTTTCCTCTGTTCTTTTGACTCAGGATTTCCAGAAATTATATTTAATATTGAGGATACAGGCGGCTCTACCAAGTCTAGACTGTTTTATGAGGAACCAGAGGCTGAAGAGAACTTACTTGGAATATTAAGTACTCTTCTTCCTTCTTTAATTATAGCTTCAGTTATCCCACTGCCAACACCAAAGGCCAGCGGTTTGATTTCGTTAGGGAAGATGACTAATTTCCTGGTACATACTTATGCAAGTGTAGAGAGCTACGATGGGATGGTATGCCACCTGGCAGGAACTTGAGATTGACCAAGGTGAAGTTCCTCTCCCAGCCTTTGAGCGGGAACTTCTGTGTTAGCCATAATCCCCTCCACCTAGGGTGGAGTGCTCAGATCAAGGCTCAGTTCATTGTTTTCCAAGGACTTGCAGTTTCCTGAGAGGCATTAGCCACCTGATACCAGCCACCTGCAGAGCAAGAGAGCCGGTTCTGTGAGTCTCCAGCCTTTGGGGAAAGGGTCCCCACCCAGCCCCACCTACACGTATATTTGGAAACCCCCATTAAACTTTGAGCCTTGGGCACAAAATTTGTCTTGGCTTCGTGTTCTTCTTGCCATCCCATTTCTATCCCCAGCTTTCTTACCAGATAACCCAGTAACCCGGTTCAATGTAGCTGCGGGCAGCAAACAACTAACTTGAGGAGAAGGGTAGCAGATAATGGACACTTCTAAAACAGAGAGGGGACAGGAGACATCGTAGAGACAACAGTTGTCCTTTTGCAGAGCTATTCATCAGGAGGAGACAGGAGTCGTCGTCGGTGGATATTGAGAGACTGACTGGTAGGCAATGTGCTGATCTCCGGAACATGTTAATTCATTAGTTCACTGAGTATTTTATGCACTCCTGCTACCAGAGAAAGAATTTTCTAGGTGCTAGGATAGAAGAGAAAATTTTGCATTTGTAATAGACCCCAAGGGGATTCAATGGTCCTGGACTGTGGGGAACACGCTAGGTAACCAAGCAACAGGCCGTTGGGTAACAGGACCGCCCTCAGGTGGCTCAGTGATTAACACCAGCCTTCCAACTCACAACTGTAATCACAGTACTTGGAAGGTATAGGCAAGAGGATCCAAATTCTAGGTTTTCTTCAGCTGACATAGAAGACGGACCACCTAAAAGGATTTTTTATCAAATAAATTATCTTCAAATCTTCATTTTCTTTTTTTTTTGTTTGTTTGTTTGTTTGTTTGTTTTTTTCGAGACCGGAAATTTTTCATTTTAATAATTTAAAACATATGTTCAACTGGCACTTTTACTTTTTTTTAATTAAAAACAATTAAGCCGGGCGTGGTGGCGCACGCCTGTAATCCCCAGCACTTGGGAGGCAGAGGCAGGCGGATTTCTGAGTTCGAGGCCAGCCTGGTCTACAGAGTGAGTTCCAAGACAGCCAGGACCACACAGAGAAACCCTGTCTCGAAAAACCAAAATCAAAACAAACAAAAAAACAAAAACAAAAACAAAAAAACAAAAACAAAAACAAACAAACAAAACAAAGCTGGGCATAGTGGCACACACCTTTAATCCAGTACTGAGGAGGCAGAGAAAGGTAGATCTCTGTGAGCTGAAAGCCAGCCTGGTCTACATAATGAATTCCAAAACAGCCAAGACTAGTGAGGCTCTCTCTCAGAAATATAAAAAATAAAAGCTGTTGTTGTTTCAGAATTTCCCACATACATATAAAATGTTTAAATCAAATCCCTCCTTTTTACTCCCATCAACTTTCATGACGTGTGTGTTTGTGTGTTAAAATGCCCATTTAGCACAGCAATAGGGTTCTCCCCCAGGGCTCTTCGTATAGCCAGTCATTGGGATTTGGCTCAGTTCATGATACCAGGCAAGAGTGTTGTCCTGTGGAACACACATTAAACCTTAACACTCAGAGAGTGTTTGGTTACTCCCATAATGTTTGTGCCAATACGACATATCTTTTTTTTTTTTTTTTTTTTTTGAGACAGGGTTTCTCTGTGTGGTCCTGGCTGTCCTGGAACTCACTCTGTAGACCAGGCTGGCCTTGAACTCAGAAATCCGCCTGCCTCTGCCTCCCAAGTGCTGGGATTACAGGCGTGCGCCACCACGCCCGGCTTCCAATACGACATATTTTACCAAGCCAGTTATCACTGTAGCTTACACAGCTCACAGCTGGGTAAGACTATTATTACTTTTCTACCCCAGTAATATGCATGGACCTGGACGGCATTAGGAAAGCTATCCAGTAGGGATGAAGTTTCCAGGCTGGTACCAGCATGGTTTCTCCACGTCCTTCCTATGACTCAAGTACATGTTGTCTTCAGCAATAGGGTCTTACTTTCAAGTTCTGAAGGGTAGCCAAGAGCAATTTCCAATAACCTATACTATTGTCTGGAAGATGTTCCTTTCTTATAGGCTAACAAAATTTAAAGCCCCTTTACATATGTAGACATTTTAGGAAGCTTCTACAGTAGTAGGTTTCTGCAAGACATTTCCATAGCATTAGTTATTCCTCTATACCCCTCCACATCCCTCTCTTCTCTACGCTGCTCACCCATCCCTCATCTCATTTACCCCTCCCTGTTCCTGTTCTGGTTTTCCCTTTCCCCTTCATACCACCTGTATCCTATCCCGCTTCCCTTTAAGTTCCTCAGCAGTGACACCTTAATATTTTATGGTTTCAGATGAGCTCACTCAGAATAACCATTGCGCCTCAATCCATTTATCAGTGTAATTTCATTTTTCTTTACACCCAAATAATATTCCATTGTGTTTATGTATCATATTTTCATTATCTACTTATCACTTGATGGACATCTAGGCTATTTCCAATTCCTGGCTGCTATGAATAGAACAGAAATGGACATAGACAATCAAGTATCTCTGTAGTAGGAATATGGGGGTCCTTTGAGAATGTGCCCAGAGGTAATATAGACAGATCAAATGGTAGAAATATTTGTAGCTTTTTTGAGGAAACCCTACACTGATTTTTATGGCGGCTGTAACAGATTGCACTTCTTCCAACAGGGCATAAATCTCCCTTCCCCACACCCATGCCAGAATTTGTTGTCAGAACAATAACAACAACAACAACAACAACAACAACAAAAACTTAACCACTGTGATAAGGGTAAGATGAAATCTCAAATTGGTTTTAATGTGTGTTTTTCTGGCAACTAAGAGTACTGAAAAACAGTTTAAACAGTGTTTCTCAGCTGTCTGTATTTTTGTTGTTGTTTTTGTAATTCTATGCTTAGTTCATGTCTCAATTTTAAATTGGGTTGTTTGTTTTTGTGACAATATTTTGATTTCTTTGTGCATTCTAGAGAACCCTCAATCAGATATACAGCTGGTAAAAATTTTTTCTTTACTGTACAGATGCTTCTCGTAGTTTAATGAAGTCCCATTTGCCAAATATTGTTCTTAAGGCCCATGCTACTGAGGTCTTGGTACTGGGGTCCTCTCCTGTACAAATATGGTGAAGCATGTTCCCTACACTCTCCTCTACCAGATTCAGGCCATCAGGCCTTATGTTGAGGTCCTTGAACTATTTTGAGTTGACTTTTGTGCAAGATGAGAGATAAGGATCTCTCTCTCTTTCTTTGTTTCTTTGTTTCTTTGTTTCTTTTTTTCGTTCTTTCCTTCCTTTTTTCTTTTTTTAAGATTTATTGATTTACATTGGCTACCAGTCTACTGTAAATTGCTTTTACTATGTTTTGGTATGGGCCTTGAATTCCTGTTCTTTCCAAGACTTTTAGCATGAAAGGATGCTGAATTTTGTCAAATGCTTTTTCAGCATCCAATGAGATGACCATGTGGTTTTTTTCTTTGAGTTTGTTTATGTAGTGGATTACATTGATTTCTGTATATTGAACCATCCCTGCATCCCTGGGATGAAGCCAACTTGATCATGGTGAATGATCATTTTGATGTATTCTTGGATTCAGTTGGCAAGAATTTTATTGAGTATTTTTGCATCGATGTTCATAAGGGAAATTGGTTTGAAGTTCTCTTTCTTAGTTGGATCTTTGTGTGGTTATGGTATCAGCGTAATTGTGGCTTTGTAGAATGAGTTGGGTAGTGTTCCTTCTGTTTCTATTTTGTGGAATAGTTTGAAGAATATTGGTATTAGGTCTTCTTTGAAGGTCTGATAGAATTCTGCACTAAAACCATCTGGTCCTGTGCATTTATTGGTTGAAAGACTTTCTATGACCCCTTCTATTTCTTTGGGGGTTATGGAACTGTTTAGATGATCTATTTGATCCTGATTTAATTTTGGTATTTGGTATCTGTCTAGGAAATTGTCCGTTTCCTCCAGATTCTCCAGTTGTGTTGAGTATAGGCTTTTGTAGTAGGAGCTGATGATTTTTTGAATTTCCTCAGTTTCTGTTGTTATATCTCCCTTTTCATTTCTAATTTTGTTAATTTGGATATTAATAGAAAAGAAACTGGGGAAGACCCTTAAGGACATTGGCTCAGGGGGAAAGTTCCTGAACAGAACACCAATAGCTTATGCTCTAAGATCAAAAATAGACAAATGAGACCTCATAAAATTACAAAGTTTCTGTAAGGCAAAAGACACTGTCAAAAGGACAAATCAGCAACCAACAAATTGGGAAAAGATCTTCACCAACCCTACATCCGACAGAGGGCTAATATCCAATGTATACAAAGAACTCAAGAAGTTAGACCCCAGAAAACCAAATAACCCTATCAAAAAATGGGGTACAGAGCTAAACAAAGACTTTTCACCTGAAGAAATTTGGATGGCTGAGAAGCACCTTAAGAAATGTTCAACATTATTAGTCATTAGGGAAATGCAAATCAAAACAACCCTGAGATTTCACCTCACACCAGTCAGAATGGCTAAGATTAAAAACTCAGGAAACAGCAGGTGTTGGCAAGGATGTGGAGAAAGAGGAACATTCCTCCACTGCTGGTGGGATTGCAACCACTCTGGAAATCAGTCTGGCAGTTCCTCAGAAAACTGGACACGATACTTCCGGAGGACCCTGCCATACCACTCCTGGGCATTTCTCAGAAGATTCCCCAGCATGTAATAAGGGTACATGCTCCACTATGTTCATAGCAGCCTTATTTATAATAGCCAGAAGCTGGAAAGAACCCAGATGTCCCTCAACAGAGGAATGGATACAAAAAATGTGGTATATATACACAATGGAGTACTATTCAGCCATTAGAAACAATGAATTCATGAAATTCTTTTATTTATTTATTTATTTATTTATTTATTTGGTTTTTTTCGAGACAGGGTTTTTCTGTGTAGTCCTGGCTGTCCTGGAACTCACTCGGTAGACCAGGCTGGCCTCGAACTCAGAAATCCGCCTGCCTCCGCCTCCCAAGTGCTGGGATTAAAGGCGTGCGCCACCACCGCCCGGCGAATTATTCCCTCTTAAACCACTAACCAAAGTAAATCCTCTTTTTTTTTTTTTTTTTTTTTTTTTGTCCACGAAGGCTTTTTATTTATGCTTTACATTTAAAAAAAGAATCCCAGGATTTTCCCTCCTGTATGTTTTCGTCTTGCCTCTTCATGGTCCATGATGCCAGCTGAGGTTGTCAGCACAATGAAACCAAACTGCCGTGACGGGAGCAGATTGCTCTGCCATTTCTCTAGGTCTTTGAGTTGAACATCAAATCTAGGGCTTATAACTCCACACTTGTTCAACCTTCCTGTGAGGTTCACAACGATCTTCCCAGCTCTGTGATCATCAATGATCTCGAACTCACCAATGTAGCCGTGCTTCATCATCACAGTTAGGAACCGAACGATGACTTTAGAGCACGGCCTGATGAGGACCTGGCGCTTGCCTCTCTTCTCAGCGTTGTTGATGCTCTTGAGAGCATCCGCCAAAACATTCATTCGCACCATGGTGACGGCGTAAATCCTCTTAAGATGCGTCTGACAGGCATGTGTCACAACGCTTAACCAAAGTAACTGATATTCCTGCAGTAGCTAGCTGATATTCCTGCAGTAGCTAGTAACACGTGCTGGAGGCTGTGGAGCAGGTAAGGCCCTGCCACTCACAGGAGAATGAGCTTGGAGAGAAACAAGCATGTCTTCGCTGCATGGTTCCCTCTGAAGTGCTTCATGCAGATGCTTAATAAGCACCTGAAGAGGAATATCCAGGGAAGTGTGACACCCTGAACCCAGTGCTTCGCCAGACTATCCAGGCCTGCTGCAGCAGCCTTGTATTTGCTGACTTGAGGACTTTTCTTTGGGTAGAAGCGCAGACCTTGCCATCAGGACTCGGGTGATGATGGTAAGAGCAGCTCAGCAGAGACGTTGCCCTACAGTCTAAAAGAATCCCGAGATGCAACTTCTAGAAGTTTCCACAAACTCGCTTCTGGGTTTATTTTACACGGCACAAAAGCCCATAGAACTTGCAGGAGGGAATATACTCTACATCTAGAAATTTGGTTGGCTCACGGGCACACCACATTCCCATTATCCAAGAATCTTCAACAGAGGGCACATTGTTCAGTGATTTGTGCTGTTTCCTGGGCTTTCCACAAACTTCACTTCCTGTTTGCTTTGCTGAAGGAAATCTCCTTCAGGATTTTCATGAGAACAATTTTCTAAGCCCTGAAAACCACAGAGGAGCATTTTTCTAGGAAGGGCGGTGCAGATGTTTAAACACTTCCATTTTGCTTCCTTTAACAGGAAATGCATCTGTGCTTGAATATTAGCATGAAAATAACCACATTCTCAGCTGCTTTTCATTTTCCCTGCATGGGAGACTAGATCTTATTCTCTAACCTCCCTCCCTCCAACTTCACAAAGTGATCTTGACCCTAAAACACTTCCATATAAAGAGAAAAAGTTAGGTCAGATATAAAATTAGCATACCATTTTGTCCCTTTTAATCATTTGCTATCCTTTATGAGTATCATGTAGAAGTTTTAGTCTGTTAAATCAAATGAGGCAAATCCAAGAAGCTAAATTTAAATACCTTTCCTCATAATCATTCTAGAACCAGCCAGATACTTTAACTTACACAGTGCTTACGTTTTCCTGGAGGACTTTAGGAAGAATTAAGTTCCCTCAACCCTAGGAGCCACTTGGCCTAGGCACCGTTCCCTTTGTAGCCAAACAGTTCTAGCTTGCTCTAACATCTGAGCACATTCTCATTCTAACAAGAATCCACTGAGCATTGCCTGTATGTAGAACTGACAGTGTCTAGTCTCAATAATGTCCATTTCTTTCCTGTAAGAGACAATTGCTGGCGTGTTGGATAGTAAGTCAGCCTACTTCCAGTTCTACTGCATTACTCCTGGGCCTTTTATAAAAGCAGAATAATAAACCAGACATGTCCCCAGTCATATCTGTGCTCTGTGTGTCATGTTTTACTGTCATGTGCATCTCCTTTGTTAATCAAGGGACTTTGTCAAGTTTCATTTATAATGGGTGACATATTTCATTTATAATGGGTGACATATTTGGCGAGGGGAAACAGAACAGTAGATAACTGACAGCTTTGGACTCAGGTGTCTCTGTAAAAGGAGAAATACACAGAGATCCAAAGACCAAACAGGCTAAATAAGACAGAAGGGAAAAGAAAGAGATGAACACTGACAGAGGCAGATTCGTTTTTATTAATTAAAATTTACAGTGGGGCCAGGCATGGTGGTGTCCACAGTCAATTGCAGCACCTGGGAGTTCCAGGCCAGCCTGGCCTATATAGTTAGCTCCAGGTCAGCTAGGGCTGAATACTAAGAAATTAAACAGTCTGAAGACTGAGTCTTTAAACAAACAAACAAAGAAAAGCAGAATGGCAGGGAGTACTGGTAAAGGAAAGAAGGCTTCACCTAAGGTAGAAAAGCCAGTAATTAGGGAACCAAGAGGTTGTCTGGAGTTCACACTGAGAGACCCTAACTCAATGTTTTTAGACCCCTAGCAACCAAGCTTAGCACAGAGTAAATTTTTTTCTGCTTTCAGTTCAGCCCTAAGTAACTCGTCTTTCTGATTTTGGCTTGAGAAAAGTAACACACCCTGTTCCAGGAACCCATCCTTGACCCACCCAGTTCTCTGCTTAATGTTCAATAATACATTGTCCCCAGGGTAGCTGTTCGAGATAAAATCTAAACCTTCCTTGAGGCATAAACTGCCCGACTTTCTCTTCTCCACCCCTTGCCTTGTGACCCACCCATCTTGCCTTGTGATTTTCTTTACCCTCCACCCCTTACCTCATGATTTTTTGTCCTCTGCCCCCTGCCTTATGATTTTCCCCCTTAAAAACCCATGACTTCAGTTGTTCGGAGTCGAACTCCTCTGCCCCTGTGTGGGTTATGAGCTCGGCCCCAGTGCACTGGTCTCCCCTGAATAAACCTCATGTGATTGCAGCAAGATGGTCTCTCGTGAATTTCTGGGGTGTCGCCTTATCCCAAGACTAGAGCAAGGGTCTCCCCGATTCAGGGTGGGTCTTTCAACCCAAGAGTTGAACTTTTAAACAAGAAGTAAGTTGGGATCACCAATGATTCAACGAAAAGGAGAGACAAGTAAGTGTGGGGCTCAGCAGGATCCTCCAAGAAGCACTAAAGACAGCTCAGCCCTTGCTGCATACTTTGCATAGCAGTTTCATGGGAGTGTTTGTATTATGGACCTATACACCTAAATTTTTATGCCTAGAATAACCTACATTCCAATTGACCCAAGACAGGCTCCATATAGGTTGCCCCAGTGTTCTAACTAATTTTACATTCTAGCACTCTCAATAGCACACTGTGAGTTTGTGAACAGAGCTCAATGCATAGAGCACTTGACTTGGAAGGCTGAAGCCTAGGGGTCAATCCTCTCGACTAAAAAGAAGAAGTATGTACGGGTTATCCTCTGCAAACTTGTGACTGTTTGGGGGCCTTATGTTTTTGTGGAATGAGTGATGAATGTTTTAAAGAAAAAAGTTGACTGAGCATCGACTTCTCATGTCTTAGACACTGAGCTTAAAGCTGGGCTAGAAGCACAAATGTATTTTTGTGTTAGGAAGAGCTACTGTCTAGGTTAGGTACGGTAACACAGCCAGGAAACATTTAATGAGGATATTTCATATATTGTGTTTCATATATTACATTTGAGCTCTATGACCATCTTGACAGGATTTAGACTCACATGAGAGAAACCTTTCTGGGAATGTAGGTGAGGATACCAGCTAAAGAAGTTTAGCTGCTAAAGAGGTGAAGAATCAATTGTGGGCAGAACCATCCCAGGGGATAGGGCCCTAGACTGAAGAAAACAAAAGATTAAGGGGCTGATCGCCCGTTCATCTTTGCACATCCTGGCTTAGATGCACCGTGAACAGCTTGCTCACGCGTTGGCCACCACAGCTACTCTGCGCCGTCACACTCTTGCCAACACGATGCCCTAAACGCTCTCAGGATGAATCAAAAGGAACCCTCCCTCTTTAATTTACTTCAGCCTGTTATGTCACAGCAGTGAGAAACATAACTAAAATACTCTGCAAGTCTCTGATAGAGCCACCTCGTAGCGCTAAAGAGTTAAAAGCAGGCAATGACATGGACAGGAAAGACGTCTGAGGTGGACGGGGAAGAGAATTCCCAGCGTCAATCATCTGGGCATGACCACAGGAGTAGATTTTTGTACAGATACAGAAACTGGAAAGTTTATTACAAAGCTAGGATATCTTTCCTCTGTTCTTTTGACTCAGGATTTCCAGAAATTATATTTAATATTGAGGATACAGGCGGCTCTACCAAGTCTAGACTGTTTTATGAGGAACCAGAGGCTGAAGAGAACTTACTTGGAATATTAAGTACTCTTCTTCCTTCTTTAATTATAGCTTCAGTTATCCCACTGCCAACACCAAAGGCCAGCGGTTTGATTTCGTTAGGGAAGATGACTAATTTCCTGGTACATACTTATGCAAGTGTAGAGAGCTACGATGGGATGGTATGCCACCTGGCAGGAACTTGAGATTGACCAAGGTGAAGTTCCTCTCCCAGCCTTTGAGCGGGAACTTCTGTGTTAGCCATAATCCCCTCCACCTAGGGTGGAGTGCTCAGATCAAGGCTCAGTTCATTGTTTTCCAAGGACTTGCAGTTTCCTGAGAGGCATTAGCCACCTGATACCAGCCACCTGCAGAGCAAGAGAGCCGGTTCTGTGAGTCTCCAGCCTTTGGGGAAAGGGTCCCCACCCAGCCCCACCTACACGTATATTTGGAAACCCCCATTAAACTTTGAGCCTTGGGCACAAAATTTGTCTTGGCTTCGTGTTCTTCTTGCCATCCCATTTCTATCCCCAGCTTTCTTACCAGATAACCCAGTAACCCGGTTCAATGTAGCTGCGGGCAGCAAACAACTAACTTGAGGAGAAGGGTAGCAGATAATGGACACTTCTAAAACAGAGAGGGGACAGGAGACATCGTAGAGACAACAGTTGTCCTTTTGCAGAGCTATTCATCAGGAGGAGACAGGAGTCGTCGTCGGTGGATATTGAGAGACTGACTGGTAGGCAATGTGCTGATCTCCGGAACATGTTAATTCATTAGTTCACTGAGTATTTTATGCACTCCTGCTACCAGAGAAAGAATTTTCTAGGTGCTAGGATAGAAGAGAAAATTTTGCATTTGTAATAGACCCCAAGGGGATTCAATGGTCCTGGACTGTGGGGAACACGCTAGGTAACCAAGCAACAGGCCGTTGGGTAACAGGACCGCCCTCAGGTGGCTCAGTGATTAACACCAGCCTTCCAACTCACAACTGTAATCACAGTACTTGGAAGGTATAGGCAAGAGGATCCAAATTCTAGGTTTTCTTCAGCTGACATAGAAGACGGACCACCTAAAAGGATTTTTTATCAAATAAATTATCTTCAAATCTTCATTTTCTTTTTTTTTTGTTTGTTTGTTTGTTTGTTTGTTTTTTTCGAGACCGGAAATTTTTCATTTTAATAATTTAAAACATATGTTCAACTGGCACTTTTACTTTTTTTTAATTAAAAACAATTAAGCCGGGCGTGGTGGCGCACGCCTGTAATCCCCAGCACTTGGGAGGCAGAGGCAGGCGGATTTCTGAGTTCGAGGCCAGCCTGGTCTACAGAGTGAGTTCCAAGACAGCCAGGACCACACAGAGAAACCCTGTCTCGAAAAACCAAAATCAAAACAAACAAAAAAACAAAAACAAAAACAAAAAAACAAAAACAAAAACAAACAAACAAAACAAAGCTGGGCATAGTGGCACACACCTTTAATCCAGTACTGAGGAGGCAGAGAAAGGTAGATCTCTGTGAGCTGAAAGCCAGCCTGGTCTACATAATGAATTCCAAAACAGCCAAGACTAGTGAGGCTCTCTCTCAGAAATATAAAAAATAAAAGCTGTTGTTGTTTCAGAATTTCCCACATACATATAAAATGTTTAAATCAAATCCCTCCTTTTTACTCCCATCAACTTTCATGACGTGTGTGTTTGTGTGTTAAAATGCCCATTTAGCACAGCAATAGGGTTCTCCCCCAGGGCTCTTCGTATAGCCAGTCATTGGGATTTGGCTCAGTTCATGATACCAGGCAAGAGTGTTGTCCTGTGGAACACACATTAAACCTTAACACTCAGAGAGTGTTTGGTTACTCCCATAATGTTTGTGCCAATACGACATATCTTTTTTTTTTTTTTTTTTTTTTTGAGACAGGGTTTCTCTGTGTGGTCCTGGCTGTCCTGGAACTCACTCTGTAGACCAGGCTGGCCTTGAACTCAGAAATCCGCCTGCCTCTGCCTCCCAAGTGCTGGGATTACAGGCGTGCGCCACCACGCCCGGCTTCCAATACGACATATTTTACCAAGCCAGTTATCACTGTAGCTTACACAGCTCACAGCTGGGTAAGACTATTATTACTTTTCTACCCCAGTAATATGCATGGACCTGGACGGCATTAGGAAAGCTATCCAGTAGGGATGAAGTTTCCAGGCTGGTACCAGCATGGTTTCTCCACGTCCTTCCTATGACTCAAGTACATGTTGTCTTCAGCAATAGGGTCTTACTTTCAAGTTCTGAAGGGTAGCCAAGAGCAATTTCCAATAACCTATACTATTGTCTGGAAGATGTTCCTTTCTTATAGGCTAACAAAATTTAAAGCCCCTTTACATATGTAGACATTTTAGGAAGCTTCTACAGTAGTAGGTTTCTGCAAGACATTTCCATAGCATTAGTTATTCCTCTATACCCCTCCACATCCCTCTCTTCTCTACGCTGCTCACCCATCCCTCATCTCATTTACCCCTCCCTGTTCCTGTTCTGGTTTTCCCTTTCCCCTTCATACCACCTGTATCCTATCCCGCTTCCCTTTAAGTTCCTCAGCAGTGACACCTTAATATTTTATGGTTTCAGATGAGCTCACTCAGAATAACCATTGCGCCTCAATCCATTTATCAGTGTAATTTCATTTTTCTTTACACCCAAATAATATTCCATTGTGTTTATGTATCATATTTTCATTATCTACTTATCACTTGATGGACATCTAGGCTATTTCCAATTCCTGGCTGCTATGAATAGAACAGAAATGGACATAGACAATCAAGTATCTCTGTAGTAGGAATATGGGGGTCCTTTGAGAATGTGCCCAGAGGTAATATAGACAGATCAAATGGTAGAAATATTTGTAGCTTTTTTGAGGAAACCCTACACTGATTTTTATGGCGGCTGTAACAGATTGCACTTCTTCCAACAGGGCATAAATCTCCCTTCCCCACACCCATGCCAGAATTTGTTGTCAGAACAATAACAACAACAACAACAACAACAACAACAAAAACTTAACCACTGTGATAAGGGTAAGATGAAATCTCAAATTGGTTTTAATGTGTGTTTTTCTGGCAACTAAGAGTACTGAAAAACAGTTTAAACAGTGTTTCTCAGCTGTCTGTATTTTTGTTGTTGTTTTTGTAATTCTATGCTTAGTTCATGTCTCAATTTTAAATTGGGTTGTTTGTTTTTGTGACAATATTTTGATTTCTTTGTGCATTCTAGAGAACCCTCAATCAGATATACAGCTGGTAAAAATTTTTTCTTTACTGTACAGATGCTTCTCGTAGTTTAATGAAGTCCCATTTGCCAAATATTGTTCTTAAGGCCCATGCTACTGAGGTCTTGGTACTGGGGTCCTCTCCTGTACAAATATGGTGAAGCATGTTCCCTACACTCTCCTCTACCAGATTCAGGCCATCAGGCCTTATGTTGAGGTCCTTGAACTATTTTGAGTTGACTTTTGTGCAAGATGAGAGATAAGGATCTCTCTCTCTTTCTTTGTTTCTTTGTTTCTTTGTTTCTTTTTTTCGTTCTTTCCTTCCTTTTTTCTTTTTTTAAGATTTATTGATTTACATTGGCTACCAGTCTACTGTAAATTGCTTTTACTATGTTTTGGTATGGGCCTTGAATTCCTGTTCTTTCCAAGACTTTTAGCATGAAAGGATGCTGAATTTTGTCAAATGCTTTTTCAGCATCCAATGAGATGACCATGTGGTTTTTTTCTTTGAGTTTGTTTATGTAGTGGATTACATTGATTTCTGTATATTGAACCATCCCTGCATCCCTGGGATGAAGCCAACTTGATCATGGTGAATGATCATTTTGATGTATTCTTGGATTCAGTTGGCAAGAATTTTATTGAGTATTTTTGCATCGATGTTCATAAGGGAAATTGGTTTGAAGTTCTCTTTCTTAGTTGGATCTTTGTGTGGTTATGGTATCAGCGTAATTGTGGCTTTGTAGAATGAGTTGGGTAGTGTTCCTTCTGTTTCTATTTTGTGGAATAGTTTGAAGAGTATTGGTATTAGGTCTTCTTTGAAGGTCTGATAGAATTCTGCACTAAAACCATCTGGTCCTATGCATTTATTGGTTGAAAGACTTTCTATGACCCCTTCTATTTCTTTGGGGGTTATGGAACTGTTTAGATGATCTATTTGATCCTGATTTAATTTTGGTATTTGGTATCTGTCTAGGAAATTGTCCGTTTCCTCCAGATTCTCCAGTTGTGTTGAGTATAGGCTTTTGTAGTAGGAGCTGATGATTTTTTGAATTTCCTCAGTTTCTGTTGTTATATCTCCCTTTTCATTTCTAATTTTGTTAATTTGGATATTAATAGAAAAGAAACTGGGGAAGACCCTTAAGGACATTGGCTCAGGGGGAAAGTTCCTGAACAGAACACCAATAGCTTATGCTCTAAGATCAAAAATAGACAAATGAGACCTCATAAAATTACAAAGTTTCTGTAAGGCAAAAGACACTGTCAAAAGGACAAATCAGCAACCAACAAATTGGGAAAAGATCTTCACCAACCCTACATCCGACAGAGGGCTAATATCCAATGTATACAAAGAACTCAAGAAGTTAGACCCCAGAAAACCAAATAACCCTATCAAAAAATGGGGTACAGAGCTAAACAAAGACTTTTCACCTGAAGAAATTTGGATGGCTGAGAAGCACCTTAAGAAATGTTCAACATTATTAGTCATTAGGGAAATGCAAATCAAAACAACCCTGAGATTTCACCTCACACCAGTCAGAATGGCTAAGATTAAAAACTCAGGAAACAGCAGGTGTTGGCAAGGATGTGGAGAAAGAGGAACATTCCTCCACTGCTGGTGGGATTGCAACCACTCTGGAAATCAGTCTGGCAGTTCCTCAGAAAACTGGACACGATACTTCCGGAGGACCCTGCCATACCACTCCTGGGCATTTCTCAGAAGATTCCCCAGCATGTAATAAGGGTACATGCTCCACTATGTTCATAGCAGCCTTATTTATAATAGCCAGAAGCTGGAAAGAACCCAGATGTCCCTCAACAGAGGAATGGATACAAAAAATGTGGTATATATACACAATGGAGTACTATTCAGCCATTAGAAACAATGAATTCATGAAATTCTTTTATTTATTTATTTATTTATTTATTTATTTGGTTTTTTTCGAGACAGGGTTTTTCTGTGTAGTCCTGGCTGTCCTGGAACTCACTTTGTAGACCAGGCTGGCCTCGAACTCGGAAATCCGCCTGCCTCTGCCTCCCAAGTGCTGGGATTACAGGCATGTGCCACCACGTCCGGCTAATTCATGAAATTCTTAGAGAAATGGATGGAGCTGGAGAACATCATACTAAGTATGGTAACCCAGTCTCAAAAGAATACCCATGGTGTGCACTCACTGATAAGTGGATATTAGACTAGAATCTTGGAACACCAAAGACACAATCCACATAGCAAATGATGTCCGAGAAGAAGGAAGGAGTGGACCCTGGTTCTGGAAAGGCTCAATGCGTCAGTGTAGGGGAATACCAGAACTGGGAAGTGGGAAGGGGTGGATGGGGGAACAGGGGGAGGGAAAAGGGCATATGGGATCTTTGGGGGGCGGGGAACCAGGAAAAGGGAAATGAAATGTAAATAAAGAATATATCCAATAAAAAAAGATTTATTGATTTATTATGTATACGGCATTCTGCCTGCATGTATGCCTGCAGGCCAGAAGAGGGCACCAGATCTCATTATAGATGGTGATGAGTCACCCAACATGCTGGGAATTGAAATCAGCATGTCTGGAAGAGCAGCCGGTTCTCTCCTAACCTCTGAGCCATCTGTCCAGCCCCCATATTTAGTTTTCTGTAACTATCCAGTTTTACCAGAACCATTTGTTGAAAATGCTGTCCTTCATATGTATTTTGGGGCTCAATCCTCTTCCATTAACCAATGTGATTGTTTTTCTGCCATGGTGTTTTTATTACTATAGCATCAGAGCACGTCTTGAAATAGGGGGAGTGGGACCATCAGCAGTGTTTTTAATAGTTTAGGGTTGTTTTCCATATCCTGGTTCTTTTGTCTTTCCATGGTAATTTTAAGAATTTTTTTCCACCAGGCGGTGATGGCGCATGCCTTTAATCCGAGCACTTGGGAGGCAGAGGCAGGCAGATTTCTGAGTTCAAGGCCAGCCTGGTCTACAGAGTGAGTTCCAGGACAGCCAGGACTACACAGAGAAACCCTGTCTCGAAAAAAACAAAAACAAAAACAAAAACAAAAACAAAAAAACAAAAAGAATTTTTTTTCAATTTCTGGGAAGAAGAGCTTTGAAATTTTTATGGGGCCTACATTGAGTCTATGCATTGATTTGGTAATAGGCCCATTCTCACATATTAATCCTGCTACCACGAGAGCATGGGAGGTCTTTCCATTTTCTGCAATTTATTTTTGAAATGTCCTAAAGATTTTATTGCACAGATCTTTTGCTTCCTATGTTACATTTATTCCAAAATATCTTTGAGGCAAATATTTTGAGGCATTTGTAAATGTGACTTCTTAAAAGCTTATAGGGTGGGAAGAAATGGGTCCAATCTGAAGGGGTGGGCTGGGAGGTCCTGGAGGAGCCAGCGATCTCTAGAGTGTGGCGTGGATGCCGACCTGGCTCTGGGAGATGAGATCAATCCCAGAGGACTGGTTATGGAGTGGAAGGAGCAAAGCTGAGGTGATAGACAGGGAGGGATGTTCCAGACAAGAGGGAAGAGGGCGGGCTACGGGGAGGAGGAGGAGGCCTAACCGAAGGCAGGAAGGGACTACAGACAAGTGGGGAGAGGGCTCAGGAGATGAAAGAGCAGGTCTCGCTGGAAGTTTAAGAGGGGAATCCTGGGTGGTGGTGGCGCATGCCTTTAATCCCAGCACTTGGGAGGCAGAGGCAGGCAGATTTCTGAGTTCGAGGCTAGCCTGGTCTACAGAGTGAGTTCTAGTCCAACCAGGACTACACAGAGAAACCCTGTCTCGAAAAACCTAAAAAAAAAAAAAAAAAAAAAAAAAAAAAAGCCGGGCGTTCGTGGCGCAAGCCTGTAATCCCAGCACTTGGGAGGCAGAGGCAGGCGGATTTCTGAGTTCAAGGCCAGCCTGGTCTACAGAGTGAGCTCCAGGACAGCCAGGGCTATACAGAGAAACCCTGTCTCAAAAAACAAACAAACAAACAAACAAAACAAAACAAAAAAAAAAAAAAAAAGAGGGGAATCCTAATCATTAGATGGACATTTGGGGTAGGAAGGAGGGGACCAGGAGGTGCAGGGGGAGGGGGTGGGGTGGAGTGAGGTGGGGATGGGGGTGGGGAGTCCTGCAGGAGTCCAGGCAGGTTTGGGGGTGGGAAAAGAGTCCATCTGTCTGGTGTCACAGGGGAGGGAAATCCTAGCGGAATCAGGTGGGTTTATGGGAAGGAGAAGCAGGCCTACTTGGGGGAGCAAAGTGAGGCGAGTTCAGACAAGCCTTTGCCTCTGGAAAGAGCAGGCCTAGCTGGTGGCTCAGGGTTGGGGGTAGGGAGCCTCAGAGGACCTGGGTGAGCCCCAGCAGTGAGAAGGAGCTGATGTAGCTGGAAAAATAGGAGAAGGGAATGCCCAGGGACCCACAGGCGAGCGAGCCTGTGGAGTGGCAAGGGGCCGGCCTCTCAAACCTTGGCATTACTTTTAAACAGTCTAACTCAGCTTAGTCTCTTCTGTCTTGTGCCACGGCACTGTGTGCATATCAAAGCCCAGCTGACAGGAGTCAGGGTTCTCTTTATAACATGTGGATTGTTTTCACCCATCCCCCCTCACAGTTAAATCGAGATTTTATAGACATCTAGGACTTTATCCTTAAAGACTTCACTTGCAATTCATGCTTTCCTTTTGTTTTCATATTTGACAGAAACAGCAGTTTGAATACTGCTACTGCCAATACTTAGTCAATTGCTTCCTTTGTTTATCTCTCTAATCAGGGACTGCCCCTACCACCTCCCTGCCCCCACCCCCGGCTCACCCTGATGTCAGTCATGCAACACATATCACAAAGATGAGTTTTCCTAATGTCACTGGCATCCACCTCTTTTCTGACTAAAATCTTCAGCAGCTTCCCAGGTTCTTTTTGTTTGTTGTTGTTGTTTTGGGTTTTTTTTGTTTTTGTTTTTCGAGACAGGGTTTCTCTGTGTAGCCCTGGCTGTCCTGGAACTCACTCTGTAGACCAGGCTGGCCTCGAACTCAGAAATCCACCTGTCTCTACCTCCCAAGTGCTGGGATTAAAGGCGTGCGCCACTACCACCCAGCAGCTTGCCCGTTTCAAAGACTATCATTTCCAAAGTGAGTGTACATGGCATTTCGTTATAATTCAGGAAGAAAACGCTTAGCCATACACCTGCATTAGCATTTTAAAAGCTAAAACATATGAATGAGGTTAATCGCTCATATGTCTCTCATGGTATAAGATGCACCTTAAATTTAGTGTGATCTCATAATATTCCACCTCTAAGATGGTCTTTGTGAAGCCCCAGAACAGTAAAGACTCATCTATAGGTAAGGGGGCTCCTGATGTCTTCAAAAGGAAATTGTGCAAGTGGGGACATGATGTAAGACCTTCTGGGAGACATTTTGGGAAGGACTTACTACTTGGTATTGTGATTTCTCCAAAGCAGCCTTTTAATAGGAGACTGTGAAACATCTGAGGAAAAAAAAATCAAGATTTCAAAACATCGCTCTTGCTCGTCGGGCCTCTGGAAGGGCAGCCATGCTAGGCTCCTGTCTGTAAGCTCACCACAGCATCAGTGATAGTGTCAGGCCTTGGAGCCTCCCCTTGAGCTGGATCCCAATTTGGGCTGGTCACTGGACCTCCTTTCCCTCAGTCTTTTCTCCATTGTTGTCCCTGCAGTTCTTTTTGATAGGGAACAATTCTGGGTCAGAGGCTCAACAAGCAGATGAATGAATCAGACACAGATACTTACACTCAACCAATGGACAGAAGCTGGGGACCCCTGTGGTTGAATCAGGGAAGGGCTGGAAGAGGCTGAGGAGGAGGGGGACCCCCCATAGGAAGACCAGCAGTCTCAACTAACCTGGACCCCTGAGATCTCTCAGACACTGAGCCACCAACCAGGCAGCACACACTGGCTGATACGAGCACCCCCGACACATATACTGTCTGGCCTCAGTGAGAGAAGATGCACCTAACCCTTGAGAGACCTGAGGCCCCAGAGAGTGGAGAGGCCTGGGGTGGAGGGGAAGGGGGGAAAAAAATTAAAACATCACTCCTTTTCCCAAATGTTTTCTATGGCAGTTATTTCAAGAACAAACTTCAAATATTTTGTCTTCATTTAAAACTCTCCTTAATTCAGGCCAAACAACCATTCCTATCCTACTGTAAAAATAGTTAGAGATCCTGTCTCAATAGCCAACCAACCAAATAAAATAAAATAAAATAAAATAAAATAAAATAAAATAAAATAAAATAAAATAAAATGAATACCACAACTACTACACTTGTCTCCCCTCCCCTGCACTGATTATGTTTATAGTACATAGCATCTAACATCCAAAACCAGCATACTTATTTACAATGGAATGAAGCAGTTTTAATTTCCTTCCTTCTTTCCTTCTTTCCTTCTTTCCTTCTTTCCTTCTTTCCTTCTTTCCTTCTTTCCTTCCTTCCTTCCTTCCTTCCTTCCTTCAATAGTGGGCATGGGAATTGACAATCTCAAACACGCCAGGCAAAATGCTCCATCACCAGAACAAACTAGCCCCACTATTTCCACATGTTTTCCAGGATAGCAGCTGTAAATCAAGACTTTCTTAGACAAGGAGGATTAAGTAGTCCCTGTTTATAGTGGTCAATACCTTCCCAGGAAAATGTAAGATCTTCACAGTCAGAACCATATGTTTTAAATTCTCCCATTAGTTGGGTGCTTTATTAAGTAGAAGCTTAGTAAATACTGACAAAATAGTTTGGTCTTTGTGTAGAAATATTTTGGACTACCAGGTCATATGTTATATCCGTCATCAAATTTTGTTCTAAAGTTAGTGAGGCACTAAGAGATACGAGAAGCTACTGAGTGGAGATGAGTCACCTTTTGCTTATGCCTTATGTGAGGTTCTCTTCACCAGGCTCTATTTCCAGGGGAGCATGGAGTAGCCATAGATGGTTAGGAAAACTGCAGCTCAGACCAATAGACACAAAAATCACGATGCAGAGTCTCCATGCATGGACCTTCCCTGGGTCTTCACCATGCAGAGGCGTTATGCACCTTTCTTCTCCGGGTCGTAGGCTCCCAGCTTAGTCAGCTGTGCCCAGGACATACCTTCCAATTACACCTTTCACTGTCATTTGCCAGGAGACATTTCCAGCCCCTAAACAAAGGAAGTCTGATCCTTCCTCATGCAGTTTCTGTGCTGCTGTTTTATGTATGCTGAATCACATTACATTCCCTTGCTGGGTGCTAACAGTAGGTTTGGTGGGCACATTTAAAATCTACTCAGACAGAAGAAAATGTATTTGTTACTGTAAGATCCGAAAGAAAAACCGGGGTACTTCTGTACCCCCATGCCTCAGAAACCGGCACCCCAAACACTCACGAGAGACAGACCTGATGCAATTTCGCAAGAGGGTTTTAATTTCCAGAGCTCTGGGGGGTTACTGTCTCCCCAGCAAGGTAAAGATGTAAGCCCGCCCAAGCTGGCTTGCCTTGGTCTTTTATAGACTTATAACAGAACCCGCCTACCACAAGCTTCTAAGCCAATCAGTTCAAACCATCCGAACCTGAGCTCTCTGACAACCTATCACCCTCTCACAGAGGCCGGAAGAACTAGTTAAGTCATATCCGCTTACGTGGCCACCGCGCAGTGTCGCGCCCACCCTCCCCCACTGGCCTTGCGGATTCAAGTGCCCCCCACATGCCCAGGCATGGGGGATTCCTAGCTTATAACCTTATCCTTTCATTCCCCACTTCCTGTCTTGTTAATAGTTCTAACCTTAGAACTAGGAGAATTAAAGGTCAGCCTCTTCTTGTCTCAGAAGGCTCTTATATTGCTGCCTAAGTACATAATCTGGACCGCGCACACCTGGTCCCTGATGAAGGCAACTAATCTATTGACTGTATAAGTCTAACTAAGAAACAGGAGCATTATCATTAGGGGTCCTATCAGGGCAGAAAACAGGGTGGTCAAGAATACAAGATAAGGGTCTTTTCACTGAGTCTTAAAGTTTCCCGCATGGTGGCATCTAATGTAGACCATATCTCCGACTTGGAAGCGATGTGGGACTTGTGGATCTCCTCCTGAGTAGGCCTCCGGGACCTCGATGCCTTATCCATTGGAGCACCTCGAGCCTAGAGAGCAAAGGTCCAGTCTCTGTGATCAATTTGGTGAGGATCTCTTTTACCAGGGTTCCAGCAACTGTTTCTGAAGTCTTCTTTGACAGATCCAGTAACCTGTCTGGAAGCAGCGAGGAGTCTCTGACATGCCTAGAGCATTAAAGCGAACAGTTTGAGCCAAATCTCATGTTGTGCTACACCTTTCGGGAGGACCCAGTAGATGACAAAGAAATTGGGGTAACAAAGAGGATTAAAATGGCAAGGACTATTCAGAAACAAGGGGAGAGGCACCACCCAGCCTAAACCAGTCTCCAAGGTCAATTTAGTTAAGGTCTCTCATAGAGTTTTGTTTATTTTCTCTAGCTGTCTTGAGCCCTGGGGACAGTATATCCAATAACATTTCCAATTAGTCCCCAATATCTGTTAATTTCTGACTTACCTTAGAAACAAAAACAGAACCATTGTCTAATCCAATTACCTTGGGCACTCTGAAACTCGGGAAAATTTCTTTTAACCCTGGCTGCTGTTTCCTGCCTGCTAGGGGAGGTCTCAATCTATCTAGATTAACTATCTACAAGTGCTAGAAGATATTCATAACCATACTTTCCTGCCTTATCTTTATAAAACCTCTATATACTCTGGGTTGTTCTCTTCTAGGTCTTCTGCCCTATTTACTCTTTGCTGCATAAGCATTCACTCGCTGGCATACCTTACACTGTTTTATTGATCCCTTAAATGAGTTCATGTGTGCATTTGCCCTGGCGAGTCCTTGGCTTACTTTCTGGGGAGTATGATTCTCCCTTCTGTGTGCACCTTTCCTTGGTAATAGTTGGTCAGATGGCTATCAATCTCAGTCCTTTTTTTCTTCAGCATATTTTAAGTGAGGCTATCTCACTTTGTCCCATTTGTCAGTGGATGCCTCTCGCAGACCCACAACCAGTATAGGCTCCTGTATATCTATCCTTGGAGCCATTTGCTCTGCCGGGCTATTGCCCACTGAGTCTTTTCCCTTTTGACATCCTGGGCAGAGGGTGGTACTCACGGTTGTTGGCTTCATTAGGGCATCTAAGAGGTCCAAGATTTCATGTTGGTTTTCTCTGATGTGAGCAGTCCTTTTGGCATATACACCTGTGGACGTGGGCTGTGGCAAAGGCATACCTGTTACCCATGTGGATGTTGATTTTCTTGCTGTCTCCAAGTTCCGAGATCTTGGTAAGGGCCATTAGCTCCACTTTCTGTGTTGACATGCCAGGGGGTAAAGATTCTTCTACCCAGATGCCGTTTGTGCTGCCCACCATAGCAGCACCTGCTTGTCCCTGTCCTTCATGGAGAAAATTGCTCTTGTCTGTAGCAACTTTCAGCAGGGGTCAGTCTCTCTTTTTGAGCCAGTTGCTGCAGCCCTTTGGACAGTAAATATATCTGTCCTCCCCACCATTTTGGAGAGTATGCCTTGCTCCAACAGTTAGGAACATCCTGGGGTGACCTTAAATGAATGGGTTACCCATCCCATCCCTAGGTCCATTGTTCTTCGGGTAGTCCATGAACATATTTTGGTGCCAGTGGCTTCTTGGACCCTAGATCTTTTCTTGGAAACAGGGCCATTGGGTTGGAAGACCGTGTGTTAAGCCCCTGTGTCCATCAAGAACTGAGTGGGTTTCTCTTTCCCTCTCAGTTATCCAGGGTTGGGGGAGGTGGTCAGAACACCCATCTCCCCTAGTCATTGTCTTTATCCAGGGATAACACCTTTGCCATTTGGGGCCACTTCTCCCAAGACCTGTGAGTTCTTGCTCCCAGCTTGTTAGGGCACACTCTGGCTTAGTGGCCTCTCCCTATAGTATGCACATTGATTCCTTTCTGCCTTTTAGCCAGGATTTTCTGTAGCTTCCTTCTCTCATTTTTCTTTCTACTCTCTCTCCCTGTCTCAGCAAACTATACTAAATCTCTCGATAGACTTTTCTAACAACCTGCACCACCAAATCTCTCTACAGACCTTCTAAATAACTTGTACCAAATCCCTCTACATACTTTCTCAGCAAACTAAAGTCCTTCTAGTCTGGGGTGTATAGCAAAATGCTTCTGAGCTGCACTAGAAAGGCTGTCAGTGACTCCTCTGGTCCCTGCTTTACATACCTTCGCCAAATCTGTGGGCTATCATGCCCTCAAGACCTGCCAATGGAGTCTGGTGTCGTCCTTCAGGTGCCTCTTACCTTTCGTCTGAGGGGGTATTCTTTTCTGGCTTCCTGTATTACAAATAAAACAGTCTCAAAGAGATTAATCAGTCTCTTGGGAAATATGTCTTTAGTGAGGGTGTCACCGTGAATCAGGATAGGTGGTTTCAGATCTTCTGCTCCATTCTGTGGTCTTCTCTAAATATAAATTGAGCATACTATTATCATTTTGTAAATTATAAACTATAAGATAGACCTCCAATCTCTGTCAAACAGAACCTTTGCCATCTTTACTATCTTGAAAGACTATAAGAATTAACACCTGACTCATGTTTTGGCTATAAATTTTATATCACCTGAAAATCATTTCTGTAAACCTATATCAGTTTTCAAGATTAAAGAGCTTGAGCTGACTATGAGACTAACAGCTTTTATCCCCGTCAGAAATCCAAGAGTGACCAATATTAACTGAAAATATATAAAAAGCTTAACACACCTTTTAAGACTTAGCCAAATGATAGAGATTGCTAAACACCTGAACAGTTAATACTTCAGAATGTTGAAACATTGATCTTCAGCCTTCTGGCACAAGAACATCTGACAGACTTAAAGAATCAGGAATTATTAAGTCATATAATAACCTATAACACATTGAGTTTGTAAATGAAGAGAGGCAATCTCCCCCCCCCTCTCTCTCTCTCTCTCTCTCTCTCTCTCTCTCTCTCTCTCTCTCTCCATAACAGAAGCAACTCTAATTAAAACATTGAAAACACCCTAATAATAAACTCAGTGCCTTATATTTTTGTATGGCCCCAAACTCATAGGCTTAAACATTTCAGATCTATAACAATAACAGCAAGAAAGGACTGGGTGTAAATCCTGCATTTTTGCATTTTTAGTATTTATACCAGTGAAAACCTTGATTTTGTATCAAAATAAAATCAGTATCAAATAAGAATTTATGCCTTGAACATAATATAATTCTCAAAACAAGCTTTTAGTATTACCGAAACAGATTTTTTGCTTAATGTTTCAGAATCTAGTCTTCTAGAGGTCCCCCTTATTTTTGACCTCTTCCCCAGAGAAACAATAAAGCCACAGCTTAACAGTATATCTATTATAATAATTTAAACAATTTAAAATAAATGAAATAAGCCATCTTTAACTTAAATTCAGAATTCCTACATCCGCCACTTTGAGTGTCTTGTTAGAAATTATTTCCCCCACTAGGGGCCTCACAGCTTAAATATTTTGTCTCTTTCTTGTTCTAACATGGCGGGCCTGAGTCACAAGACCCGATCTTGGCGCCAGACCCTAACATGGCGGGCCTGAGTCACGGGACCCGATCTTGGCGCCAAAGACCCTAACATGGCGGGCCTGAGTCACGGGACCCGATCTTGGCGCCAAAGACCCTAACATGGCGGGCCTGAGTCACGAGACCCGATCTTGGCGCCAAAGACCCTAACGTGGCGGGCCTGAGTCACGGGACCCGATCTTGGCGCCAAAGACCCTAACGTGGCGGGCCTGAGTCACGGGACCCGATCTTGGCGCCAAAGACCCTAACGTGGCGGGCCTGAGTCACGGGACCCGATCTTGGCGCCAAAGACCCTAACGTGGCGGGCCTGAGTCACGGGACCCGATCTTGGCGCCAAAGACCCTAACGTGGCGGGCCTGAGTCACGGGACCGATCTTGGCGCCAAAGAGCCCACCATGGCGGTCCTTTCAGTCGGTCTAAATTCTTAACACAATTACCAGTCGGTCTAAATCCCTATGCGTCAGTCATCTAAGTCCGAGAACACAAGACTATACAAAACAGAAACAATGGAAACACAAGACTATACAAAACAGAACTAAGCACCACATAGACAGCCTGATGCCGCCACCATCAGGCGTCTAAATTCAAGAACCTAGAGCAAGGAAAATCAACATACAATCTGCTGCTAGACGGGCCCAATTTCAGATACCAAATGTCCCTGCCCCTGCTCGTTGCAGAAACCGAATACAGAGAAGAGCCTCCTCTAGGGTCTTCCGGACCCAGGCGGTTTCCACTGCCAGTCAAAACTCTCCACACCAATACAGGCTCAGTATATAAAAGCACACAGGAACAGCAATGCACAAAACAGAAACCAACAGATTCAAGACTTTACGACCCATCCGCATCTCCTACAAGCACAGACGTCGGTCAGTGACCGGCACCGGAGTCTACTAGGCATCCCTGGCAGACTTACATACACCCCAGAGCGTCCTCTGGGGTCTCGCAGCCTGTGGCCCGAGGGTGTCCCCTCCCACGGCCCCTGTGTCCTTACGGCTCACAGAGGCAGCTGCCCGAAGTGGGATTCCACATCCACTTCCTCTGTAAACACACATACAGACCGCGGAGCCGCATTCAAACACTCAGGACAATCAGACATTGGCTAGCCAGCGCACGCACACTTCAGAGGGGGTCCCCTTACCTCCAAGTTGTTTCTCGAGTGTGTAGGGGTGTCCGCATTTCCCGGCCAATGCACCAACTGTAAGATCCGAAAGAAAAACCGGGGTACTTCTGTACCCCCATGCCTCAGAAACCGGCACCCCAAACACTCACGAGAGACAGACCTGATGCAATTTCGCAAGAGGGTTTTAATTTCCAGAGCTCTGGGGGGTTACTGTCTCCCCAGCAAGGTAAAGATGTAAGCCCGCCCAAGCTGGCTTGCCTTGGTCTTTTATAGACTTATAACAGAACCCGCCTACCACAAGCTTCTAAGCCAATCAGTTCAAACCATCCGAACCTGAGCTCTCTGACAACCTATCACCCTCTCACAGAGGCCGGAAGAACTAGTTAAGTCATATCCGCTTACGTGGCCACCGCGCAGTGTCGCGCCCACCCTCCCCCACTGGCCTTGCGGATTCAAGTGCCCCCCACATGCCCAGGCATGGGGGATTCCTAGCTTATAACCTTATCCTTTCATTACCCGAAACTCAAATTTAACTGATTTTGTTTATATTTTCAATTCTGATAAGCCTACATTTAATATGACTTTATTTCTTTACATACTTTTTTTTTTTTTTTTTTTTTTTTTTTGTGACTATGAGCTACCCAACTGTCCTTATTTATACTGGTGCAATGTTCTGCTTGATTTCTTGGCACATAGCTGATAGAAAGAAGATGTCCCAAGAAGCCAGAAGAATGATCGAGTAGAGTCAGATTGGAAATCAAATGATGTCCCATGTGGAAAGGCCTTTCTCTTAAGGAAGGCTTGGTCAAAACCTGTTATCAATCATTAGGTAGCGAACTGCAGTATACTTCTGAACTGCCGAAAGAGCCTGAGATTGCTGAGTGTATGGAAGAAATCGGTAAAAAGGCTGATAAATGAAAGGAGAGACTGATGTATCCAATGCTGTAAGTTAGCCAAGCCATGCAAATGCCACTGGATTTGGCCAGGGGGAGGGCGGTTAGTGAGGATGCTGATGTGAAGAGTTTTGGTGGAAGGAACAGAACGGAAGCCCGGAAGCCGGAAGCACGAAGGGATTATGTTCCCCTGGGAGTGGGGAACCAAGAAGTAGAAAACACACGGTACTTACTAGTCTGAGGGAATTCCTTGAAAATAAGTAGCATTTAGTAAATGTAAGGAAAATAAAACGTAGGATCTTACCTGCTGATGGGCAATCCTGCAGAAAGAACAGGGTTAGAGGAAAACAGAGAGGGGTAACCGGCCAGTGCCATGGTCTGGAAGATCAGAGAGTTGATTGTATCCAGAGCTTAAGTGGGAGAGCTGGTCTTAGAAGAGTAAGTCCTGTTTGGAACAGGAGTATGTTTTAATGTATCTGTTTTCTTTCCCAGAGTTATAGGAAACAGGATCTTCACTTAAGAGTGAGGAAGTGGAGAGGGGAGTGGAGAGGACCTTGGGGACAAAAGATGGTATGAAGCGGTATCCTTAAAAAGTAGGCTGATTGGCAGGCAGCATCAAGAGGAGCACTTGACACTTGCATGCTTGTTTTTTGTTTGTTGGTTGGTTTGTTTGTTTGTTTTATCAAAAGCTTAAATGTTCGACTTTGCCGATAAAGACTCGGGAGCCAGATGCTGGGGGGGAAAGCCTGCTAGCTCAAAGAGGTAGAGAAAGCATCCAGATGATCTTCGGCCTTCTCCCTGCCAGTGTGAAAAAAAAAAAAAAAACAACCTCAAACTGAATGACCCTCCCTTCTACTTCCTGTGTGTCTCTCTCTCCCTCTCCCTGACTTCCTCTTACTCTCTCTCCTCCCCCTCTGTTCACTCCTTGTCAGCCGGTGGCTTGCTCTGCCTTTTGACCTATGGTTGACTTTATTTAATCCTGTTTGCAATAAACAGAAAAACTCTTGGATTAAAGGTGTGTTCTAGGGCTGAGCCACACCACAACTAGAAACAGGTTTTCCCAATAAATACACAATCTCGAGGTTCTAGGTCTGAGAGGTTCTGGGTCTGAGAGGTTCTAGGTCTGAGAGGTTCTAGGTCTGATCCAATATCCTGCAACACTTGTAATTATGGATGGATTTGAAAGGAGTCCCGTGAGCAAGGATCTGTATGATTTTTTCTTTTTTCCTTTTAACTATGACTAGTAAAGGAGAAAACCAGGAGGAGGAGGAGAAATGTGGAATTTAAACAGGAATGATACTTAGCCAAGAGAGATTAATGACCAGAAGGTAGGATAACAATGGGTAGTATTTATTACTGGTTACATTGATTTCTCAGGGCAAGGGGAGGATGCTGAAGCAAACAGATCTTGAATGTTGACATTTGGGATATTCACACCGTGTGTATTGTTCAAGGCAAAAAAGGGGGGGGCACCAAATCAATCAAACAATCAAACAGCACCAATGTATAGCGCTTTACTAGTAGAGTTTAAAATAGGCTTTAGTCGTGATAGCCTCTCATAAGAGACCCTTCCCTAACCAAATTTCCACTCATTAGTGCTGCCCATCTCTCTACTGTTTTATGACTTGCATCACGTCAAAAAGTCGTTTGGCTCTTGTTGGAGGGAATTTTTTTTTTTAATGCCACTATTCAATGTTTTGGGTTTTCCTGTATGAGAGAACTGCCGTTTCCTTGGTTTTGATTGTTGATGAGAAGAGACATAACACCAGTTCTCTGTGGACTTTTGAATATTTCCAAGCATTGATTAACCCTTCAGCATACTTACCAAACTGCTTCTATGCACAAGGTCAAGGCTGACAGAAATACTCAACGCATTTTTCCTGACATTGAAGGCCTTCAGATCTTACTGGGTAAGGAGCAAATGCTAAAATGTGCTTTATCTACATAGAGAACAACAGAATCTATGTCTGTTTTTTTTTTTTTTTTTTTTTTAAGCGAAAGGGTATGATATGAGACTGGATAGTCCCCATGGGCCTTGCTTGTTGTAGCAGAATATTATTAGAGCACGCCATAGTTTGAAAAGAGGCTGGACATCAGTATCTGTATGATGTTTATTGCATGACTTCACCATAACTTTCAGAATCAATCTGTATATTTTTAACATTTGACTCCCATTTTTCAGTGTTAACAGCAGTATGGTAGGCGTCTTTGTGTGTTAGCCTTTATGCTTTCTTGATATTATGCTGGTGAAACTGATAGGTATATGATTATTTTCCATTTGTCTACAATGTTAAATTAATGCCCCAAAATATATATCGATTATGCACATACACACTGATGTATGGAAATGTTTATTTTCCAGAAACATTTAAAGGATGATATTCTTGCATAGTTTTGCTTCTTTTGGAAGGGAGCCACTTTCTTTTCTAGTGTATGTTCCTATGACTGGGAACGGTGTCAATAAGAGTGAGAAGAATAATAAGAATTTGAAATTCTTGACATAAATTCCAAACTCAGTATTTTAAAACTTCTAGTTTGTGCTAGTAAGGTGTTATGTTTAAAATGTCTCACTAAGAGATTAGATAAATGGTAATTCCTATTTTCTAATTTTTCAAATAGGTCAGAATTAATTTTAGTGTGTAAGGTGAGGAGGGACCCTAACTTTATCCTCAGCTCTCCTCCCCAGAGACAGATGAGGTGTCTGAGCTGTCCCTAGGCCTGCACTTCTGTGGGTGATGCTGTCTTCACCACACTCACACTGCTGTGGTCCATCACTGAGTTCTGCCACTGGCTTCAATGGTTTTACTTCACACTCCTCTCTAAGGCAACTCTGACCTCGCCGATGAGTCTTCTTACTCTTTTTCCTTTCCACATCTTTTTTGGAGAGTTTGTTAGTCATTTTTCAGACAAGCTTATTCCTCTCCACCCCAATTTATTGCCGTTCTAGATTATTTTGTTTAGATTATATTGCTGTACATATTATTTTGACAATAGTTGAGATACCTAAACTATTGAATGTTCTAGTTCAGCCCAATGGTATAATATCCGTTTTTCTTCCTTTTTTTAAACAAACAACAAAAAAGTTGTTCATACTTTAGTTAACTAACTGATGTCAGTGGGAATTCTCTTAAAACCAGTGGCATGCCAAAACTACAAAACCAAAGCAACCAATTACACCACTTTGTTCAGTATATAGGGACTATTTATAGAATTACCCCCAAATTCTTCCCTATTAGAAACATTCACAAAGATTAGATTTACTGGAGATATTTTCATTTCACCACGAATCCTTCCATTTTGTAGTTTAAAAGCATGAATCATAATCTGGTATGCATTCTGTCACACTATCACACATCCACTGTCAAGAGATTCATCAGATTAATATCTCTTAAATACTGGACAAAGGAAGCAAATTACTCAAAATTCTCATTGCAGTAAAGACCTGGCATATCTTCTTTAATATGCTTTACTTTTCCTTATGAAACCGTGCTCCCATTCACAAACGACATAGTCCATTCAGCCTGTACTGTGCTGCCTTTAGGGTACAAAACAAGTAAACACAGTCGTGCATTGCTCTGGCCCAGCACACAGAGAGTTAATCGTCCAATGACAGTATCAATTTGAATCAAATAAAATAAAGCATTCAACCATGAAACTTGGAGGTTACTAAATTTTAAAAATATATCTTCAAATATTACACTGGAAATCGTTTGAGCATAGATTATTTTTTATAATTTGAGTCCTTGTTTGTTTACTTGCAAAATGTTGCAATTAAATCATAATTTCAAGATAGATAGATAGGTGGAGGGGAAAAAGCCGAGGATGGAAAAATAAAATAAAAAATAGCAAAATAACCTCATCCCAAATTATCCTACTTACTTTAACATTCATGTAATAGTTTTAGGATTTGAGAACTTGAGAAAAGAACATATGTATATGACGGGAATGACAAATAGGAACGTGAGCTCACTTACGGCATTTACTCTGTCATGTTTCCCCGCTATGGCGTGAAGTACAGTGTCTTACTCCTAGTTTTTTTCTTGGTATCTTTCCACTTTTCAGTTTCTCTGCCTGCTCCACAGATGACTGGTTGTCCTTAAGTGGCTTCTATTGTTCCTCAAGTGTGAAAGTTAATAAATACCCCACCCAGTGTATTTTCAAACTAATAATTTCGGGTAAGGGAGATGTTTCCCTTCTGTGGAAAGCCCACCTTCTCCTGTTTTTATAACCCTTCCCTTTCCCAGTTCTCACCCAAGGAAGCAGCAAGCAGCAGTGGCACAAGCTCTAGAATGAATCCACATTTCTGACACGTGGCTCTGCCTTCGTCACGGTATTGCCTTGAGCCTTTTTTCTAACCGCTCTGACTATCTAACTGGACCTTGCATTAGATAGCGTCACCAGAGAGCCTTAATTCATTAATGGTCAACTGCAAGGTCCTTTTGCTTGCATTTTTTTTTTTAAGAAAAGAAGCTAATATAAAGTACCAGTTGATGGTTTACAAAGCAACTTCTCATCTACTGTCTAACATAATGAGTGAACGTTAGCGTTGTGAGATTTACTGTGAAGGAAGCAGATGCAGAGATGGATCGGGGGCCCAGAAACTTCCCTGTCCACACACACCACCCTGCCCTTGACCCACCACAGCCAAGATGATGCATTGAGTCTGCTGTGAGGCCATACACTGTTCTCCCTTGGGTTTCTTTAGCAAACACAATTATATTTAGATACTTGCAATTACATATGAGTGAATGTCTCAAATAACATAATCCACCCTATACAGTTGATCCAGGAATCACACTATGGTATCTATTGGAAAAGAAAGCAAAAACTATTGACACAGGAAACATTCATTTTTTTTGAGGTTGGAGCAGGTCTTTGTACATTTGTGAACAAGTGTGCACCCACATGCTTGTGTATAATAGGTTATTTTTTTCTGTTTTTCATTTGCTTTTCAACTTTGCTTATGGGTCTTCTTGACATAAATTAAGTTCAAAACTCGGTATTTTAAAACTTCTAATTTATCGTAACAAGGTGTTATGTTTAATGTGCTTCACCCCAAAGGAATCCCAAAGAATTAATCTCACATGCATGACATTTCCTCAGTAGTTATTCTGAAAAGGGGTTCTACTTGAAAAATGACCAACTCTCGTTTTCAATTTAGTAGAGTATTTCCTGTGTTCGTTCCCACCATAAAAGTGAACAGTGACATTTTCCTGAGTCACCTGGTAGTGGGTAGTGGATGAATTTGGCCATTTCAAGAACAGAAGGTCAAGAGGCAGCGATAGCACACAAAGGATTGTGCTAACGCCCTTTGTCTTACTGTATTAGTCACTGAAGACTGTTGCTGATTGTCATGGAAATATCTCCTGAAAGCAAGTCCCCATATCTAGACCCACCAGTACAACAATGGTTTTCTTACTGTCAGCATCGATGATCAATTCTAAGAACTCAATTAGAACTTGGGTTTTCTATAGATTTCAAGTTTTCTGTGCTAAGCGTGAAGCAGTGTTTAAAGATGATTAGTTACAAGTGGTAAAACACCAAAAAAAAAAAAAAAAATCCCACCAAAACCCATCAGTATCATGCTAAACTTTCAAGGCAATAATTGCCACCAATTTCTAGGCACATATCCAGTGTCTTGCTTGTTCATGTCTCTTTGGGATCAATGTGAGTATGGAGACTGAAATCCTCATCTCTCCAGTTTGTTTATGTCTGCTGTCAGTTGGTATCTCCCTGGCAAATCACAAGCCTCTCCTCTGTCCATCCATCCACCTGGCCTTGGGCAAATGAGGACTGTCTTAGTCAGGGTTTCTATTCCTGTACAAACATCATGACCAAGAAGCAAGTTGGGGAGGAAAGGGTTTATTGAGCTTATACTTCCACGCTGCTATTCATTACTAAAGGAAGTCAGGACTAGAACTCAAGCATGTCAGGACACAGGAGCTGATGCAGAAGTTATGGAGGGATGTTTCTTACTGGCTTGCTCAGCTTGCTCTCTTATAGAAGCCAGTACTACCAGCCCAGGGATGGTACCACCCACAAGGGGCCCTCCCCCTTGATCACTAATTGAGAAAATGCCCCACAGCTGGATCTCATGGAGGCACTTCCCCAACTGAAGGTCCTTTCTCTGGGATAACTCAAGCCTATGTCAAGTTGACACACAAACCAGCCAGTACAAGGACACATTGAAGAGACTAGCTGGATACCAGGTGCTGGACACCAGAACAAAGCAATGCATATATGATTGTGCCTGTTCTCAAAGTAAGTTTCTTGCTTCTAGAGAAACATGGCATGCAAAATTCTATTTGGCTCTCTGAGACTCTGTGTCTTTGTCTTTGTCTCTGTCTCTCTCACACACACAAACACATACACACATACACACACACACACACATACACATACACACACACACACACACACACACACACACACTCCTGACTTTAAAGAATTGTCACTTTGCAACATATACTTCCTAATTTCATGATTTATTTGACATCTGAATTGGGTTTCTGTCTGGTAACTCCACTCAAAGAGCTCACCGCAAAGGCCATTGTGTTCCCAAATCCCGTGGTTATTCTGGACTTGCTTTATAGAAACACTCAGGAGTCAATGGCTGCATGTTTGGAGGCCTCTCTTCCTTTGTCTTCTGTGCTGATGTCTCTTTCTGGTTTCCCTGTTTGCTTCAGCCGCTGCTCAGTCTCAACCTCTTTGGCTTTTTATTATTATTGCATTACCTCTCCAAATGCACCCCTGAATTCTAGGACTTCTTTGCCTTTATGCCTGTGCATGCTAGGATGCATTCTAGCACAGAGCTGCATCCTCTAACCCCTTTACTTCTTATCTCTACCTGCTTAGATAGCTCATCTCCACCTTGGCTTCAACCACAATGCATGTACAAATAACTCTCAAATTGTCATCTTTTCCCTTATCTTTCTAATTAGCATAACTTATATACATCAGTTAATGAAAATCTTTTTTAGATTTAGAAAAACTTGATTAGATGTTTTGGATGTCCACTTGGAGATGTCATAGGCCTCTCAAAATTAACTTTATAATTCAAGCTTGTAGTTCTTTTTCTTGTTCGCTGCTTCTATCACCATATATAGCTACTATTTGTTCTGGCGCAGATGTAGGAGGCACTGTTAATGCCCTCATTTTCATATTTTTATATGTGATTAGAAAATAATAATATGAGTTCAACCTATAAAATTATATCTTAAATATGAGCCACTTGAATTTCTGCATATGGGTACAATCCTAGTTTAAGCACCTTGAGCCAATAAAGAAATCCATGATGTATTTAACTCCTGTTTCCTATATATACTTAATTCTCCAGGACTCTTTTTGTTTGGCATTAATTCAGTGAAACACAACCTTACTATGTATCCCTGACTTTGCTATTTAGCCCAGGCTGGTTTCAACTTTACAACGATGCTCTTGCCTTTTTGATGAGTGATAGATTGATTACAACAGGCATGTGCTCCCGCCTGGCCATAACTATCTTTTGAAACTATAAAGAAGGCCGGAAGAAATGACTCAGCAGTTTAGAGCCTGTGTTGATCTATCAGAAGTCTCAGGTTTGAATTGTAGTACTTGGTTCACAACCATCTATACCTTCAGCTCCGGGGAATCTGACTCCCTCTGTTGACCTCTAAGGGCACCAGACATGTGTGTGGTGCATTATACATGCACATAAAATAAAATCTCTAATTAAAACACACCTGCATCTTATCAAATATGCTGGAGATAAATCCAATTTCTTATTATGGCCTATAAAGGACTATATTGTCAGAACTCACTTATAATTTTAGTCTTGACATATAGCATTCCTTCCCCACTGGCTGGTGGCACCACAAGAAACTTTCGTTTTGTCACTTGAATGGAACAGCATGCTCACCTAAGGGTATTTATACTTGTGATTCACCTAAACGTTCTCTCCCCACATCTTTGTATGTAAAATGTTCTCAATCCATATTTGTTTAATGGCCGAATGAAAAAAATTCTCTGCTGCTCCATCCAAAATACACCATAGGGCTTACTAGCTAGCCTCTCTCTTCCTCTCCTAGTCTTCTTTTTCATTACCCAAATCCCCCCTTTGCCTTCTTGACTTTGACCATGCACTAACACCATTTCTTATATCTAGATTTTTGCAATTTATTGTTCTCTTCCTTGTATCTTTCTTTATCCAGTGAATTTCTACTTGACTTTAAGACATGACTTAGACATTATTTTCTCTGGTGGTTGGGCATCTTTGCCCAGCTATTCCCTCTTCAAATCAGCAAGAACTCATTTAGAAAGTTCAGAGGTCTCCATGTCTTCTTGGAAGTGGAAGTTTCCATAATTGTGAAGAACGAGAAAGTTGTTGGTGGTTTTCAGTGAGACAATGGTGTGATGAGTCCTAATGAAGGCTTGTTTTAAGTCAATTACCATAGTAATCAAAAATAGTTGTAGTGACTAACAAAGCAATAAAAGTGGAAAGGTTTGGCTGCACAAGGTGTTTCCTATGCAAACTGATGGGCTTGGGTTCCTTGCCCCTCTGTCTGTCCTTGTGCCCCCAAGCCCATCCTGGCATACGTTTTTTTAAGCAGACATCATATCCAGGAATTGGTCTCTAGTCAGCAAACTTCAAAAGACCATTTCTAAGACTGTCAGACATCCAACTAGTTGATGAGTGAGCAGACAGGAATGCAGGGTAATTAATGCCATCAGATCGTCTGGAAGTCTGACCGTGCCCAGGCTAATGAGTAGGATCGTTTTTTTCCAATAAACAAGGAGGAAATATTAAACATCTGTGGATGCACAAATACTATGCTGAACATTTTTATTTCCGGAAAACTAATTCAGAAGGTGAATTGTGTTGAAGGATGAAGAGAGTGAAGTAACGCTGGGCCTGGTGGCACACGCCTTTAAGCTCAGCACTCAAGAGGCAGAGACAGATGGGTCTCTGTGAGTTCGAGACTAGCCTGGTCTACATGGTGAATTCTAGGACAGCCAGGGCTACACAATGAGACCCTGTCTCAAAAAATAAGAATAAAAGATTAGAGTTAAGAAAACTATGTATAGACTTTTGAGGAAAGAAGGGATTGGGTTAGCTGTAGCTTGGGAAGGAATACTGTCCTGAGAAGGCTAGCGGCCAGCAGTACAGATGGGAAGCGCAAGTGAGGGGGTGGCACATTGGTATCTTTCTTAAGTGAGTTAATGTAGCTGACACATATCCCGGCTTGGCTTTTATGGGCTCCAGTCCACACGTTCTTCATGTATCTGCATGCAATCTCCCATACCCTTTATAATTTTTAAGTCTAAATTCTAAAGGCAAATTAGTATCTTTCTTCCTTCTTTAACCTTAATATCTTCTGATAAATGTTACCAGGCACAAACAACAGGGCAAAAAGATAATAAACATATCTACCACCCCAAAAGTTTTCATGTGCTAGTTTCTTAAGCCATCCTCCCTTCCTGATGTATTATCTAACCCTCATCCCCTACTAAGACACCATATTCTGCTTTTGACACTATAAGTTAGTTTTTAGTTTCTGGAATTTCAACGTAAATGGGTCTGTTACAGGATATTTGATCACACTGTCAATCTAAAGATTGAGTTATTTACTAAAACAAAACAAAACAAAACAAAAACCTGTTTTTTTATTGTGCTGTGGCTCAACCTTAGCACACACCTTTAATCCCTCTGGCTGGAATACACACACACACACACACACACACACACACACACACACACTTCTTTAGTTCACACCTTTAATATTAAACAATGAAGGTAAAGTTAGTTTGTAGAAGGAAGCATCCATGTTTGAAAGTGATGTCTAATTGAGAGGCCAACAAAGTGACAAATCAGAGAAAGATTTGACAGAAATATGCCTGACTCTTACAAGAATAGAGAGGAAAGACAGGCTATTTAAAAGAGAGCATCACAGAGAAAGAAAAGGAGAGAGGACAGTTTTGCTGAGACAGTGGTACAGAGATAGGTTGTAGAGAGAACAGGCTTGACCCAGGGGAAGACAGAATGAGCCAGGGAATGAGAAGGAGCCAGAAGATTAGAACATACGTTGTCAACATTAGTATGGGGTCAAGCAGAGCAACTCAGTCAAAAGCCAGTGTGAGTCAGTCAGCTTGGAGAGGAGTTTGAGACAGAGCAGCTCAGTTGAAACACCCAACAGAGTCCAGAGAGAATTAAAAGAATGAGCTTATTCAGCTGTAAATCTCAGGAGGTGAAAATATTCTAGGCCTTGTACAGAAGCTAGAAGCTTCCAGGACTAGCCCTAGGTTAGCAGATACTAAGGCAGTAAGCGTCCAAGATGACAATGACATCAGGCGGATAAAAGAAACTTTTATGGGGTTCATTCAGTTTGTGTTCCTTTTTGTCTGACTTTGTTCAGTAGGTGTCAGATGGAAGGCTTCCATCATGGAGTGGAAAGAGGAGGTAGGCGAAGCTCCCTTCTTTGGAACCTCACTAGAAGAGATCAAACTGCTGGTTTCGGAAAGGGGACAGTAGTTACTCTCACCTTTCTAACACTTTCCATTACTCGGTTTCTAAAGAAAGATGTCTTCCTTCTTGGGAGTGAGCATCATGATTTGTCCTTGGTGGGTTAATGGATTTGCTTTGCTCAGGAGCTACTGAGTCACTTACCATCTTGTACAGACGTGTAGACGTCACAGTTTGGTCTGGCCCTTATGGTGATGGTGAGATGCTGCCAAGTCTTAGAACTGCTGAGAAAGTTTGCCCACAAGGTCGAAGGTGCCCGCATCAGGCCAAATGAACAAGGGAGCAAGTTAACCCTGCATCACAGTCGCAAACAAGAGATTTCAACTGACACCTGCAGTAGACTTCACACAAGGATTAAAGTAGCGAAGGGAAGAAGTGTTAAACTTTTTGTTCTGTTTTATTCACTTATTCGATGACTGTAGGCTCAAGCGAGGATTCAAAATTTTTAGCAAAAGTGGTCTTCAAGTTCTAGAATAACAACCAAGTCAAATGCTATAACCCCCACATCAGAGGTGTTCTCTGCATTAAAGCTAATGAGAAGCTACTAACAGATTTCACAGCTGTGTGAACTTCAAGATTAGTAATTTTTACTTGGGAGGCAGAGGCAGGCAGATTTCTGAGTTCGAGGCCAGCCTGGTCTACAGAGTGAGTTCCAGTCCAGCCAGGACTACACAGAGAAATCCTGTCTCAAAAAATCTAAAAAAAAGTGCTCGCTTCGGCAGCACATAAACTAAAATTGGAACGATACAGAGAAGATTAGCATGGCCCCTGCGCAAGGATGACACGCAAATTCGTGAAGTGTTCCATATTTTTATACCTAAACATAGTAAAAGCAATCTACAGCAAACCAGTAGCCAACATCAAAATAAATGGAGAGAAACTTGAAGAAATCCCACTAAAATCAGGGACTAGACAAGGCTGCCCTCTCTCTCCATATCTTCAATATAGTACTTGAAGTTCTAGCGAGAGCAATTAGACAACATAAGGAAGTCACAGGGATAAAAATTGGAAAGGAAGAAGTCAAACTATCATTATTTGCAGATGATATGATAGTCTACTTAAGCGATCCAAAAAACTCCACCAGAGAACTTCTACAGCTGATAAACAACTTCAGCAAAGTGGCTGGTTATAAAATTAACTCAAGCAAATCAGTAGCCTTCTTGTACTCAAAGGACAAGCAGGCTGAGAAAGAAGTTAGGGAAATAACACCCTTCACAATAGCCACAAACAACATAAAGTACCTTGGCGTAACTCTAACCAAACAAGCGAAAGATCTGTATGACAGGAACTTCAAGTCCTTGAAGAAAGAAATCGAAGAAGACCTCAGAAGATGGAAAAATATTTCTTGCTCCTGGATTGGCAGGATCAATATAGTAAAAATGGCCATCTTGCCAAAAGCAATCTACAGATTCAATGCAATCCCCATCAAAATCCCAAATCAATTCTTCATAGATCTAGAAAGAGCAATTCTCAAATTCATCTGGAGCAACAAAAAACCCAGGATAGGTAAAACTATTCTCAACAATAAAAGGACTTCTGGGGGAATCAATATCCCTGACCTCAAGCAGTACTACAGAGCAATTGTGTTAAAAACTGCATGGTATTGGTACAGCAACAGGCAGGTAGATCAATGGAATAGGATTGAAGACCCAGAAATGAACCCACAGACTTATGGTCACTTGATCTTTGATAAAGGAGCCACAACCATCCAGTGGAAAAAAGATGGCTTTTTCAACAAATGGTGCTGGTTCAACTGGAGGTCAACATGCAGAAGAATGCGAATTGACCCACTCTTATCTCCTTGTACTAAGATCAACTCCAAGTGGATCAAGGACCTTCACATAAAACCAGACACACTGAAACTATTAGAAAAGAAACTTGGGAAGACCCTGGAGGACTTGGGCACAGGGGGAAAGTTCCTGAACAGAACACCAATAGCTTATGCTCTAAGATCAAGAATTGACAAATGGGACCTCATAAAATTACAAAGTTTCTGTAAGGCAAAGGACACTGTCAGAAGGACAAAACGGCAACCAACAAAGTGGGAAATGATCTTCACCAACCCCACATCAGACAGAGGGCTAATATCCAATATATACAAAGAACTCAAGAAGTTAGACCCCAAAGAACCAAATAACCCTATCAAAAAATGGGGTACAGAGCTAAACAAAGAATTTTCACCAGAAGAAATGCGGATGGCTGAGAAACACCTTAAGAGATGTTCAACATCATTAGTCATCAGGGAAATGCAAATCAAAACAACCCTGAGATTCCACCTCACACCAGTCAGAATGGCTAAGATTAAAAACTCAAGAGACAACAGGTGCTGGCGAGGATGTGGAGAAAGAGGAACACTCCTACACTGTTGGTGGGATTGCAAAATGGTAAAACCGCTTTGGAAATCAGTGTGGCGGTTCCTCAGAAAATTGGGCATGCCACTTCCAGAGGACCCTGGCATACCACTCCTGGGCATATACCCAGAGGATTCCTCTGCATACAACAAAGACACATGCTCCACTATGTTTATAGCAGCCTTGTTTATAATAGCCAGAAATTGGAAGGAGCCCAGATATCCCTCAAAAGAGGAATGGATACAGAAAATGTGGTATATTTATACAATGGAGTACTACTCAGTAATTAAAAATAATGAACTCATACAATTTGTAGGTAAATGGTTAGATCTGGAAACTATCATCCTAAGTGAGTTAACCCAATCACAAAAGAATACACATGAAATGCAATCACTGATAAGTGGATATTAATGAGCCCAGAAGCCCTAAATACTCAAGGCACAATTAGCAAGTCAAATGACTCCCAAGAAGAAGAAAGGAGAGGACCCTGGGCCTGTAAAGATTGGATCCAGTATTGTAGACCCAGAACAGAGAAATCGGGGGGGGGGGGCTGAGTGGGGAATAGCAGGGGGGGGGAGAGGAATTATGGGACATATGGTGGGGGGTAACTGGGAAAGGGGAAAGCCTTTGGAATGTAAACATAGAATATAGAAAATAAAAATTAAAAAAATCTAAAAAAAAAGATTAGTAATTTTTAAGTCAAATGGGATAATGCTATGCTTTGATAGATTTTCTGACATGTGGGCTCATTCTAGGCTCTTACTCAAGGTATTTTCCACATCTGTCATTTGTATATTCATCTTAAACCTGACTATTCTAAGTGCTGCTTTCTCTTCTCTCTCACTGTAAGTCTGCCTAAGAGCAGTAAATAGCCGTCTTGATGGAGTCTGGGTGCTATGCTATAATTCTCTGCAATGATCTGTAACCCCTATTCACAAGAAATCATAGACTTGATAATGATGGGAAGGGATGTCTTAAAACAACTTACTGGTAAAAACCTACAGGAACCATTGTGCCATTAAATACAATGCAGGTGGATTATGATCCACACTAATAATTGGAAGGTAGCATTACCATGCTACTCGGAATCTGTAAATTGTCTTCATACTAAAGATCCTCCTTTAAGAAAAATTTTAAAGATACTCCATAGCCCCTTACCTAAACTCACATCTAAATATCCTATAGAGCTTGCCTTTAATGCTTTTACGGCTGACTCTTCAAAAGAAGAGGAGTTTACGTTTATTTTTTTTCTATATTTTTTGTTTACATTCCAAAGGTTTTCCCCTTTCCCAGTTCCCCCCTCACCATATGTCCCATAAGTCCTCTTCCCTCTGCCCATTCCCTAATCACCCCCCCCATTTCTCTGTTCTGATACTCTCCTACAAAACTGGATCCAGTCTTTTCAGGACCAGGGTCCTTTCCTTCCTTCTTCTTGGGAATCTTTTGATTTGGTAATTGTGCCTTGAGTATTCAGAGCTTTTGAGCTCATTAATATCTACTTATCAGTGATTGCATTTCATGTTTATTCTTTTGTGATTGGGTTAACTCACTTAGGATGATATTTTCCAGATCCAACCATTTGCCTACAAATTGCATGAATTCATCATTTTTAATTGCTGAGTAGTATTCCATTGTATAAATATACCACATTTTCTGTATCCATTCCTCCTTTGAGGGACATCTGGGCTCCTTCCAACTTCTGGTTATTATAAATAAGGCTGCTATGAACATAGTGGAGCATGTGTCTTTATTGCATGCAGGGGAATCCTCTGGGTATATGCCCAGGAGTGGTATGCCAGGGTCCTCTGGAAGTGTCATGCCCAATTTTCTGAGGAACCGCCAGACTGATTTCCAGAGCGGTTGTACCATCTTGCAACCCCACCAACAGTGTAGGAGTGTTCCTCTTTCTCCACATCCTCGCCAGCACCTGTTGTCCCTTGAGCTTTTAATCTTAGCCATTCTAGGAGTTTACGTTTTATATACAAATTCCAAAAAGGATATTATACCCACCCCTGTTTGTACAGGTCAACAGTGTAAACTCGCTGTAGTCAGTCATTTCTCATTAGATGTATCTCAGCTCCTTAGCATTTTAATGAATATTGTGCCCAAACTGTTTCTCTTTTAGAAACTGCAAGACTTCTTAAACCCAACCCTACTGATGTTATTTTCCAATTATTTCTCTCCATTCAGATGCATGTGTGAAGAACAAACTCCGCCTTTCTTCATAACTCCTATTTGTGCTCATTCCAGCTTTCCAGGTCCATTAATGCCAGCTAATGTTCAAGCCAATGTGCAGGTCTCATTCCTGCCTCTGATGCTTTCTCTTTAGGTCCCTAGGAGATATCATGGGCTTTTTCCGCCTTCTTGTGCTTCCTTCACAGTACTGCCATCTGCTGGTGAAATTAATCCTTGGGGAGTCGAAATCCCCTCTAATGCCATTTGACAGATATTACTCAGACCTCAGAATCTGGACATCTAAACATGTTCATGTAGCAGCTGATACTTCTTCTAATATGGTTGTTGATTCTGATTCCAGGGGTAGAAAAACATCTTCTGTCATTAATCATCTGCCCTCCTTTCTAGGACTACCATTACAACTAAAAAACTGATAATGGTCTTGCTCATACTGGTAAACACTTGAGCGACTTTTGCAGTTTATGGGACACATTCTCTGGGCTCTCAATTGGCTCACATTTTGAGAGAACACAGTCCATCAGGACAGGAAGGTGTGGGGTTGGGGCTCCACGACTGGTTTCTAACTCAGTAGACCAGGAGATGTCAGTGCTGGAACTCCGGCAGGGCTGTAATCCTCATAATCCTCTAACCTCATAGCTCCATTTTTCTGTCATCTAGACTCCATGTTCAAATGGTTCTCTGCCTCTGCAAATAGGGAAAATAGCCGAGAAAAGAGGGAACATTTCACGTCCACACTCTAATAATCATCTTCTAGTAATTATAAGTACCTATTACTGACAACAAGATTCACCAGTGTAGCATATTTTTGTAAATCTGAGATAAGGATTTTGGAGTATAATAATGAGTAAGGCACAGAGAAAGATATGGCTGTGTGACTTTTGCCCTTAGCAAAACAGACTAAATTGCCAAGTGAATTCAAATCTTTACATAGAGTAGCAGACTGGGAAAGGGAAACCTATTCTGTGCAGTGCCATGGCCCTGGGTCTAGGTAAAAAGTACAAATGAATTTTAATGTATTGATGCAATAGCTTGTTTAATCAGTGTGAACACACGGCCAATTGATCTTTGATAATACAGTCTACTATGTTGGAACCACTCTTAAAACAATTTGTAGAAGATTAGTCACAGTTATTATACCTTACTGAGTCGGTTATTAAGTGTCTGCATTGATTATTTATGTAGAAAATTATCAGTTTCTTGTGAGATGGGATAGCTGTACTTGCTTCTGCTCTGTGCTTTTGCTAATAAAATGGAAATTGAAAGTCATTACTCACTATTGCTACTTATTTTGCTTCACTAAGCAAGTCAACCACATCATTCTAGACTACAAACTATATCCTCCTTATCCAAGGAACAAATTATCCTTCAATCAAACTCTCAAAGATGTGACCTGGTATTCACCAATTAGTATCTGGAATGAAGGAGTCCACTTCCCAGCAATTCAGTGACTTCCCAAGGATCGCATCTTCCTGTCTTCCTTTTCAACAAATGGCCAGTCTCATTTCAAGGTGAAATACAAGCTATTCACTTCTTTGCTCTTAGCATAAATGTGCACTCAAAAGTTGTTTGTGTTGAAAGAAGTCAATTAAGAGCATGTCCTCGGAGATCGTGCAGTGTGACTACTTGGCATAGCTGTAGGCGAGGCAGCCAGTCTTGCTTCCTAACACTAAGGCGTGTGTTCAGGAAGCATCCCATTGAAGCTCATTTCCAAATGGCTTTGTATGACTGGCGCCACGGGACATCAGAAACCTCAGGAGACTGAGCCACTTAGACTGTTATTTGCTTCATTATAATCCAACTTCAGGTTACGAAGACTTTTGCTAACATCTCAAAAGGGAAAGATTCATATGACAGGCTGAGAACTATGAGACGTTGAAACAGTATCCTATGCCTTGATTTCTTGTTTGTGATAAAAATTACTTTGAAAATCTTGCCTTTTCTTCCCAGCTGCTCAGAGGTCAATTTCAACTTTTCTATGTACAGAACTGACATGTGCTAATCCAAAAAGGAAAAAAAAATAAAAAAGAGGCTAGAGGGGCAGAATAAAATAGCATCACTGAGAACCAAGTAATATGGGAATGTCTGGCTTTGGCCTAAACATGTGCAAAAATATCAGGTAAGAGCCACTTCTACCTGGCTATGGCCATCTCCATTATGAAGCAGAATTTCTGTGTGACCTGCATAAGGCTCTGGTCCACTGCAGTCAAATAAGCAGAGTAATACAGCGACTAGCCAGGTAATGAGGCTGTTAATGTTTCCTAATGGAAGAAGAGAGCAGGCACCAGACCCTCATTTCAATTACCGTTCCCTCCTGTGCAGGCTGAATGTGGTTTGTGTTTGTGTGTCAGGCTGGGGAGAGGAGTGCAGATAAAGTGTATATGAGTTGAAAGTGTATATGACCTCGGGTGATGCAAGATGAGTCATCCATGCATGGGGTAGAAATTCCTGGTGCTATACCTACCCAAGGGTCACCCACACTCCTTTACGTAACCCAAATAAACGTGTTGGTTTGCCATGTTAGACTTAGACAGAGTCCTTTTTTCAATTCCTTGGTTCTTTATAGAGTAGCTATTTCTTTATTGTCTCTCCAGCAAAAGGCATAAAATGTCATCTTTCTTCTTCAACATAGCAGCATTTGATTTTCATTGCTTCAGTAATGAATTATAACAAACTTAATAATTTCCTATATGATTATTATCTTAAAGTTCTGCGTGTCAGAATTCTGACTCGTTTCCCTTGGCTAAAGTTAAAGTATCTTTTAGGGAAGGGGATGGTCCCTTGATCATTTGAAGTGTTGGTAGAATTCCTTCTCACCCTAGATACAGGCTAGTCTCCATGCTGTCATTAACTGGAGACTTCCGCAGTGATCGAACAACACTCACACCTCTTGTGTGGTGCCCTCCCTTAAACTTGGAATTTAGTACTATCATGAAGCTCCATTCTCACAATTCAAATCTCTCCCTGTTTCCTTCTGTTTTATGTCTCTTTAAACCACCAAGGAATGGTTCTCTGCTTTAAGGTCTCAGGTGACTGGCTCTGCATAATCCAGAAAAGTCTCACAATCTCAAGCTGTATATGCTTAACTGTATTAGCAAAATCTGTAACCTGTCCCAAATTCTAAAGATTGGAATTTGAGCAGCATCTCTGGGGGCCCATTTTATCAAATAGTAAAAGGAATAAGAATTCAATTCTTTGGCTAAGATCAAAAACTCAGGAGAAAACAGGTTCTGGCAAGGATGTGGAGAAAGAGGAACACTCCTCCACTGCTGGTGGGGTTGAAAGCTGGCACTACCACTCTGGAAATCAGTCTGGCGGTTCCTCAGAAAACTGGGAATGATACTTCCAGAGGACCCCGCTATACTACTCCTGGGCATATACCCACAGGATTCCCCAGCGTGTAATAAGGATACATGTTCCACTATGTTCATAGCAGCCCTATTTATAATAGCCAGAAGCCGGAACGAACCCAGATGTCTCTCAATGAAGGAATGAATAAAGAAAATGTGATATATATATAAACAATGGAGTACTATTCAGCCAATAGAAACAATGAATTCACGAAATTCTTAGACAAATGGATGGAACTGGAGAACATCATCCTAAGTGAGATAACCCAGTCTCAAAAGAACACTCATGGAATGCACTCACTGATAAGCGGATATTAGCTTAGAAGTTTGGAATACCAAAGACACAATTCACATATCAAATGATGCCCAAGAAGAAGGAAGGAGTGGCCCCCGATCCTAGAAAGGCTCAGTGCAGCAGTGTAGGGGAATGCCAGTACAGGGAAGTGGGAAGGGGTGGATGGGGGAACAGGGGGACGGAAGAGGGCTTATGGGACTTTCGGGGAGGGGGGATCCAGGAAAGGGAAAATCATTTGAAATGCAAATAAAGAATATATTGAATAAAAAATAAATAATTCAATTCTTTTTCTTGTTGTCCGCCCCCCCCCACCTGCTCCATAGCCTCAGTAATAGTGTCAGGCCTTGGGACCTCCCCTTGAGCTGGATTATAGAGAGCCTTATTGAGGTGCCATGCCACCTGGCAGGAACTTGACATCACCAATGTGAAGTTCCTCTCCCAGCCTTTGAGTGGGAACTCCTGTGTTAGCCATAATCCCCTCCACCTAGGGTGGAGTGCTCAGACCAAGGTGAAGGCCATTATTCTTCAAGGACCTGCAGTTTCCTGGGAAACACCAGCCACTTGTAGAGCTCAGATATAGACCACCTTTATATTTCACACATATACAAAATATACAAACATTTACATTATGTTCTCTCTCTCTCTCTCTCTCTCTCTCTCTCTCTCTCTCTCTCTCTCTCTTTCTCGGTCACTCCTCTCTCCCTCCCCACTCATTCTAATGCTTAGCTTAGCACCCTTCTGTTCACTGTTGGCTTTTCCACCGCCACTAATCAACAAGGACCTTTCAAAAAATTTCTTTCTCTAATATGTTAATTTGGAAGTTGGGACACTTTTGGCGTCCATAAGGACAATAAGATAAGGGGAACCGACAACTCAGGATCCACTTCAGTTTTCATGGCTTGGCGACTGAGTGAGGAGTCAAAGGTGCAGGAGTACTACTGTAACAGTTACTAAACAGGAGAGAGGCTGTTCACCTAACTCCTGTGGTGAATATGACGTGTGCTTTGTCAGCCCACCATCCAAATGCGTGGCTTTTGCTCAGTAGGAACTCACAACTTAGTTCATAATATGGGGGGAATTCTGAGCAGTTTGCAAGCAAAGTAGAACAAGAATCCACATATTAAAGGAAAGGTCACACTTGTTTGTATCCTTGGAAACTTGAGAACGTCACAACCAATGTGAGGAAGAAGTGGAAGCCATCCTTGTTCCTGTCAGTAGGGAGTGGGGGTCTGAAGTGAGCAGGTTGTTGTCGTAGGGGAGATCAGAGTTTTAAAAAAACTACACTGTGGCCAGGGCACTTCACTAATTAATGGGTTATAAATAGAAGACAGCTCGGCTATTATATATGCTTTCTCTATTACCTCTTCTCTATTGAAAAAGAAAATCTAGGAGACGTTAGATCAAACAACTAAAGCTCAAAACACTGGAAATACGAACTAGTTAAGAAAGTTAAGGGACACAAACAGCAGCTTATTGCTGGTGAGAATGCAAAGCAATAAGACAGCTTGAGACTGTTTGGTAGTTCCTTGCAAAACTACACACACTCTTGCTCAAATGATCCAACTCCTTGATATTTACCCACAAAAGGGAAAAAACCCTTACATTAACACAAGAACTTCCACACTGGTACTTATAGCAGTTTTGTACATAATTTCCCCCTCTTTGGAAGCAACCAGGCTTCCCTTCAGCAGATGAACAAATAAATAAGCTACAGAACTCTTGATAATGGGACTTTGTTCAGCGTTTGTCACAGTTAGGGTTTCTATTGCTATAAAAAAAGCATCATGGCCAAAAAAGAATATGGAGAAGAAAGGGTTTATTTCAGTTTATTCACAGTCCATCATAGAAGGAGGTCAGGGCAAGGAACTTAGGCAGAGGCAGCAACCTGGAGGCAGGAACAGAAGCCATGAAGGAGTGCTGCTTACTGACTTGCTCTCCATGGCTTGTTCAGCCTGTTTTCTTATACAACTCAGGACCACATGCTCAAGGGTGGTACTACCCCACTGTGGGCTGGGCCTGCTCACATCAATCTTTAATTAAAAAAGTGCCCTATGCAACAAGAAGTGCATACCAAAAGGAGCATGTCATGGTTGTCTCCGGAGGGGCACTGCCAATTATTCCAATATCCCAATAAATTCCATATAGTTAGACCAGACTACAGTCTGTAAGTTATTCCAATATCCCAATAAATTCCATATATATATATATATATATATATATATATATTCATTATATAAGTTCTGTGACTATAGAGAACCCTGATTAATACAGTGTGTGGTGGTTTGAATATGCTTGGCCCAGGGAATGGCACTATTTGGAGGTGTGGCCTTGTTGGAGGAAGTGTGTCAATGTGGGTGTGGGTTTAAGACACTCCTACTAGCTGCCTGGAAGCCAGTCTTCTTCTGTTTGCCTTCAGAACAAGATGTTGAATTCTCAGCTTCTCCTGTGCCATGCCTGCCTGGGTGCTACTATGCTCTTGCCTTAATGATAATGGACTGAATCTCTGAACCTGTAAACCTACCCCAACTAAATGGTGTCCTTTTAAGAGTTGCCTTAGTCATGGTATCTGTTTGCGGCAGCAAAACCCTAAGTAATACCCAATACACTATGAAGAAAGGCAGATCTGGAGACAAGAGGGCAGAAAGGAACAGCCTGATGTGAGTAGCCTGACCTGCCTACTGAGGCCATTGTGAAATCCTGGCCTGTGGTGCTGCCCTGCAGTACAATGAAGTCTCTGACTATGTCTGTGACCCATGTTACCACCAAAGGTCATTCAGAGGGTCCTGGTATGGGCTGCCACCTGAAACCATGTTGATGTCCAAGGAGGTTAGAGTTGTAACACTTGGGACAGTGGGAGAGCCGGCAATGACGGCATGGGTACAGAAGAGCTGGTGGGCAGACCAACTCAGCTTCCACCCAGGCCTAGGTCTATGACTTTGAGTTATCCCATCCCAACATCTACCCCATCTATGAACTGCTGGAGTGTGTGAAAGGGCCCATCTATGAACTGCTGGAGTGTGTGAAAGGGCCGGGTCTCCAGATTCAAAGCTCTAGGATCTCCATGACACGGGGCAACAACAGGATGTCCGAGAAGAGCCTAGTGTTAAAATTGAGGATCCAGTATTGAAAGTGTAGCAGAAGCCAGAGGCCTGAAACCAGATCAATGACTCATTGCAGTCAACATTTGTAAGGGAAGCTGTCTGGACAAAAGGGTATACTGTGTGATACACCGTGGTATACCACAGCTTCCACGGAAGATATTTTTCTTCTGTTTTATTTTCTTTAATGGGGCAGATATAGAGGGTTGAGGAGATTTGGACTGGGGTGCATGATGTGAATGAAACTCACAAAGAATAAAAAAAATGATTTAAGAAATAATAGAGTCTTCCTGCTGCCATTTGCACCAGGGAGCAGGGAAACTCCACAGCCTTCTGTACATAGCCCTCCAGGAGAGAGAGAGAGAGAGAGAGAGAGAGAGAGAGAGAGAGAGAGAGAGAGAGAGAGAGAATCTCCCAGCAGTGCTTTCATTTCTGAGCATAGAGGTGAGATCTCCACCTTCTCTCTGGAGGGGACCTGCTAGGAGCACACAGGGCCTAAGATCAGTGGAGCAGCTGGGAAGGAAGTCTTCCTGCCGCCATTTGCACTAGGGAGCTGGGAAACTCCACAGCCTTGTGTGCATAGCCCGCCAGGAGAGAGAGAGGAGAGATCTCCCAGCAGTGCTTTCACTTTTGAGCTCAGAGGAGTAAGGACACAGGCTTACAGGCCCACAGGAGGAACAAACTCCAGCCAGAGACAATACCAACTAGCACCAGAGATGACCTTATCACGAAAGGCAAGCACAAGAACCCTACCAACAGAAACCAAGGCCACATGGCAACATCAGAACCCAGTTCTCCCACCACAGCAAGTTCCAGATACCCCAACACACCAGAAAAGCAAGAGTTGGATTTAAAATCGTATCTCATGATGCTGATAGAGGGCTTCAAGAAAGACTTAAATAACTCCCTTAAAGAAATACAGGAGATCATCGGTCAACAGGTGAAAGCCCTTAAAGAGGAAACACAAAAATTCCTTAAAGAAATACAAGAGCTTATGGGTTAACAGGCAGAAGCCCTTAAAGAAGAAACACAAAAATCCCTTAAAGAATTATAGGAAAACACAAATAATCAAGTGAAGGAACTGAACAAAACCACCCAGGATCTAAAAATAGAAGTAGAAACAATAAAGAAATCACAAAGCGAGACCTCTCTGGAGATAGAAAACCTTGGAAGGAATTCAGGAGTCATAGATACAAACATCAACAACAAACAATATTTCAACAAACAACTTTTTTTTTTTTTCGAGACAGGGTTTCTCTGTTTAGCACTGGCTGTCCTGGAACTCACTCTGTAGACCAGGCTGGCCTCGAACTCAGAAATCCGCCTGCCTCTGCCTCCCAAGTGCTGGGATTAAAGGCGTGCGCCACCACTGCCTGGCAACAAACAACTTTTAACTTAGAGCCTCATAAATATTTCTAAAGAATTAAGAGAATTTCTGCAATTCTTTAGTTTAGAATCCCAGCAGCCCCAGCTAGTCAGCTGTGGGTGCAGCAAGAGATGGTGCCTCAGGGGAGGAACTATCAAAGAAGACACCCAACATCAACCTCTGTCCCCCACGTATATGTGCACACCCCACATATTTGACCCTTACACATACAGACATGCATGCACACCACACATGTATATGAAAAAAAGAAATAAAAATAAGAACATTCATTGAAAATAATATGTCAGTTTCCATTTCATTAATGATACTTCTCCAGTTTAGGTCTCTTTCATTCCCCTTCAAGTAGAAGAAGTTTGCACATGTGGGTGTCAAAACTAAACAAACTTTATTACTTTTGAGGTAGGATTCACTATGTAGACCAGATTAGTCCTGAACAGGTGGTCCTCCAGGGGCTTTTGACCTGCCAGTTGGTACCTCCACAGGTATCCTGCCTATCAGGTATTTACATTATGATTCATAACAGTAGCAAAATTACAGTTATGTTGTAACTCCGGAAAAAATTTAATGGTTGGGGAGTCACCACAACATGAGGCTCTTTATTAAAGGGTCCCAGCATTAGGAAGGTTGAGAGCCTCAACTCAACTGATGAGTCCTACCTCACTTTCCATGATGCCCAGCTAGTGAAAAAAAATATTTAACACTGTTTTGCTGAGAATGGAATTGAAATTCTTTTTTTCTACACACAAGGAAATGGTCAAAACTACAACAAAGCAGAGAAGTCAAACAGAAGCCTCTCTCCCTTTAGGTGGTAAAGGTAAGTGTGGTCTTTGACTTAAAATAATGTATCAAATGTTACAAAATTCCCTCGGGGGAGGGGGGAAACCTTAGTGCTACCACCCCAGCACAATTACTTTAAGCATCATCTTACCTTTCTACGCACATATTTCCCCTAGCGGTTGTCTTTGGGATGCATATAACCTTTGTGCTTAGGGTCCACAGTGTAACATTGTAACTGTCGTTATGCAATGGTAATATAGCCATTCACGAGGCTCTTGAACTGATGGCTACAGTGGTCCATTAAAAATGAGTTTCTTCTCTGTTCACTATTTATAGTCTTTAGAAAAACGAGTATCTTTTATTCCTATATACTTGTGTGTTTTATTCTTTAACCATAGAGTATTTTTAATATTCTTTTTGACTCTCAAATTGCTTCCAACATAATCATCGAGGGTCACTTAGGATGGCCTCGTGTATCTCCCTCATCTACTCCACAAGTCTGTAGACATTTCCTTATGCCTGGTCCAGGCTTACTGACCCTTTCTGTTCAAGACCTGGAACCAGTAGTTTCTCCAGGAAGACCCTATTCCTGTTAGTAGATGACAGCCCTTGTAAACTAAATTCTGGGCAATAACTCATTTCTTCCAGGATATCATTGAGGGGAGAATATTTCAGTGTCCAGAGCTAAGATATGTATTTGTGTGTGTGTGTATGTTAAATCATGAGTTCATGTGTTATTTTACACATTTATTAAATACATATTTATCGTGTCTTCCCTCACAGTGATATTGGTCCTAGACAACATCGATGTTGTCTTTTAATCAATCATATAATACACAAAAAGGTATTCCCAAAGTAGCATATTAGTAGCATATTACTACCCAAATGCCGCAAGTTCAAGTTTAAGGTGTTTTTGAAATTTTTTTCTTAGACTATAAGTACTGTTTACAGTTAAGGAACTATTTTCCACTGATATTTAGACTTAATTTTTTCCTCCTCAATTTATGTTATCAAAAGCTTTGACATCCTGTTACATCAGTTATTTCAGTTTGGACTCAACGTTACTGGTTGCTGTTTATTTTCTGATTCATCTTTCTCACACTTATTTTTTACAAGAACAAGTAGATTTGTATGTATATATATGTGTATATATATATATATACACATATATATATAGCTTAGCCCCCTCTCATATATTAAAGGTGAATACATATATATATATATATATATATACATATATGTGTGTGTGTATATATATATTTCACCCTACGCTAAATAAGGAAACGAGAGCATAAACCAGAGGTAGCTAGCAGGTGGTCTTCCTCCATGGGTTCTGCTTCAGGTTTTCATCATAACTTCCCTCAGTGATGGACAGTAACCCACAAGCTAAAATAAATGATTTTCTCACTTAAGTTGCTTTGCATCAGACTATTTTTACAACAGCAACAGAAAGAAATGAGTAAGTTAGTGATGATGATTTCCCTCACAAAAGAGTGTGTTGACCAGCCTTTAAATACACCCTCCCTTTAAATACTTTTCCCTTATGTGTCCTGTATATATGATGCCAGATACAGCCAGATACAACCCAGACTAAAAGTTAACCTTTGACCTGGAACTTTTGTATTCACAACATTTTGAGAAAAGCTACTTAACTGGAATCAATTTGTCCGAACATATGAGGGTATTGCTTTCTAGTCAAAAGAATAATGGTCCTAAAAGTAATTAGCTGTGAAAATTTCCCACTGTGTCACACTGGACTTTGCAAGAAGAAAAGGCAAATGTCCTTTAACATTCCATCCGTCAGCAAAACAGATTCCCAAACAAGCTTTTCTTACCTTGAACTTTTACATGGTATGTGCAAAGGGGAAGACGACTGCCCTAGCCAGCATCAAGGTTGCAACACCGGTGGAAAATAACAAGAAAACAGCTCCCATCCCTGCTTATGTAAGCAGAAAAGACCCTTGCTCTGAACAAAATGTTTTGTGTATTTTTTTATCAATGGTACTTTTTTTCTTTGGAGGAGAATTGGTGCTTATAGAAACATTAGGATGATGGGATCTTTAATTCTGAACTTTGCACACAGAAAAGAAAATGTGTATGGTTGGAAACCTCCTAGCTAGTGAGGGAACTACTTTCTCTAGGGATGTCTCTCTTAATTGCATATATAATGTATAGACAGACAGACACACAGACAGATAGATATTGAAAAGAAGAAAATGTGATATATTCATATTAGACCATTCTCAATACTTTGCTACTAAAATTAGAGCATAATGAATAACCTAAAGTATGTGTTTTTTATATTGTTGGTGACATATTAGAGAATAACACTGTGAGAGGAAATTATCCATATAGTGTATTAGGGTTCTTTCAAGGAAGAAACACAATAAAAAAGAATTACATATGACCATAAAAGTTGTAGTTATTGGATCAGCATACATTATTATTAGTGGATAGATAGTCTAATAGTGACCATCTATTTGCTGGGAATGCAGAGAACAAGGTGCCTTCTTAGTTCAAGCAGACAGAAGCTGAGAGCATAAACGGTCAGTGGCGCTGCCCCAGTCTGAGGCTAAAGGCCCAGAGCTCCTTGGAGTTACACTAGGGGAGTCTGCGTTAAGGGACAGAAGAAGCTGGAGGCCGATGGATGCCACCAGCCAAAGCAACAGCAGCAGATGAGCTCAGCGATTTGGTGACATGGAGAATTTAGTCTATTAGGCAAAGAAAGCCCGGTAAAATGTGCTTTGTACTCGGTTTTCTGGGTATTTCCATGTGGCTGAGTTATCACCCTGGAGCAGACTAAAGCTTTGCACAAATTGTCTCAGAGCAGGCATAGTGGTACGGGTGTGTCTGAAAAAATGTTTCATTTCTTAGAGTCTGTCAAGATCCTTTAGTTAAAGGAAACACTCCACTCATTAAAATCATAGATAAAGACTCTACTATGCTAATTACCCCCAGCCAGACTGACCGGAGGCATCTTCTAATGAGCTAAAATGATAAAGCTGAACTTCTTAAAAGGTATTATATTCATCATTTCCTATCTGCTAGGAGCAGAAACGAGGGCTTGCTGGCTTTAGTGAAATTGTCGTCTCAATTCCGGTAAGATCCAGGGAGGGATCTCTGGAGACATAACTCTGTTTTTTGTTTGTTTGTTTTTCTTCTCCAAAATCAACATTATTCAATGACACAAAGGAATTAGCGGACATCAAAAGTCAAGTGCCAAACACCCAGAGAGCAAGGAAATTCTGTTTTGAGTGTCAGCCCAGTATCTTCCACAACCCCCTCTCTGGATAACAGACACATGCTGCTCATGATCTGGTTCATTTAATCACCTTTGAGGAGCTACAACACACAAACAGCTTTTCAGCCGAGTACACCGGTGAAGGCGTTTAAGGATGTAGCTGGTATCACAGATACGGTGGCTTGGTCCTCAGACAGGACATCACGCTTGTACATGGTGCCAGGGTGGCTGGTGCAGTCGGAGTTTCCAGACTAGGCACCATGCCCATGTTTCTATCTGAATGTTTTTCCTACATTTGTGTTAGCACTGCCCAATTTAGGCATGAAGGTTAGGACCTGTTTGTTGGGAAGCCCGAGTTGACTCTTCTCAGAATTTTAACACACTTAGAGGGATTTAATCATACATAACTCTTTTGGGAGGCATGATGGCTCCTTTTGCTAACTGACCACACCTTAGTATCACCAGGAAGAGGGTCCCAAGGAGGCGTCGCCTAGATAAGGTTGACCCATGGACATGCTTGGGTAGGATTTTCTTCTCTTTGTTAATTTAAGTGTCTGGATTCTCCTTGAGTGTGGGCGTACCATTTCATGGGTTCTGGACTACATAAAAGTAAAGAAAGGAAGCCGTGTAGTAGGCACACATGCATCCATTTCCTCTCTGCTCTTGGCTGTGGATGTGACGTGAAAGGCCGTCACAAGCCCCTGCCTCTTCTTCTTCCCCACCACGATGGACTGTAACCCAGAACTTCCAGCTGAAATAAACCCTTTCTCTTCTCAGTTGCTGTTTAGCGGGACATTTTATCACAGTAACAGACACGGACTAGAACAGATGGTGAAGGAGGCACGAGCCAGGCAGTGTAGATTGTTCTTAGCTTCTGGCCAACAGCCAGCAAATCATAAGAACCTCTGCCTCAAGTCCACAAGAAACTCCACTCTGCCTACAATTTGATTGAGCTCAGGAGTAGGTTAATTTCTGAGGCTCCCCAGGAAGAGCCCAGCTGTCTGATACCATGATGTTGGCAGCATGAACCCAGGGGAGAGAACCTAACCTATTCATAATAAATGTGTGCCGATTACAGTCATAACATTTGCAATAAATTGTTAACATAGCTATAGAAAAATTTAAAAGTCGGACTGCTGAGCCAACTAGAGGGCAGAAGTGTGGGCTGATGACCAAGTCCCAGGACCCAATCTCTCAAGTTGTCCTCTGTTCCCCGACACCTGAGCTAGGTCATGTGCACATTCACGTGTGCATGTGGTGGGCGCACACACACAACTAAATAAATCATAATAAG